>JBBMOC010000032.1:430547-1030547 GCA_037975185.1 Centropyge bicolor | reverse complement strand
TGTGAAGGAAGATAATTTATTACAACAAAAGACATTGATGGTGATATTGATAACAGAACTTGACAGAGAGTCTTTGGCGTTTTGGACTCTGGGGGGAGACGACTTGATTGAAGATTCTCTATCCGAGCCGACGCAGGATAAATCCCCCCCCAGAGTCCTGGCACTGGTGGTGGTGGTGGTAATTGGAGGCTGAGAAGCTGGATGGGTCATTCGAATTCGATTCACTTCGATCTTATTTGAATAGCGCCAACTCTCAACAAAAGTCATCTCAAGGCACTTTACATACAGACCATACTCTTTAAGAGTTAATTATAGAGACCCAACATTTCCCATCATGAGCAAGCACTCGGCGACGGTGGCGAGGAAAAACTTCCTTTTAACAGGCAGAAACCTCGGACAGAACCAGGCTCAGTGATGGACAGCCATCTGCCGCGACTGGTTGGGTTGGAGAGAGACTCTGCAGCTTCGGTGACACTTGCTCTTAGATGTGGAAAGGGTGACTGCCTCCTGAGCCCAGTCAGGGATCTGATTCCATGGGAGAGGGTGAAGAAGATGATGATACTTCCAAGGCGAGGCGGTGATGGGGAGGTGGAGGGGCGCGCAGATCACCGGCATGAAAGAGCTAGGGCAGAGACAGATCATATTTTAAAAGAAGAGCACGAAGATGATAGGTTAACAATGAGGGTGTGGCACCGTGCTATTGGGTGGAAGCGAACAGCTGGATTGACAGCTGATTACAGGTGACCGCCCCAAGCACTAACAGCGGGAAATGAGCCTGAGCATGCGCAGTAGGAAAGATGAGGAACAGCTTGTGAATGGAAGCGTTAATGTCTTCCTGGCTGAACTTGCGCTACAGCTTCATTTGATATTGAGAAATTTAAAGTCAGATTATTAAAATTAGACCATAAATTGCCTGACTGTGAGAAAACAAACCTCCATTAGCTTCATGCTGGTACATTTTTGAACCCTTGACATCCACCCATTAGTCCTGTTTCTTCATAGTGCATATTGGACGACTTCGTACCTCCAGATTTTCAGCCACTGCTAGAAACATAAAACAAGGATGTAGATGTTAGGATGGTGGATAGTCACACACTTCCTGAGACCTTGGCCCATCACAATGATTGTTCACCTTTATATTAACCATGACTGCTGTCTTTCGCTTACCTTAACCATACTATAGTTTTCTAGTAAATGAGAGTTTTAATGAAATGTTGGGCAGCTCTTACACCCAGACATAGACGGATGATATTTCAATATTTAGCAACGTAATTTCACCTGACCCACATGTCTTGAAACTATTGGATGAAACTGGAACACCCAGAGAAAACTCACACAGATGAAAGAGAGACGTAAATTCACACAGACAAAACCCAGCCAGCTGTGTCGGACTTAAACAGAGCACCTTCCTGCTGTGAGGTGACATAATGAGTTAAAGCAGAAGCCCTGTGAATGGGATGTACAGTACGTTGACTATAATCTGTATGTATTATGTGAAATGATAAACATCTCTCTGTTGTTCGCTGTAAGGAGGATTTTTAAAAAAAGAAAAAAAACAGCCACTGCAGAAAAAGCATATTCAGAATTATTAACACCCACTGAACTCATACTAGAATCTTCAGTAGCTGCAGTCCATCTACAGCTTCTATTCAGCGCACTGTCTCTGTCTTGCATATACTGTTGACAGCCAGTTGGTAGAATCAGACATCAAACAGCACGGCCTGATGTTCGCCTGCTACATCTGTCTCAGTGCTGCTCACTGTTTATTGTTTCATCTCCACTTTATTTACTGTTGGCTTAATTATTTCCATGTCTGATCTTCTGCGGGATGTTTGGGGGCAGCCATTTTCTTCATGTATCCACACAGTCACACATGCCAAATCCAGAGTGTGTGCACACACCCACTGTCCCACACACACACATACACACACACTCACAGGGCTCTCTGATTCACTTGCAGTGCAGGTGACAGAGACCTCAACCACAAGATGGATGACTGTCTGACTGCGACATCTTAAACCTGTTACCTCTGAGTGGATGTTTATTTGAATTCTCCTCCCTGCTGTATCATATACAGGGGGGAATTCTCTTGAACTGCAGCAACAGGAGAGTAAATATTATGGGGAAAGCCACTGAGACATGAAATGTAGCTTTAATTACAACATTGATATATCGAGGTCAGTCTCTCAGCGCATGTGGAGGGAACTTGACCTTTCCTTTTTCTGCCCATGATTTCTCGTTTGATTTGGTGTACACACTCATTCAGCAAATGTATATACTGTATTATGTATGGTACAATATGTTTGTATAAGGGCAAGATGTATGGTGAAGGCTAAATGGGGTTCTGGAGGGGGGGGGCTGACTTTAAGGGAGAGCCACAGTTGTTCAGCTGGACGAGATATCAAAGTTATGTAAAGCAGTGAAATGATTTATGAAATCTGTTCAAGCTAATGGTTCGCTTTTATTAAGGGGGTATATGAGTAAAGCAGGGATAAAGATATTCAGTAATTATTGATTACATTCACACATACATTTCAATTGAATAACTTACTTTGAATTATTAGTTACTGGTTGAAAGTTGTACAGGAGGTCTTTTTTTTTTAATCTAGCTTGTTTGAATAAATTATTTCTGATGCGTGACAGAAATTTGATTTGGTTTAATCAAAACCTGTACTATTGAAGAAGTTACAGTAAAACCACAGTGGAAGATGGATGATGTTTTGATGGAACATGTTTTCATATTCTTGAGTAAATATGCAACTATCAAGGTGAAGATCATGAAAAACATCCTTATTATTTACTAAGACATTCAAAAATGTTGCCTACCCTGCTTCATTTGAACTGTGTGCGGAGGTTGATCAGATTTAACTGATAGTGACAAACTATCAGATCGTGATTTAAATGTTTCGAAATTCCGATTATGTGACATATGAGACATGAGCTTTTCCACCTGAGCTCCGCCCACTTCAACCAAAATCTTTTGCAAAACACCCAAAGTGGTTCAAACTTTTGGTATATTTTTTTTATTATTTTTTTATGTTCATGCAGAGAAAACAAGAAACTGACTTAAAACCATTTCAGATGAAGTTTATTTTTAGTAGTGTTTTACTTGGTGTTCCTCCAGGTTTCTGTACCCGGTGCCTTAAAGGTTATGATGTGGATGTGCGATATTGTTTATCAGAGCCCTCAGCTCTATAGTTTATATTGTAGAAACACGATACCCATCGCCACCACCTCTATACCGTCAAGATTAAACCTCCATAAAGAGAGATGTTTAGTGACATGTCCAATGTGGGACTGGCAGCCATCTATCTATCCATGCATCTATCTCTACTCCTTTCTATCTTTGGCGTGAAGAGGAAGCCACGGGATATTGTAGCATGAAGGTATGTTTTGATAAACTTGTTTATTTTTTCATTTTCACTTTATTTTCCATTTAATATTTTTGATGCTGCAAAGGTAACTACTATTGAACACGTATGAAACTAAAGAAATGGCTTTGTGTCAGCACAATAAAAGACGTATTTGTATCATATTCATTTTAGGGAAAAAAAAAATCTTTTTGTACACACTGCAGGTCATTGTTCAGCAGTGAGGAACGAGGAGGCTTTCTCCCAGGCTGCAGGTGTGTTTTCATGTGGGGTCTTTCAGGTTTAAAAGCACAGACAGGCACACAGACTCCCCCAGATTACTGACCAGGCTTTATGCTGGTCCCCACAGGCAAAACAATCCCTCCCCCACGTGCTGGTCCCAAGAGGACACAATATAAACTTTGCGGGGTGAAAGTATGTCAGACATACCTGTTGTTGTCATGCCTACTTCATAATTTAATAAGACATAAACCAAATGGATGAGCCGCAATAAAGATGGTATTTACTTCCCTCAGCTACATGCTCGAAACCCAATACTCAGCACTGGTGGAATTTAAGATCTGGTCTTGGCCAAGCTGGGCCAGGCCAGACCCGGATATGCCTGCTCTGTGGCTCAGGGAACTGACAGGCTCTCAAACACAGAGGAGGGACTCTTATGATGCTTCACGGGGGAGGTCTGGTTTGATTGTGTTTTGGAAAGAGTTCAAGGAGGGCACAATGTCAAAAAGCAAATACACATGAAGCCCTGTACATCTGATCCGCTGCTCCTTTCTTTGTGAACATGTTTCTATGTCAGTCGCTGCAAAGACATGCCAGCCAAATGGATTAATGGAGTGTGTGCAAAATTGCCATAGAGCAACATCAATGCCCTTGTCTGTCTGTCTGCATGCTGGGATTGGCTCCAGCCCTCCTTTAACGGTGAGGATGATTAAATGGCTTCAATAAAGGAGTTGAGCAGGTGAATGCACAATAATCCATGGCCGAGATTACGAATGGTCAAATGTAGTTACAGTACAGTCCCATATGTGTGTATGCTGCAAAAGATGTCTGTAACAAGTAAAAAACATTCATTTTAATAGATGGGCAGAGATTAAAAATATATATATATATATATATATATCAATGCAAAAAAAGAAACTGAAATTAAAACAATATTCAATATTGCAGTTCAATTTTACCAGCACAATTTTATCCATTAAAACAGTTGATGAGAAAAGTATTCTCTTGTCACTTTATTATAAATTACTCTATTACTCTATTTCTCTGGGTTTAAACATTGTTACATAAATTTGAGATAATGTGAGTTCCAATCAACAAAATATGCAACATAGTTCTAGTTGTTTTATGCCTTTTTATCCTCTTTATTATACCTTTAAATCCAAACAGGGTGTGGAGATGGAACGTTGGCTGCTATAGATTACTCTCTGTGAAAAGTTACATGTCAGTTAAATATCAGTTAGAATCCCAGGACCGTGTCAGAAGACTTGAATGATTAATTAATAGCCTCTACACTTCGCCAGCTTGTTTTATTTTGTTGTTTTTTTTCTTAGGACTAAGTCTGGTCCTGCATTGGGCTTGTGAGTACAGGTACAGCTTTGCAAAACTAGACATCTGCAGGATGCTGTTGTACAATGCTGATGAAAGTTTCCTCAAAGTTACTGCATATTCCAGCAAAAGAGATGATTATTTACATAAAGAGAAGGATTTGAAGATATACTGTTCATGGTGGATGCACGCTGATCATTATCATATGGGACAGGATTCTTAGTGGATGCACATTCGTACCCTACCAATCTGTCAATTAAACTTTACTCTCACCATTAGCATTCAAGCATCAATGAAGTATTTAAACAGAGCATCCGATACTGTGGAGCTCATGCTGCTGAGGATCTGTCGCCGAGCATGCAGATTAGCTTTATTGGCACAAAGTTTTCTCGTCCCCAGTGGCTGTCTTGTGGTTGAGAAAAACACAATGGGATGCTTCTAACACAATGGGTAAGCCAACAAACACAACAATGCTTCAGTGATGTTGTAAAGAATGTGCATCAGTCGTCTGGGTGGATTTTAAAGGAGGACAGTCTGAGAAAAAAAAATGCACCAAATAAACCACAAGATCAATGTTTCCATTTAAGTTCATCAGCGCAGACTTGATTGACTTCAGTGAAACTAAAAATGTTCGCAAAAATATTTATATTTGTGAAGAAAAATAAATTATATAGCCAACTACTCTGTATATAACACACATCTATCACATTAGATACAGTATTAGTTTCAGCTCAAGTGAAATATTGTACATTTCCACACAGACCATTCAGTCTGATTGAGCCAAACCAAATTTAACTTTCAGTGGCTGTGCTGTGTAATCAATCATCTTTCAGCCAGAACAAAATGGTAAAACAACATTAGCCTCACAAGATTCAAACGGTGCATGTTTCATATTTGAACCAAAAGTATAAATCATATTAGATTTTAACAGTGTGACATTTCTATATAAGGTTTATTCAATCGAGTCGGACCTGCCAGACTGTGGATTCGACTCCCAGGAAATGTGAAAGTGTTGCCAAGTCTATTGTCCTGATGCTCTTTTATCCCAATAACATGGTCCCACTGTGGCGTACGGAGGAGATAAACAGTCACATAGCTGGGAAGCCACCACGACTGTTTTCTATAACTCATAACGATGTAGGGATACCATTACAAAACAGATGGATTGGGAAACAGGGACAAAAAGGAAGTCAGGGGAGAGGGAACAATCAGAGAAAAAGGGTTTAGACAAAGATTTAGAAATAGGATCTTAGCATTCGAAGGATTGTCCTGATTAGGAAATGTCTAAATAAAACGTACTGTCTGCTGACTTTTGCAGTGGAGGGTAACACATATTATGCAACCCACATCCGTAAGTAAACCAAGTATTGTCACTATATACGATAAATAAATGTGCCCAACAACCCAATTTCTTAAAATCAAATACACAAATTAGATGCCGATACCCCGCTCTGCACACGCTGTTCCACAACCTTGTCCTCAACAGCACCCCAAAAGCCCCTGACGAGGCTGATCTGATGTAACAGTCATGCAAGAAGCTCTGTGAGGCTGTGCTTCAGATGTGCTTTGACCTCAATGCTCACATCAGCATGGTAACATGCTCATAATGACTAATAGGCAGATAATATTTACCATGATCACAATTTGTGTTTAGTGTTTCAGCATGCTAATTTACTAGTGTGCACAAAACACCCATGTAAAGCTGAGACTGAAGGGAATGTCATTAGTTTTGAATTTGATCACTGCGCATATTAAATATTTCACCAAATGCTAACATTAAATTAGTCAGCAAGACCGCATTTTTATACATCCCTCAGACTGCCACCTAAACTGGTCAGTCCTGGATTCAGATCTGTTGGTCATGATCATGGGAAGCCGCAGGCCGTTCCATGCTCTACATGCAGCTTGGTCACTCTGCTTTTGGCTTTTTAAGTGTTAATAATTGCTGTATTTCTTTAGTACAAATATTAATAATTCAATGGTTGCTAAATTGTTGATACTTTCTTTTTAAACCTCTCTGTTTTAACTTTTTCTTACCATTTAACTTCGAACTATCCTCTTCCCCGCTGTGCAATGTAAATTTCTCCACTGTGGGGCGGACAAGGTGTATCTTATTGGGCCATGTCCCTAAGTCATATCTTTGGCAAAAAAAAATGATGCAAACCATAGCATTGGCTGCTCTCATTGTGTGTCCCTAAGCCATAGCTGGC
Organism: Centropyge bicolor; assembly: GCA_037975185.1. NCBI lineage: Eukaryota > Metazoa > Chordata > Actinopteri > Pomacanthidae > Centropyge > Centropyge bicolor. The sequence goes on along the minus strand of JBBMOC010000032.1, from coordinate 1,023,421 downwards.
TACAGGCATTTAAAAAAATATTACCAGCAAACTATAGCATTGGCCGCCCTCATGAATGTGTTTCCTGTCTTTCTAATTGTCCCTCCTGGTATGTTTATTCTTAGCAAATTATTTCATCTTCTGTTTAACGTCAGCGTTCACAGCATCGGTAAGTACATATTCTCTTCTCGGGGGAGAATCTTTGGCTGTATTATCTTGGGGTTTGCACCTCATTCTTTTGGGGGTTTGTCCAGCTCGGATAGTAAATCTTTGATCAAGATGTCTCCCCCCACAGTCCAATAAGACTCTCTGTCAAGTTCCAACATCAATATCGTCATCAGTGTCACATGTTGTAATAAATTATCTGTCTTCAACTACTTGTCTCTGCTGGTTGAAATATATATGTTACATCTGAAATTCATCTTGTTTTACATTGGGTACAATGGATTTTTCTGGCACACGCTGCTCTGAATTTTTTAACTTTTGTATTGTTGCTGTATGTTATTCCACCATTTGGACATTTCTTCCACAGCTCCTATTGAATCCCTTCTTTCCTCCTTTTTGTCCTCAGGAGGGTTTCCTCTCCAGTAGGGTGCAACACTACTCTACTTTGGATCCCTTCTGTCTCTGCACAGGTGCCACAACCATCCAGCAGGAATCATATGTGTAGTGACAAGAAACACCATCCCTCACTGGCTTCCCACCAGCAAACCCTGTTAGTTGTGCTCAGCGGGGTGACAAGGCAAGATGGAAGCATTATGTTGGGAGATTGAACCCTGTTCTCTGCAGAGGGGTGCGAGTGTTTTTCTCTCCGCACTGGAGAGATTTGTTTGATTTGTTGACATACAGCACTGTGTGGCAGATGTTTCCTCAGTTGATGGGTCTGGCACTGGTTTGACCAAAATCAAACCACATTTGGGTTTGATACCAATGACGTCCGTCAGGATATAGGTGAGCACGCAGTAGCAACACATCCTTTCATCTTCATTTGGAATCCCGCCACACCCATTCCCACCAGCCTCCAGTCCCCCACTTCTGTCATTGACCTCCAGTCTCCATGGTGGATGCACAGCTAAAGAGCCTGAGAGGCCAGGGTCACTGCTCCTGACAGGCAGCCTTCACTGATATGTCTGTTGGCTAGACACATCAACAGGGATTTGGTTACTGTCAGTGGGGAACTTCAGAGGATGACCCGACACACACACACACACACACACACACAGTAGTATGTGTGTGTGAATGGGTGAACATGTGCTCTCACTGTTTCTTCCTCTCTGGCTCACAGGCACAAACACACATTTAGGTCTCCTCCAGTTTTGACACATAAACACTCACATTCACAATCCACCCACTCCAAATTGCGACACATCCACACACACACACACACACACACACACACATACACACAGCGGGAAGGAGCTTGGAGGACATGAGTAAGCAGGCCTAAGGTTTGATCCTAATTTCCCCATGAACAGATGTTACCTGCTACCAATTAACAGCTCTTGTCAGTGCTGCTGAAATAGATGCACCGGCCTCGCTCCAGCACTATTTCCATCCTGACCTTTTCCCAGTAGCTGTTTTTTTTGAGGGAGTTGTTTTGTTGCCGTGAGCTCTTCCGAGCAGGAGCTGGGTGTGTTGCGCCTGTTACATCAAGAGTGTTGACAGTCTAACTCTCCAACATGTGAAAAGGCATGACTCTATATAAATTGGAAATTCAGACAAGTGGAAGTCAGTGGAATTTCCTGGTTCTGAGGTCTTTCAACCTTTCAGCCTGCAAACCTGCAGATCTGATGTTTATTCCAAATGTCTGTTTTTATGGAAATTATAACAGTGTCAGGCTTTATGAAACATGCAATAACATTAATTTCAGTAAGTGTTGCAGTCCACAGTTTTTTCACGTTCTGCTTGAAAAGGCCCTTAAACTAAAAAGGTCACTGTATTTATGACTGGAATTATGTCAAAGAAACATCTGTCACCTGCATCAGTTTGGTTTGAGTGCACCTGTGCAAAGTTTGTGGACTCAAGTGGAACTTTTCAGAAATACTGTAAAATCAGAAATTTGTCCTCATCATTTGTTTATATTGCTTGTTCACTTGTCATATAAACACCAGCTTAAATTTTCTACCTTACTTTCCCGCTTATATCATTTTTGCAACACTTCTTCCTGCTCTCTCCCTCCGTCCCTTTGAGCTTTCCTCTCTTTGCTCTGGTAACCCAATGCCTGTGAATCACCAGGTGATAAATGATCATTTCTTTCCAGCAGAGTATGGGTGGCTTCGTCTGACCCTGCAGCGCGACCTCGCTCACGCAGACAGACGGACAGAGAGGCGGCAGAACAACAAACTGCCATTGTCTTGAACAAGCACTGTAAGCTTCCAGCTTTCTCCTCTAAACTCCCGGGGATATCCGTCACACAACAGCGTACAGCAACAGAGATTTTATTGTACGTTCTGCGGAAGATCAAAGTCCAGATTCTTGAACTTTTGACTTACACAAAAACAATGGGAAATTACAGTAATTTAGTACACATGAAAGTAAACATGAATTTCCTTTAGGGCTGATTAACGCCTCTCTATGGCTGGATGTTATGATTCTCTTCAGATATAAAATTATGGTGCAGCCATGACTGAAATAGTTTTTGAAATCATTGTGTAAATTCAAATGTAAATATCCATATGGCCTTATAGTAAAACAAAATAGATCTCGTTTCAGGCAACGGAAACCATTTTCTTATTTTTCCTCCCGTATGTTGCTGATTTCCAGTATCTTTCATTTGGCTTCAGAGGAGCGTGTTACTTCCTTAGTGCACGCTCCTCTGGTACATGTATGTACCCTATCAATATAATTAGATTCAACTGAGGCATGCAGTCCCTGGGAAAGACTTTCCTGCAACTACATGTGCGCACAATGATATCAGGCCTTTCCATCTGCCATTTCAACACAGCACAGGTTTTCTAGACAAAAACAAGCAAAGGAGGCTCACAAACTTTGAAACAATGTCGATATGTTGTAAATACCCTCCAGTTTCCATCACGATAAACTCGAAATGCCCTATTGAGTGTAACACCCCTTGATCCGGTTTGAAAGTTGTAATCAAGAGTGACAAATGGATGTGTTGGTGGTGGATGTTTGTGATTGCCTTCATCTTGGTTATACAACATCAAAGTGACTTAACAACCTGCGCAGGATGCATTTTGGTAATCTCCCACAATAAAAAATTCAAAATTAATATAGATAAGATCGGCAACTATGATGAAGTAATGTAATTAGCAGAGGAAACTGGCAAACTCTCGAACAATGGAATTAAGTTTCCAGTGCACCTGTAAGATTCCTCAATATGACGTCTGCCCTTCAGTATGCCTGTCATGCATGGCTCATGGGTGGCACAGCCGTGGGAAGCAGTGGTTCCTGGTCCGACACGCATTCCTGTCCCTGAGTGCACACATGAACACACACCTAGACAAACACACACGCACACACACACACACACAGACACACTCCCGCAGCCCGCCCACCTGGGCTGGATGACCCCCTAAACAGCTCCAATTACCAGGCACTGACAGACAGACAGATTAGGTCTGAACAAGGGTGCTGAGGCCTGCACAGACAGACAGACAGATCGAAACAGCAGACAGACAGAGGCAAAGAGCCAGACAGACAGAAAAACAGGTAAGAACAGCGGCACGGCTTTCCCAGACAGCCCCGGAGAAGGAAAGAAGGATGGGAGAGAAGGAGAATTCACAAGGGAATTCTGTCATTAATTACAGTGAGTATGTTTACATGAAGCCTTCATCAGACCAAACCAAGGTGGAGATTAGTTTGCTCTTTCACCATGACTGAGGTTCCCATGTGCCTCCCTCTGCCTCCCCTTTGCGCACGCACACACACACACACACACACACACTCAAAGCAATTTTCTTCCTCGAGACAGCCACCTTCACCCTGCAGCCACCTTCACTCATGACCTAAAGCAGACTATAACAAAACCTCTGTTAATGTGAGTCTGAACACACACACACACACACACACACACACACACACACACACATACACACACACACACACACACACTCTCACACACAGATTTACACAGACACCCTCCCTCTCTGTGTCACTCCAAGTTCACACACTGAGACCAAAAGCTGAATAAATCATGATTTTCTTTTATGAAAGCTTAAGTACTGACATAGAGGGAATTACAAACAAATTCGCAGTGTTCAGTGCCAGGCCTCAGGAACAAACAGAGTATTTTCAGTGTTTTATTGAAGACCAAGCAATAAATTGACTCTGGACCACATTGACAGCCAGAAGGTACTGAGGCATTTTGGATGATTTATTATTCAAACTATTTGGATGTTTTTCTGTGTTTTGGCTTGTTTGGTCAGCAAATTTTTTTTTTCTCCCCAAGACTTTGGGAAAATCACTGCTCATGGTGGAATTTTTTTCCAATTAAGGCAGCGTTTACGCAGTAGTGGAAGAGGTGATGACAGAGCACACTATGTGTTTAGACATGGAGATGGGAGAAAGACTGCCCCTTCTCATAAGGATTTTGGGGAGCAAGATTAAAACAGTGAGTTTATTGTTTGGAGAGCCTTACATGATACAGCTGATCCCCCTTGTCCAAAACCGACCACTAACCCGCTGTGGTGTAGAAACACACACACACACACACACTGATTCCTCACAGAGCTCGAACGGATCTCTGCCTCTAATCATGAGGGCAACTCCGTGACAATCATCCGACAGCCGGTAAAAAACATTAAATCACGTTGTCCTCAGCAGCGGGTTGTGCTCACAGCAGCAGCAGCAGCGGAAATGTCAAGTGTAAAACTTTTTTTTTTCCTTAATAGATCTCATGTGTGGCTTTGGTTTCTCTCAGTGTTGCTTTCTTTGCCTTTTTTTGTCTTGTTTTATGGCTGTGATATCAAATTTTTGCATTTTATGATTTGGTTTATTCCATTTTATGTAAGTTACACCAGGGAATGAAATTGAGGTCTTCATAAGGTTTGACATTTGAAGGGAAAGTTTTTATCCTTTCTCACGAGCTTTGACACTTTTATTTTTGCCCAATCACCATTTTCTCATTTCTCTTCTAGACATCTATCCAACCTGTACTTCGTATGTTGTTTCACCCTCTGAATCAATCTCACTATTCTGAATATTTACATCTAGCATTAGAGCATCCTTGTTTGGTTGCTGAGCCTCAAAAACTCAGATTGACTCCACTCTCATTCAGCAATTTTACTCTCAGAAAGAAAGCGAATAAGCATGTTTCCCAAAAATGTTGAACTGTTCCTTTAAACATCTTTTCTGGGAAACAGAGGAGCAGGTTGCAGTTTTCACCCGCTACAAGGAAAAAATACAAATGCTGCAAACAACACTGGGCGATTGAACAACAAATACTTTCTGCAAGGACATGGCAACCGCCTTAATGGGAGTGCAAGAGAGTGTAAGAGCCCCTGATACGTAAAGACAAGGTTTGAAAGGCAGTTCAGAATGAGGTGTTTGAGGTGTGTTCAAGAGCGTCTGGCCAAGAAAGACTGGCTCAGCAAAGTGTCTGATTAGAAACACATTTTCCCTGCTAAGTGGAAGATCGATTGAAAGAGAAAATGGAGAAAAGGGAGGGAGCCAAGAACACGAGGACGGGAGAAGCGAAGGATCCAGAGAGCAGGAGGCATGGGGAGGTAAATGAAAGACCCAGAACAAAGAGCAGGAGAAAGACAGAACTGAGTTTGTGTAACTCTGTCAGGGAGCCCCTTCAACAAGTTCAACAAGCTTGACTTTTTCTAAGCAGCTCATTGGATCCAGATGACGACTTCCTCACTCCCTCCAGCCTGCTGCAGTATTGATCAGCCAGGAGAGCCCGCGCTTGGCAGATAAAAGGGCCTCTTCTGAAAAGTCAAATCAGTCATTATTTTTCATCTATATGTGTTTTATGGTATGATGTATTGACAAATTGTTATACTTTTCACTAGGTTTAACAGATCTCAGAGGCCTGCGGTCAAAGGGCTATGGAAACAGCTGTAGAGACTGGATGGATTACAAAACATTTGTTGTACGCACGTGCCTTTTGCTTGATTTCTGTCTCCCTTGCTTTGGGTTGTGATAGAAAAGGGTTTAGGAGACAAATCTTGCTGACTGAATGTGGTTTTTTGAAGTTTATTGTGCATTCAATCACTCGGCGGAGGCTTTAAACAAGAGATCGAGCGGAAGCTTAGACAGACACAAATATACATGACGCGGATATGATGTGATGTGCTCGGAGAAAAAAGAATAACCTAGTTGGACGGGATGAAATGTAAGACTTACGACATGAAATACACTGCGGCTAATTTTAGCTAAAGGTAACGGACCTTGTTTTTGAATCTTCTTGGGAAACATTTTCTGAGTCTCTCATCACTTCTAACACAAAGATACAACAGGTTCATGTTTTTCATTTGTTGTCCAAAGTCCAGTTGAGTTTGCATCTGATTTATTGTCTTCAGTGTTGGTGAAGCCAATAGTTTTCTGACCAACATTCTTGACTTGTTAGTGGCCTAAAGTCTTCATGTCTTAAACTTGGAGAAAATGTTACTTAAATGAAATCAAATTAAAGTTGTTGGTGGATTGGTCGGCGCGGCTTGGCAGAACATCAGTGTATCTTAATGGCATTCACTTTCTTTGTTCTGCACTTCTGAAGCACATATTAGCATGGCACAGTGTACAAAATAGATCCACAGTATTATGATCATTATGACATTTGACCTATTTTTTACCTGAGAGTATTTTTGGACAATTTCATCGAACAGATTACAGCCTTACAGTTACAGCGCTGTGATAAAGTCACTGGTCAAAACTCAACAATTCTGCCGTATATCTGCATCTAGATTTGACTTTTTCCAGTTTGAAATTTGGGTGTGTGAACTTTCATTTTGAAATGGAACAGAGGAGCACCAAAACCATGTGCAGATGTGCTGATTTACATTTGTTAACCACAAACTTACAACCTGTCATCGGAGTAAGTGACAACTGTGCCCCTTCTGTTTTCTGAACAATGGCTCGCGCTGCGCCCTCACATTGGCTCGGATTACGGTTTTGGGACGGGTACAACAGCCTTCTGAATATATGACAACTTTTCATTTTCTCTTTTCTAAAATGTTTTGGTTAAGAAATACAGCAGCAAAGTCAATTTGAAATCAGTCTGCGCCGGCTAATCACTCACACACAAGCAAGTTACAAGGGTTTGAATTTGTATACCATATGGAAATATACAGTAACATATCAACATAAACCCCGTTGGTGGAAAATATTTGTCCGTGTAATATAATGGATCTGCAGTGATGTAAATGACCCATGGTTTGTTGTAAGTGGGCGAAAACATAGAAAAGGCAAACAAAACCATTTAATTCAATTGAAAAGCTTTCAGTGGCAAAATGAGCACAACGGCAGTTATTGTTTCAAAAACTTTGTGCTGGTAATTTTTTTTTTGTTTTTTACTGTTGAACTGTTTCCAAGACATGTTTTCCCCTTAGTGGCTTACTCAAGTGCTTAGTTAGTAAAAGTAGACCTGCAGTGGTCCAAACTTTTGTAAATAATTATTTTTCTTCGGTTGATGACTCAGACATCTCTGCCAGTGTATGACAGCCGTACCAAACACCGCTGTCATCGCCACCAGAATCCTGTCCGGACCGTGACGCGTTACTGTAACAGTCTGCAATTGGTGCTATTTTGGTTTCACCGAAAAAGGGTCAGAAAGACAACTAGGTTATTGTCGTCATTCTTCATTATGCAAAACATTATTTAATACAAAAAGTTTTTAAATGGAATTACTTTTGGTACCTTTGTACTCATTTAATTTCTTTAACCGTGTATTTATCTCAGAGTTACACATATCTCAATCAAAAAACAAGCTTACTAACTGAAAACAAGATATAAGACTCAAGCAAGTGTGAAAAGTTTTTGAACAGAGGGCAAACCTTCATATTGTAACATTAAAAAAATATTGTGAGACAGAAAAATGTAAAATATCGGTTGCAGTGGGCTCGAATGTCTAAATGATAAGATTACTCATATATCTTTTTCTTCCACCATATATGCATCTTGTGTGGGAAGAGATTAGTGCCACAATCTGAATGTCTTATAACTGATTTTGCCTATTAATCCAGTGAAATGAATAAAAAGTAATTAGCTCGCAAAAAAGTGCTGTCTAATGAATGTCTATTGTATGTCTCCCTGGTGGTCTAGTGGTTAGGATTCGACGCTCTCACCGCCGCGGCCCGGGTTCGATTCCCGGTCAGGGAACTTTATGCGAATTTCCCCATGGGAATGAATAAAGTATCTACCTACCTTTAGGCATACAAGATTTCTGCCTGTTTCAGTCTCACATGAACTGTTCTTTATTTTATAAAATGTACATTATTATGTTGTGTGACTGTCGTAAATAAACTGAAATGAACTGAACTGAAAAGAATTAAAGTTGAAAGCTTGAAATTCGGGGGGGGGGGGGGGGTTACTCCTACTGAAATCCAGAATCTAACTTTTTATAGTTTGATTTCCCCAAATTAGGATTTCTTAATTTAGATTCCATTTAGTGAGACACAGTCAAGCTGTGGTTAAGCAGACAGGCATAACTGAGGTTGGCTGGATACGCACTGAAGGCTCTGACAGCTGCTGCTGATTGCTTTGACATGGCGTAAATATTCCTCTTATTCTTGCTCCGCACACGTCTTCCCTTTTTCCTGCTCCGTCTCCCCTGTGACATTTTGTACTCTCCTTTTCACTTCTTTATCCTGTAAACTAAAAGGACACTGATCCCCGGTGGCATAAAGGACCCACATAACCAGCCCACCTCATGTTTGTCTTATCTGGGAAAAATGAAACAGCGTGTTTACAGAAGGCCTGCACTTAGTCAGAGAGCTTAATTGAAGGTGAGTGTTGGTATCTGGGTTTGGCCAAAACAATGTGCACGGCCCCAAAAGCTCATGGGACGTCACACCCACTCTTTGGGGTTGGTTTCAGCTGCTTTGCATGTCTAAAACAAACCACTACATCTGCTTTTACTTGGTGCTTTGTTTGCGTATTGAAAAAAGAGGAAAAAATAGCGGCTTCAGTAAAAAATAATTACACTGGTTTTATTCTCCTGGATCTCCTGGACACGGGAGAGTGATTGGTCGAGAGAGGAAGAGGAGGGACTGGGATGAACACGGCTTTGCAGAAAGAGGGTCGTGAAGGGAGGAAAAAAAAAATGACCAGTGTCTATGACCGAGCACATGTGCGCACACACACACACACACACACACACACACACACACACAGACACACACGCCTCAACACAGACGGATAGAATTTCCCTGAGAGTGGAAACATCAAGACATCTCTGTCTTGTTCAGCTGGAACACATTGAGGTTTACACATCAGATCCGGACATTCAAGACATTCAAGGGGAAAACTATTTTCCCCTTTCTCAAGAATATGTCATGCCCAGCAACTGCTACCTACACAGGATTAATTATAAAGACCTATGACCCGGATACCTCCAAGATGGCTGCCTTTTTACCTGGAGAACGCACATTAAATTCAAAGAACGAATGATCAGCTAAAGCGCCTCTACATTCGTCAGCTCAGGCTTGTTTCAATGACATCATCAGCTTTCTATAAAAAAAAAAAAAAAAATCAATACACTTTCTGGCTTTATGCCTTGAAATGAGGCCCCTCAAAACTCGCCTAGAACTTAATTACAAACCCCTAACATATAATTAAGTACTTTCTTAACTTAGTTTATGTGTGGTCAAACCATCTGTTACTGTAATATCAAGAAGCCAAACCTTCTCCGTGCACCTGTCAAATCTTCTATGCAAGACTGACAGGTGCATAAAAAGATAAAAATCAGCTGTCCCATTGAATTTAATATCTTGTTTTATAATAATAATAATGAAACCCCGCTGCCAAAGATTTGTAGTTCTCTCACAACTGTACTCAGGCACATGCACGCTTTTTGTCAATTGTTTGGCTGCTCTCTCATCTGGCTCTCTGCGCGGGCCTATCTGCAAATCAATCAGCATTTTAACATATTTTGGATTTCATATGTTTTATCCAAGGAACACCTGGCCCACTATCTGATGTTAGTTAAAAAAAAAAAAAACGTTTCCCAAATTTCACTTACAGTTACAGTCACTGGCAAATTAAAAGCAATACCTCATACCAAAAGACACTTTCTGAAAAAAATAATGTATTTCTGATTTTCTGATTAAAAGTAAATGATTGTTGAAAGACAGCATGTTCAAAGGAAACTTTAGGCCATTTGACATGGAACGAAACTAAACTGTTGACGAGCTTTGACTACTGTGGACACTTTAAATAAAGGACAGGGGCTTATGTCACTGCAGCTTCCTGTGAGTTTGTATCATCCAGTGACTGAGTCATGTGTTAGCTCTGAGGTAAACCTCAGTATTTGGTCTACCTGAACGTTGTGGCTTGAAGGAAACACACTCTCCAAAAGGGTTATAATTTTGTTCTCTGAATCACCCACCAAAAAATGTCGTCCTGAGAAGCCAAGTGGTCGACTGCTCTTTAAGTGACTGTCAGCTGGTTTGTTAATCCATCAGTGAACTTTCATCTTGAAGGGAGAAAGGGTGGAGAGGGTGGAGCAGCATGTGGCTCTCAGCCCCAGCTGTTGCTGTTTGCATTCAGTGGGCAGTAATTGCGCACACACGCACCCACGTACGCGCTTACAAATATTGCTGTTGGCATTCAAATGGGCGACTAAAGATAGAAAACCTGACGTGGGATGTGATTATGATGAGTAAGTGTTGAAAGTGAAGTCTGACATACAGTATATATACAGTGTGCCCCTTGTGGTTTCAAGTGTCCATCTGCATGACAGAATCTGTGATGGGACATGCACACAAGTACACACACACACACACATACACATCTTTGTTTCATATGGCAGAAAGTAATTTATTACCATAACTTTGATCTGTGTCAAAAGAAAGAAAAACACATACTGTATGCCCAAGTTGACTACATGTGTTTTTATGTGCACATGGTCCACATGTGAATTCATAATGGGAGTCGAAGCAGGAGCGAACACACACACACACACACACACACACATACACACACAGTCCGAAGCCGCAGGTGTGGAGAGAGTTTTGTTTGTTTGGAGGGATTGAACTCCCTCCTACTTTTCTTGTCACATTTCTCCACCTCCTCCCTTTTCCTTTTTCACCCCTTCTCTCCTTTCCTCACATCTTCTCAACCGCCCGATCTCTTCACTTCCTGGAAGCAGCTTCTCTGGCCCTGTCTCTCATCCACATTTCTAAAATACCACTCCATCTCTTTTCATTTTTCTCTCCCCTGTCAACTGTTCTTTCTCACCTCTTTCGCTCGTTTTTTATCCTCTCCCCTGTCCTGACACAAACTTTCACACACACACAAATTCGGAGGAATGTCAGGAATGTGTTCGTTCCTGCAGCATCATGTTGTTGTTACACATACGACTGCAACCCCAGAACCTGAGGAGTGTGAGTGTTTTTCCAGAGCCCATGGATGGATGGACGGACGGACGGATGGATGGAGGAGTAGAATGATTGATGAAGAAGTGGGACAGCGTTGACCCAGCCCTTAAAGGCTTGATGCTTAATCCAAAGGTAAACAACAAGGTGCCACCCCGGCAAGAAAAGTCCAGCCTTTTCCTGTGGAACACACCCTAACAGCACACAGATACGTCCTAACATAAGAAGGAAGTAGTGGCAGATTTATACCCACAAACACACCGGAATGGAAATTGACAGATTGACATATAATGATTATCTCAGTTCATGATGTGCTTGGGTTTGTCTTCAATGACAATGACACACATTTTTTAAATGCTTGTTCCTTATCTGTAGCACCTTGCTTATGCTGAGTTAAACATTTCATAGGTTGCACATAATGTCATACACATTGTCAAAATAGTTGGTCGCTTAACTACTTAACTTTTTTAAAATTTTTATCAGTTTATAAAAGCTGCCCAGTGTAGGTCCAATTAGCACCGTCCCAAAGCCAGACATGCCTCTGACCTCCTCCAGCGTGGGATGGAGAGCAGCTTTATCTGGCTCCATGGATGGCTCGCCTGATAGAAACTGGAGATAACCTGCCTGCTCAGCCTTGCTTGGCCCGGGAAGCTAAACTGTCTTCACTGGTAGCTGGTGTAAACAAATATCTGGCAGTTAATGTGCATTTAGCTGGCAAGCAACACATGACCTGCTTACATTTGCTTAAGCCATCTGATTACTTAAACTGACGGATGTAACAGATGTGAAATATTAAATAGAAAACAACAAGAAACAAATTGTCCTTCTGGATAAGAACGAACAAATATCCAGCTTGTCCTCGTTCATCTGCTCAGATTTGCAGTGAGTTATGTGTAACTAGTTTCATTTTGTGAATTTAGGTACGCAACTCGACTGTCCTCATAAAACAGCACCAAGCATAGTGTTAATCATCAACATGCTGCTGACTAACACTCCTTGTGCTACAAGTTGAGACACCATGCTTTTATCTTCATAACGTCATCTTTATCTTGAAATGCGTGTCTCTTGTCTTCATCAAATGAAAATAAGTCCTGATCTCACTGTGTCATCCTTGACATTTTGTGTGTTTCTCTTCTTCATAACATTGATGTCAAACTAAAAATCTTGTAACATTATCTTATAACATAGCTTTGAGTTTTGTAGCTTGTCAACTAAAATGCTTTGGTTGTTGCACATTTGTTTTATGCAATATTTAAATCACCTTCCTATATCATGATGACACCATCAAGTGCACATCTGAATAAAGTTGCAACACACACCGCATGCCTCCTTATCACATCAACGTCCCAGCGTCTCTGGCTGCATGGGGAGTTAATTTCTGAGTGGCTGTTGATGGTAAGCACCTCACCTCCCATCTCTCTTATCAGCTGGCCAAGTGAGCTGAGAGATGGAGGAGTCCATCTAACTGGATTTAAGCTTGTCTCCTTGTTTATCCCTCTGATTGATTATGTTCATCTGCTGAACTCTGCTCTGCATTCTCTCCGCCGGTGTTTTACAATACATCAAGTGTGGAAGGCACAGTTTGTATGGAGCATGAAATATTTTACAGTTAAAGATGGCTTGTTGAGAACTGGACAGATTCTGCATTGCTCTACCTTAAATTAGTCCTCAATTATTCTTTTTAATTGCGCATCACTGAAGTTGTTGTGCATCACTTTTGAATCTTAAAAGCAGAAGCAAAAGTGGAAATGAAAGAAGTTCTATTTAATTTACTATAATCTATTCATCTATTCAGTTTTTCATTTATCCAGATGAAGGTCACAGACCAAGCACCCAGCCATCCTAGCTGCAGCTCCTTCTCTCTAACAAATCCTCATGCCCGCTAAAATGTACAGAATCTGTCTATGTGCTGGTTCGTCCTGGCTGGTCGTACCTTCACACGAGGCTTCTACAGTAGGAGACATCCTAATCAGAAACAAGAACAGTACATTACACAATAAAATGTCTCTATTCAGCATAAAAGAGCAGTGACTTCACTGAAACTCCTCTTGGCTTCATCCCCGAGGCTCTATCCAAACCCCTATGACGGTAACTGCTTTCAGCTGCTCGTATCAGAAATCTCAGCGTACTGCTTCCACCCAAAAGCTTGACAACTGATGGCAAGTGATAAATCATTAGCTTTGCCATCTGGCCTGCTCCATTTTTACCACACCAATCTGATAAAAGGCCTGCAGATCCACTTGTTCCACCAGATCCATCTTCTCATGCAAAAGGCTCTGAGCTTATTGGAGGTGCTGTCTTTTACACTTTCAAGCAATTCAGACTCAGTGAGTGCCAGAGATCAAGGGAAGAGTACATCATGAACTTACTTTAATTCCACAACACACATAAAGGGTTGACAGGTAAAAACTCCCTCTGCAGTAACCAATTAAGGGTGGAGCTCTGTCTCCCCCTTTTAAGTATAAAGATGAAAAATTGTAATAATAATTTTGATAATTTGTTGTGGCACTAATGATCGGCCTCTGCTTTAATCTCCAAGTTAATATTATTTTTAAAGTAAATAACATTTTCCTCATTTGCCGTTTGCGGCCACTTGCACAGACGTTCTGTCTGCTGGAAGAAATAACAGCAACAGCTCAGCCTGGCATCACCAACCTATACTCACCAGCACATCCCAGGGTCGTAAACTTGCCTAACTCCAACCGAAGGAAGATGGGGACAGGAGGTTATGAAAACCTCTTGCTTCTCATTCCGTCCCAACACACTGCTTGCGGGCAGTTCACAGAATTAGACCCTCAACCTTTTCTGGTCCAGATCTGAAGATTATGAAAACATGTGCAGTTTAAGATGTACTGCTGACGTACAAGTGTCTTTTACAGATGAAACGGTTAAGAATTGCTCAAATTGGATATATTGTGCTGCAGTGGATGAATGAATGTAATTTGTATGAATGTTTTTTTTTTTTTACAACATCCAGCTCATAACCCTTTAAGACCAAAATATAAATAAAACTATGGAAACAGTCAGAAATCAGACAAATTGCAGGGTACTGAGAATTATATCGAAGCCAAACTATTTCAAACTATTCAAAATGTGGTTGTTTTGTGTAAAAATGAGGCAGATTTTTATTACCTGAAGATGAATGATTTCCACTGCACTGATTGCAAGTGATTTGTTGGGTCAACTAACGAAACAAAGATTGTGTTCCTTCCTGACTGTTCTGTACTGTTTCCAACTGCATGCCACATATTTCATTGTGCATGTTTCTTGCGCCGTTCCATGCACATGCATAGAGCAGAAGATGTGGTATATGGTTAAGTGCAAATGTGTAGACCACAAATGCAGAATGCATGTACAGGCATGGGATGTTTCACTTAATATTAATCCAGAATGAAGTGTCACATGTGGTATAAAATCAGACAGATCAGCTCTGGAATGTGTTCAGCTGGTCAGCGCTGTTTTGTCTGAGGTCTAAATGATCTTGATTGGAATGTAAGTGTTCAGAATTTATTAAGCAAACTCAAAAATAAGTAAATAAGTCACTGGCAACACACAATAACAGTGAAGGAGTCAACCCGAGCGAAAAACACCAAGCCAAGGTTTTTTGTTTTTTTTTGAAGGTTTTGGCTGACCTTCCAGACCAAAGAGCTGTTTATCTTAAACGTTAGGAAACGAAACCATTTGTGTTTGCTTGAATTATCCCTGATTGGAGCCAGATATACCAAATTAGATGCTAGAAAAATGTTTCTCATTGAAGGTGAAATAATATATTAGAGTTCCATTGTTCCTTTCTTCTGTTATCTCGGTTTATTGATAACAATCTTTCAGAGCTATTCAATATAACTGTCAAAGCAAACAAAGGGCAAAATACATCAACATCATTCACAATTACTCTTATTATACTGATGTTTTCATTTGTGGGGTCCAGCTGACAGAGAAAATATGTACTTTTTTTTTTTGTCTTAAACTGCAAATTCCAAGGACGCCACAAGTTTAAAGTGTATTGTTTAATACTGCTGCTGTGACAGGACAAGGGAAGTTGGAGTCATCTCTTCATTCAGAGCAGAAGATGTGCGTGTAGAGCTGACATTATTACAGCAAAAAAAGAGCCTTTTATGGACCGGAGCACACGGGATCGAATAGCATGTCAGTATTTAACAAAGTCAATTTATTGTGTACATGAACAAAATTCAGTAACGAGACAGACGAAAGGGGGAAAAAATTGTTTTAGGAGAATTCGCATCGATCCAAAAATCAGTCAACTTTGCTTGAGTTATGAAAGCCAGGGAAAGCCCCAGGAATTTTTCCCCCCATACGCAAAGTTAAACAAAGAAGAGTATGCACAGTATAGGATTCTGGCATATTATCTGGAAGCTATGTCTACAACATATTTGAACAGTTTCTCATTTAACATCAATTATCTGGCCTCACTAACCACTCTTCACATTCTTGTCTCCTCATTCCGGAGCTTAATGATTCTCAAATATATCGTAAAATTATATATCTGTTATTAATCCCATGTAATCACTCATGTCATGTCAGGAGTCTAAACATAACGCTAAATGATCTATATCACACTTTCGATGATGACA
The DNA here is from genome assembly GCA_037975185.1 of Centropyge bicolor. Classification (NCBI taxonomy): domain Eukaryota; kingdom Metazoa; phylum Chordata; class Actinopteri; family Pomacanthidae; genus Centropyge; species Centropyge bicolor. The sequence goes on along the minus strand of JBBMOC010000032.1, from coordinate 1,007,355 downwards.
GTAATAATGATGACGCCCTCCGCAATTTCCTTTGATTGATTGATTCAGTTTGACATCATGCGTTTATTGTGTAGAATAATTCAAAGCATTTGTACGTTGTAATGAAAACCACAATTTAAAAAAAAATATGATCGCACAGGGCAGAGGAAGTTTCCGTTTTCGTAGCTGGGAGAAATTTTGTCGGCTGTAATCAAAAGTGTTCCTGCCCTCAGTGAAACTACCCTGGTTAAAAATCTCTATATTTTCATTTACATATTTCATTTAGGTTCTCTTCATAATCTATATATGTGACGACCAATTAGGAAAACAGTTTCATGCTCTGAAAACAGAATTCCCAGACTCACAACATCATTAGAGACACGATGTATATATGGTACAATTCACAGTATTTGGAGGAGAAACCTGCTGATGTTTAGTCCCAGTTTGTCTTTATTAGCCTGTTGTTTTTTATGAATACCATAAAGAAAACCACAATAAAAACACATCATTGTCAATTTTTACACCATAATCTGGAAAAATGTTCGACTGTGGTGGTGTAAAAAAAACAACCTGATGTTAATTCTTATTCGACAAAGAATGCATGTTTATTTACATGTGGTTCTGCCCATGCTTCATGGTTGTTTTGCATCTTTGCTTTGTTGACTCATTGGGTTGTGCTCCTTTTGTCCTTTGCTGGAATCCATTGTTCTCCATAATCTATTTTGTGGGATTATAACGTTCTGTGACAATCTTGCGACCAATTGGAGGACTAAGAGAAAAGAGACACGCAGTTTGACTGGAGCAACCTGAGTCTGCTCTCAGAGAGGTCGATGCCTGCAGCATGTGTGCAAAAAAAAAGTCCCCATTCTAAAAAATAAAACCCCACACACTCCATTTCCTTTACAAGTCTATTGTATATAAACCTCTGAGGCTAGCTATACAGTGAGCTTGGATTGCTATGTCAAACAAATGCAAACTGATATAACGTCTGAGAGACGAAGTTTATCCTCTGAGGTGGTGTTGCAGTCTGAGTACAACATGTCCCTCAGAGCTGCACACTGGCCCTGCTCACTCAGACAAACTGGTTTATTTCTAATCAAATATTTGATGATTAAAACCCCAAACTGGCTCTAACACTTCCTGTTTCCAACAGATCAGCAAACCTGGCAATGGTTACATCTTATCACAGGCGAAGTGGAGTTTGGACGGAGTTTAAGGAAACAGATGAATGACTAAGACCATTTACTGTAAAAAGTTCCAGATTATCACTGATGCAAAACTTCAGAGATATACAATCCTCGATGTACCTATCCTGAGCGGCCACATCTGAGGGGCATAACTCTGAGAGAGGAAGCGGTTTTCAGGCCTACACTCTGAGGTTAATGTCCTTAAACCTCTGTCAGTGATTGTGGTTTAGCAGAGTGACGGCCCAGTTGGCTCTGAACAAACACTCAACGATGTTGCCATGCTTCAGCCCCGTATTTGACATGACACTGGGATTATTAACATGCCGAGGAGGAGGAACCGATGCTGTATGGGTGGTTGTGAGCAAAGTAACAATTGAAGAAAGTCTAGTGTAGGATAGCACCAGTTCTTTCACTTCCTCTCCACAGGACATCTTTGAAGTAAAAAAAAAAAAAATCAGGCTGTCCTTTGCTCACCCCATACATCTGTCCTTCCATCTATCTATCCAACATATGTTACCTGGGATAACCTCTTGACTCTCATGTCACTCGGACAGAGATTTACATCTTTGTTGTGGCAACGCTGGTGAATTACTCATCCATGTCCAACAGGTAAAAGGCAACACATGCAGACATTCTCTCACGTCTCCCTCGGTCGCCGCAAGGACCGAGACAGTTTTATGACACAGGTGCTTCTGTTGCAGACAGTTACAGTCAGTTCAGAGGTCAGGAGCCTAGTGAGTGCCATGATTGTGAGGTGAATGTACATCATACGTGCTGATGTATTTGGTCATGGAAATGGTTAAACACGAGTAAAGACAGAGTATACAGAATGTAATCAGGTTATCAGAAAATTAGTTCTTGAGCAGGTTAGTTGATTTTAATTCTATTATAGCATCATCAAAAGATGCATAATGCAAGAAAACTGTATCAGACCTGGCAACCTGGCTAATTGCTGCAAAAGACAACAAAGACATGAGAGCAGCAGTGAGGCTTTTCAGTCAGCAGGGAAACTGTCAAACACATGGAAGTCTTAGTCAGAAACCAGAAGAAATATGTGTGTTTCTTTCTGCGTTTCACATTTTTGAAGAAGTGGCTAAAAAGCAGATATTCCTGCTGGCAGAGCTTGGAAGGGACCTGTCCCTGTGAATTTCCTGGTCGGACAGTAGAAGCTGTAGATATGGTTACCCTGCAGAAAGCTGACTACACTCCAATTAGACTGAGCTGCTGCTGGCCTTGATAGTTCTCAATAGGGCGAGGCAGATGGAACTGATATATATGTGTGTGTGTGTGTGTGTGTGTGTGTGTGTGTGTGTGTGTGTGTGTGTGTGCGCATTCAACAAACCTCATCCTGGACATTGCCACAGTTTTCCAACAATGCTAAAAGCATACATCCGTAGAAATCTAATAAAATCCATAAATTGTTCTGGTGGAATGTTGCGGTGCAATGTATGGCGAGCAGGCCACAGGAAGCAAATCAAAACCACCCACTAAAGACAGACACCAAGTGTGTGTGTGTGTGTACACTGTATATGAGCACATGTGTATGCTTAAGGTGCCAAAGTAAATCAAGCAAACTGAATCTGTAGATGAAAGCAACATAAAAACAGTGTTTACTCGTGTTCTCAGCCATGGGTTAATAAAAGCCTGCGATGGATGCACAACAGGAACTCGGCATTATCATAAATGTGTTTCATACAATTATTTCTTCATTCTTAATTTGTTATGCATATTATGTATTCATAATGAAGAAGTTGCCAACACTTATAATAAAAAGTCAAATGACAGATTCAGAGAACTGAAATCTTCAAGTTAAAGCACTAATTTGTAACATCAGTGCCAATGTGTGTAATGTGCAGCTGGTGCTGGTTTTACAATGACCTCAGCCCGACAGGAATTTCAAATAAATATCAAAATACAGATAAAATTTTCTCCTATCTGCAATGAATAAGGAGAAAATCATTAAATAAAAGCAGTGCAGGGACATGAGCTCTCTGACAGCCTTCCAAATGCAATAAGAGCAGAGGAAGAGTGCAACTGTCCTGGAGTACAGCCAGAACCTGAAACATTTACAGTACACTGTTTCTGGATAGGTGCTGTGGTTAGTCATTATACTATAGTTCAGGATTTGACTTGTATAATATACAATATGTGACATAAAACCCAAGAGACGCAGACATGGCAAACAGGACAGTGTGAATTTGTGTGCTGTTCATAATTATATATCATCATTATTATTGTTGTTATCTTTCATGAATTGAATAAAATGTAGAACAATTACTTTACTATAGAAAAGGACAGGGTGCTATTAAAGGGCTACTCCAGTAATTTAGTATTGGTTTTCCATAAAGTTCTCACAAGAGACAGGCTTTTAAAAAGAATGATCAGACTTGGTGCAGCACAGGCCAAGACATCCTGACTTTCTCTCCAGTGTGGGTCAACCTCCAAAAATGCTCAATCCATCCTAATTCCCATAATGCACACTGACATCATTAGGATTAGTTTTCAAACTTTGGAGGGAGTCCTACAGAGAACTGTTTTTAGAGGCACAGCAGTACTCCTTATAATGAATATACTGATGTTTGTGGGTAAAATTGGTGTCTTTTTTGTTTCCTGAAAAGGTCTCACAGCGTTCAGAAATTTACAATAAATTGAATAATGTCTTTGTCTCACCACTTGAAAACTCAAACAACTGTCTCGCTCTCGTTTGATTCTCTAAAGCCAAGACGACTGCCTGAATGTTAGCAGTTGCATATGTGGTGTTTTAGCTTTAACTTTTGTGTTGCTGAAACATCAAAGGTGTCGGTAAGGCCCTAACTACAAGCTGAGCATCCCACTGAATCAGAGTTCACGGTCTCAGTCTCGCAGGGGAATACTTTACCAGGGCGATTTAACTCAAAGGAAATGAGCCGGACAGAACAGTACATTATTTCTCTTACTGGCTCAATCTGCTCAGCAATTCATCACAAGTTCGAGCCGCGCAGCTCAGGCCCGACATCGGTTTTTCAACAACGAATGACGTTTGAGCTTGATGCTAAGACACACAAACATCCTGATGGCCTCCCCTGTGAAATGAAGCATCAGTCAGAACTACATTTAAGGGAGGAGATGAGTGAGTAGCCCGAACCTCTTAAATGCTATTTAATCACTTGGAGCAGCAGCAGTAACCGTGCAATCCAGCACTTAGACTCCCCCTTGCTGTTTATCTCATCTTAATAATTGAGAAGAAGGTTGATGGATGCGTTTAATAGCTGGAGAGAACAAGACCACTTACATGGTCCATCAATCTCAACCTGCTAAGGGGTGAAAAAAGACAAGAGCCGTCTCTATATCCAAGGGATTTGGCTGCACCTTTTAAAGAGCTTTTCCCAGATACAACGAGACAAATTGAGTATTTTTTGGGGGGAGGACTCCAGGACACAAAGGACGGAGAATGAGAAGGAGCGGGAATGGGAGGCGAGAGGGCGGGACAGGCGGTTGGAGGAACGAGGCGAGACGAAGAGCGAAGATGATGAAGGAGAGATGCGAATTCAAGAAGGTGAGAGTTTGCTGTTTTTTTCCTAGGTCAGGGAGTGCTGTGGATTTGGAATGAAGCATTACTTCCATTTCCTTGCTGTGCTACTTTGAGTTCAGGGGTACAGTCGCAGGGAAAAGGGAAAACTGGGGACAGGCAGGAAGGAGGCAGGAAGGAGACAGGAACAAGAGGTTAAAGGAAGAATGGAGAAGAGACACATTTCCTGAAAAAGTTACCACTAGGATCATTTATTTCAAGCTTATCTGCTGTCTGATCTGAAATACGGGGTGTAACACCGCAGACACAAGAGAGAGGCCTGAGTCTTGGCACCTGCTGTCTTCTTTTCAATTCGCTCACAACACACAGAACACACTGTGTATTTTCAGCAGTGCTCATGAAAGCTGAGATGTTTTTTTTTTTCTGTTCTGATTTAGCACACAAGCATTGATTTCAGGCACGATTTAGAGAGGGGGCCATGAATTACACCTCACACTGTGCTGATAAAGACCTTTATATGCATAAAATAAATAGAGTTGGTGTGACAAATAAGTCAGCTTTCATTTGCACACATTGGTTCAGTAGTGCAAATTTTGCATTTTGAGCTTGAACAGACTACATTGAAGAGTGTGACCATGAAAACATAGCAGCTTGATGCAGTGTGGAGAATATGTTAATACACTTGGGTTCATTTTCCAGCTCATGCAACAACAATATCTTTAAAGCAAGTAAAGTTAAACTGTAACGTTAACAAAAACTGATTGGGTCTGGTATGATGAGTAACTTATGGCGAGTAATGTTAACTCAACTTCAGATAGATATCCTGTAATCATCACTTATTGCCACAGTTTCCCCTGTTAAGCAAAAGTTACATAAGATTGCTTTAAATCTAACCTTAACTCATGTGGTTTTACTTGTCTATGACTATCAGTTGGCTAAATGTATTCATGTGGAAAACACATGAAGACGGTGTGTCTAATTCACTCTTAATCCTGTCACAATAAAGCACTATTTTCATGCAATCTTGTATTCGTGAAAAGTAGAACCTCTTTATCCCTCTTTCCCACTTCATGTTTCAAAGTAAACACTCTAAAATGCTTCCCTCACTTGCAGCATAAATGAACTGCATCCTCGTCTGGCTGGCCGTCAAAATTCCACATTACTCTGCTCATGGCTCCCCTCCTCTGCTTTTGCTTCGTCAAGAAATAATATGACTGCGATGATATGAATGTGACTGTTTAAGAGTAAGTGGTGAGGTATTGACAGAGAACGACAGTGATACTAATCTAATTTCCTGGTTGTGCATGCTCAGGTCAACATCTTAATGATACCTTTGGTTTTGAAAATTAGTTTAAACCAGGGAGGTTTCGGTACATTCTGAACTAATGTTACACGCATGAGGTGGGTGGCGGGCGGAGGAGGGGGGGCTATGGGGGCAGCAGGAGGAGAGAAAAGCCGGAACGAACACCTGCTTGCAATTTTACAGAAAAGAGAAAAAACCCTTCAATCTGGGCTCGGATGGCCGGCTGGCTGGCATAGGAACACGGCATCATTTTTCAGATCAATCCGATATTAAGCCTACATAAACACCAACTTCTCTGGAGAACTGGCCAAGTGTTGACATTTTTGACACATGGCCAGAGGCCATTGTAGGCCTCTAGCCATGTGTCAGAAATGTCATGTGTCCCTATCGAGCTGCGCCTAAAGAGAGAAATGTGATAAATATCTTTTAAAACTTTTTTTTTTTGGAAGTTCAGTTTGCCCATATATAAAAAATCAAAAGAAGACAAGCTGTCTGTGCCACTGTTCAGCTGTGTAAGTGTTTGGTGGGATTTAAAATGAGTGTTGTGTCTTGTCTTCATTCGGTGGGTCCCCACATGAAAAGAGTTGTTTCATCATCCCACTGGGAAATCCAGTCAAGTCGAAAAGATTTATAATCCATTGTCTCTGTGAAGCATTTTCACTTAGTGTTTTGCAACATACCTGATAATAATTCTTTATATAAAAGGGTGATTACATTTATATATGACGTATCAACAGAGAGGTCACACAAGGTATTTAACCACTAAAACAAAGAAGGAGGTCATTACATTCCCACATTCAATTACCAACATTCCCTTTTGGTAAAATGTGAAAACCAGTTTTGAATTCACTAACTTGTCCTCTAAGCTGCAACATTTTTTTTTTTTCAGCTGCATGTGGTTGGGTGTCTGTATGGGTCTGTTTGTGTATGTGGACGTTGTAATTCTTGTGGGTGAATTCATGTATCTGTGTACTGTATGTGTGCATGCATTTGTTTATTCCAGCGCTCGGAGCCTGCTGTAGATTTGAAGATTTGAAACAACCCAAACCACAGTGATGTGGACCTCGGAGTCCGTACGGCCTCTCTGTCTCAGGCAATCCAGTCTGACTTTCTGGCCTCATCAAGAGAGAAGATATCAAAGGATAACCATCTGGTTCTCTCAACTCTTCCTCCCTCTGTGCCCCTGTCTCTGTCTGTTTCTCTCCCTCTATCTCTGTTTCTTCACACATGGCAATAGGGGATACAAGTTGAGGATTCTCTGAGCTGACTTGTGGGAAGCGATCTTGTCTTGATGTCACGATCGAAAGGATGTAAGGATGTCACTGCCTCCCGGGCAAGAGAGAGACTTTTCATACAGCATGTGAGGAGGACCAATGTAGGGCCCTTAAAAGTGAGTAATAATATGATTGAACAATTTGCCAAAAAAATCCAGCATTTTAGAAATTTCTTGTTGATGATGTCTACATTTTAAATAGTTAGTTTTAGTTATTTTTCTGTGCAGTAACAGAAATAATTGTCGTCTGTGATTTTCAGTAAGAAAACAAGATAAGATAGCAAAGGAAAAGCAAAAATTCTAGCAATCCAAAAAGTTGCTATAAAAAGACCTTGCACACAGTGATTCAGATCCTGACATCTTATCGTGTTTATCTGAGCTTCATGACCCATCAGCCTCACTGCGGTACACAAACATTCGAATTCACGAATGCATGTGCACAAAACACACACACTTTCACAGCTGTCAGACACAAACACACGTACAGATCTCATCTCCACCTGGAAGCAGATCCTCCGCCAACCACGTGGTGAGCTATGTGCGAGGCTTTCACGGTGGCTGCACTTAGTGTACATTTCTCTGGAGTTGGACCACGACCTGCAGCGGGGCTGCTGCCGGCCGCTGATCTGCACTTCAGCCTATCGCCAAACTGATAAGACGGATCTTCTAGAACAATGCGTCCAATTGTGTACATAGGGCTCTGCAGGGCGACCCAGGAGCCGTGCAGATACGCACATATCCAGCCTGAAGGAACTATGAAAACAAACAACTTTTTAGAACTATTTGTGCATTCCTTTGACTTATTTGACAGCACAAGTGTCTCTCTGATACAACATCAGAGCTGCAGGACCATCAGAGAGAAGGGGAGAAACTAAATGCTTATTCAGTCACAAAGAAAAATATTTTGAGTTTATGGAAAGATAACTAGTAGAAGCAGTGCTTCAGTACTGGTCAAGGGTGTATAACATCACACATGCAGTACACCATATGCAGTAGTACTACTCCTGACAAACACAACGCCATTCATGACAGTGTCAGTGACATGCAATGACAAATCTTGGTCTCTCTCTCCGACCTCAGGTATGCCCTATTAGCACATAATTCAGCACCCTGGACAGCGAATATGTAATTCAATATAGAAAAAAATCTAATCAAAAAGCTAATTTAGCATTTAGTATGAACACGAGTATGAGTATTTGTTGCCATTTTAAAACATCCAATGCCACATGAAACAGTTTTGACAAATCCACGATGTGATTACAAAACGTCTCTGATGAACTTACAGTTAATTCAGTGTCAATGACTGCGATAGAAGTAATAAAGTCCATTGTGCATACAGGAAACTGTTGTCGCTGCTTTGACAGTGAAAAAAGGCATTAATTCCATAGACGAGTGGAAGCAGCAGCTCCCCAGAGTAAACTGCAATAGCATACTGTTTATGTGGATTCACACTCTTACTGTCCATAATTAATATATAATATTTATAAATAGTGTAACGTATAATGTTGGTGCCCCTGTAAAATGGATATTGTTGAGGTTTGTTATTCATTTTGTTTATATACTGTAATATATTTAAGGGCTGTGACAGATGGTTAATATAATGAGGTGAGTACAAAATGTATTTTTCAGTGTATACATTTTGGGAGTTTTTATCAAATCAAAACACACTCAGTAAGCTCGTTTACATCACTTATGTTTTGATGCAATTCAATCTGAAATCTGACGTGCTGCCTGACACGGAGTTGCTGTTACAATCTCATTTCTGACATCAGTTGCTGTACATGGGTCTCCACACATCTTGTCGCAAACAGAGATCTCTGAAGACGCTATCTGTCAGACCACTTAAACACTTGGTGCAGGGAACACTGGGGCTCCTTATAATTCTCTGTAAATCTCTGCACGATAAAGCAAGCTTCCCTTCGTGTGACGACAGACACCAGTATATGAGCGGAGATGAAAGGGCCAAACGGAAACAAACAGGCTGAAGAGCATACCTCCACCCCCCGCCTCCTCCCCTCCACCTCTCTCCACTTCTCCCTCCTCTCTTTCATTCTCTCTTTCCATCAGTCATAGGGGAGTCCTCCAAATCATCACTCAAGCATGCAAGATGTTAGCTTTTACTCAGAAGGTGCTTGGGGCTTTGTTTCAATCATCTGAAGTTACCTGAACAAGTGAGATTTCCTGAATCAATGCAGCTCTACGTTTTTTTTCGTTGTTGTTGTTTTGTTTATGGTTCACTCTGAGAGAAATCAATGGCAAAGCAAATTATTATGACTATAAAATGAAGACACTGCAGAAAAAGTGGATTAACATCTAATACACAATATAAAAAATGTAAAAAAAAAAAAAATTATAGCAAGCAAGGTATACAATATCATAATTACAACAAGACGACATAACAGACGCTCCATAATAAAGTGCCAAGATATTTCTGGGAATTTCCTGGGACGTGATTGCAGCGCGAGGACACAGATATCATCACCATTTTCCAGAGCTGCTCACAGGAGCCGACACAACATACAGCCAATAACACATTCTCCCATTCTTACTCAGTGCACTTACTCATCCGGCTGGAAGTAACACTACAGAATGTTTTTGTCTAGAGTTAACACATTTCTCTGTTAGAGTTAATTTGTGGTGCTGGTGGTTGTTGTTTTGTTCCACTTTTCTAACCATCTGGAGTTGCCTATAGACTTACTGCTAACTCCACTGTTGGATGGATGTAGTGAAGCGAACGATGGAGACACCAATGTCTTTCCATCACGTGCCTGTAAATAAGCTTCATCGGGAGACTGTAACATGAGCAGAGGTTTACTATATATTGCTTAGACCTCTCCTTCATGCAAGTGCCCCAACAAAGAAGCCAAACTCACTGGTGCAGCAACCCACAGTTAGTGCAAGGTCATAATCCCACACTGGCTTCCCACCCACCAAGTCTGCCATGTTTGATAGATTGCACATGTTGATGGGGGGGGGGGCGTGCTTGTTTGTTTGTGTTGCTGCTGATGTAATGTTTGCTGTTGCTGGGTAGTGATGGAACCACACAGCATTATCCAACTCATTCCTCAGACAAACTTGCTAAATCTGACTTTTAATTGGAGTAACATTTTTATTTCCTTGTTAATTTAGCTGAAATCACAGGTGCAACCGTTAAAGATCAGAAAAAGTCAGCAAGGATTCTGTGAGTGCTTGAATAAAATGGATAACAACTAACACGCCTTTCTAACCAGATATGTTTCTTTTATTCAGCGTAACAAATGAATATCATGAACAACTTTTTAGTGGAGAGGAGAAAGACAGACACGGAGGCCTTAAATTCCCATTGATATGCAGAAAGTTTGAACAGGGGCCCTGCACGACACACAAAAAGCTCATACTGACCTAATCATATAGTGTTTTTGGAGTAAGGACTGACATTCCTGAACACACTACAGACAAAAGATGGCTTTTACATGTAGCTTTAATCTCTCACTTTCCTGTGCCGCATTTGGTACAATAGCCTACAGATGTGTAATAAAAGAGCTTTTTTTTCTGTGGTTCATATGAGAAACACGAAAGAAATAATAAATAATGAAATTAAAGATATTTCTAAAGCATATCTAAACGTTTGAAATCTCCAAGGCTTGTTTACATCAGAATGTGGCTCGGCGAAATTCATCCAATGTGTCTACACAAAATATGTGGTTCCAGGGGAGCTAGTTTGTGAACTACTGTAGCTGGCGAGCTAACCACTAATGTGCCAGCCAGCCAGGAGCACGCTGCTGGTGGGGAGTCACAGCAGCTCCCCAACTTTCTTTTTCTTTTCTCTGTAATGTGCCGCTTACTTTCAACTGGCATTTACTCCTCAGCATTGTTAATGATTTCATGCAAAAAGAGGGAAAAATTAATAGAAGAGGGAAAAGATTTCATGGAGCAACCCATCAAATGGTTTATTCAATACGTATTTGTACAATCACTCCTGTCTCATAACTGTCTCTTTTACAGAGCACTTATACTCTGATAGAAGTTAAATAAAGTGCATGGTGCAACAAAGCTGATAAGCCACAATAATTCCTCCATCATGGAATCTTAAGTTTTCTCTTCCCTCAGTTTTCTTTCTTTCTTTTTTTTTTTTTTTTTTTTTGCTGTTTTAAATGCTGGTGTGACCAGGCCTTCGTGCAGGATTTATGCAGGACAGTTTAAAGGCAAGAACTCAGTGCAAGCTGTTAAAACACACCCACTTCTCCCACCACTTATTTCTCCCATCAGCCCCTCATTGTTCCCTGTGACCTCAAAGACATTCCCGCAACTTCCACACGGAATTCATTCAGCGACTCCGACAGTCTCAAGCTCTCCTGTCACGAGGGAAGCTATGTACATATAATAGAAAGAAGGCGAGAGATGAAAGTGTGACACATCGCTCCAGAGAGCTTCGCTTTGCTCTGCAACGCACTCTGCTCATCAATGAAGGGCTTTGACTTCAAACGGCCTCAGTCCAGCCAGGGAATGACACACAGGAAAACAAGGCACTACTCAGGGACTCGATCCTGTCAGAGTCTGTCCAGTTCACCCGACAATGGCTTGAAAAAGGTTGCTTTTAACAACCGACGTTTTTTGTCTCAGAACACAAATGCACCAAAACATGTGCTGTCATAAAAAAACACTTTTCAATCACGCTTTTTTGTAAATCCAGCTTTAAGTGCATTTGATCACTAAAAAGGAAAATAGATTTACATGTTTTGATCTTGGAAATAGTGGGGGGAAAAAACAAATAAAACACGTTGTAAATGTTACTTTTTTCAGCAACAGGGGCATCTTTTTTCATGATATCTTACTTTCGTCATCCCTCTTTTCTGCAGGGGGAAGCATTAAGCGTGCTTTAGACAAAATCCAGCATGAATGAATGGAGATCTTGTTTGATTTCATTCCTAAGCGATTATTCCATTGGTTAGGAAATAACTGCTTTTAATCACTGAGGAGTAAAACAATTCGACAGGATTACTCTCTCTTTGACAAACCTCCCTCCAGACAAGAGCATTTAGACTGTCGACTTGTTCACCAAATCTATTTAATTTCCATCTGATTCTTACTATCCCCTGGCTGCTCTGCTTATCTGTGCTCATATTTTCCGCTGTCCAGGTTCAATTTCAGCAGTCTCACTGCTAAAGCAAACCGACAGCACTGGAAAACAAACCTAGGAACTGTTTTAGGTTGCACCCAAACACAGAGTTCAGGTGAGCGTTTCTTTCCTGTTATCTCCTTCGCCTTGATTGTCACTTCTCGACAAAGCGAGAATTGGCCCATCAGCCAGCATGGAGGATGACTCCTGCTGATGTGCCCCTGCTTCCTCAATGTGGAACTGATTCAGGAAGCAGAGCGACATGGTGGTTGGCTGATGGCGGCGTAACGCCTGCGATAGAGCCCACGTCTGCCAGTAACCTAAATCAGCCTCGACAATCTCGAAGCCAAACTTTTGCTGAATATTAAAAGTGTTTTTACTGAAAAAAAAAAAGATCACCTGCATTAAAACTTAAGAGAAACTTTTTCACCTTTTTTTCTTCCTCCTCCCTCGTCTCTTGTGAAATCAAGCAAAAGCTGAATTATCTCTTGCTCCACCTGATTACTTGGAACAAAAATTTAAGGTTTTTTGATTTCAGATCAATGTCAACTTCCTCTGTGTTCAACTTATGGATCCTCAGTCAATAAATAACATGACACCAAAGTGTCCTGAATCAGTGTTTCTCAAGCTCAGCAAGGGGGCCACATTGCTGATTCCATGCATGCCTTCTCTCCAGGACACCTCCTTTTCACATCACACCAGCAACCAGACAACAACTCTCCCTCCGCCGCTAATTTAATCTGCTGTTTTGTTTTTTCTTCCCCTCTAAGAGCTCGTCTAAATGGCTGACGTTGATGAATGCATGTAAAGAATACGCTGCAGGTAGGATACGGTTACAAGCTAAGCTGGGAAGGAGGAGAGGATGAAGGGATAAGAGGGAGGAATAGAGGGAGGCATAGTTTATAGATGGGCCTGGGGGAGCGGCGGGGGTGTGTGGAGGGTCAGGATGTTTGTCTTCCAATGAGCCGTGACTCTGAGAGAAAGAGGAGGGGAGAGTGGGATGAGAGAGGAGAGGAGGGTGACAAAAGATGAAGGGTGGGAGATTAACAGAGAGAGCCTCAGCATCTTCATTGGTGAGGCGGGGGAGGAGAAAAGCTTTCAATTTAAATGGAGTTTATATGTGCGTGACTGTACTATTTCTAATTATGTAATAATACTAAACACTCTCTTGTTCAGTCTTTATTGAGTCATTCTTTTTTGTGTGGTAGTGAGTGATAGAAATCAACAGAGAGAGAGAGGGAGAGAGAGAGAGAGATACACAGATAGATAAATGAACAGCTGCAGAGAAAGTGCATGTCTGTGTTGGAGTCAGTGTCCCATTGCCTGCTGGGATTGTGGAGTTTGTTTATTTGTTTTTCTAGATGGCTCATATAATGTGTGTACGTGTGTGTGTGTGTGTGTGTGTGTGTGTGTGTGTGTGTGTGTGTGTGTGTGTGTGTGTGTGTGTGTGTGTGTGTGTGTCTGCATGCTGTGCTCTGTTTACACACCTACATGGACGCACTCCCTTTGCCCTGGTCGTGCCCTTAGACAAAGCATGCACACCACAGTCTCACACATACACACACACACACACACACACACACACACACACACACACACACACACACATCGCCTTGTGCTAAGGTGTTTGTAAGTCCTGAGAGCGGAGGTTCCATTTGCACCCTGAGGGCAATCTCGCTCCACCATTAAACACACATATCTTTACCTTCTCTTCACAAACACACAGTTGTACATAAGAACACACAGAATTACAGACTTTAAAAAGCACGGATGATTTACACACATCAACTTAAGCATGATGAGAATGTGACTCGTGGTACCACATTCATAACATTGTTGACTTTGAGGAAAATCATTGAAACTATTCCCACATGAAAACACTGTAATGCTCACAAATGGAAAATATCCAAAGGACACTGAAACTGAATTAAAACTCTAAAGTTCCAAAAATCATTGTGAGTACAACAAAAAAGTAAAATATGAAAAAAGTATTTGAATACAAAAACTGTAATCATCAAATAACAAAAGAGGATTTCAGTGAGATGCTCTGTAGAGGAGACACTAAACACTGAACGTCACTAAACAAGACATCTGAAGACACTTTGGGAAATGTATTACAGGAATTGTTAAAGATCTTCTGACAATTTATAGACAAATAATTGAGAACATAATCATGTTAACAAGTAGCAGGTAGAGTTCTCATAAACAGATTCTAATTAATGCACATTCTTCTCCCACTTTAAGGATATTGACCCTGAGGTTAGGACAGAAATGGACTAAATGGTCTTGGAAATTTACGGTTATTCAAGAGCCCCAGGATCTGCCTGAGGATGTTGGCCTCATAATCGACAGAGTCCAAGTGCTGTGAGATCTGAGGATGCGGCAAATGGGTGTGCACTCCTGCTTGGGCTGATCAAGGACCAGAGATACACATTTAAATTTCTTCAGAGAGTGTTTATGGACTTGGATGGCAACAGGCTTTCTACAAAGTGCAGGTCCTTAAAAACAGATTACATAACTAATCCCACTGGCAAAAGATGAAACCGCGACCCTTGGGTTGGGTTCAGTGAACAATTGTAAACTGAGCTGATTTGGGCTTTTTACTCTAAGTCAGACAAAGGAAGCAATTAACTATTTTGATCATCATCATTCATTTCTCAAACAAAGATATATCACTGTAAACTGAGGAACTCTGGATTTGGGAAGGCTGGCTTGACAAACTAAAACAATCTGAAGACACAATATTGATCAACAGTTTCTGTGATCGCATCGTCTCTTGAGTCATCTCTCAAGAAGCAACATGACTTAAGCTCTGTTTATGGGACTCTCATTAATAGAGCAATTGGATTCAGTTATGTTAATTATAATCAACAAAATTCTACCACAAGAACATAAATCATTTGTGTTTAGTAAACTGAACATAGTTGCTTTGTGTAAATTCAACATAATTAAGAGAGTTTAGTGACATTTGTTTTACATCATGTAGTAATAATTAACTTAGTCCTTTTCCCATTTATTAAAAACAGCTTTAATAAGAATCAATTGGTGTGAGTCAGTTAAATAAATGTAACATGTAATTTCCTAAGTGTAAAGTCATGCTCTTCCTTGTTAGAAATCATACATACCATTTCTTACAAATCACCATGTGTTGATTCAGCTTTTTTTTTTAATGCCAGGAAACAAGGGAAACCTATTTTATTATGACGCTCATTAATTTGAATGTGTGTGTGTGCGCGTGTGCCCTTAAGCACATGAAATTGTGTGTCTACCCTGTTTGCATGTGTCATCACCATAGTGGTGTTCATGCTGAATAAATGCCTGGCGTTGTTTTGCCAAGGCGCCCTGGCACCTGTTATCCACTAACTCAACTTGGTTCAGTGTGTTTGTTTACCCAGTTGCTGATGAAAACACTATTGGGATGTGTTGCTGCGTTACGATTCCAGACATATTTACTGCAGCGGGTATTCCTCCAAGAGTGTGTGTGTGTGTGTGTGTGTGCGTTCTCTGTGTGTGTTCTCGTCTACGCACATGGACTTGTCTGCATAGCTGTAAGGTGTTCTGGATCAGATTTATGGGCTAATATTCCCGTTCAGGGTCGTTATGATACAGCTGTAAATAAGGAGACGGGTGATAAATAGACACAAATATAGATGCAGGATAGAGGGAGCAGCTCGACAGCGAGAACGAGATCCAGAGAGAGGTAAAGCTCGACCCAAACCTGTCAATCTCGTCCGCACCGCTCTGCTTTATGCTGGGTTCAGCAAGGCTATGTTTTGCCGTTCTCACGCAACACCTGTCTACACACCCATAACTCTCCACTACTTAACTACCAGCACTAAAACTTCTCTGATTAAATAGCTGGGAGACAACTCCTTATACTGCAGACTGAGAGAGAGAGAGAGAGAGAGCATCCATCTTTCAGCCAGGTCTCCCCTCAGATTTTTATCCAGTGGGGTCGGGCTCTTTGTGGGATTCAATCCGCAGTGTCGTTCTCAGAAATGTCTGCTCTGTAATAACTGAACTTAAGTCAGTTGCTGTGCAGCTTACGCCGTGTTGTCATCGCTGACTTTGGCACAGAGGGATGTTTGTGGGCGTTTGATTTATTTGCAGACACATGCTTTTTCATCTTTCCTCCGCCCCTCTCCGTCTCTTCTCGCATTCCTCTTCTCTTTCTCAGTCTCGACTCTCTTTCTCCGCCTGTGTCTTTGACTAAACATTGTGATTCAGAAATCGTGGAGAAATGTAAACAGCGCAGACGTATGAATGTTCCAAATGGCTTAGTATTTAAAAATTCCAACAGGCAAATTTCACATTATTTCACAACCAATATACATTGCATCCAGCGTTTTAAGAGAGTTGAATTTTTTCTCAGAAGAGCCGCACTTTGCCATGTCTGATCTCGGTGTAAATGATTCCACAAGCATTGCTTTAAAGCTGTTTTGAAGCCCACAGTGAAGGCAAGAGACCATAGAGGTCATAAATTCTTCTCAGCACAGAGTCCAGATGGAGAAAATGTTTTTTATCTCCCAGAACCAAACATACACAACACGTCAGCAGCAGGGAATTGAGCTGTTAGTATTGTCTTGTAAAAAATGATTATAGCCTAATAACTTTGATTTAACACCTTATAACAAATGCATCAATCAGCTTATTCATTCGCAGCCACAGCTGTTGGCGGCTCTTTCTTTTTGCAGTTTGTTTTTGTCCAATGTTTGGTTTAAGCTACAGTGACTACAATCCTTCTGAGACTGAGGAGGCTGGTGTTAACCACGACTACTGCACTGCGAAACAGCAGTATTAATTATCTGTCAATTGTTAGTGTGTACTGTGTGTGTTTTTGTGTGTGAGTGTATCACATATGACATATAATATCATATGTGCATTGCAACACTGGTGCTATATAGTGTGTGAGGCCCAGCCATGTGTGTGTGCTTGTGTTTCCCAAACCACATTTTAAATTTGGTTCACGAGGTCACACACACACACACACACACACGCGCATTGCACACGTGCACACATAAACACACACGCATTGTGTGCTTGCCACCTGTTGGTAATTTGAAAATTCCAGTAAGTTCCACACTGAAATGACAATGAGTCATCTATTATGAAGATTGGTGATAGCCGCCATATCCTGTGTGTCGTCTCTGTGTGTGTGTGTGTGTGTGTGTGTGTGTGTGTGTGTGTGTGTGTGTGCTCATGCGCCCCCACCCCCAAGCATTTGGTACCTCACCCCAGTTTTGTCTGTTAAATTAGGTTATATTCTTGTGAGTTCACAGACGCATATACACACTCATTTCAGCGAATGCAAGGTAAGTGGTATTTCATGGTGCGAACCATCAGAGCCAACACACTTCAGTCATGATCTAGGATGGGATATCTACTGCCAAGCAAATCATCCAAGTACAACAAACCTGCCCATATTACTCGCATCCAAGCGCGGCCCCTCAGCGCCCCCCAAATCTGTGCTGCATTAGCCCTTCCCAACAGCCAGTCCCACGTCTCGTGTTCGTGTATGTCCAGAGACGTTTGCCCTTTGACCTGCATGAGAGTTCTTCTGAGGACATAAAGGTCCACTGATTGAGAAAATGGTCCATGCCAAGGTTTTACAAATGCCTTTTCCAGTCAGGGTGCAATCAAAGTAAATTCAGCCTCATCTTGGATCTCGGGCTCATAAAAATACATGAGGACTCCTGTCATTGGGGGACTGGGTGCAGACATCAACTTCGGCTCTGACCCAAAGTTTAAGACACTGATGTTCACGCATTCAAATCAACCTGACCGTGGCGTAGGACACTGAGCCCCCGGTGATGACTGCAAAAGCAATCAGTAATTATTCACCTCTGGGAGAATCATTTTCTCATGTTTCACCAAAAGCCCCTACAAAATAAAAGCGTCTCTCAGTACCATTTGGACCCAACTGCGCTGAGATTCTCAAAGCGTGAGTCTGCCATGTCCACTGTCGTGTAATTACAGAGATGAAATCAATTGACACACAGGGAAGATGAGTCTGTTTTCCGGATGGTGAAGATTGTCTTGCATGTGGACACAGTTCAGCTGGCGAAGAATGACAGATTTTTGATAGGACGACTAATTGGGAGTCAATCTCAATAACACACGCAGAGTTTTCCTGTAATGAGTCAATCAGGAAAATATCAGTAATAACAGACTTTACATGAGCACAAATCAAAGAGGTTTCCAGTGCTTTCCCTTTATATTATAACTCTCACTTAGAACTATGTATCAACAGTCTACCAAATAGGAGAAGAAGATTACAGATTCAACTCCTCCTATATTTCTATTTACCTTATTTACCTTTGTTTTCCCCTTACCTGCTATTGCATAGTTATATTGCATCTATGTATTTAGTTTCATATATGTAGGGATCGAAACTGGTTTAAAAAAGTGCACAGAACAAAATCCAGTATTTAACCATTTAACCACAGTGTTGTCCTATTATTAAATTAGTGAGTTTACTTCCCACTATTTTAGACGTGCTTTCAGTTGCAAGTAGTGTTTATTATAAGGAGAATCTCACACTGAATGTACCTTTAAAAATTTTGACGTGAGCCTGAATGTTTCATCCATTTCAAATTAGTGCACTCAGCTGCACTTTGCATCATGCGCCTTGTTTTACAAAATAATCACCCAATGTCACAAACTCACCGGCATAATTAGCCTACTATTGCTTTTATATGGAGGCCATTATCACTGGCTATAAACAGCCACCGTAGTCAGTCGCCCCTCTCTTTCGGTCAGATGCAGGATCAGTCATGTTTTACTGGCCTCATGTGCTCCACATACGTCGAACATGTGTGCTGTCGAGCCCCACTCAGGTTCTCTGTGGGTAGATACTGAAGGTATATTTCATGTCCACTCAAGGATCACATTCGGGGGGATGAAGAAATGTCATCTCCAATGTGGGCACTGATTATGATTTAATACGCAGTGAGGCTCTGGAAAACATCACAGACAACATAGTTTTACTTCAATATAATTGTTGTTGTTGTGGCTCATATTGTTGATGCTGTTTAAAAAGAGTCAGCAAACATTAGTGATTTTGTTTTTTCATTTTATTGAACCATTACGTACTTGCCTTTGGGTTTAAAACCCAACTTGCTTACATCATCAGAGGTTTTATGAAGCTTTTTCAGAATTCAGAAAAAGTCATGAATGTGTTTTGAACGAAGCGATACAAGGCTGCTATTATCAGTTTCTCAAATGTTTCTGATACAAAACAACAATAAAACACCATATACACAGTGAGCAATTATAGCATGGAAAATAATAATCTATTTACTGTACCAGTTAAAAGCTTGGACACATTTTCTATTATGTAAACAAAAAACAAAGCAAAATATGTTTCATATTTCAGATTTCTTCAAAGTAGCCACCTTTCGCTTTGATGTCAGCTATTGGCACTCTCTCAACTGGCTTCATGAGGTCGTCACCTGGAATGGTTTTCCAACAGTCTTGAAGGAGTTCCCATGCATGCGGAGCACTTTCTGGCTGCTTTTTTTTCTTTTTCTATCACAACTGGGTTTAGGTCAGGTGAATGGTGGAGGCCAAGTATTCTGATGTAGCACTGCAGTGTACGTTGAGTTTTTACCAGCTAAGCACGCCAACACCGTCACACTCCTCCTCCATGCTTCACAGTGGGAACCACATGTTTAGGTATCATCACCGTCTGTCTCACAAAGATGCCTGGAACCAAAAAAATCTCAAATTTGGACTCATCAGACTAAAGTACAGATTTCCACTGGTCTGATGTCCATTCCTTGTGTTTCTTAGTCCAAGCAATCCTCTTCTCGTTGGACTCCTTTGGTAGCGGCTTTTTTGCTGAAATTCAAATATGGATGCGAGTGATGTTGAGATGTGTGAAGCATTTATGTAGGCTCTAATCTGAGATGCTGTTAATTAGTGATTTCTGAGGATGAAGAGTATGTTGTCCTCTGCAGCAGAAGTAACTCTGTCGCCATTAGAGCTTTTTCCATTATAACTGAGCAAGAGCAACTGCACTTAAAGAAGCATTTAAAATTTGTAATATTTTCTGAATTTACTGACCTTCATATCTTAAGTAATGGCCGACTGCTGTTTCTCTTTACTTAGCTGAGCAGTCCTTGAAATGACAAGACACATCTGTTAAGTGAAAACCACTCTATGTAACTCATTGAGGTGGTTGAGATAATGCCAACAGTGTACAAAGCTCATCAAGACAAATGGTGACTATTTTGAAGAATCTACAATATGTAAAACATAGTTTGGGGGTTTTTACACTTCATCATAGATTTGATGTCTTTCGTATTAATCTACAATGTAGAATAGAAAAATAAAAACCATTGCTGGGAAGGTCCTGTGTCCAAACTTTTGACTGGTACTGTTTTATATATATACAGTACATATATTATAGATTATAACATACTGTATCACAGAATTCACTGTATTATAATGTATAATCATAACGTATGGCACTTCTCTTTTCTCTACACATTTGCTTGGAAAATTTACCACTCCAGTAGATATAAACCCTGCTTGAGTTGGTCTGTGAGATCAAACCGTACACAATGCCAAATTACAATCAGACCAGCGCTGTACTTACAGGCTTGGCTCAACAACGAGGACATTCAGAGACTCTGTACCCTCCCTCCTGCTCATATTTTCACCTCCCAGTTGTTTTTCTTGTTGTGTCTTATTTGATTTTCTACAGCCGCTGCAGATCACATCAGTTGGATTTAGGCTGCGTGAAGCACACATGTACTGTCCCAGCTTAACAGTCCTCCTCCGGTCATTAGCAGGAATGAGCTTTGGCTTTAATTATAAAAACACCAGCCCTACAATCCTGCTGTTTTATGGGTCTTGGATATTTTTATATGAGTGGTTTTCAAACATGAAATGGATCGCTTGTGTGCGAAAAATCAACACTTGTAATTTTTAGAGCCTCCGGCCTCTGGGAGAAAGAGATTCTTTCTCTTTTTGTTGGTTACGCTAACAATGTGTGAGTAAAGTTGAACAGAATGAGAGCTGTGACAGATAATTGATGTTATTTTCGCCATAAACATCACAGGCTGCTCGTGTTTGGGTGTCTGACATTTACAAATGTATTATATAATCTCTTTTTGGTTTCGCCACTTCTGGGCCAAGATGGCAAGCAAATGTTCATGCGGCTGTTCATTTATACAGCATACTAAACATCTATGTCCAGACTGAAATATGTCACCATTGTTTTGGATGTAGTGCCATGAAATTTGCTGCACACATTCATGTTCCAACAGGATGAAATGTGAAAACTTTGCTGATATTTCATCTTTCCTCTGGAACTATCATCAGAGCTCCCAGCGACACTTAGTCTTGTTCTGACTACATTTTGTTTGTATTGGGTGTGAGCTGCCCTTGGCTCAACATGGAGCAGTTAGCTTCTGTGTATGCAATCGTACATACAAATTTGTCATACTATAAATTATACTTCCTTTGCAAGATCCTCAAGTCAACCAAAAACAGTGTGGAAAGAGGTAACACTATCCTGCAAAAGTGCTCCAGCGTGATATTATGTGGTGCATTTGAGAGAACAGAGGCATCACTCCAGCATCTTAATGTTTGGAACATGGGTAGAAAGCTATTTGTTGACTGTTAAAACCACGCTGTCTCAACAGTTCCTGAAATCAACAACCTAACATCAGCCACTGGTAACTCTAGCAGAACACATTTGGCCAACATTGAGGTTTTCTGGAAGAAAGGAAAGAGTCCTAATTTTTTTTTTTTCTCGCTGGGTGGAAAATGTCTTCATTAATTTGTTTCATAAAAAGGCAAATTCTCTTTTCTGTGTGGTTCGCCAGGGTTGTTCTGCTTGGGTGAGAAACGAAGGGGTAAATTGTACTTTCACACATGTTTTAATTCAGGGTCTTTCCATTAGTACCTCTTAGATTGAGAGGAAATTGTTCGCTAGAAAAATAAAGCTCAGGCCATCTGCCTTCTTTCAACTTTCTATAGCGAGTGATCTTGAAGTTTCTCGAGGGCTGTTCCTGGACCATATGTTCTGTAAAAAGTCAACAGAAAAATGATTTACGGTATTTGCATGACAAAGTAGATTTTTCTGAGAGATATGGCTTTGCAAACTTTCCAGAATGATTACAGTGTTCTGTATCTCTTGCACATACCCACATCTACTCTCACACTGGCTCTCTTTGAGGGGGGATGCCTGACACGGGTCCCTGTGGAGCTGAATGATCACAGGACAAAAGTCGAGGGCAGACGGGCCGCCTGCTACAAAGAAAGAGCAGAAAGGGTCTTATCAGAGAGGAAAAGAAAAGACTCCCCATGCAGATTAATAAAATAACCCCAAGGTTCTTTTATACACACCCCGATCTGCACTCCCTCCCATTCCCCTACCACACACACACACACACACACAGAATATCTGGGGTCTGCCTCACCTGTTGCCTGGCAACAATTGATGGGAAAAAAAGCTGGTGGTGCTCCGATGATTAAAATTTCCTGGGTAGCAGTGTTTGATCCCCAGTACGCTGTCATTGTCTCTTCACAGCTTCATAAGAAACCCAACACTGGGGAAGCGAGAGAGGGAAGAGAATATATAAACTTTCTCACTCTTGTCAAGAGGTGGCTGGCTTTGCTCACTGACTTTTCCTCTAATTTTATGAGGATAAAGAACCCACACAACTCCAGTGAACTCAGGACTTTCTTCACCCCCCCCCCCCAACTCCTGTCATACTAGTCACTTTGACGATTCACCGGGTCCGTCACGTTTTTCAAAGAGACGCTAAAAAGAAGAGGAAATACATCAATCGAGGTCACACCGAGGGTCAGACACAGAGAGCGGTGGCCTTTCTTAACAGTCCTGCGCTTGGTTTATTTAAAGTGTTGCAGTCGAGTGGGAGAGGGAAGTGGAGACACCGCTTCGGAAGGAATGTGTACTTAATGCCACGCTCATGGCCAAATTAGTCAGGCCTGCTGAGGGGGGATTCCTCCTGGGGTCACTTCCACGGTAAAGCACCAACACACACTTCAGCACATCACGGCCACATGAAGCAGATATTTCCGTACTTGCACGCGCAAATGCACATTCATAATCTATAAACACACACACACACACACACACACACACACACACAGACAGACAGGGAATGTTCTGCTGACATGCATGAGAAGACGGTGATGGGCAGCAAGGTTAGCGTGAGCAGCATTCACAAAAGCCCAGGCAGTGTACCATTTCAGAAAACAAATGCTTCAAGGCATATTTAGACTTTTTTTTGGAAATGTCCATATTTGTCTTATTCCCAAGAGATAGCAGAGAAGAATGATACTACTGTAGCATAAATACTGGAAACAGGGGGTAACAGGTAGGGATGAGCCGGATACTCGTTTCAGACGAGTATCCGTTACGGATAACGCATGTTTGACGAATACGATTATGATACGAGTAAAATCCATCAATATCTGTGCTCGTGCTGAAGGAAAATCCTCATTGTAGAGCTGACTGTCTTCGCGCTCTGTGACTATCCAGTCACACACAGCGCCCGCCCCTCCCTACACAGACACGTCTCTGCCATAGACTGTATGGTCTCTGCACGTCTCTCCCAACATACGCGCGGTGCATTTGACAAGACAGAGCTGATCACGGCTCGCGTCGCGTCGGTAAACGCCTTTTTTTTTTTTCTTTTTTTTTTTACCATCTGCTTGCTCTTAGTTTGGCTGGTGATATGAAGTTAATTGAAAAACTTTGCTCGTACTGAACGCGGTGCTTTTGAGAAGAAGTGAACAAGGCTGACATATTATTTCCCTGTTTGTCATCACTGGATGTTTGCATGAATCATGACGTTCACACAGATCATTAAAAAATAAACAGTCTTACAGACCACTTACACACATATAGCTGTAGCTGAAAACACAAAGTAGCCTATATTAATATTATTATTGTATGTGGCTGCATGCAGTATCTGACACTTTCTCTCTGCAGTTCATGAAAATAATAATATAAATATTATTGAGATATACTGTATATAG
Source organism: Centropyge bicolor (assembly GCA_037975185.1). Classification (NCBI taxonomy): domain Eukaryota; kingdom Metazoa; phylum Chordata; class Actinopteri; family Pomacanthidae; genus Centropyge; species Centropyge bicolor. The sequence goes on along the minus strand of JBBMOC010000032.1, from coordinate 982,989 downwards.
GCTTTGAATACAGTAGATTAGCAACTTCTGATCAATCCATATCAATTTCAGACTTAAAATAATGTACAGTTTTAAGCCTCACCCATTTCTGCACTCACTTCCGGTTTAGGCCCCGCCCACTCCGAATACAGGTACAGATACAGATAATGTAGATGATTAAACAGATACGGATACAGATACAGATAGTGGTGTACTCGCTCATCCCTAGTAACAGGCAGTCTGGCTTTGTCCAGCCGTAACAAAAATACAGTGTAAGAACTATAATTTGTATTTTTCCAATCTGCAAAGACTTGCTGGCATCACTGCTTCCAACAGATATAACTTGTTCATTTGTGAGTGGTTTCCAGTCTTTGTGCTAAGATAAGCTACAGTAACCACCTACTGGTTGCAGCTTCATATTGAATGGCCACATATTGGAGTTATATCTGACTTTCTGCAAAAACAAAAAAAGCAAAAGTGAGTAAGAAGGTACATTACAACAATGCCCCACTACACACACACACACACAGTACCCTTCTCTTTTGACCTTCTCTATACAAAACTCTGACCTGCTTTCCCTCTGTGTGTACAGCTGACAGCTCTTGCTCACAGTGATTATCTGTCCTTGACTACTTTCTCAATCCCTCTTACTATGACATGATCCCCTCAATAACCCCAGCATACACACAGAGATGCAGCCACGCAAACACACACACATTTAAGATAAGGTTGCCCGCACCTGCCCCCACCCCCCTCCACAACACACGCACCTGTCTTATCCTCAGTTATATTAATCTAATCCTCCCTGTCTGTGCGTGTGATAGAATTTCAAGAATCAATAATTATTTTTTAGAACTCGGACTTGTGTTTATTTATGTGTATGTGCGCTCACCCAAGTCTATTTTCATAACATTGTCCACCCTCTGCTGCCCCGTGTCACCGTCTCTCTCTCTCTCTCTTCCTCTCTCTGCTTGCTTCACGCCGAGAGAATGTGCGGGATTGCCACTGGGATATCTGCAGCTTTAATAGATGCAACGTCAGAAAAACCTGCATATAAGGCCACGGGCTGAGCCACTATGTTTTCACAGACCCCAGTGAGGCACGCGCTATCAATTGCTGTCCACACTGAGCCCGGCCTAATTCATTAGCTGATGACAGGACCGTGGATCAACATTGTCACTGTCATCTGGGAATCCCCGGCCTATGAGTCATAGGCCGGGGAATGAGCAGTTTGGAGATCACAGGCATGAGCTTTGCGGCGTAGCGGTATGTTTGCCACTCGGATGCGGCTGAGGATTATGAGCATGATTTTCTTGATAAGGTCGAGGTAAATGGATTTATGCAATGTCATATGAACATAACAAAGTGGGCATCTGCTTAACTGAATGAGATTTGTAGCTTAAACCGAGGAATGATAAGTGTAAATAGCTTCTGATACGCGTCGAACTCCAGCCTCTCGAGCCCTGACATTCCCCTTAAAGGTGCCCTGCAGAGTTTCCCTATAAACAAATACATGTCTTGTTATGTTATGTCTGCATTCAGCGTTACTCACCGAAATGCTTTGTGTGTATCCTTGAGGTCTGGCAAACACGTCGAGTGCATTTCCAACCTCATAAAACATTTGCAGAGTATTGTTTACATTCGTGTTTACTAGCTGGCACTTCTTCTTCGCTTTTGGTGGTGCGTCACACAAAACAGGGACCCATTCATAAAAACTGCTTTATAGTGCTACCAGAGGTCAAACACTGCACATGGTACTTTTAAAGGTGCATTAATCTTTTTTTTAATATAATGGAAGACATGACTACACGTGTCGCTTGTAATGAAGAGCTCAGTAGTAGTCGTCTTCCTCAGCTCAGGCAGGTCAGTGCTTCCGTTGTACGGCCCGCAACTTTACTGTTTTGGTTGACTGCTCAGCATCATTTCAGCATCAGTGAAAAAACTCTGATTAACTAACTGTATCCAACCTATCCAGCACCGAAAGAGTGGCTGACGAAGCAGTGACTAGCTGAACATAGTGGAGCAACCAACAGCTAAAAAAAGAGAGCTTAAGAAAAAAAGGTATTGGCTCTTACATTTTTCCAAATCACTCAGTTGTCTGGTGGAAGTGTAAATAGACAACTGTTTGCTATGAGAACAGAAGAACTTTATCACCATATAGAATGCCATAGGAATGCTGATGTTATGTCAATATTGCATGTATAGTTTATTATTAAGTGTCCAAAAAACAACAACAACAGATTTAATTTCTAAAAAGTGACAGAAAATCATTGACAAACTGCATGTTCTAATCTCAGTGTTTTATTGAGGCTATGTCATTCTTAACCCTTTATAGGGCACTCATTGAAATACTTTGAAATTCAAAAATTCAACCTCAGAGTGTTATTGGAGGACATAACAAAACTTTATATCTGTTGTAACATTTTTCACAATTTTTCACTTGTGTAAATTGTGTGGAAATTACCAAAGATAGTGACTTGCCCTATAAAGGGTTAAACAGAGTGACACCTGAGATGTTATCTTTTTCCATGTTTGCACCTTCAACGTAGTCTGCACGTCTTCTTCATCACTCTATATGTATTACTATGCACTTCAGTCTGGAATATTTTGAAATGTGATATAAGTTTAACTGCTGAGCTTTTGTGCAACTGTTGTGTGTAACTTATACAATAAGTAAAGTCTGGAAGGTCAGAAGGCTGAGAGAGTACAGTATCTGCAGTGGACTAAAAACTTCACCTAGTGATAACAGTGATAATATATTATGTTCAGGCTTCTGTCCAAATCCTGAAACAAAAAACACAAGAAGTATTGTGGGAGCAGGGAGGCTACATAACTCTGTTTTATGTCAATTTTAATTTGTAGCAAACTTTATGTCAGTGCGGAACGATGTTATTCACTCTCATGCCTGCTCAAGGCTTAAATTAGAGTACGGCTAAAATAGGCCTAAATGTGGTATTAGGGGGAAAAAAGTTGTAATGTGCATCCATCTTTGGTCGGGAGCATTTATGCACCTGCCTGACTTCATTTACAGGTGTCGACTGATTCTCTCACTGGACGGTCACAGGGACTGACCAAGTGACCTTAACCTTCCGCACCCCAGTGCCACATACACACACACACACACACACACACACACACACACACACGCACACACACACACACACACACACACACACACACACACACACACTCACTCCTACCCCCAGGGGATGGTGGGGCTGGTTCAGACTGGGACACAAAGACGAGCATTATTCTTCAATATCCCTTGCACCAAACTGCTGGAACGGAGGAGAGAGAGGAGGGAGATTTCACAATTTTTCATAACATTTCATCATAATATTTTATAATTTTTCCTTTTTTTTTGCAAAAAGCATGTTAATTTAACACATGTGAGCTGACATTTTAGATTCACACAACTATAATGTATTAATTAATATCCTGGATAAAATTTAGATTCAGGTTAAAAGATTTAAAACAGTGCATCAATCTGGTATGTTTCACTGTCCTGTGCCTGAGTCTCTACAGGGCAAACCAGGAAGTATTCCCATGAAGAAAGAGCCCACACGATGTTTGCATTGCTTTCCTCGGCACAGTGACTGATGAAAGACCAGAAGCCACAGCGAGGAGAAACACTGGACTTGTGCATGCTGTTCCCCCTAAACATCAAAACACTAGTTAGACAAATGGGACTTCGGCCCCTCCTCACACTGCTCTGCTCCAGACCCCACAGTTCACTCAACCTGGAGATATAACTGCATCTCAGACCAATTATTGCCAAAAGTCCTAAAGCTGCTGACTGAGACTGTGGTGACAAAAGATCTGGAACAATGATTGATGATGGAGAAGGTATTATTTGGAAAAACAAGTCCAGAACGTTCCTTTCATGTGATTTTTTTAAGATACATATTTTACATTTTAGTGGCTATTTTGCTCTTGATCTTTCCTCTTTCTTGTAACAATACTAAACAACATCACATGTGGACTCAGCAGGGAAAGTTCAAGTGCTGCAGTTTACCATAACTCACTGATACCCATGCTTGTCTGTTATGACAATGTGCCTCAAGCTTTTATGGAACTAACTCCCTCTAGAGGTGATAAGATGAGATGCTGCTGCTTCTTTGGCTGATTTTCTCTCTCTGCACCGAACCATCACTGCCACTCATATTAGAGGAGGAAGAATGATTGCACTGGACTAGAAAGTGATTAGACCATCTTGTACCTCTCTCCTCATTTAGAGTAGCCTTTAAGCTACCTGGTGCATGAATCAATTGCTTTCCACTACACTTGTGCAGATCTCAAATGTCACAATTGAAAACAAATATAAGGCTCACTGCACATGATTCAAACTGCTTAATCCTTTGCTGAAAGATTCATTTTTTTCCCAAAGTAATTTTAGTCACATAGGAACAAATATATCCTCATAAAATCACTGTAAAGTCGTCAATAATATATGTGCTAATCTCACACTGTCATGGTGGATGAAACATAATCTCAGTTAGAATAAGTAACCTGTCACCTCTCTCTCTTTGAGCACACAAACTCACACAGACATTTGGAGGCAAGGTGGAGGAATCCATGAGCTCCAAATGACATCTTGATTAACACCTGCTGTCAGAACTTCTTGCTCCTCATCCAGAGCTGATGTAATCAGGCTGCTGGGATTATGTCCAGAATGTGTGAGAGTTTTCAATTTTATTTGTATTGGTTCTTTATATCTGTGTGTGTGTGTGTGTGTGTGGGAGGGGGGGGGCACTTTAGAAATAAATGCTCAAACAAATAACACTGTTGTCAATCTAATTTTTATCAAAGAAGATTTTGGTTGCAGGTGAGTCAATTTCACATTCAGTTCATTTAAAGCATCACTGGGAGCACAGTGACAGACAGGAATCAGAGAGGAGCTACAGTACACATGTCTAACCCCTCGTTGAAATAACTTCAGTATACTCTCTCTCTCTCTCTCTCTCTCGCTCGCTCACTCGCTCGCTCGCTCTCTCTGACGCGGTGGGCTTGCCCTCTAAATAAACTTTGGAGCTCATAGGGGGAGAGAGAGAGAGAGAGAGAGAGAGAGAGAGAGAGAGAGAGAGAGAGAGAGCAGAGGGCTGAAGTCATCAGCCGGCCGGCAGGAGGGGAGTGAATGGGTCCTGCACGCAAAGCAGAAAAGCGCTGAAACTGCGGAGATTCACTTTGGTTCAGTCGCCTGCTGCCAACAGCCAGAGAGGAGCTGTGTGTTTGACAGCCAAAAGAACTACCTTCAACTTATAGATTTTATATATTCTTTTCTGTGGTCACCAGTGCTGGTCTTGTGTCGGCTTTTACTTTTTCTGTGCAGGAGCTGATGCTGATGAAGCCGAGAGCCTGTGCGCGCTTGGCACATTAGGGTGTCCAAACGCGCCAGGACGCACAGCGCATCTCCACAGAGAGGGACTGGCAGAGGGGGAGAGCAGGGCCAGTGTGGACTTCTGCACATGGATACCAAATCTCAAACTTTCTGAGAGTCATGTTAGTCACAAACAATAATTCTCTTCATCTTCTCGACCTACACTAATGAGAGGTTTTGCTCTGCTCCAGCGAGCTTTTTGGCGTCTTGGTTTGTTTTTTTGGCTTCTGGAGGGAATGCACCTCATCACGGCTCGGATAACGGATCCCTGACTCAGCCTGGCTTTCTTGGCACATATGAAGACCCTATCCAGGATGTTACAGTCTAAGCGGCCCAGGCATCATTGGGCCACCGTGCACTACCATCACCACATATCACCACATAGCTGGGGGTCCTGCTGTGTCTAGGATCTGTCTGCCCTCCTCACTCTGCCTCAGTCTGGGGGAAAGAAAGCGGAATCTTATCCAAGAAGTGATTTGGTGAACATTGACATTGTCTCATCATCTGGGCTACTATGCAATTACAACTGATCTCCTTTGTTTTGATCATCTTGCACTGCATGGATTACACTGGCGGTCAGCAGCACAGCAGCTCCAGGCACCGGCAGCATAAACGTGAGTAGGTGCACACACTCAGCACAGTCTTAACCTTCTTTACTTCTTTTTTTCAAATTCAGCATTTATTGGCCAGTTTTACTCAGACAGGTGTACAATCATAAAATGTCTCAATATTGCTTCCTACATTTATTTTACCAACAAAACTGAGAATCTAAATTTCAGTCTATTTTAATATCTTAATTAATAAGTGGCACGTTAGTTGAGTGGCCAACTCTTTTTTCTTCTTCTTTTTTAAGATATAATTTCAAAGAAAACAATCAAAACTTGATTAACTTGTAGCAAAATACAAAAGTGATCAAATAAAAACTTATAGACATATGATCACCAATTTTCTTTGTTGGTTTTTTCTTTGATTATTTGTTTGTTCAATAAAATGAGTTATTCTTTAAAAACTCTTAATAAAATACCAGCTGCCTATGAGCTCTTTGATTGTATGATACCTTCAGTCATCAGCCCACTTTTCATGTGTTTCCTCTGAGTCCTTCACTGGACGCGCGAGCAGCCACCTGGAGCCTGCAGCCGCTGCTGCTCTGTGCGCTCGCTCTTCCTGCGTCCCGTCGCTCTCTAGCGGTCAGAGCAGCAGACTTCAGGCTCGGCGGCTGCTGCTGCCTGGTGTCAGGGCTCATCAGGATATTTACAGCTTTACTTCACATGCTTGGTGGTGTAACCTTATTTTCTCTTCACTGTGACATTGTGGGATTCATGGGCAAAAGTTTCCTCTTATTTTGGTTCATGCCATTCAGAAATTCAACTCACTGTCATAATTTGAAATCATGTCCCATCTTGTTCTTATTACTGGTCAGAATCTGATTTAATGCAAATTTGACAGCGAGCTCCATCCAAACCCCGGAGATGCTCCACACTGAAAGCACTCTTAAGCTTGATGGTATTTCATCCGCCATCTGTCTCCCCAGGGTCCAACATTACGTCTCATCTCTTAAGCTATGACCAACCTTTTTCCATGACACAATGAAATAAGTATCAATAAAGTATATTATTCTATTCTTCCTACGCACACGTTATCACTGAGGGTCTCCAGATGTGCTCTGTGAATAAGTGTGTCAGAGAGGAGCAGCGATAACTGGAATATTCCATGTATCTCCTGCCAGCGTGGCCGAACAGTGTCTGTGATTTACAATAATAGACTTTTGGAAGTGATGTTTTTATCCCTGCCACCTGGGGCTGAAGCTTCTCTATACATCTACATCTCTTCATATCAATCACAGAGATCAGATCCAGCGTCCGGACCAGAGGCAGGACAATTTTTTGTTAGTTGTTCCCTTTTTTACCTCATGGCCACCAAAGTGGACATTTAAAAAAAAACAGTGAGTTGCAGAATCTGGGGTTAACTGTGTGTTTATTGTGCAGTTTTAAAAGGGGTCCTGGGGTTTCTTTTGCTCCTGGCAGCTCTGCTCAGTGTAGTCTTGGTCAAACCTGAGGAACTAAATGTGGATCATTGTGCTGTTCAGCAGGGTGACACAGCCTATATAGATCTTATTTTAACTGCAGTAAACTGACATATTATGATATTGGACATCAATCATATTGTTAAAAGACAAGGAAATGTACATGCTGCATGTAATAGGCTATTATTTTCACTTGAATTTATGTTTGTGCCCCACTATTTGGGACAAACATTTAAACCCATCAAGACACACAGATTCACTTTTTAAATGTTTATTTCCCCTTAAACAACATTAAAGAGCCTCTCAACACAGCGTGTGGGGCAGAGGGAGGGAGGGGAGCAGGGGGGTCTACTGAAAGCACTCCAGCGCTTCACTTTCTTGAATTGTGCCCTGAGACTGAAATCTGTTAACACTGAGCTTTTCTGAATTATTCAAATTAATATCATTTTCTTTTTGTTCAAGATATGATGCTGAAAACGTGTTTTTGCAATGAAAAACGTTTTATCACGCAGCACACTCAGCCATGATGTAACTCAGTTGTGAGACGGCAATTCATTTCACGTTCTACAGTAAGGAGTAAACGTCTGCCTTTTCCGGGGCTGACTCAGAGCCCATTAATTGACAAGTGCCTCTAAGAATCCAAACTTCCTCCGAGGATGCAGATATGTAACACTTGCAAAGATATCAGGGAGGATGGAGGGATTAGCTGGTGAAGGGGTGAATGAGTACAGACTTCAGAGGGAAAGAAGGGGGTAAGAGTGAGTCGGGAGTCAATGACCATTGAGTCAACTGTCCAAAATTACCATGCAGAGACTGAACCCGAGCTCCGAGCTTCCTGTCTGTGATGATGCATCCAAAATTGAAGGCATGTGGGTGCCTGGGTGTTAACAGTGGTAATTATGTATATGTATCATATAGTTTAGCAAAACAGGCCAGCTGAATGGAAGATGAAGATGGTTTGATTTAGGTCTTGATTTTAGACAAAAAGATACAGATCATAAAAGAGAAATGTCTCACATGATAGAATATGATAAAGAGGTAGACATTCAATACTTTGTTGCACAATTCTTTTTTCTCCACAAACCATCTGCATTTGTGTGTGTGTGCAGGCATGTGAGTGCATTTAGTCATATGCGACTTTGCAACGTCCAACTGAGATTTTGTCGGTGCAAGTGCGAGGGCAAGGCCAAATTCCTGCGTCTTAAGACTTCTGTGAATCAGGGCAGCTTGGCAGGAACACATGGGCAAATGGACAGCAGTTGTAAAGATTGTCGAGACATTTCAAACAAAGTATCTGTGATCTATGGTAAACTGGCAGCTAAACCCCCACCAACTCAGAGAAGACGGAAGAGGGCCAGCTTAAAATCCGTGGCATGAGATGTCAAGGCTGGAGAGGAAAACCAATTCCTTGGATGCTACAGGGGTTTTTGATTTGCCTACCATGTGTGACTACTGAAGCGCTATTCAAACAATGTCTTTGGGAATGGAGCCTCCATGAACAAGTAGCCTATATAAAACATGGAACTTCTCTCTTTCTCTTGCCCGTGTATTGACCCTGTGTCACAGTTGTCTACTCCTGGTACAGGTACACAGGTTCCTGTATCGCTTTCTGCATTTAACTAAAGCAGGGTATTTCTGAGAGAGGAGTGAGTTAAACCCATTTCCTCATAAGAATGGTTATACTGATGCTGAAACATCACCAACAACCTCTCTGAACTACCCAACACTAAGCGCTATCAGATGCTGCAAAGGTGATATACTGAAGCTTAAAGATATCACACTAAATGAATCTCTTCTTTATACTGTTAGTTCTTTTAGACTTTAATCCCTTTAAACTGTAAACATAAAAAGTTTAATATTTGGATTATTTTTCTACAATGTCACTAGAACTGCATATACCTGTGTGTTTTAAAACCGTTATTTAAACACACTATCACTTTGAAATACTCATGCTGTAACTTGGCAGACATCGCAAACGTCTGTGACAAGGCTGTCAACATACAATTAAAATGATTAAAACCTACAACCACAGCTTTCATCCACGTCTGGTGAATCATCGCACAAATTAGTGAAGAGTGGGGGATAAAAAAAACCTACTGTGAAATATATCAGTGTAAACTAAACATTACGGTGCTTATGAATATGAACTGGGCTGTAAACACAGTATAAATTGCCGTTGGCACTGTGCCATATCAATCACGCAGTAGGTGATTAGTCATATATGATACTGTAATTAAACACAGCAGCTGACTTTCTGTTTTCCATTTGCCTTAATTCTTGAAAAACATGACACAACCCTTGACTGAAATACTTTCCATTAAATACTTAAAGTGGGGGTTTTTTTCAGCATAGTTTTTTTGTTAACTGAAACCACTTGGGCAACATAAACCTACAGAGCAAGATGCAACATACACTAATATCATAATGTAGCATTGCTGGTCCACCATGAAACATAAAAGTAGTACATCAAGAGTTAGGTGCATCACTGAAGTGCTGATGTAGATTCAAGCATATAGCGTGCACAGTGGTGCCACGGGACAGTCTGACCTGACATCTGCACTAGAACTGCACTGTCTGAAATGCACAAACCCCTCATAACTTTCCTGATCTGGGTCGAATGTTCTAGATTAAGTTATTAGCCTGATCTTGTTTTGTGCAGGGTACATAACATCATAAAACTATTTACAAAAAGCAGAATATTTCATCGTACTCTGCACACCATATGATGCACATCAGGTCAGGTTTTGAGGCATCTTATTGCCTTATTTCTTTCTTTAAATGTTTCGTGCTAAATTAGTTCCAGTTTTACAGAAAGGCAATTATAAGCATGGTATCTACAAGCACTTCTAAAGTGTACAACTGAGGCTCTGGGGCTTATCAAATGTTATGATCGCTCCAACATGAAGATAAATTCCACATTGTTTAAAATCTTAATAGTTTTGTTTTCCTATTATGCCACATGAGCTTCAACTCAACACACCTGCTCCTGTCAACAGAGATCTCTGGTGTGAGCTCGGGGTGCCAGCAGGGTGGCTGTCTCACCTGCTCTGACTACAATGGCTGCCTGTCCTGCAAGCCGCGCTTCTTCATGCATTTGGAGAGGATTGGGATGAAGCAGATCGGGGTGTGCATGACTTCCTGTCCTCCGGGCTTTTACGGCACACGCTCCCCAGAAAGAAACACCTGCACAAGTAAGCCTTAATGAGCCTACATGTCTATTAGAACAATAACTGAATATTAATGAAAATATTCTTTGCATTGCATGTTCCCAATTTAAGTGAACACAGGTCTATAGCTATGTTATTAGCAGCCAAACTTCTGTGTTATTAACTGTCCTCTGGATTACTATAGTCCTCTCATATAACAAACACACATATCTCAAACTTGTCTTGAGTTAAATGTGGCCTCTTAACAGTGGGTTTTACCTACATGTGACAAGCATAAGCACAAGAAGTCTAGTCAGCTCCAAAACATTCCTAAAATATGCTCCTCCTCCTCCTCCTTATACATTTATTTACAAGCCACAGCTCCAAGAACTACTCGTAAAATATGGCATTTCATATACATGTACTCAAATAACAAAAGAACTTGATACCTGTCAAGTATGTTTCCTTTTGGTGATGTTAAATTAAATCAAGTGTTGCTTTACTTAAAGTCATATATCACAGGTCACCCTGCAGGACATCAATCTGACTGCAGCAGCCTATATTCCTGACTTTATTCCCAGCGAGATACGCACACACACACACACTGACACCCTGTATATTTAACACGCAGGACACACTCGATAACTTGTAGGGTTTAAATAAACGCTGGCGGTGGGTCTGTGTTTCTCTCTCAGAGTGCAGGTCGGAGTGCGACTCCTGCTTCAACAAGAACTTCTGCACACGCTGCCGAGCAGGATTCTACCTTCACCTGGGCAAGTGCCAGGAGAACTGCCCCGAGGGCCTGGTCCGCAGCGACACGCAGAGGGAGTGTGTTCCCAGTGAGTGTTTAGAGCTCGCATTTATCCGGGGACAATGATAAATGTGGGGTTTATCCTTTATTTACCGCTTTTTACCTTTTTTTTTTTTTTTTACCTATTTATCCCATACTCACCATGCAAGGTTTACCAAATATTTTGGAATGAAGCATAACTGTCACATAAATTTAGCCGCCACATTGACAGATACATACATATTTGTGCTTTTGTCTTTGTAGAGTGCCCCGCAGACTGTGAGTCCTGCATGAACAGCGAGACATGCACGCGGTGCCGGCCAGGCCTGTACCAGCTCAGTGGGAGGTGCCACCATGTCTGTCCAGAGGACTATGAACCCAATGACAAACTCATGGAGTGCACAGCACAAGGTCAGTCCAGTGTGTAAAAATTACCTGGCCATGATGCCAGTCCTGTTGGTAGGGGCCCCTGTCATGTTTCTGGCCCTTGATATAGAATGACTACAAAGGGCAAATAAGCTAGAAGAAGGAAAGAGAGTGACCCCAATTAGTTTCTCATCCTCGCTTCTCTCTCTCAACTCAGTGCACTGTGAGGTGGGTGAGTGGAGCGAGTGGAGCCCCTGCTCTCGGTCCGGCAGAACCTGTGGGTTCAAGCGGGGCCAGGAGACCCGCACGCGGCAGGTCCTCCAGTACCCATCACCCTTCGGCAACCCCTGCCCCGAGATCTCAGAGATCAAAGAGTGCCTGGTCAAGAGGAGGAAATGTCCAGGTAAGGAAAGCTGCAGTGAGTTTGTGCTCCAGCTGTGTGTGTCAAATCCTGACTCCAGATCCTCATGATCCAGCAACGTAAACTTCTAAAACAGTCACATTGTAGACGTTGTCGTTGCTGTTGATCCATCACACTCGCTGCCAACATTGAATTTGTGACACATGGCACGATTTTCTACTCTCTATGAATTCCAGACCTTGCTGCTTCAGCTTGTACAATCAGAGCTAGCCGTTCTTCCGCTCAGGACTACGACTGTTTACTCAGAGGATTGTCATTGTGGTTAGAGTGAGGACAGTGGGGGGAACACACATGTGTGATGTTGCAATGGGTATGTTGTGTGTTTTCCCACAAGACCTCTTTGGATTTTTAAACAGTAAAACCGCTTTCTCTGCTCCTAGTAAACAGGGAATATCGTGATCATTTCTAATGAAGAGAGTGAAAACTGCTTTCAGACAGGCTCGTCTCTTTATAAAAGCTGATGCTGTGGTGCATTTACGATCGCATTGTGTTATGTGTGTAGTGCGTGTGTGCGGTTACTGAGCTGGTTGGCGGCTACGGCTGGTTGTTTTTCAGCCTGGCTCTGTAGTGTTAAATGACAGATCGCAGACAGGGTAGGAGGCTGAGATCCAGCCCCCTGGGGCCTCACACTTACAGAACAAACAGTGCGTGTGTATGTGTGTGCATGTGCGGGATTTGTGCATGTGTGTATGTGCGTGTGTGTGTGTGTGATGCAGCAGAAAAGCAGTTGACTCTGGAGCAGAAACAGCCAGTTCAACATCAACATCCTCCCCCTGGGAGGCACGCGGCGACCAGGGGATCAGTATTGGTTTATCCCCACAGCTGCCAATACACACACACGCGCACGCACACACACACACACACACACACACACGGACACACACACAAACGTACATGCAAACCAACACATGCACACACAAATCCAGATACAGATACACCCTCTCCATTTCAAACAAGTCAGACAAATGTACACTTGGACACACCAACACACACATACACACACACACACACATACCATCTTTGTCTCACTAAAATAACTACACAGCCGTTCCTCTTGGTGGTAATTTGTGAAGAGAGTCAACTGGGTCAATGTGATTTGTAAGGCAGACTGTGAAATGTGCCCTCTGTCACCCCCACTATCCCTCTCTCTCTCTCTCTCTCTCTCTCTCTCTCTCACTTCTATCTGTATCTCTCTGCTGATCCATTCCCCCATCCTCGTCCCCTCCACACACACACTCCCTACCACACCAAAGAAAACATAGACCCCCATATAAGCTCCCTGTTGGCGCTCCCAGTCAGTCAGGTCGGGGCCGAGACTTCGGTGTGGAATCGACGGCTCTGTTGATCTAGCCTGAGCCTGGTGAAAGGCGGGGGGCACAGAGAGAAGGGAGGTGAATTGAAAGAAAGAAAGAAAGAAAGAAAGAAAGAAAGAAAGAAAGAAAGAAAGAAAGAAAGAAAGAAAAGTTGAGGGTAGTCTCACACACCACAGACCCCGTTTATCAGCGCTGCCCCAGTTTGTGATTACCCAGTTGCCCCAGCTCCAAGAGCATCTGTGGTGAATGAGAGCTAATTATCTGCTTCGGTGCGTCCTCTCCTCGCTGTTTACGTTCTGCACACGCTAGGGGGTCAGTGGTCCGACCTCAGAGAGCCCCCGGTAATCCTCCAGCAGCCCTCAGACACTGATACATCCTCCTCCTCCTCCTCCTCTTCCTTTCCTCCTCTTTTGCACTTTCTCCTTTTGCCTCTTCCTCCCATTCTTCTCCTCACTCTGTCGTTTTACTCCTCCACATTAGTCCACGGAGTCTTTTCTCATTTCATCCTCTTTCGCCATCCTGTTACTCCTGTTGGTTCTGCACACATTCCTTATTGTTGCTTACTTAACTACACTACATCTTTAACTTTCTTCAATCTTCTCTGTCTCACACGACGGAATTTTATGTTTAAAAAAAGACATCATTTTGGAATATAGCCACTTGATTAGACTTGATTAGACTCTGCCTGCCGAAGCCTCATATTAACTTTAGATACACTTTCAATAAATTTTCTTTTTTAAACTTTATTAACAATGCAGCAATATTACAATATGCAACCAGTTTTGGATAGTTAGAGAGTTTAGAAAGATAGTTTGAATATACCCAAGAGTATACCCAAAATATGAGCCACACCTAAATTAATAATAATGATCATTAGTGTTATTTCTGCTTCTTTGTTAAATGATATATAATTGACTGAATGCAGGCCAAAGACACACTGCACACATGAAAAGCAAAATGTAAAATCATTTTATGTATTAAGACATAAAATACTAATCATCTAATTTCCACCAATCTAATTTCCATGGCAATAATAATAATGATAATGATAATAGACCCTATTTGTCAGAAAAATACTGATACCAGTGCTCCCAACTTATTCACAGCCATTCTTTCTGAATGAGAGTTTCAGTTTGACATTTCAGGAAGAACCATACCGCTTTCTGATTTGTCAGTTAAATATGAAGCTTGAGCCTATGGGTGATTTGCTTAGCTTACCATAGAGACTTGAAATAGAGGGAAACAGGCTGCCTGTTTGTTCACTGCACACAGTCTTTGTGCCAAGCAACAGTAATCCACTCCTGGCTCCAGTTTCATGCTTAATGTACAGATATGAGAGTGGTCTCAATCTTATCATGTAACTCTCAACAGGAAAGCACATTTCCCAAAATGTTACATTATTCCTTGAAGCATAGGCTTAAGCCTCCAGCTGTTACAACCTCCAGTTCTACAGAACCATTGCAAAATCACAACTTTCAGTTGGTCCCTGAACGATGTTTTAAATTACAGATATCACATCAGAAAATTTTTAAAACTCAAAGAAACATGCTGAATTATTCAGGCTTAGAGTGAGAAGAACTTGGCTCTGTTCCTCTGTTATCCATAGCTGGAGATTGTGAATGTTTACACGCACATCCTCATCCGCTGCCATCTCTCTCAAGTTAATGCTGGCTAATTTGTCCTTCGATAGACCTGCTGTTCACCTCTCTATCTCTGGAGCCGGATAGACCGTGTGCCCTCTGCAAACCCTTTAACTCCCACACACAGACACACACAGACCTATTACACATAGAGAAACATACAGTTAAGCAAGCTTCCATCAGTCAGTCAGTGAAGGGGGAATGATACACACACACACACACACACACACACACACACACACACACACACACTGACACACCCAGAGCCCCCCTCATGACATCCTGGCGGCCATGCGGCAGGCATTCCACTTGTGGGACAGCCCATAGCCTTTAATCCCAGCCTGGCTCCCGCCAAAAGCTCCCCGGACGACAGAACGCCTGCCACGGAGGATGTGCCACCATAAAACACACAGTGCTCCTCCAACCGCACACACACACACACCTCCCCTTACCCTCAGTGCCCTTCTGCTCTCTCCTTTTATCTCAGTCCGTTTCCTACTATCACCTTGTTCTTTAGTTCATTTAATATTCTGTCTGGATTGTTATTCATCTCTTCTACTGCTCTCTTTCTGCCCTCATGTCTTTTTCACTGCTCATTGTGCCACACACACAAACGCCATGCTGCGTCCCACCCAGTAAAGCCCCTCTCTGTGCTCTCACTACGGCATACTGACTCCTGTCCTTTGTGAAAGCACCGCAACACTTTTCTAGAAGTTACACTACGGCCACAGACAATTCAGCTGGGCCACACTAGTGGCTGTGTTTACACTGTGCAGGCAGGGATTTCAGGGGAATAACACAGGGTGAAGGGGACAACACATTTCTACATGCATTCTCTTTCATCAACTACAGATCATAGCAAATGTTCTTCATTCATATTGGTGACAAATACTTGTCAACAGTATACTGAATGTGGGACTAATTACATGTGGACCTTAAGATAAGTTACACACTAGGCTTTGATTGAATCCAGATTTACTTTAATCTAAAATAAATGTCAATATTCACACTGTAATGGTCATAATATATATTAATATATTAATATAGTAATATATACAAAATCAAAGTGGAGCACACAGTGTAATCTATATATATATGAGTGACGACAGGCCACTGAGATTTACAACTGTTTTCTTGTATAAGATCAGTATTAGTGTCTTTGTGTTGTTTTGTACATTCTTTTATAAACTATTACAAGACAATAAAATGGAGTATGACGTTAAATACATTTTTCAGTTGCTTCATGACAGCTACATCAACTGAAACTACATTAAAGTAAAAGTTGGAGATTTTGAGAATTTGATGAAAAGATTGTTGCCAGGAGACTTTTAGATTTGCTGTGAATATTTCAAAGCAACTAATGGAGACATCAGGGAGTCACTGCACACAACTACTAGTCAGAAAGAAATAGACATACCCTTAACTGTGTATTGGTAGGTAGATTGTTAAGCTTGAGACAGTTTCTCTCAGTCTTTATGCTTAGTTAAGTTACCTGTCTCCTGGCTCCAGCTCAATACTGAGCAGGCAGACTTGAGTGTAGTATTGATTGTCTCATTTAAGAAATCAAAACCAAATAAGCAAACAGTTTGTCACAAAATGTCCAACAAACTATTCCTCTACGGGATGTTGCAGTGTTTCCCTTTTACAACATTTAGATTAAATCAACTTGTATCAATAGGAAGTCCTTACAACATCCATGTTATAGTCCAAACACAATTATTTCACTTGAAAAGCCACATTTCTTTAATACACATTTTACCTACAATGACTTAACAGCTCTCTAAAATGCAAACCTGCAAAATGATTATGGTACCTGCCACAAGTGTGAATCAATATGAAGTAATAGTTTCAATTTTTTTGTCTGTGCAAGACAAATAGTGCTAAGTACAATTCATGAGCAATCCCAGGATGTTCACTTTCAGATGAAGACATATGGATCCTCCAACCATAACAACATCACCAGCTGGAACTCTTGTTTCGTAAGAAAAATGTATTCAATACATTCTTTCAAAGTGCTTTTGCATCCTTGCAGCATATTGTGCAAGTCTCACTGCTCTCCTCTTTTAACTAAAGCAAGCGAGGAAGCTTTTCTTAAACTGTTGCATTCAAGTAACACTATATCACCACAGGTACAGGTTCATAAAATTACTAGAGGATTTCCATGTGTTGTCCTCAAAACAACCACTCATCCGCTGCCAATCTCCATCTCTTGCTGACATTATTCATTAAAACTTGGCTTTTGGGTTTGTGCTAAATGTCTGTTGAAAATTTTCCAAAACCTCCAAAGGTGTCTCATTTGGGGACCATTACACGCATATCAACACACAGTTTACAGAAAGCCCATCAGAAACTGTTCCAACTAACCAAACGCAGGTTGGTTTGATAAACACTCTCCTAATCATCTCAACACTGGCATGGATTAGGTTTCTCCTCTGGCTCGACAAAAGCACAGGGGCTACAGTATGACTAATCCACTGAACTTGTAAATAGTTGTAAATGGTGTCAGGGCAGAGAAAACAATGAGAGCGAAGGGGACTTCCTGTGTTTATAGAGGACAGGGGGCAGACCCCGAATGAGTCAGTGCACCAGATTACTGCATCTGTCCATCCATCTGTCCATCCATCCATCCATGCACCCAGCTATCTTCACCATCTCATATTTTGATTCTTACTTTTGTTTGCAATGAAACTGTGAACAGTTTTTGAACCTACTCACATATACACTTATGTCCATCTGCTGCCCCGTCATTATTTCTAGAAGAAGATTAAACACAGTGTGCAGGTACAGCTTGGTATCACCAGCTCAGAATGCAAGGGTCAGACATGGCCCCTGGTCCGACCAGAGCCCTGGCTTGATTAATGAATAGACAGAGAGTGAGAGGATGAGCGTAGGGGGCCGAACATGAAGCGGACAGGAGGGAGACAGAGAGTGATCGCTTTCTCTCTCTCTCTCTCTCTCTCTCTCGCTTTATCTCTCTTTCTCTCTCTCCCTGTGTCTGTGCCTACTGCCGACTTCAGCAGTTTCACAATCCCCGACTGGCCGGCCAACCAGCCAAGCAGGCCGTGCTGCTCCGTTCCACTCACACATGAACAGCAGCAGTACAACAACAGGAAAGGGCCTCCTCTGCTTTCACTTGCAGGTCCTGTCTCCAACCTCCCTGGGGGCGGATCTTGTTATTATCATTAATAACTGTAGGCCGAGCAGAGATAAACTTTCAGCATTCCAAAACTCTTGGTTTTGTTTATGAGATGGTGTTGCAAGAACAGATAAATTGGGGGTTTATTTAAAGGGATTCTATTTTGGACAATGGTCTGCTCATCACAGGGAGAGGGCTGCTGTCTGTGATTAAAGGCTGCCATCTAGTGGTGGATACAGAGCATGATGCACATGGTGGTTTTCATTACCCGCACGGATTATGAGTCCTGTAAATCACAGTTTGTACAGGTTACCAAACTGACTTCTTTGTAATTGTCACTATTCAAGTTGCAGATCTGATTTTTTTTGGACATTTTGTATGTCTTTATTAATTTCATTACATGCCACAAACATTCAACATTCTTTACTGAAAATATTGATCTTTTGTTGAAGGGGGTCTGAGAATTAAGAACTTAATTGCCAGTGACTGCTTCACTCTAATTGCTGTGCTTTACAATAAAGTACTTGAACTTGATTAGCAGGATGAAAAGATTTTAATCACAGATAACTAAAACGAATCATTTCATTGTACTTAACTTCCAGGAGGACGGAGGAAGAACGAGCGAAGAGAACGGAGGAATCGCAACAACCGGAAAGACAAGGAGAACCAAGAGGTGCGGCGGGAGAGGAAGAGAGAGAGGGAGCGAGAGAGGGAGAGAGACACGGGCGAACGTGAAGACTCTGATAACAGGAACAAAACGGAGCACAGGCATCGCAGAGGTCATGACACAGAGCCGGTGTCCCCCGGAGAAGGTCTCGTACAGTAGTGCTCTGGACAGACAAAGTCCAGCGCCTTCCCCATCATCCTCCTGTTATCTTCCCTCTCCAAAACCTCCCCACCCTCATCCACTGTTCACCCCCCTCGACCCCTCTCTGCAGGGGTGTTGCTGCTACCTGTATGATTTGAATATAATGTTTATGCACAAGCAGGATGGGGCACATTCAGCCACAAGGCTTGGGCCACTATGGACTTTAAAAAGTCTTTTTTTCTACCCTGTAGCCTCTACTCCTTTACTTCCACCACTGAGAGAGTGTCTCTGCTGAGAAGTGCAGGAGGCACCGCTGAGACTGCTGTTGGGACTGAAGAACAAAGCGAGCAAATGTCTGTGACTGTGCGGAGGACTGGCAGACAGACAGACGGACAGAGACAAAGACGTTATACTATGTGCTTGTTGATATGGTTATTTAATGGGGCCCTGGTACAACATTGCGCGTCTTGGTTTTTGAATGTAGATTTTGCAACATTATGTAGAACAATTGTTTATTATTGTTGTTCCTGTTCTTTAGATCTCTTTATTTTATTTTGGTGCAGAATTTGTAAAGAAAAAAAAAAATAAAAGTGAGTTTGCTATTGCCATCTTGTGACATCTTCATAATCACACTGCAAAGGACAGATGTGGGAGAACCTGCATGCTGTGAATCAAAGGAGTATGGTCAAAAACTGAAAACCATTAACATGTGTTCTGTATGTCTTGGACAAAAGCTAGTTTTATCCAAATATGTGATAAATCTAATCTACTATTGGTTTTTCTTTTTGTGTAAATGGAATCTGTGCTCTCAGTAAAGCTCCTTGAGTAGGAACCAAAAGCACCTGTATGTCAAATAAAACTATAATGGGTTTGTATCTGCGTCTGTTATCTGTTTCTCATTCGACTGCCATCTTGTGCAATCCACATGCTATAAACCCTCTTAGAGCTATTTTGAAGTGAACCTCAGTACAGTATGCAGCTATCAAATGTCGAGTCAAAAGGTTGTCATGGTGTCATTTGGATTTACTTTGGCAGTAGTAGGGCATCGTGTGATGTAACACCTGAACACTTGTAGCTACTGACATCAATCTCTTAGTGTTAAACTAAACTACTTGTACTGAAGTCACAATAAAAATTCCGTGGTAACCATTTTAATATACCTACTAAAACCTGTCCCTCTGCATATATTAAGAATCAACAAACTCAGTTTTAAGTAACCAGGTTACCTGCAGTCCTTTTTCTTTGTGATGAGTCCCTAGTTTAGTTTTCTCTGGGTCAATAGGCCCTTTTCATTTTTCTACAAACTATGACATCTACCATCATGTGGCTCCAACTTCACAGCAATGTTCTAATTTAATAGATTGTGTGTAATGAATTTAAATCATATCTCTAGTATTAAGTTGATGCATTTGAACGACCCATATCTACACTATTTCAGTGCCTATAAAGTTTGTCAGTGACCCACACCTGATATGGATCTGGATTAACCTGCTTAGTTTCATGAAAAGTGTCAGTGGTCTTAAACATTGGGTCACAGTTTTAGATGCATGCTGTCAAGCCAAATTATTTTTGCATAAGACAAAAGAAATAAAGAACAATTTTTTAAAGCTAAACTGTTTATTGGTGGAGTTTTGCTCATCAGTAACATCTAGTTGCATCAAAAGGCAAGATGACAGTATTTCCCCCTCATTCATTCAGCAGAGAAATTCTCACGAATGCAGACTGTACATGAAAATATATGAGATTTTGTTTAAATTTGACATTTGCAAAATATAGATAAGTCACAGTACAGTATGTACACAAATCATAAGTGCAAGATAAAGCCATGTTTGAAAAGGTAAGAGAACAGAGACACAGGAAGGATGGCCATGGTTAAAACCATGATTTCTGGACCAAGGTGACTGTACTGCTTAAAAAAAAACAAAAGAGGAAACACTGTGACAGATCTTGAGATTTGCCCAGATGCCTTTTAAGTTAAGACGGAACAAATATCAATCACAGCAGTTTTCAACTAATTCAATGTCCCCTTGTTCACTTCATTTTAGCCACAAAATCCTCGCCCTTCTTGATAGAAGCCTTCAGCTCATCCATAGCATCAGCCACCAGCTTCTCCTCGAATGCAGACAGCTTGCCCAGCCCAAGGTTCTTCTCAATGCCGTTCTTCCCCAGGAGCAGAGGTGTGGAGAAGTACTTGCACTCTGTCTCCTCGGACCTGACAAAGGCGCACTCCACCACACCTTCCTTTCCATTCATGGCGTCCAGGACTGAGAAGGTGAAGCGGGCACCGGCGTAGGCCATGGACAGGGTGGCAGATCCAGCTCCAGCCTTGGCCTTCACCACCTCTGTGCCGGCCTCCTGGATCCTACCAGTGAGGGCGGACAGCTGGTCAGCAGGGAACTCCACCTTAGGTATGCACTGGGAAATGAGGGGAATGATGGTCTTGCCGGCGTGACCTCCAATGACTGGTACATTGACACGAGCTGGGTCAAGGCCTTTAAGCTCTGCCACGAAGGTGTTGGCTCTGACAATGTCCAAGGTTGTGACACCAAACACTTTGTTGGGGTTGTACACTCCATGCTTCTTCATGACCTCTGATGTAATAGGGATGGTGGAGTTGACGGGGTTGGCGATGATGCAGATCATGGCCTCCGGGCAGTTGCGGGCGCAGGCGTCGGCCAAGGTGGCTACGATGGTGGCGTTGGTGTTGAAGAGGTCATCACGAGTCATACCGGGTTTCCTGGGCACGCCGGCCGGGATCACCACGACCTCGCAGCCCTTCAGGGCGGCATCCAGCTGGTCGGGGCCCATGTAGCCGGTCACCTGGGCCCGGGTCTCGATGTGGCTGAGGTCCGCGGCCACCCCGGGTGTGTGGGCGATATCATAGAGGGAGAGCTGGCTCACCAGGGGGCTGTTCTTGAGCAGCAGAGATAGCGGCTGGCCTATGCCGCCTGACGCTCCCAGCACCGCCACCTTGGCCTTGCTCTGCGCCGAGGTGGACAGGCCCCGAGCGAGGCTGACGGTCGGTCTCACTGCACGGGAAAACATGTCGGTTCTGTGGCTTCTTTAGTTTGTTTAGTGAGAATTGAAACACCCGAAGAGCAGCTCTCCTCTGTGACACCAACGTCCTCTATCCACGAGCGAACAGGAAGACTGGAAACTGTCATGCGTCGAGCATAAGCGTCGTGCGATGTTACGTCAGATTGCGTCAGCACGTACTGTTACGTCGTTCGTCTTTATTTTAGCTTCTTTTATCGGAGGAAAACAAAGCCAGTCAACATTGGAAGTCGGTGAATTAGCGTTGGGAATCAACGCCGTTTCACGATTTGTATCCGCACACCGCAGCGACACAGCCGAATCTAACGGTAGGATGCGTGCGCAGTCGTTTCGTTGTCTCTGTCATGAGAAAAACGCTGCTCCTTGCTGTTTATGTCGCCCTGCTAAAATAAGCTAGCGCCGTCGGATGAACTCCGTCTATTTGCTGGAGTGAGAGCGCTGCCACCGGCCGAGCCAGCGTTAGCTACAACAGGTCTTATTGTTATGATCGCTTTGCCAGTCGACACATCCCTTTGTCCCGTTTCACTCGTGTTTGTACGTGTAACAACACACTGCTCGTTTTTTTCAGTAGCTGCTCTTTGTCATACGTTAGCTTAACTAGTTTGCCCACAGGCTGTCAGCGGTTAATGTGAATATTAGATCGTTAGCCGTTGATTTGACTCGAGTGTCGTTAGCTGTGTTCATCACGAGTCCTGTCATAAGGCCAGCTGGTAAAACATAAACTAGCTGACAGTTAACAAAGGAAACCTTTGTTTCACAGACTACACAGTAAAACCTTAGCTTACATTTCAGCCATAGCTAAGTGAATTAACGCTAACTTGCTGCTAATCCGTTTTAACATTCTTGAAGTGCAGCCTTTTTGTCACACAAAGTTTGTTTTGTCATAAGGTGCTTACATAAGGAACAGCTTGATATAGTGCATCACTATTGTACTTAATTTTAGGACAATCTCAAAAAACAAATACATTTTCACCAACTCCTCTTTTCCTTTTGACAGTGCTAACGTTGAGAGTCCATCAGCTCTCCTAATGATACAGCAGCATTAAGGGTACTACAGTAAGTATCACGTTGTTTTGTTTTCGATGGTTGAAAATGACAATAAAGTCTACAAATGTCATCCTTGTTATATGTAAATAATAGTGTGATTTGGCACTTCCTTTTGGGACAGTTTTTGACACCAGCAACAAAATATTTTCTTTGTATATGATATATCTTGAACACTGATTTTTAATTCAATTTAATGTATTTATTTATATATATATATATATATATATAAATACATATATATATAATCCTATCATGCTCACTATAGCCCTTATTCACACTTGTTCCCTTTCCACAGTACTTCCTAAGGATGGCTAGTTGTGGGGAGGTAGACCACTCTGTGAGCTCGCTTCCATCCAGTAAGAAAGGCAGCAACAGTGGTGGTGGAAGTGGGAACAGTGCAGAATCATCATGCTCTGGCTCCAGCAACTCATCCCCAGCCCTGTCTGTACCAGAGTGTGCCATCTGTCTGCAGAGCTGTGTCCATCCAGTCCAGCTGCCGTGCCATCACGTCTTCTGTTTCCTGTGTGTGAAGGGAGCATCCTGGCAGAGCAAACGCTGCGCTCTCTGCAGACAGGAAGTACCGGATGACTTCCTGGAAAGGCCTACGCTTCTGTCCCCGGAGGAGCTGAAAGCATCAGCGGGAGGACGGGGTGGGGCAGCAAGCGACCACGCCTGGTATTATGAGGGCCGTAATGGTTGGTGGCAGTACGATGAGCGAACCAGCCGCGAGCTCGAGGACGCTTTCTCCAAGGGCAAGAAAACAGCTGAAATGCTCATTGCTGGTTTTTTGTATGTAGCCGACTTGGAGAACATGGTGCAGTACAGGCGCAATGAGCATGGTCGTAGACGCAAGATGAAGAGAGACGTTTTGGATATCCCCAAGAAGGGAGTGGCAGGACTGCGTTTGGACAGTGAGGGTGTTACTGGGGCCATTGGGGCAGCAGGTCGAGAAAACTCTGCTGACGGAGCAGATACCACAGTAGCAGGTGTACAGCAGCAGGCTGCAGGTATCCTGTCTGCTGTTACAGCCCCTCCAGCCACTGCCAGACCTCCCACCTCCCTCGGTGGTCAGCCTGGCAGCAGCAGCAGCCCCACTCTGGAGGATGCTCTCTCCCAGCTGCAAATTAGCCTCAGACCCACACCTTCTCATGAGCGGTCTGAGGCTGGGGAAGGAGAGGAAGAAGATGAGGAAGAGGAGGTCTCACCCTCCAGGTCCTCTGACCCTCACACCTCTGTAGACGAGTCTGGCTCCGGAGACTGGAGCGATGATGAGGAAGAGGAGGATGAAGAAGAGGAGGGGGGAGATGGAGAGCGCGTGGAGCCCTGGGAGGGAAGGCCACGGAGGCAAAGACTGAATCCAGAGGACAGAGCCCCTCCTGGCGCAGAGTCCGCTTCTCCCCCTTCTTCATCCAGTAGCAGTGGAAGGTCCAGAATGCCTGATGGCCAGTGTACAGTGACTGAAGTGTAAAGTCATCATTGATACCATCATTACCAAATGGCTATGTTCCATTTCATTAATTTATTCCTCACTGTATGCTGTCATTCACTCTGTCACGGATCGGATGTGGGCGGACTGCTTGATACAAGAGAAATCAAGCGACATACATACTCCCTTGTTTTTCAGCAAATAACTCAATTTCAGCAATCAAATTTGGTGCCTCTTTTGGGCTCACAATGATCTGGATGTATCTGTATGATTTGTTTGTCTGTCTCATCCGGTATATAGCCAGCCAGTAGGAGCAATGTTGGGCTTTATGTTCCGGCACGGAGCGTTCTAGTACTGAGACAGGAGCTACAGCTTGGTAAACAGCCAGATGGATACAGCATGGTGTTGTGAGCCATGAAATCTCAGAATTGTCTGTTCAGCAGATCACGTGAGGAGGGTGCATCAGACTTATTGTGGTGTTCAGCTGCCATCAGTCCGCTCACCTTTTGCTATTTGGGTGCAGGTATATCAAGTCAATCTTTTTAAATTCCAGAAAAGTGGAAGTTAAGGCCTGCTTGGCCCTATGCTCTTTATTAATATGTTGAAATGTATGATCCTAATATCCAGTGGGTGTCTGGGAGTCTCAGCCAGATCTGTGACTTTGGAGAGAGAAAGCATAAATGAGGATATTACTCCTGGAAATGGAACTGTGTCTTTATCATTATCTTGAACAGCTGCATTCTAATCATGTACACTTTAACTCTCTCAGCTAACATAGCACGCAGAAATGGGCTCAGTAGAGCTCAAGTCATCTGACTACTTTTGCAAAGAAGTGAACCTTAATAACCAGTTCCCAACCTTCACCCGACCTAAATGACTTTCTTACCTCAGATTTAACTCATTGCGGAGCTTCGAAATTCTGAAATGTAACGGTTTACTTTTGGAAGTGTGTAATTTCACAGCAGATTGTGGTTTGACAGAAATCTTCCATTTGTTTATCCAGATAAAGGAAACAGAGAAGTACTTACTGATGCTCTAAAGCCATGTTTAAATTTCACACTTAATGTCCTACAACATACTAATGAAACTCAGGAGGCCTCAGGATTATCTGGCTACCTGATGAAGAGTTTGTCTTTTGATTTCCATTAAGCTGCAGCTTTCTTAAATTTGAAAATCTATAGAGGTTACAATTACTATTATAAATGAATGTGCGTAATAGAAGTACATATCAAATTTATTTTAACCTTTCACAGCTTTAAATAATTGGCATTTTAATGTGAAGTATCAGTGTTTTCCTTTTAAAACTGTTGAGGCCTGTGCAGCCTCATTAGTATTCTTATTGTCCCTGACTAAAGTATTCTCAATTGGTGTGTTTCTAAAGTTTAGTGACGTGTGCATGTTTGAAGAGAGAGTTATTTAAACACTACTGGTTCGGCAGAATGTTGAGAATTGATATTTTTTGGGTTGAGTTTGAGTACATGTTTTTAATTTGTTTGTTTTTTTGTGTTTATGGTTGTAAAATCCTCTTATGTACGATGTCTGAGGCAGTAAGAGATCAAGAACATGCCATTGCTATTGGCCATCCTGCAGAGATTCCAAGTTATGTTATTTTTATATTTCCTACATGCTTACATCAACAGCTCAGTCTTAGACTTTCCATTCTGAAGAATAAAGTTTGTGTAACAGTTTTTGCTTGGCAACTTTTTGTTACATGGTTTGTAATTTAAGAATAAATTGTGTCATTTCATCCTCCTAAAAGGACAATTTTGTGCTTTCGTCTCTGATTATTATATTTTGGTTCTCATTTTACTGTGTGATAGGTTTCCCTAAGTAGCTATGAATGTATAATCAGAATGGGTGTAACATATAAGATATTTACTAACCCAAAATGCTCCCAGCATGCATCACAGCCTCTTCATCACTGGACACTGTGTCTGTGTATTGTACATCATCACGAGGCCAACTCTTTCCCTCGCTCACCTTGGCAGTGTTTGGTATTCTGACCGCAGCAGCTATCAGCACTCCAGTCGCGTGTCTGGCCAAGAAACATGACCTCTGCAAGGGGAACAGGAGATAAAGGCCTGGCATCCTTCGAGGGACCTGTCCCGCTCTCGCCATTTCAATCCTCGCAACACCTGATTTGTTGTATGCACTAAATTTAAATGTGCAGTGAAAAATGAGCTGATGCCAAACCTTTCAAAAAACATCAGTATGTATATTTCAACTGTTCCATTTGGCCCTGTGCTCCGGCCTCACATGCATCGATGAGAACCATTGAGCAGAGTATTGAAGCTCAGCCAAATAATGTTCCTACCTACAGCAAAGAATCTGAAATAGAAACAGGGGACGGGGGGGGGGGGGTGATGCACACAATGAGCACAGGAGAATCTGAAGGATCTGCTGAACTAAACTACAAAACTGAGGCAAAGTGGAAAGAAGTGCAGGTGCATTACTCTGAATCCTGCAGACAGATGTTGATGCCTCACGCTTGTTATACCTCATCCGTATCTTATCTGTATGCTGCTGCTACGTGTCTGCTTCAGTCAGGATCAGCCAGGCATGATCTGATCATTACCATAATCCCATTTTTGGGAGACCTGGAGGAGAGACGGTGTTCATTTGTTTGACTGATGCAGACAGAGGGGATTTAGAAAATGCAGAATGTAGCCCTTTTTTCATTCAGACTGAAAATATCCCCTGGAACCATATCATACAGTGTATTCACTGTTATTACAGATATGCTTTAAATGAGAGGATAAATCCAAAAATGAGTCTTCATATACTGTATCAGTCTACAGAGTGTGAAGGAAAAAGATCACTCCTCAGGTCGGCTGACGCTGCACCACAGCTGATAAATGTTTTGTTGTAAACAGGAGGCTGCAGAGCCCTGTTACTAAAATACAAGCCCAAAGGAATGGGGGAGCTTTTATTTATGGTGTTAATTCAGTTTTCCTTCCCCAAAAACACCAGCCTTGTTCTGCCTTTTCCAACAGAGTTATGTTAGCAATATATGAGAAAAAAAAGCACATTATCAGCATCACTGTTTACGTGTTTGTATCTCAGCTCCTCCTCTAGTGATAAATAGGTATAATGTCATATAGAGAGATAACTAAACAAAATACATCACAACTATTACAGCATGTAAAAAGGAGCAATCTCTCATTATCAGTGTATCAGAGGTAATGAAGCAACAGAGTTTATGTCCGCATTTTAGACACAACATTCTGATTACAGGAAAAGTATTTATGAATGTCCTCAGCACATCAAAGAAACAAGTTTATTGATGTCGATCAAAAGTCAAGGACAGGGCTTTCCAAAAATGTCTCAGTTAAACATCTTGGCTGATCTCAGAAGTTCTTTGGAAAGTTCACACAGACACTCATTTGTGTTTGGACTTGCTGGCCAGAGCCTGCAGGTTGGCCGGACCACCCCACACTGTCCCAAACACATCCTTCTCAGTCCTCAGAGCCTCTGACAGTGGGAGCTCTCTCCCCGACAAAACCACCTTCTTCACCGCCTGGATCACCGGGGCCGGACCTTTGGTGTAACGACTGAGCCAGTTTTCAGCCTGCTCTAGCGGAGTCCGTGCACCCTGCTCTGCCTGGGCGACCTCCAGGACTCCATCTGCCAGTCCGATCTGCAGGCCAAACTCAGGGTCCACTTTCAGAGCACCACCGAGCATCTTCAGGGCATTCTGGCTTCCGGCAATGCGGACGAGTCGTGCCGCACCTCCCCAGCCTGGGACCAGGCCCATGTGTTTATGGACGAACTGGATCACGCTGCCAGATGCCATTAACCTATGACAGTATATATAACTATATACTATAGCTATAACTTTTGGATCAAAGATGATGGTGTAAAAAAAGATCCTACAGAAGTTTTATTCAGTTCAGTTCAAACATTACCTAAAATCGCAGGCGGTGGTGAATTCTGCACCACCTCCCAGCGCTCTCCCCTCCACCAGAGCAACAGAGATCAGAGGCAGCCTGTTCTGAGAAAACTATTCTGTCAGCATACTGTAGTGCACATTACATAAGAGCTATACTTCGGCTTCTTTCAGCTCAGACTAGTTCCTGCTGCTTTAATCTGCACTGATATTTACTGGTAGTATTAGAGAGGAAAATGAGAGGCCTTACCTGAGTAGTCTGGTGAGAGTATTCTGCATAAACATACACATCTTCATCCCATCCTACAAGGCAACAGAAACATCATTTAGGGATGTTGGGGCAAGTAGAAATCCAATAGAGAAAGGGCAAAGACATGCAGGGACAAAGGTAGAGAAAAGCAGGCAGACACACTGGTTACAGCAGACAGCAAAAAAAATGCTGTGAAGGATTTCTTTCTTTTACCTGTGGGTTAGATATCGCCCTGACAGCGTTGAGGTCTGATCCAGAGCAGAAAGTTCCGGCGGCACCCTGAACAATGAGGCCTTTACCGTCTGTCCAGCTCTCCAGCTGGCTCACCCTCTCCTCCAGATCCACCATCATACTGCCTGGGAGGAAGGGCAAAACACAATGTAATGATTCTGTGCAAGTGATTATGTGCAAATGATTTTCATCCTGAGAAATCTGTCCTAGTCACGCTAAGGAAAATATACAGTGTTAAATGTCACCTTACCCGAAAAGGCATTCATGCGGGAGGGGTTGTTGATGGTCAGCACTGCGACGCCAGACTCCTGTTTAAGCAGATCAATAGAGCCTCCAGGAAAGGCCTGCAGCTTGTCTCTGATCTCGTCCTGGTTGAAGGCGTGGATGCTAGAGTGCGCACAGCCTCTGCTCTGTCTCTGCAGCAGCCTTGGAGGACCATTTATACAGTTTATTAAAATCCAATCAATCGCAGTCAATCAATATGCAGACAAAGGCCTTACAGAGGGTCAGAGAGACAGGAAGTGTTTAAAATGAAACTGTTCCAACAGCATATGTACAGTTGAGATACATTAACAGCTGATTTAACAAGTAGGTCTTGACAGCAAATGTCTACACTTTGTTCTTTACACAGATGTTTGTTTCAAGTTAAACAGTAAATTGATTCAAATAAACCTGACTATACACATGTGTTACTGTGGTTTATAGACATTCTATGCAAAACTGCCTAATGGAAATCAGAAGGCTGTTCCTCAGGACTGAATGTTAATGCTTGCACTTACAAACTGGAGGAGGACAAATGCTTTCAATACACTCCCTTCCCTCTCTGTAAATCATTCTGAAGGAGGCATGATACAGAGCCACGCAAACAAACTGAGCTTGTAACAAATAAAAATGAACCATCTCCATTTCTGACTCATTGTAGTCATGAGTCAGAATGAGATTAGTTACTATTATAGATTAGCATTTCACAACTCTCAGCACCACAGACATGCATTTTGATTGTTAGACCTGTCTATGCTGGTGACGTGTGAGCAAATAATGTGGGTCCAACTCAGCGGACTCCATTTTCCTCTGTTTATGACTTTATTTACCGTCACCGGCACAGTTATAAACAATGCTGTTTAGACTGCCTCACCCAGTCCATGCTGCACAACTGCTGCTGCTCCTCAGGAGATGTGGCCTCACTGCACACAGGACCATCCTGCAGCAGCATGGAGATGGAGAAATGTAGGAGAAAATATTCACTTGTGCCTTCATTAAGATAAAATGTAACTATGTATGCACATATAAAGGGGAACAAAGTTTGATGCCAAGACAATATGCTGGCTAAAGAGAAGAAGAGAAGCTATTGTTTTTGAGTATACTGTTCAATGAAAATCATCAGAATCTCAGGACTGCGATAGACCTTTTTTCACAGCAGACATTTGACTTGTCATGACAGGAAAAGCACAGGTGCTAATATGAGTAACAATGGCTCTAATTTGTTCAATTGAAACCATGACAGTGTGACAGTGAGTTAATGGAATTCAGCCATCATTAAATTTATTTTACATATATACACCTGTGATTTTTCCACGGTGACTTGAATATCATCTGTATAAAAGACCTCTTAAGATATATCTACTAAACTTTCTTGATGTATCTGGCTGCTCACAAAATGTACAGGATGAGGTGTAACTATCCAGAGTAAAAACAGCTTCTTCTTCTTAACAGCAAGTGAAGGAAGAAATTAAGAATTATATTGATGTAAAATGGGGAGAGGCAGAGATAAAGTGGAAGTATTCATTAATAATTACCACAGGTCAGAGATAATAGTTGGATTAGCAGGAAGAAAAAAAGCTGCTAATACCTTTGAACTCTGACATCTCAAATGTTATCACTTAACTTGCACAAGAGCAGCATAATGAATGCTTCAGTCATAAAACAGCATCAGAGATTAGATCAGTAATATTTAGCTAATTTACTGTACTACTATTACGTACATTCATTTTAATGGAGAGCATCCAGCGTTCACGTCCTAATACTTTTCTGTTCTGAATGGTTTTACACACTCTTGTTGTGCAGTAACGTTAAACTTGATTTTAGGAGACTGAATGTCACGCAAGGTTCAATCGTTCCTGCCTAACTTTAATACGTACACACATAAAACGAGCTGTAGAAAAAACAAGAACATATTCATCATAAAACATTTACATATGTAATTATGATAATTAGAAAACCATTTAGCAACAAATTAACAAAACGCCAACCTTGCTTATTGACAGTCGTGTGGTGCTACTCTGAAATCCGTCCCCCCGGAAACTGGAGCTCCTCGGAAGTAGATCACAGCGACACGTAAATGTAGTTCCGCAAAGTCTCCACAGGGGGGCGGAATATGATTTGGGATTGTAAACCATCATCTCTTGCAAAGATATTAGTGATATTGGGACACACATTTTACACAACTCTCTCCAAGCTATAATTTATTGTTCAAACGCATGTGTAATAGCATCCATCATTGGCCAATGCAGTGAACAGAGAGATCTGCTCTGTGTCTGTCACAACTCTGAATAAACAAAACTGAAGAACTGGCTCTGTAGACATGACCTTATTCAGTAGTATTGACAGAGGGATTTGAATAACATCTACAAGTCAGAGTACAGCATTGGCACAGTTAGATGACAGTTGTATTAACACTGTCGATTGTCAAACGAGGTTTTCATTATTGTTCTGTGTCGACGCCAAAGTTTAACAGCGAAATATGTTTGGTTTGATTCAAACCCTCGAACACATTTTCTTGACACCAGTGAGCTGTGTCTTAAAGGTAGCATTGTTAGAGCAGCTTCCAAGTCTGACACTGAGTCAACATCTTGTCAGACAAAAGGCTGCCTGGAGATTTGGTTTAATGTGCGGCCAAGCCAAATAACTGAAATACGTTTTAAATGTCAGTGATGAACTAAGACATCAAACAAGGGAATTGGTTAAGACAATGTACTATTACTATTACTATTGATTTAATGGCAATAATTTTGTCTGGCTTTACACTTTGCCATTAAAAATCCTTAGAAGAAGCAGCCCTTGTTTGAAGTATGGACTTGTTCGCCTCCTTCTAGAAACATGTAATATCATACCAAGAGGAACTACCACCTTTCTGAGGGGCAGTAAAAAGTGTGAATTGCTCTGGGATCATAGTACTATGCAAACACAGACAGACAGACACTGCTACACACTTGTACACATGTTACTAAAATAATTTCAACA
Organism: Centropyge bicolor; assembly: GCA_037975185.1. Taxonomy (NCBI): domain Eukaryota; kingdom Metazoa; phylum Chordata; class Actinopteri; family Pomacanthidae; genus Centropyge; species Centropyge bicolor. Next base: position 950,856 of record JBBMOC010000032.1, on the reverse strand, counting down.
CAAGTTCTGTAAATAAATTATCTGACCAATACATCAGTGTAAACACTTAGGTTTGCACAGATTTGTACGGATTTATATCTGTGTGTAATGGAGACAGGTGGAAGGTCGAACAGGAGTTAAAGGTCGTGTTTGGTGAGTGGCAGATAGAAATGAGGGCGTTGAGACAGTGACACAAACAGGCATACACAAACAAAAACAAGAGGATGATATGTGTAAGGCAAAGAGATGTGCAGGAAGAGGAAGGAAAATGTGCCAGAACAGAGGGAGGTTCAGACGCTTCCTGTCCTGTGGTCTGATCTGTGGCTACTGGGAGCATAAATCCTTCACTCCTATCCACACATCCTCTCCCACTAGTCACAGCCCTGAACTTGTGAAACTCTGTGAAAACAAACTGAGGAGCCAAAAACACCTTTTTGTTTCAGTTGGATCACTGAGGAATCCAGGAACACACTGAATCAAATGTCTAAAACACATTTAATAGTTGCAAAATTGATTGTATGTTGTCCTGTATTCACATACCACCAGCCATCGCTGATCTAACATCTGTATAAAATCTACTTTGAATGCACATGGTTTCACAATTACATTCAAAAAGAATCAATTGTGCTGCTGTAAATATTTTACACATGCTCTTTAAAATGTAAGTATTTACTCAGATTAGCTGTTTTATGACACAGTGGAGCATTTTTCCCTAAATGGGTGGCTTTGTGGATCCAAATGTCTTCACGACCGTACCGCAAACATAAAAGGTCATCAACAAGGATACGGCGCACTGCATCCAAGACTGCAATAGACTCAACTAAGTTTAAAAGACCACACCTCTCCGGTCTATTTAAAAGTGGGGAAGGAATTCAAAAGGGTCGATGGGACTCTTCCCAGGCAGGCATTCCAGACACGCTGACTCTCCTTCTTGCTGTGTACAGTACATTCAGCGAGGTCAGCCAGCCTGCAACCTGTCTCTAAATATCACCCTGTGAAGTGCAGCACCTGGAGGACAGGGGGGCTTAGTGGAATTTGCATGCATGGTCGTCGCCAAGTCCCCCACAGGAGCGTGTAAGTGATTGTCTGTCTGTGTCGGTGTGTGATGGACTGGCAACCTGTCCAGAGCGTTCATGCTCTTTTATAAACTTTCATTCCTAAACCATTATCTCACTGTGCCTGTCCACTCTCATTCATCCTCTGCACAGCCCTCTCAGTCATTGTGATTAAAGTCAGCCCCACTGTTTTATGATCCATCCGGATATCAGTGATGCAGCCGCAGACTCCAGCTGATAATGGAAGCCTGTCTGAAATTACAACCTGGCTAATGGGAGAGAGAGGGAGTCAGTGATACACATTTCACACATTTGTCTATATGCATGCACAAATGTTGTTGCATGACAGGTCTGTGTGTGGGTTTCGGTGTGCGGCTGTGTGTGTGGACTCTAAAGTGATGCATCAGTGTACTGATCGATTCGCAGCTGTCTGGGCCTCCACAGGAAGTCAGGGAATGCGCTGCAGTCAGCATGGCTCTATACCAACTCACCAAGATAAGAAAACACACACACACACTCACACACAGGAGATCAGATAAGTGCCAGTAAGGGTCTATTTCAGGGAAGGAAGAATGGCAGGTTGGCAGGTGCCAGAGGCTCTCAGGGGCCTGGAGGTTTCCTGTGAGGAGTGCAGGGAGGTCAGTGGAGCTGGAGGGCATAGAGCCAGGAGACACAGGAGGACCAATGAACACAGCAGCAGCAAACTGGGGTGTGTCAGGATGCAACCATTTACTGTTGTATGAATCACATATCTGTAGTAATCTAATACAACCCAAATCTCTGTTGGCATAAGAAGGAAATATTCAAGAAAATATGCCTGAGGACCAAATATGATTAGCTGGTCATGCAGTAGACATGATGGTCAAGAGCTTTCATATGGGCCAGTCAGGCTTCACCATGTTTGTAGTGAAAACATACAAGGTTGTGGAGCCATTATCCAGAATGTGGCCTCAATTAACCTAAAGGGCACAGCAGCTAATTCCTCTGCAGTATAGTGAGCAAAAAAACAATTTTATCTGAGTTCTTTTATTTCAAGCCGTAACAGGATGGAGAGTACAAAAAGGGCCTGCTTTGGTTGAGACAGATCAAATCAAATCAGATCAAATAGTATGCGTGGCCAGGAGGCGTTGTGTATCTCTGCGGATATGGACTTTTATTGGAGCATCAGTGAAAACGAGCCACAGTCTGACTAGTTCCTTGATTCTGGCTGGAGCTGTGTTAAACTGAAAAATCACCTCCTGTAGTATTTATCAAGGCTGGAAACCAAAATTGCTATTGTTGTTGAATTGTTTTGAAAAAATGTTCTATTCAAACTCATGGCAAAATAACATGTTTTGGTTTTTTTTTAAAGAAGCTGCTTTGTCTATACTTGATAAGTAACTGTAATCACTTTATGCTTGCATGATAAAATACAGATTGTATAAATTCTTTCCAGTGTTACTGCGTTTCAAGCAGCACTGGAATCAAAACAGTTAGGACTGGTTATACAACGCTTTCAGCATCTGGAAACCTCCAGACTTGAGCACAGGCCAGTACTGGGAATCTACGCTCCTGCCCAACCTTGACACAGGAAAACAGGGTGAGAGAGCCAACACAGCGCTAGGCTGGCCATCAGGAAAGGATGACAATATTTATATTTATATCAGCGCCAGGGTAGGATTTCTGGCACCGTAACATTGTCGCACCTGTTATTTCAGTCAGCCTAAGGTGCCAGGTTTCAGGGTGAGGGGTTAGGTGTCCATCCCTCTCAGGCCCGAGGGTGCGTATGGTTGCGTGTGTGTGTGCATGAGTGTGTCTTCATGGGTTTATGTAAGTGAATGGGTGCATGCGTGTGTGAAGATGCAAAACTGATCGTCCACCAGAAAGTGCAGTAAAAACATGAGGTAATAAAGATATTTTCACATTCTAAACAACAGGCAGACAAAATGATGACGTATACAGCCAAAAAAAAAGCAGGAAGACAAACACCCACAATATCAAAGTAATGGACGGTTCCTCGGCTGCTGTCACGTAGCTCTGCAGTCATCACTCAGAGGAGGAGATCACAGTGTCGCCGCAGATGTCAGTCAACAAGATTGAAGGAGCCAGACAGTCGTTTGGTCCTGGTGCTTCATCTTTGTGAGTTAAACGGTCACCTATGGCTCCTCCTGATGCAGTCACAAAAATATTTCTGTGCAGAGGTTGATTTATGTTCACACCTCATTAAATTATTGCTCCTGCTGCAGGCTAAGGTCTGCACTGGAGAATGGCAACTGCACAGTGGTGAGGCCAGTTTACCTTTTAGATTGTGAACTAAATTGTTGGAGATCAGAGAAAATAATATTACACAGGTTAAAAAAAAGACTAAAAGGGTTCATATATAGGGTTGCTCAACTTTTAAACCCTGATTCCAAGAATGCTGGGAAATGTAGCACATGCTGAATTTTTATAGTTATAGCAACAAAACTTTGGAAGCTACAACAAATCAGATAAATAAACTGGAGTTGTCTGGTCGAGATGTGAACTAAATGTCAGCGTAAGCAGCAGAGAACACCAGCGTTAACTACGGAAAATACGCCAGTGTTTATCAGAAACAGAAACTGGCTCAAAAGGACGTGTTTGCCGCCAGCTGTTGTATATTCTGCACAATGCAGAGAGATATGAAGCTAGGATGCTGACTTTGAAATTCTTTATAGAGGAATGCAATCTGCTGTGACACGTTGTCACAAGGTGATTGTCTCTGCTGCCATTGACAGTATCTGGAGTATTGGAGACTCCTGACCAGCTACTTTCAGAGTCTGGGTGAAGATTCAAGATTTTGGAGAAATGCTTTGGAGAGGCTGGCACTGAAGTATCTGAGATTTTTCCTCTGTCATGTTCTAAGGTGTTTTCTTATTGTGCTTAAGCACTTCAGGCTAAATCTTTTATTATGACCTTCTTGTTTAAGGTTATGATTGAGCTGAAAGGGAAACTTGAGATAAGGTTCAATTTTTTTGGCTTTGCTGTGAACAACAAACTCAGCAGCTAACCCCTGATCTGGATAAGAAATGTGAGGCTGACTTTATTGTTTTCTATGAAAGAGCCAAGAATTACAAGAGTGAAAGGTACGACTCCTCTGAGAACTGCTTTCATAGCAAAGTGACCAAGCTTGGCCTCACAACCGCTGTGTCTCATGAAGAGCACAGTGATGCAGTCCAGGCCTGCAGTCTGAAAGGCACAGATATGAATTGACTCAGCTCTTCGGAAATGGAAGGTTGCCACAGTGAGGAGAAGTATATGAAACTGTTTCCAAAGCAGATGTTCAACTTGTGAATTCCAGGAATCGTCTCCATCCCAGGTAGTAATGCACATACAGAACGTGCCTTTCCGATGTTGGAAAAATAAGAGTAATCATCTGGATGTGGACAGTGTGAAGTTAGAGCTGCACATTTGTGTCAGTTTCACATTTGAATGCACAGACATGCACCGGAAATTCCTCGCAAACAAAAAAAAAACCCTTGGAAGAAGCCGGGAAAGGGAAAAAGTATCACAAATAGACACTCAACTATGTGGTGAGTACAATAGAGTTATTATGTGTTATAGGTTTCAGTCCACATGTCAAATTGTTTAAGAAAATGAAAGGACTAAAGTGGAAGAAGACCATGTAAGGACCAATGATTATTACCAACAAAAGTCATCTGTGATGGTATAGTTAGTACCCATCGCATGACTAACTTGTACTTTGTGGAGGCACCATTAATCCTGAGGTACATACAGTTTTCAGAGGCACATATGCTGCCATTCAGACAACATCTTTTTCCAGGATGTCCCTGATTATTTCAGCAGGGCAATGCCAAACCATATTTTGCAGGTCTTTGTAGTTAAAGAGTACAGGTACTAGACTGGCCTGCCAGCAGTTCAGACCTGTCTCCCATTGAAAGTGACAAAATATGACAATGGAGACCTCAGAGCAACTGAAGTCATGGGAAAGATTTTCAGCTTTCAAAACTTCAACAATTACTGTCCTCAGTTCCCAAAAGCTTACTGAGTGTTGTTAAAAGGAAAGCTGTAACACAGTGGTAAGCTTGCCCCTGTTCCAACTCTTCTGGAACATGTTGCAGGCATCAAATTCAGAGTGAGTTTACAAAAAACTTTGACATTAATTTTCTTATCTTTGCACTGTACTGAATTGAATATAGGTCATCCCAACCATTTTGGAATTAGGGTCATAGCAGAATGTGTTAAGAGTACTGGTGCTTTCACAGTCACACTTCACAAAGGGCTTAAGCTGTCAAGAAAGATTTTTCTGAAGTGTAATTATTTGACCAACAAGTCAGTCTAAGCTGCAGAGCATGAGAGAAAAAGCAGTATAATGCAAATATAATACAAATATATTGCTATGTGATGTGAAAAGACAAGAGAGCTCATTTAGTCCTTATGTTTATTAGACAAAAAGAACAGCAAAGGCATCACCTTCATCATGATATGATTCACCACTTTGACCCAAAAAAGCTGAGTAATGTCCTGATATGTGACCATTCAGAATTAGTAAAGGTAGAAAAAAGGCTTTAATTATTTTTTTAATAAGTATTATTAATTAAGTTATGCACAAAAACAGGCTCTCGTGAATGTTTAACATACATTTTGATTGGAAAACATCAGCAATGGGTGGACAGCAAAAATAAATGCCATTACAAACAACGCATTTCATTTTCAAATCAAGAAAATGCATATAAAGAAACCAGCCTTTGGTACAAAGTTATAAAAAAAAGGAACTCACATTCACATTTTTGCATTACTGTAATTCATGAAAAATGTAAAAGCCAGTCATAAAGCAAAATGTTTTAGTCGCAGGCAAGGTACAGTCCTGGCATGTACTGTAGGTAATATTGAAGAAGGCAGAAAACCAACACTGTTGTTCAGCACACTGAGAGCGACGCTAGCGGGGAAAACTCGGCTCCACTGCCTTTATCTCAACATGATCCTGCATATTGTGAATGCAACATCATATTACTCTGGATTTGATTTGGCTGGAAGTTTTTAGATCGTTTGAAAATGCGCTACCATCATTTTTAAGTTGTAAATAGAGAAGGAGTAGTGAAGAATCTGCTGTTGGTAGATCTGCAAGGCTACACTAGTCGAGGCTAGAATCCAGACCTGAGCACAGGGTATGCTTTCAGATGGTTGGCATGAACGGACGCACCGGTTGGTCATTCCTTGGAAAGTGACGTTTTTATTGTCCTCTGAGGCAACGCACAACACCTGGCAGGTTATTCAGAGCAAACTGCAGAATACGTGAAGCCGCTTTTCTTGCCCTTCCTTGGTCAGTTAGGCTCCGCTGGATGCCACATACATTCTAAAGGTGAGTTGGCGAACTCACAACTAAAGCACTTCTGAGTCTGTAGGAGTGGATGAGCAGTGGGGGTTTTGGCGATGTATGTACAACGGTAATGAACAGGGAGTGTTCGCTGAAGGCTTCTTGTTGTCGCACAGTGAGGTGGAGATCAAATGATGACGGTCTCTATGTGAAAGGCGTGCGAGTAGGTGAAGGAGGAAGTGTGTTTCTGGAGGGGGAAGGACGGAGGCACAACGGGGGTGGTGGAGGGAGAGGAGGAGGTGGACGAGGAGGAAGTGGGGGAGCGGCTGGCCCAGCGGGAGGGGAGGCGTCGGTTGGCTGGACGGGCGGGCCTGGAGAAGTTCTTCTGCACAGAGGAGGAGGAGGAGACAGAAGACTCTTCGTCCTCCTGTGGAGAAACAAATGGATTACCATTTAGGACTTTCACACTGCTCTACCGACAATCAAATTCACACGCTCAGATACGTTACATTTTGTCACGTGTTCCATCTGTAGTCTTCTCGACCCTAGGGGAAACAACAGGCATATTTCAAACAGTGTGTGGAAATGTCTCACAGGTAGATGAGTGAAATGCTGTAACACGTGCTGAACGTCTGCACGTCCCACTTAACCAGACCTGCAGAATCTTCAGCATTTTGTTTTGGACAGCACTCCTTCGGTTCGAGGTGAAACTAAAGTGGTGCCTCTAATTGCATTCTTTCCAAGAGGTCAAATAAAATGAGCTTGATAATCGCTCCCACAATTTCTTTAACATTTGCATGACTTCAAAGCGGAGTAATCACTTCGGCTTTCTTATTTCCGCCGTCTGCCAAGGGCATTTAGTCAGCTGGCTTCTTGCAGATACTTCTGTAATTATAACACAAAGAGCAGAAAAACACTTCCACTACGAGGCCCCCGTGGAGGGGCTGAGAGATGAAAGATGAGTTGATGGGGGTGATAGACCTCCTGCCAAGTTTCAACTTTATATGCCACACCACCAGCTCTTTCTGTTTGGGAGCCTTTAAGCAATGGAATGGCCCAGATGCCCAAATTATAATGGAGGCTCTGGCCTGCTTCTGTCTCTTAGCACATACCAACATTCCCACCGGAGCTGTCCTCAGTCAAGGGCAACTGGTGCTTAGTGTTTCAGGGATGGAATGAAACAGAGCAAAATGTGCAAATTCATCCAGGGCTGCTGTTGGGATTGGCCTTGAAAGTATAGTTTGGCTTAATTGTATTTTAGTCCAAACAAAATGCAGACGTGGAAGAGCACACCTGCTGAGTGGCGAGGTGGACGCTTACATGTCAAAGTGTGAACACAGGCTGTACATGTCATGGACTCTACCCACCTGCACCATTAGATGTATCTCTTTCACACTCATGGCGCTGTGGCTGCCGAGCTGTGCGTGTGTGGTGTGCGTCTGTGAGCTGTGTGAAGTCTGTGTGTGTCTCAGAGTGGGAGGTAAGGGCAGAGGGTCCATGTCCAGCATGTCCAGTTCCGTGAGCGTCTCCTCCTGCCTGACGCTGATGTGAGGGCTCGAAGACGCCTCGTCCCGCTGGCTCTGGTTCTGCTGCTTCTCCCGGGCCGCGCTCTCGTAATTCTTCAGAATCTTTTCCAGCGCCCCGTAGTTGGACCTGGATCCTTCGGGCCGTGGGTACGCGGCCAGAGTGAGGGGCTTCCAGGGATGGTCATTCATCATTCGAGGCCCAGGTCTGGAGGAGTCGGACTGGGAGGGAGGAAGAGACGCATGCCTTGGCTGTGCCTGCTGCGCTGGCTGTGTCATCTGTCTTTGTTTGCTCTCAGCAGACAGCTGCTGGAGTGAAACACCGACTCTCGCTGGCTGAGGCTTTGCTCCGTTGGGATTTTCATTCTTGGAGCTGGAGCCGTCCACATTCTGACGTGGCTGGGTATTCGCAGGCAAGACAGGCTCAGAGAAGAGAGCCTCTGTGGCCGCTCTGTGTTGTGTTTTCCTGGAAGGACTGCTCGCTGTTTGAACTTTGTGCTTGACCTCAGACTGGTGTGCAGGACTCTGAGGGGTTATTGTGGTTCCTTCCCTGAGTCCGACGTGCGGCTGTGGCGATGAGAGACTCACTTTGACCTCGTCACCTTCAGGGCCGCATTTAAATCGCCTTGGTTGGACCTCGTGAGTTGTGGAATCGGAGGTGGAGGGAGATGACCAGACTTCAGGACGAACGCCCGTGACGCTGGTGGTGACGTCACAGTGTGGCGGAAATGTTGCCTTCCTGGGAGATAAAACCTCATCTGATGCACAAGTTGCTGAAAAGACCGGCTGGCAACCCACAGAGCAGGCATCTGTTACTGTGAAACTGTCGTGCTCCTCTACGCCGCGGCCCATCTCAGCCTGAAACAAAGTTCTGTTGAACTCAGCTGTTTTTTGTTCCAGCATTATGTTTCTTCTGGAGCCCTGGAGCTGCAGGCTGGCAGGTGATATTTCAAGTGAGGACAAGAGCAAATCTACTGGTAAATCTTTGACAATCGGAGGCATTTGTAGCTCTTTCAAGTCCCCGACACCGGTGCTGTAATCTGAGCGTGGGCCCTTAGCAGCAGTCAGTATGTTGACCTCAGAGAAGCTTTTCTGCACAGTCCCGTGTGCAGACAGTTTGCTGTTTGTAAACTTGCTCGCATCGCAGGACCAGCGGTTGTGGCAGCAGCCGACATTACATTTAGGGTTAGCAGGCACAGGGCATGATGCGACCACACCGTCGATTAAAACTTTTCCTTCGTTCTCTTGTAGCATGGCCCCGAACTTCCTGACAATAGATGGGCTGCTACACTTTCTGTCCACCAGAACACAGGGGCTATGGCACTTCCTTATTGTAGACATAGGGGAGTCTGGGATGTGGAGCTCCGTGTCTGGATGGGTGGGGGCACTCAGGTTCCATGAGGAGACGCGGGGAGGGATGGGTGGAGCTGCTGTACCGATCTCAGAGAGGACTCCAGGGCTTGTCAGTGCTTCTCTGTCTGGATCAGCTGTGTCTGCTCTCCAGGATGTGCTTGGCCCTCTGCTGGCCTGCCAGGTGTTATCTGGCGACAAGGTGATCCAGTTTTCCCTCTCCAAGGCCCGAAGGTCATCATAAATCTGGCTGAGGTCGCAGGGGGCTTCATCCACCTCCTGTCGAGTATTATCGTGGTCAAATGGCATCTCACTCTCCTCAGGTTGGCACAGGAATTCAGATCGATTCCTGGAGGGAATTAAACAGTAAAACGTATGTACTCCAGTCACTTTAATAATAATAATAATTACAATCATATCTACATAACTCCATTTGTTAATAGATTTCGAGACAAGTTAAAATATCATTCACTTACAGCACAAACAAACATGGCACTGATGTTACAGTACATAATATGTGTGTCAAGACACGACGAAGGCGAAGTGATTATCATAGTTCCATGTTGGCGCCAGGATGTTAACATAGCACAGGGGATTTATTTACCTCCTATCACCGCTCTTCTTTCTGATCTCATCCTGGTAGCTACAGAGCTCCTCACTTACACGGGCTATCTCCTTCAGTGCCTGAGACACAGAGAAGGAGAGACAGAGACACAATAAGACATGTGCACTGTGTATTGCTGAAGTGCTGTACAAATAAAACTTGAAGTAGATAAAGAGGATTATGTATGGCAAAGGCAGGTATACAGGTGACAGTATAGGAACACTGATGATCAAACAAGATTGTGTCAGAAGTGCAAAAAGCAAAGACAAGGCACAGGATGACAACCACATCGATGTGTCAATACTGTATAAAAAACATAGGTTTTTTTAGGAAATAGCTTGGAGCACTCACAGCATTGAGAGCAGTCGTGTTCTTCTTCTTGTCGCTGCCAAAGCTCCGCTCTGACCAAAGGGAACTGTCTCGAGGACTCACAATTTTTTCACTCTCATTAGAGACATTTTTCTCCGGCAGGCCACATTCAGGAGCTCCATGTAAAACAGCTTCCAGTTCTGTTGTATCCACAGCTTCCGTGCTATCAGTGACTGCCTCTTGCTGCCAAGCGCCTCTGGATCTGAACCCATCCTCCAGCCCAAGTTGTGAAAGGTCATTGTGACTGAATTGACCACCAATGTTATATTCACAGAGGCTGTCAGCTTGGAAGCAGGTGGGTTGGTGACCGTCTGGGCCGACGCAACCGCTGATGTTACTGCTGCGACCGAAACCAGGTAAAGGTGAATGTCTGATTGGCTCCGACTGACTGCTGAGCGGCTCAGAGCGGGAGTTGTCACTGAGCAGACTGGAGCCAGTGCTGGTCGAGCGTATGCTGAGTCTGTGCATGACATCATCGCCGTCCTGCCTCCTGCCATCCAGTCCGGTCCCTTCTCGCTTTGCCCTCACTTCACAGTACAGCTGGAAAAAGGAAAAAGAGAGTCCAGTAGTCTCAAGCTGAATGCAACAAACATTGTCTTTTGTAATTTGAAATGCATTATTTAAAGATGAACTTCAACATTAAATTTTACAATAATTACACAACAGCAATCTTACATTGTAGAAATACAATTTTATTGAAATAATAAATTCAAATGCACGAAATATAAACACAAAATCCATTTGTTTTACTGAGATATTTACATGTATGTATTGGTAGTGTTATTATTAATGAGACATACAATATGAGCCTACAGCCTGGAATATCGCTGTACTTTTAGCAGCCACTCTCATTGGATGTTTATAATGAGGTGAAATACAGAATATGAGTAAAGAATGAAAAAATATCTGACAATATAAAGGGTCACAAACATACTAGACTGTTTTGCTCCTGCATGATCACAAACTAATATGGGATGATGGCAAGACAGCATAGCAATGATTCCCACGAACATATTTAGACTACACAGGATTTAAAAAAAACATTCAAAGAATTCTTTCAAATAAAATTGGATAGCCTCTGGTCTCCTACCATGGAATCCCAAAATAGTAACTATTTCATGTTGACTGGGCTCCCGTCCCATCACGCAATGTCTGGATGGGACGGCTGCCTTTTAGCCTGTTTTATTCCTCTGCTGTTTTCCTCTCTCATTTTCTGCTCTCACAGGGGCAAATGAGAGCCACATGTTCTTTTCATAGCAAATTGTTCCAGTGCCTTCGCACTCTGTCCAACTACTTTTGCTTCTCTCATTAAAAACACTAATCTGCTCCTCTGGGCATGTCAGATTTTGACTCGGGCTTTGTCACCACCCATGCTAAACACTATTATTCTTTATCTTTGTCCCTCTCTTGTAGGCCCATTAATTAGCCTTTAATGACTTCCCTCTCTGACCTGTGCTATACTGTTATACTTCCTTATCTACATATTCTCATCTAACCACTGTTTTAACCCAGCTGGCTGAAAAAGTTTTACTTTCGCATTAGGGCTGGAACTAATATTATTTTGATTATAAATAAAGCAGCTGAATAGTTTATATCAATGAACTGATTCATTGTTTGGTCTATAAAACAATGGAAAATATTTATAATAACTTCTCAGAGTTCAAGGTGTCTTCAATTGCTTACTTTGTCTAAACAACAGCTCAAAACCCAAAGATATTTACTGTTGTGTAATACAAGATGATTTACTCATCACATAGTAGCAGATCATCACATATGGGAACTGGAAGCATTTTTGTTGTGAAAAACGTCAACAATATCAAAAATGTTTTCAATGACTTTAATGTCAATCGATTAATCGACAAGTTGTTTCAGCTGTGTTTCTCTTACTCCTCTAGCACAATTGTGCTAAAGTATACAAACTAAAATTAAAATTAAAACAGATCTAACTGATGTGTTTGTGCATATTTCTAAACATGGACAGAAGAAGAATTCCCCAAAGTTTTTTTATGATCCATTCATTCAATTTTCATTCAAAATGCATAAATAATTTGACACTTTTATGGAAGTATGGGCCCCATATGAATGCATTTTCTTTTCATCAAAAAATGAAGATTTGATTGTCAAAGACGTTGTTTTGGCCTTCTGAGCATCACAGATTGTAGGCACCTTTGGAGGAGTGTATTTTTATCTATTAATCTTTCTTCTATATGTCTTTCTGCTGCTACCAGCATCTCCGTGTCCATCACTCCAGGTCACAGCCAGTCTCAATCACTGCCTCTGCCTCTGTCTCTGAGATCAGAGATACAGCAGAACCCTTGACCTCCTCCCTCCACTACATCCTTTCCTCATACTCTGCAGCTGCACTGATCAGGGATATTGTTTTGACAGCGTTTAACCGTGAACAGGATGTGTAGGAGGGACGTGCTACACACTGGAGCTGCTCGGTGCATTGGATGCCATATATCATACACAAAGATTGTAGACAAGTTTGGAAATGGTGTTACAGACTTTTCAGGGTTTGCCTTTAACCAAAAAAACCAAATCATTAAATATTGACAAAATGCAGAGCACCTTACCTCTTCTATTTTCTTCTGCATATCCTTCAGCTGGCTCTCCCACTCCCTCCTCTCTACGTCGAACCTCTCCAGCAGCTCGGCTTTCTCCCTTGACCAGTCCCTCTCATTGTGCTCCAGGCGACAGCGCAGGTCCATGGCCGTAGAGTGCGTGTCCTCCAGGAGCCTCCGCTGCTCTTCCCTCTCCCGGCGGAGCGTCGAAGTCTCGCCGCGTTGTTCCCGTGCGCTCTGTGACGCCACAGAGCCGGGACCCGCCGCTGACTGGACTCCTCCACCGACCAACCCGGCACCCTCTCTAGCCTCCAACTGAAGAGAAAAAGAAAGGGAGTGCAGAGGGCACAGAGGAGGAGAGAAGAGGGAGCAGGGAGATGGGAAGGGAAGGAGTGGGAGAGTCAGTGGAGAGAACAGTCAGCGGTGATAAAGGATAAATTGCAGTTGGAGGAAAAGACGATGGGAGCCAGATGACAAGATGAGCGAGGCAGGAGCGAGAGGAATTGTTAAAAAGTGGAATTAAGGGAATGAAGGAGTGGCAGGAAGAGAAGGTGGAGGAAGTGGGGGAATAATGCACCGCGGGGATGAGTGTGAGTGGGTTCAGAGGAGGGAAGAGGGAGATTGAACGAAGAAAATATCCTGTAAGAGCTCACACACGGGGTTCACAGGTTCAGAGTTCAAGTCTCTTCTGTGGTGCATCACTAACACAGGATACAGTGCAGGATGTGGCACATTCAGGCGCAGTGTAATGTGTCTGCAGAGGATGCATGTGGTCTGAGTGAACGATACTCTGGTGTATCAGTTTTAGAGATTCATACAAAGAGGATCTCTCAGCACAAATAAGGTCAAACTTGAGATTCCTTTCAACACTTACAAAAATACCAGTTTCATTAAGGTCAACTGGACATGTTTTTGTTTGAATGAGAATGCCTCTATTCAATGCATTCTCACGTGAAATACCCTGGGCATTTCCCCTGGGAATTCCACTGTGGTGGCCAACTTCAGCCAACAACATTGTCACTTTATCAAGAATGACTACGACTATGCCCTGCTTTAGATTGTGCTTCTAAGCTGGAGCTGAAAAAAAAATCTTAAGCTGACTTTGAAAACATTAAAGATTTAAGATTAAAGATTTAATTCTTGGTGGTCTGATTTGTCCCCTTAGGTAAGATAATGGTGCTGGGAAAACTAGTCTGAAATGTCCTCTACCAACTGGAACACAAGGGAACTCTCCTATTTAGAGGCTTTCCTCTTTTATAGTGTGTGCTTTTTGTACATAGATCTGTAGTAAATATGTGCATTTTTGTTGCTCGTAAAAAAATGGGATTAAAGTGTTGGCTTTGGAGTGGGAAACAGCCCAAGGCAACGCCTGTGCATGTGCAAATATGCATGTGCATATATGTTTGTGCCTCGGTGTTTGTGTGTGTGTGTGTGTTAGAAAGAGAGAGAGAATGCATACGAGCATGCCTGAGTGTGTTACTTCAGTGTTCAGTCACAGACAGCGACCAAAGCCTTCTTACAAGCCTCGGTCATGCTGCTATTTCTGCCTGTGGCCTGGGGTCATGAAATTATGGTGCAGAAAAACAAGTCAAGCCTTTCTGTCTGCCTGTGGCTCTTCTCAAAGTTCTCCACAATTACAGATGGATGATGATGGGTGCTGTCCACGGTCTATTTCAATATCCAAACGTAAACAAATAGTGACAGTGCAAAAGCAAGATGGTTGGAGTCCAAATAAAAGACCTGAAGGCTGTTTTTCATTGATGGAGACGACAGAGAAAAGTGTCTTCTTAAAGGAAATTCTGGAGGAATACAAATATGTACATGCAAACAAGGACACAGGTCAACATCATTATAGCCGCATGCGGGAAAACGCTCATGCACACACATCTTAAAATCAGTCTCGAGGAGGCGTCCCTTGCTACCCTTGGACACCCTGTCTGTCACTATATGGCACAGGGTGTATGAAGGTAACTGTGTCACCACGGTGACCCACTATAAATAGCGGACACAGAGCCTTGTACAATGTCACATTCCTCGGGGCGGTGGGGAGACGAGGTAAAGGGAGGAGGGGGAGTTGGCTGCCAAGGCAGAGTAAGATGTCTCCTAGCTGCCAGCAGCTTTCATAAATCAGTGGCATGCGGAGAAATATGCCTGGAAATATCCGGCCTAAGACCTCCGCATGGGACCTCGGATGCTGGCCTGGTATTTGGTGGTACAAGTGCCCGAAAAGGATGTGGACACAACGTACAGTAGTTGCATTCACAGCCATCGCAGACTGTGGAGAAAGGTGTGTAATTAAAACGTCAAGAATAGAACAAGCTTCCAACTGTTGACACAACACAACACAGAGAACACAAAATCTCTGGTACAGAAAATATATCACATACAGCGTCATGTAAATCGATATGATATAATAATAGAGCTACACTGTATCTACAGAGCTTCATTACTCAAACAATCAAATGTCCAACACAGCAAGGAAAACATATGTAAACATGGAGATTTTATGCATTAAACTTAATTTAAAAAGCAGTTATGTAGCAGTTTAGTTCACAGATTTTAAGCAGACTCTCCTGGTCGAGGACAGATAAGGACAGTGTGTATGGCATTTCAACTAAAATGACCTCAAGATTCCAACTTAGTGGACCCAGGTCCTTAAGTATCCAACACCACTTCCATTCACTAACTTCAGGTTTGTATGATACACTTGGCTGCTCGGATAATCCTCTACAGTATTTTAGCTGCCTCCCTCCGATTGTGTGCAACTGCTTTCAAAGTCTCTCCACAGAGAACAAACAGAAGCTGGCTGTGCTGCTATAGCACTGGGACACGAACAGGTTTATAACACTGCAAGGAACAGTTTGGTTGAGCCTTCTTTGACTGTTCAGTTAGTTGCATCAAAAGGCTCTTCTCAGACATAAATGCTCATTCTAATTACTTTTCAAATCAATCCAATCCATTCTCATGTACCCTGATAACAACCTTCGACCTCCATTACACCCTTCGTATTCGCTCTCCGTCAGAGCTAAAATATGGGAACATCTCTGCTCAAAATGACAGAGGAGTTTCTCACCCATGCTGAAAGTGTTCACATTTCACTTCAAAGTGAAATGAAGCAACGCCAGCATGTCTATTTTTTAGCCTGGTTCCAGACGTCTGAATAGCTGTCCACATCTGATTTGTTCATGCAAAATGAATAAAGTGAAACGAAAATGCAATCAGTCTGATTATTGAGCTACAAGAGTCTTTTACAACAGTAAAAAAAAAAAAGGATTTCAACAACCTTGTCTAAGATCAACAGCCAAAATACCTTCAATGCTACTTTCTCAAATTTAAAGCAGACCAATGTGGTTATGGACTTTTTCAAATTTACTCAAAACTGTCCGTGAGGCACACAAAGAAGTTAGAAGCCTGTAAATTATTCATTTGATCACTGAGCTGCAAATGATTTCTGAGAACTACACTTGATATATTTTTAAGCTGATAAGCAGCCCCAGATTAGCACTTGGTAAACATGCGCCCAAAACTATAAACTGTGGCAGGATGTGGCATCGAGGCAAAACAACTTTTACAATGGAGCCAACCCTGCCCAGCGTGGCTCATCTCCAAGTCACATTTCCTTTGGTCTGTCTGTGCAGTCAATGCAGAAACACCTGCATGTGTGTGTATGTGTGTGTGTTCTATTCACAATGATTGTACATTTTGAATGTTCACACACACTTTGCACTTGCAAATATGTAAAGAAAAAAAACATCAAGACATGTGACCTGTCCCTGAACACTGATGTCTCACATGCACATCAGCATCTTGGTATAAACATCAGTGTGTGTGTGTGTGTGTGTGTGTGTGTGTGAGAGCCTCTTTCTCCCACTGCCACACTGGGCTTTACAAAAACAGAACAGTAAATGTCTCCGTTTTTATAAGGCTCTCTGTCAGCCGCAGTGTGAGAAGGCAGAGAGCCAGCAGGACAAAGAAGAAGAGCTGAACGGCAACAATGGCCATCTACTCACACAGAGGGAGCGACATCACGGCACTTCTGTGTGTGTGTGTGATCTGGTAAAGCCATGCTACTATGTCGCATTCCCGTGTCATTGTGTCACCTGCGCTCTTGTCCAAGCGCTCCGCAGTATTATTGCACTACCTTGTTAATTTCCAGCACACCATTATGGAATTTCTGAGCTTCATCCCTTCACAGAGAATCATTTGATTCTCCTTGTTGCTTCACGATGACAAACAAAAAGGAGAGCTGTGTGATGGGTGAATGCGTGACCAATCGGCTCTAAGTCTGTGATAGGAATCATATGGGGCTCGACTGGCAGATAAAGACACTGTTGCAACAACATCACAAAAAAAACTAGAGACACAACAAGCACAGAGGGAGAAATCAAACTCTGAGCAACTTGCACGGAATCAAAGGTTTTCATGAGCAAGTCAGATCAGGTTTATACCTCGACTATAAGACAAGTGAATAAATCCATCTTCTGATCTAACCAGAAAAAAATGCTAAATCCCTAAAGCCACATCGCTTTGAAGAATAACCACGCGTGGTCGTTCAAGTGATCCGTGCAATGCCTGACACAGCATGGCACTGGTATGCAAACTTGACTCTCAGAGTGTTTTCTGCCCATTTTTGATAACAACAGTAGCTGTCACGCACAAAATGGGTTAATGTTTCATCTACTTAGAGGTAGCTTCTAAAAGCCGAGCTGGGTGTCTGTGTCTGGCTGAGCGGGGATAACTACGTTTCGGCTCCTCAGTGCAAATCTTTTGTCTAAGCTGAGGCTTGAGTTGGATCCATGCCAGGCTGACTTATCACCCTGCCATGTGGGTGGCGAGCCCAATTTACACCAAACTGCATGGAGGCCAGACATGCACACTCATGCACAGACCATAAGAAGATACACAAACATGAAAAACAAAATATGGATATTAATTCTTTAAATAAAGCAGAAACACTTTTGTGGGTTGTTAAACAAGATTACTTTGTATTTCTAACTGCACCCATACTGTGCATGCACCTGCACACACAAGCATGCACGCAGCTATATATAAACTAATGCATACAGTACATTGCTCTACTCACATAAACAGTATCTAAAACTAACAGGCTAAATATTTGTTTGCTTCTGTATTTAGTCTAAACCACACATCATTGTTATCATCATCCCTGGGCTACCTGTGCAATCCTGCATTTGAGCTCAGCCTTCTCCAGCTCCCAGGCACATCTGTCTCTGGTGTACTGCAGCTGGAGCTCGCTCCTCTTCTCCTCCTCTCTCTTCACCTCCACCTGCACTTCCTCCAAAACCGTCTTCAGGTCCAGCAGGATCCTCCTGTTCTCCCCTCCCTGCGTGAAATACAGATGGCAAAAAAAAAATCAGCTCAACTAAATATGACAGAGTGAGCTGGCATGTTTGAAAGCAGGATCCTTCTTCCATATGAAGCAACTAGAGAAGAAGGAAGGAATCAATATTTGTTAATAAACAGATGATGTATCAAGTGGTCACATTTTGATATTTGAAGTCCTGGGGATTATTTTGGGAAAATAAGGGAATGATGCCACGAAACACAACAAATGCACGAGTAAATATTTACAATTACTTGTATGTCAGCCACTTCTCTCAACAATGACTCCTTCTCTCGCATCCATCCTTCTTTGTCCTGCACGTGCCGCTTTTTCAAATCCTCAAATTTCCTTTTAAGTCGCGCGTGTTCTGTTTGCTGCTGCTGCTGCTGCTGCTGCTGCTGCAGAGGTTCGGGTCCGGGCCACATTTGTCCCCTGAGGGCCTCCAGCTGCGCCCCGGAGCCGACTTCTCCTCCGAACTGGGGCTCGTAGAGTTGACTGAAGACGGTGGGCGGAGAGGAGATCCTCCTGAGCGGGCTGCGGCTCTGGCCCCTGCCCCTGTCCGCCCTGTCCTTCCTGGAGCAGGGCACGAACTCCCAGCCCTGCGACTGCACGTAGCCCCCGCCTGCACCGCCCCCACCGTGCAGCCCCGAGCCGTTCACTAACGCACTCCACATTCCTCCGGCGCATCAAAATACAACATTTAAAAAAAACAACTTAATGAGATAAATGATTAAAATCAGGCGTCCATTTCTGCTCTGTGAGTTCAAAACACTGATCAGGACACTCTTCCATCTCCAGAGTGTTTCCCACTTGGAGGCTGGTCTCAGACTGAATTATCCAAACCCCACCAGATCCCACACAGCAGCAGCCACTGTGCTCATGACAGGACCCGACACTCTGCTCTCTTCCATGTCCACAGATCAAGCCCTCATTCTCGCCCCTGTGTCCACCCGGTTTCTTTTTTTTTATCTGTCCGAGTCCGAGCTGCTCACATGTTCCGTCTGTCTCCCTTCTGCACACAGCGGTTGTGAAGCGACCATCCGGAGCTGGCAGAGACAGACACCCAGTAACCGCTCCGGCTTCAATGGGACACGTTCCCAAAAATATCCCGGAGCGCTCTGATGTAAGAGCTGCCGAGTATTTTTACCCCCTGTAACCATGACTTTATTCCCCCAAAGCCACATAGCTGGAGGCAGCCTGGAAGGAATCCGTCAACACCGGATCGCTCTAATCACGTCGCCACCTCGCGCCTCGTCCACGACACGGACTGGTGCGTCAATTTACGCACACGTGCTGCTGCGAAAAACATCTGCGCGCGCCAACCGTCGCTCTTTAGAGAGGCGACTTATCACCACCAGAGATCAGCCACTAAATATCAGCTAATCTTACAGAATCTTGATAAAAGTTTACCAACCTTTTCCTCCTTTCTCATCCGCAGCAGTGATCCCACCCTTGTGCCATCTGCCTGTGTGTGCATGAGAGGGGGATGACCGTCACGAGGAGCGCAAGCAGGGAAATGGATTAAAAAAAACTGTGTGAAGCCTTACCTCTTCCTCTAATATGATCTTGAATGTTGCATTATTTAAAAAAAGAAAAACAGCCACCAGTGCGCAAATTTCATCCAACGGAGTAGGAATGCAAAACAACTGGAGAGCGACAGCCTCCAGCTGAAATAATGCTTTCATTAACGGGAACCTCTCTCTCTCTCTCTCTCTCTCTCTCTCCCTCTCTCTCTCTCTCCCTCTCTCCACAGCTGGCCCTAATATGTGACGCAAAACATCCCACCGGTGGGATGAAAGAAGTGGACCGGCTCCGCCCCCGTCCTGGTGGTCAGGTCCGATGGTTAAACACATCCACCATCATCAGCACATGTCAGGCTGACTTTTTCAGACCCATCCATGGGAGCATTTTTTTAAGCACTTATAAATGTCACATAACCAACAACCAAATGTGGCTAAGATGCCAAAGCTCCTATCACATTCCCCACTGGATGATTTGTTACAGATTATGTTGATTTTATCATGACTCACACTGTGTTGTTGACTCAGAGGAACTTGCAAGAGACATGGGCCTAATGTTTGTTTCAGTGCCAGATGGCGTGTGAGTGTCAGTGTTGTGATTGTGAGTGTGTGTGTGCATTGCCCGAACAGTCACAACACAAACTTCAGGGTTTGCAACATATTGCTCATAGATTTGGTTATTGCTGTTTTAACCTTGCAAATAGAGAGAGACATTAAAAGCTCCACTGGATGAGCTGGAAAAATATGGTGCATGAGCCTTAAACGAGGCTGCTGTAAAAGTTAAGTCTCTCCGCGTAATTTTCAAATGAAATTAAAGGCCCTCGCACAGCCGCAGGTGTTTTCATTTACTGTGTCTGATCAGACTTCTGCTCAGGTTGAAACTGGACTGAGTTGTGCATAGAATTATAAAAATGTCACCAATCTCTTCAGACTAATGAGACTGAAAACAGAGTAAACTAACAGGAAAGGGAGACAGATGTCAATAAGTCACACTGAGAACATGCCCACACAGTCGTGAGAAGCATCTAATGAGGCATGTAAGGGAAAACGTCTGTGTGGGTGTGCGATGGGTGTGTAGGGCCTCTGAGGCTGCGAAACGTTCAAACCACTATCTTAGATTGATGACAGAAACCTCATTACTCACAGTAAAAGTTTAACAACACACTCACCTAAGGCTCCGCTGTCGCTCCAGCGTGTTTGGTCTCCAGTAAATGTTGAAAGCATCTGAGTAGTTGGGCGGCTTGGATCATACATGGAAAATGATAATGTCCTGTACCTTGAGTGACCTTATGTGACGTGTTCAACATAACAGAATTGAAATGAATGAATGAGTTAAAAAAAACAAAAAAACAGAGGAAACAAAACATACATGAGACTGAGCGTGTGCTTTACAGAACAAAAAACAGGGTGAAAAGGAATACCAATTTAAAAATGGTGGCGTAAGAGAGCGAGGAAAACAGAACAAGAATGAGGATCAGCAAAATAATGGGCTGAAACATCTTGATGGAGGGAGAAGGAGGGGAGGAGAATGACAAGCAGTGAGAACAGTGTATATTAGAAATCTACAGTCATTAAAGTGAATCATATCCGTGTGTTGGCTGCTTACAGACAGTGGCTCCTCTGCCTGTTTGTCCTCCTGCTTGGGGACATCCAGCCGGTCTATGAAGCTCTGCAGCTCCTTCCTGAAGGCCTTCATCTGGGCGTTGATGCGATACAGCAGCTCGTGCTCTCTGATCCTGTGGAAGCAAAGACAGGGTGTAAATGTCACTTGAATTACTGCAGTTAAACAAAGCAGGGCGAGCTGAATGAGAGCCCCTAACCACTGTCATGTGTTTACTACCTGCCACCTTCCTCGTCCTCATCCAGCCTGGCAAACAGCTCCCCGTTGGTGACGTACACTCGGGCCTCAGCGATGATAGTGCTGGTGTCAGCGATGAGCCTGTCGATGGTCCGACCCAGCCTCTCCGCCTCGATGCGGATGTCTATCATCTGTTGCCGGTCCTTCAGGCTTCTGGATAAAAAACGGCTGTCTACAGGTGAGTAAAGGGAGCGCGTGGGGGTGAGGCAGCGGATGTTCCTCACCTCGTCCGAGTCGCTCTCCCCTCCGATAGGGCCCTCGCGCTTGCGGTGGGGCGGGAGGAGGCGAGGGGAGGAAGCAGAGGCCGAGGGGGTGTCGTCGTCCCGTCCCCCGTCGCTCTCTGCGTCGCTGTCCCGAGGGCTGCCGCGGATGCCCAGGTGGGACGCCAGGTCGTAGCGCTGCATGTTGGAGAGCAGCACGCGGTTCTCGTACTGGAGCTGCATCACTTTGCCGCTCAGTTCATTGATCTGCAGACGCGCCGCTTTCAGCTCCTCCTGGAGGGCCTCCACTTTAGTGGGGTCAGCTCCTCCTGGGGTTGGAACAAGGCAACAATGAAAAGTGGAGCACCTCTGCAAATGAGACTTTAATATGCACCTCCTGGAGGCTTTATGAAACACATTTCTCATCAGATACAGATTCACGAAGCCGAAATAGAACGAGAGCTGTTTTGTCTCCTGTTACAATGACGCTGGAAAAATTAAAAACCAACAAACCTCCTCCGTGTCTCGAGCCAGCTTCATGGGACCCAGCCTTGTATTTCAGCTTATTGAGTTCGCTTGTCACCTAAAGATGAAACCGAATGTTATTCCCACGTGTATTTTGTGATGCAAGTATGAATAGCTCACACATTTGGATTTCTTATGTATGAGGCTTAGGTAACAGACAGACTTAAAAAAAGGCCTCAAAGACACTGATGATACTAATAATAGCAGCAGGTACACAAAGGGAGAGGTGACACATGACGATTACATCTGACATCGCTTAAATTAAAGCAGCGTTGTGTTGCCTCATAACATCAGAAAGCATACGTCATATGTTATTTTGAGTCTGTTTTGAAGGAAATGAAATTCACAATGCTTGAATAGGGGGGTGAGTAAAACAGATAGAAGTCCCAGACGGAAATTAAAGGGGAGTATTTCTATACAATTATAATATATTATGTAGTTGGTGTATTGTAACTGTAACTAGTTTTGTCACTGTTTTTTGTAATAACACTGCACCTATTGAGGGAACTGGCCCTTCTACCTTTTTGTTTTCTTCTTCCACATCTGCTAAATTCCTGCGCAGAAGTTCGGCCTCATCCTCCACCAGCTGAAGCTGCTGCCTCAGCTCCGACAGGGCCTCACCCTGCTCCCTGCACTGCTGACCTCCGGTACCAGAACCGTCCACTCCTGCTGCCGCCAGACTAGGAGAGGAAACGAAAGCAGCATTGAGAGTCTTGCTAATGTGAATCTGAGACAACTACCACTACATCTCAACCTGTCTTTTCTACTGATCCTGATGAGTGAATGCGGAGTACCTGTCCTCCCTCATGTCATCCAGTTCAGCCTTCAGCCCCCGGTTCTCCACCTCCAGCTCCACGATCTTCCTCCCCAGGATGTTCGCCTCCTCCTCCACTAGGCGCAAGCGGAGTTTCAGCTCCGATTCGCGGGTGGTGGGGGGCCCTCCAGCCTCACCTTTAGGCAGAGGGCTGTCCACGTCCCCGTAGAAGGAGCGGTACTTCTGCAGCTCCTGCTCCAGTCGGTCCTTCTCCTTGTCAACCTTTGCCATTTTTTTCCTCATCAAGATGGCTTCCTCCTTGATGAAGGCCAGCTGGCATTTCAAATCGTCGTTTTCTTCCTGTGAGGAGAGTTTTGTTTATGTGCCCATTAGTTCAGTCTTCGGAGCGGTAAATGTTTTATCACACAGTGAACATTGGAAGGAGATACACTAACAATATAGTTTTTCTCGTTTATTTAGTTTTGTAGCGTGCTTAAAAGTCATCATTCCTGGAAACAGTTTTGTTGCCTCTCACATATTGTAAATGTTTTTCCATAATGTTACATTCACCTACTGCAAATTACAACTCTCTGGTGCCTAATTCTACATAATGCATTTTGTTTTAATTTGGAAATTGCATTGCAAAACAACCTCATTATTAAACATCCATCCATTGAAGTTGAAAACTTTATGATCTAATAATATAACTGCTGACTCACCTCGATCTGGGTCTGTGGAGCCTTTCTCTCTGCTTTCTGCCCATCCTTACTTCCTTTTCTTTTCAGCGAGAGCTGCGGGGAAACAGCGGTTACATCATCATCAGCTCACTGTTTTCTTACTGAAGGCAGTGATATCATCCCGATTTATGGAACACTGAAGGCCCAGTAATGGAAAAACAGGATTGTTTAAAGTCATCTTCGAGAACACTTCTGGTAAAATATTCAAGATCGAATCACGGTGCTCTCGGTGCAAGAGTGATTTTATAGTCCTGATGTAAAAACAACCCCCGGAAAGAACATTTGTTATTCACTTCATCATGTTTATGTGTGTGAATGAGTATCTGAAATCTTTAAAAAGTCTGCTGTGGAAATTCTTCCAAAGTCTCCCCTGCCAACCTGTAGTACAGTATGTACAGGATATGGGTCATATTCCACTTTTGTTTGGTTTGGTCATGTGTATTTATTCAATAACAATATCTTTTCAATACTTTTACAGGTATGTATCATGAATATTATGTTTGCATTTGTATTGTCAGAGATGAAGACAAAGTAGGCATCTACTCAGAGGCCATTTCATAATAACTTCAACCTGACTTTTAATATGTTGCAGGCCATAATTTGCACTGGACTTTAACAAGCACCCAGACACAGAAGGTGAAACCAGACCTACTGCCATCAGCCCCTCACCTCTTTGGCTTTGTCCAGCTCATTCTGCAGGGCCTGCTTGGTGACCTCCACCTCGATCAGCTGCTGCCTCAGCTTCTCATTCTCATCCTCCGTCTTCATCCTCTTCTCCTCCACGTTCTCCAGCTCGTGGTGCAAGCGCACGGACACATCCTTGGCCACCTGGATGAAACAGAGGAGACAGAGTCAGAAAGGAAGGTGCTTAGTGTTATCTTGAATGTTATAAATATGATATAATGTGACAGAATGATGCTCAGCCCTCTTCACCTTGAGGTCCTGCTCCAGACTCCTGAGCAGCTCTCCATCCACCTGGCCACTCTCTGCAAACCTCAGCCTCTTCCTCTCCGCCTTCTTCAGCCTGTACTGGAGGATCCTACAGTTCTTGTTGGCCCTCTCCAGCTCTCTGCGCATGTCCTGGAGCTGGCAGGCGTCTTCCTCATAGAAGGTGTCCCGCATCTCATCCATCTCTGCCCGCATCTCCTCGATCTCAGTCTGCAACACGGAGGACCAAAATCAAAATGCGTCACAGAGTCGCTAAATGCAACCTGGGGCCCACAAAGGAAAAAAAACAAAGCGTGCAACTCCACGCGTGAATCACTGTGCAGCCTGTGAGCAAACACAACAGGTGCGACCATTGTGCGCGCTACAGATGAAATCACATTAACATACATGTACGATCAGGCTTGTAATATGCGGACAATTTACCTTCAGATCCTCGTTTTCATCCTCCAGCTTCTCCATCTCCTCCCTCATCCTATGGTCCGGCTGTGGAGCCGGCTGCGGGCTGTCGGGCTCCGGGGACAGCTCGGGCTCGGAGGCCGGCGGTGATGCTGATTTGGCCTGCATCTTCGTGCCTTTTTTCCCCAAGCTCTTATTCAGGTGGAACTGAATGAGCTCGGACTGCAAGCATCCCTCCTTCCAGAAGCCCGGCCCGCAGCCCACCGTGCCTTTGGAGCTCTTCTTGCTCGCCGCCTCCCCTCCTCTCGGGTTTTTGCTCCTCAGTTTGGGGGATTTAGAGGCGCACGGCTGGTCGGAGACGACGCGGCTGGGGTCGGCTCTGGAGGGGGAGCAGGTGTCGGCTGGCTCCTCCGGTGTCTGGGAGCCGCCTCGGTCTCTGCTCAGCGGGCTTTCAGCACCGGAGGCCTGGACAGCGGCCGCGCCTCTGCCGGAAGGAGCGCCTCCGGCCTGCCGCTCCCTGCCTGTGGAGACGGGAGAATGACCTCGGCTGCTTCTCCCTCCCCCACCTCCTCCTCCACTTCCTCCTCCTCCCTGCTTTGACGTGATGGGCTTTGACGAGCTGCCCTTCTGTGCAGCTTTAGATCCGGCGTCTTTAGATCCTGCCGGAGAGGACGAGCGCGGCTGCGGATGCTGCTGCTGCTGCTGCCTGCGGCCGCCGCTGCTGTCGGGCTGCCGCGGCGCGTCGGCGGAGGACGGGTTCATGGTGGTGTCAGAGGCTCAGCTCATCCTCCACAACATCCACCCCATCACCAGTAGAGCCTGGAAAACAAGTCACTCTTCAGAGCTAAAACCTGCAAAAGATTGAACTAATCCTCCTCTACAGGTCGACCAAGTAGAAACAAACTTAGAATAAAGACATTTTGGAAGCGTTTTTTTTTCTCCTTTGCACAAGCGACTCTAATGTGAAATCAGCCAGAGACAGACATGCATGACCACCAGTGATCAAGCAGTCGGCCATTGAAGCCCCAGTTTGATGAGATGTGTGCAGATCAGCTGCAGAATTAGACAATCATTTGCGTCACGTGCGCTGCAGAAAAGGGCAAAGAGAGAAGACAATGTCACCCGGGCTGTTAAACCTGGAGCATATCAGCCAGCCAATTAAACCTGCTTCACACCAGCTGATAGAAATTAGCTTTTCCCCCCACTTTCCTCTCATCTGATCCTCGATGGCACCCAAGAGAAACAAAGGACGGGTCCAGCTCCTTGAGACTGGGTGATCCAGGCTGACAGGAGAGCTGAGAGCCGCTTCCTGTCAGCCATCATCTCACTCCTCATGCCCAGCATTAGCGATGACTCATTACTCAAATGGATGGAAAGATGAGGCATAAGAAGTGTCAGAAGCAGTGAACACAGTTGGAACAGTTTGTGCATATTTTTTTCTTTTGTCTCTTTGCTTTTAAAAGCTGCAAGCATCGACCAACACAGCAGCATCCAACACTCAGTGCTGATTAAATGAAGGGGATCTAATTAGTCTAAACAAGCAGGAAAAAAGCCACATATTTTTGCACCCAGTGCTTTTTTTAAACATACAAACAACTGGGAGCAGCAACAGTAAATCAACCCAGCTTTGGAGGCCTGACAGAGAACAAGATGTGGAGCAGAGTCCTCACACAGGTTTACTGTTGCCACATGCATCTAAAAGCTTCCTCAAAGACAAAGCATCACCAGGAAACATGAAACAGAAATTTCTTACCTTTTCTCTGTGTGTTTTTGTCCGATGCTGAAGGGTGGTGTTGGTGGTGGTGGTGGTGATGGGGAGGCAGAAGGGATGCTGAGTCGAGCGCCTCCCGACCACCAGGCAACCTGTTTCAATATTCATGACATTACATCATGGCTGGGAGGCGCACAGAGATGAAGCCGCACCGGCAGGCTGCTCTCATTGGAAGGACACACACTCTCTCTGTCTGTCTCTCTCAGCTGTGATTGGATGGAACCGCTTGCCAAGTGTACATTCACCTTGTAGCTGTTCAGTCTTTTGAATTGACCTTGAGTGTATGGATCTGACTTGACCACTAGAGAGAGTGTGCTCCAGAAGTTTAGAATAATATTTCTAAAGGCACAGGAATACACTTGATGTCAGGAGGATAATATGACTGAGACCTCAACACACATTATTCAACAGCTGTCACTGATCAAGAACAAGTGTAGAGTATTTATCAAGAATTTATGCTCATGCAGGATTGTCTGTCTCCTTTTTTATATTGTGTTTTAATATGGGCTTACTGTACATTTCCCTCTTGTCTGTGTCATAGCATACAGTGAAAAGCTTTTCAAATTAAGAGCACATGCAAGAAGTCTTGTTTGCTTATATTTAGACCTTTATTTGAATTTGGGATTTCAGCAAGCTCAATCATAGGAGGTTCTAATTATAGCCACTAAGCCGGTTTCAAAACATTCAAAAGCCTGGTAGATTTTGTGTCTTGGCTGTTGCCCTCTTTCTCCCCTGTCTCTCATCTCTACAAAACATAAAACTAAAGCTGCTGCACCGCATGTTTCCATTAGGGATCATTTGTCAGACTATTTAGTGTTAAGTGCCATTCATTTTTCCCAGAGATAGTTTGCATCTTTGTCGTCAGGAGATGGAAATGTGGAGTGGATTTGGTTTGAGAGAAGGTTCATGTGTAAGTTTCTTTCAGAGGAAATGTCTACTGAGGATATGCTGTTTGGAAACAGGCTCAACCTCCTCCTGAGTTCCTCATAAACTCAAGGCATCTTCACTTTAATTGAATTACATTACGGTGGGCCAGACCCATCTCACCAGTCAATTGGAGCTTTTAATCCTTGGACCTGTGCCGACACGATAAAGTGCATACACACTGAAATGGCTCATGGCTGTTTAAAGATACACCGCAAAAAAAGGAGGAATGGTGTTGCATGTATCAGCCCCCGTGTGAGGGAAATAACAAGTGTGTTTTCTGCAGGAAGTGTCAGGGATTGACTTGGATTGGAGGCTAGGATTCGCTCTGCTCTGAAAGTTTTATGGCATGGATTTTAGCTCCTGTCACAGCTTCAGTAACCACAGCTCTTAGCCTCCTCCTGTACCTCTGTGCAATACATTTGCTTGTCGCTGCAGCCCTTTTACAACCCTATATCTTGATCCGTTCAGAAGCAAGTCTGCTCTCTCTATTGTAATCACAGTTTAATTGCCAGACACGATGTTGCAGAGCCAATCAGGCAACTTTGGGCAAGAATGATGATCCGTTTTCTCTGAATAGGATAACAGATGTTTGGGGTCTTGCACTCCCTTTCACACTGACACACACACACACACATTCACCACTTCCCCCACCTATCCCCTCCTTCTGCCCCAGGACTATTCAATCATTTGCTTGCATTAAAGTGACAGATGTCTGCATCACGGAGGCTCCCGTGTGCCAGACAAGATTATCCATTCTGCTTTGTTTGAAGTAAAACAAAAGAAGGTGATGCTGAGAAAGATTGAATGGCCTGAGAAGACAGCAGTTTCTTTAATCATTTAATGTTGAATCCTCACATCCTGTATCTCTTTAATAGTCTACATATTACACAATCAATTTAGCAGTTTGAACACATATATGCTGGATTCAGTTATTTCATCTTGTCTTTTTGTCGAAAACCTAAACTTATATACTCAATACACTTGGTTTTGCACTATACCTATTAGAGGAAATGTTGTTAAAGACTTGATGTGAGACTAAATGACTTAGACATTTTCGACAGTGATAACGAGACACCTCGCTCATAAAACAGCTCCTGACAATGTTGTCACTAGTACTTTTTGTCCATCTTCTACTGGAGTAAATGTTTTTTCACTCCCCTGTCCTTCGTCCCACACCATTTACTGGTGAGAGTGCAAGAGTAGCTGTGTGTGTCTGAGAGAAAGAGAGAGAGAGACAGAGAGAGAGAGAGAGTTTAGCCCTGATGAACACCCATCTAAAAATATCACCCTCATTCATTTCACACTAGCAGGTTTCTCTCTCATTCTCACTTTCTCTATTATTCACAGACAGCCTTACCCCCAGATCATCACAGTCGCACTATGTGTAGACGGGGATCCCAGGCCGTGTACTTGTTACTGTTTGTACGTTGTCAGGAATCATCTGCAGTGTCATGTTGTGGTTTTCGTGCTGGGTTTCATATCTGTTGAACTGCAATGTATGATGTTGTTTGAAATAGCCTACATATAACATTTTTCCATCAATGAATCCTTTCCATATGACGTTTGATGGTCACCGTCACACTAGGCTATTGGATTTTGCTTCAAAATGTAGTGTTAACAAATTCATTTTTCTGCAAAAGAAAGAAACAGCAGGGGTTGAACGACTCACACAAGAGGAGTCTTACACACAAATTTCCATTGCTGCATTAATAACCATTCTTAAAATACTGTCAGGCCATGGGTGACGTAATGAAAAAAGCTTTTTAAGCTTTAAGCCCTTATTCTGACAGGTAAGCAGCGAAGGGCTTTGTGGAGTTAGTGCCTATTTGGTGCAATACATTTCACCCAGGAGGCATTAAAAAAAAAAAAAAAAAAAAAAAAACACGCCTGTCTCTGGTCTCAGTTGTTGTGCTCCAGATATCAAGTGAGCTTCTGACAGGCAGGAAAATTGTTACTTTGCTGCGAAATCCATGTGGGGTTTCAGTGAAGGAGACAGTTCTGCGCAGATACAGACACACATTGAAGCTGACATATATAAATGCTGATGTAGTCATCTGAATCCTGTCTGTAGTGTATGCCTTACACAAACACACACTGTACGTACAGATACACATTCTGTACATCTAGTTGTGTTAAGTGCTTATGCTTTGTTTATGTGGTGTTTGGAGATATAGAAGAGTGAGGTCATCGTGTCTTTATTCACGACCAACATTTGAGTCAGAGCATTAGATTGACTGCCATGAAACTGAAAAGCCGCACATTAATGAGATTACACTAATGAGACATAACACATAACACATGAACTGGCACACTGCGCTTATGCTATGCTAAGCAAGCCAAATCTGCCATTGTGTCCATTATAAAAAAAAAGATGTGTAATGGTTTTGTAAATAAAAAGAAGTGAAGAGTATAAAACCTGTATTTGTCAACCAGAATTGACTGGAGGAAAAGGTTGGATCAGCTGGAAGGATACGGGGCCACCGTCCAAGAGAAAGGTCGCTGATGAGGTTATGGTTTTCTGTTACTGAATTGTGAAATTATTGCTCTGAGTTGAAGAATAACACAAACCTCATCCATGTAATACCCCTCTGCTGGTGGAGGCCTCCCACTCATAAATTCTGCAGGAGGGGGGACGGGTTCGACACACATACAAAATGTGTTTCTCAATCCTCTCTACCTATTACACAAGCACACACGCACAAATGAAATCTCCACTCACTAATCCACCCACTCACACACGTACACACGAAAACACTGTTTAATAGTTTATTGCACTGGTGCTGTTTCCTACATGTATGATTCAAAAAGAAGCAGGAGGTGGGGATGCAGTGGGTGGGGGTGGGAGGTGTTTAGGAGGAGGGGAGGAGAGGGGAGGAGAGGGGGGGTCAGACAGCTGTGTACAGTTACCATGGAAACCTTTGTCTGTAAGAAATAGACAGGGATGAGCAGTGTTACGAATTTAATTTTTAACAGGGTTTTCTCTTCAGACATGTTGCCAGTGTTGCCACAGATTTGCCTTCAGCACAGTTATTTTTCTTTAAGTGTGTCAGACAAGCAACATACTGTATGACTCAAGACAGATATGACCCCACCCAATACTGGAACCACAGCTCTATACCACTGAAGATTTTGTTGCTTATTTACTCTAAATGTGGAATGTTGAAGGGGTCTTTTTAAATGAATAAAAAAATGTAATGTTGATAGTTTAAACTGGCAAGCTTACATAGATGGCAAAGAGAAATGGTGAAAGCTGCATTGTATCAATAGAACAGCAATTTTACACTGGGAATACGACCATGTAAAAAATACTCCATTACAAGCAGATGTCATTCAAATTTCTACTTGTGTTTTGTGCTAAATGTACTTAAAGTACCAAAAGTACTAAGTAGACTGAAAGGTCTTTTTTAGAATGTGTTCAGTTATAGTTTGCAATTTGCTTATTATTGCTGATACATTAACAAGCAGGCTGTGTTTAAATGTTGTAGTTGATCAAGGTGGAGCTCATTTGAAATACTTGTATTGAGCAGTTTAAGCTATGACAATACATTATCTGTGTATCTTACTTTTGTCAGTAAAACCTTGAACCAGGTATCTCCAGCTGTCAGATTAATTTTGGAGTAAAAAGTACTATATTTTTTTATGTCAAATGGGATGGAATAGAAGTATAAAGTAGCAAAAAGGAAAGTACCGAGTACCTTAAAATGTACTTGAGTACAGCACATGAGTACAAAGTAAATGTATAAGTGTTGGAAGGCTCCTCATACTGCCTGAGTGAAATGAGTTTAACGACAAAATGATAACCAGGAATTGAAGTTTAGAATTAAAAATGTTAATAAAATGTGATAAATTCTTTATATTGAGGTGAAGTCAATTCCATAATTACAATGAATGGTTGAAAAAACATGTAACTGTGGTGCTAATTTACTGTAATGTAACCATGGTGCCCTCTAGTGTTTGAGCCATACTCTGCAATCTTTTACCAACACTGTCTTTACACAATAGCTAAACCACCCATGTCATTAATGTAAAACATTATCTAGATCCAGATAGTTAAGATAATCTATATCCTAGTTAAAGACCCACAATAGTTCCTGCATCATGAGGTTGAATAAAGTTGCAAACATTTGTAGAGGCATTCAGTTTAATTCAATTTGAAGAGAGTTCAAAGTTATGATACTTTAAAAAAAACACACAGAAGCAATGTGGACGTTAAACTGTCCAAGTCAACAAGCTGGGAACATTCCCAAATGCGCAGTGTACAAAATATCACAATGTAATATGTACAACACAAAAAGAACACAAATACACAGACAAGCACTCTCAGCTAGATGGAAACTGGTATTTACAAGAAAATAAATAGAAAGAACCAATAAATAACATCAAAATGCATTGATTTATGGATGATATGAAGCTGGATTTGCTGATATAGAGCCGACAGCTGATATATACTCTATATACTACAGGCAGAGTGGTATAACACACACAGTCACTATAGAGGTTCACCAGCTCTTTTTGTATATAAATTATAATCTTTATCTTTTTAAATCCAAATTTTTCCCCTGATAAATTTACATTCAAGCCAGCTCAGGACACATATTAAGCCTGAAAACCTAGACGCAAAAAGATATTTGATTGATTATGGGAAGAAAATGGTGCTTAAGGTCGGTTTAGTTAACTTGATAAAAACTGGCTGTCAGCTGGGTCTGAATTCTCTGTAGATACAAAGGGAGCCCAGAACGCCGCCCGCTTCTTTGTTCGGCACACAACATTTTCACCAGCATTTAAGACGAAGGACGACATCAGAGAGGATATAATATAAAAAAGACAGGTAAACATCTGCACGGACAAAACGCCACCAGCTTCTCTGTCAAAACGGGGAACATTGAGATAATCGGCAGAACCATCGTTTCTCTGGATAATATTCATTACATTTCATTGCATTACATACAAGTAGGAACATATAAAACTTGTCATGGTTGTATACAGAAATAGAAAATTTTAATTTTAACCTTCTATGAGCTACAGCTGATGATTATTCCATCATGCACCAGTGATGGAACAATCCCATCCAAGTATCAAAGGGTTATAAATGTATTTTTTTTCTATTTCTATGTACATCTTACCTCTGGATATTGATTTAGTTTCCTTCTTTAGAACGTAACTGTGCACTAATGGGGTGAAAGCTGAGTGGCAGCTGAGTCCACAACTTGAAATAAATAAGAATAAATAACATCCATGTTCACAAATAAGTGGATATCTGCAGAGGTGCCTATTCAGTAACACAAGATCTGTAAACTTAAGTCCCTTTCATGTAACATCAATAATAATAGCTTGAATAAGATGGTGACAAAAATGATATGATACTGTACATTATAATCAGTTTTATATCTGGAGAGGTGAGCAACATAAAAAGAATAAATTGACATGTTTGTGCGTGTGCCATGATGTGTATTCCTGTCTCAGTACAGCAGTGATTGCTAATAACAATGGTAGATAATCTTTTTCAAGCAGCTCAGGCGCATTTAATGTAGCTTTCCCAGCATGCCAGACGGGCCTGGTAAATTCTGATTCCTGTCCAGGCTCACTTGTTAGTAGCTGAAAGTCACTTTTTGAACCAGTACTTGGCACCACAATAAAGAGAAGGAATACTACGATCTATCCCGTACCATATACTACTGTATTTTGGGTGATTTGTGATATCGGTCACCTTTGACCTTTGACACCTCTCACTAACAGAATGATCCTCTCTCAACACAAGTCTGTCTCATGTTTTATCTACAACAACTCAGATCATGGCTTAAATAAACACATCACACCTTTTAAAGCATCCATCCAACTAAATCTTCCTCAAATTAAGTCTTTCATGTTTTAGCACTATCAACCTAGATCCCAAAGCAAGGCCCTACCTCACCTCTACCTCTCTCTCACTCCTCTTCCTCTAATCTCTTTTAGCTCTTCCTTTCCTCTTTCTCCTGCCGGAGTTTTCCTGGGGCTTCTCCTCTTTGCTCCCCGTCACCACTGCTCCGTTGGCGGCCTTGCTGAGCCCGTTGAGGGTCCCGTTAGAGAGGGCCTTGCCTGCTTTGGAGGAAGAGGAGGAGGCGTCGCGCCTGGGCTGCTGGCGGCGGTAGGTCTGGTAGTAGAAGTTGCCGAAGAGGATGATGAAGGTGATGGCGTAGCAGATGAGGGAGTAGTGCATCCAGTGGGGGAAGTTGCAGTTGACGTAGAGGGACAGGGCTGTGTGGCCGATGGTGACGTGGAACTGGATCTGAGATGCAGAGAAGGCACAAAATCGCATTTTTGCAAAAATAGCTGTGATTCATTTTTTCATTTTGAGATTCAGGATATGACCTGAAGTAAGATTAACCTACGAAAATATTTCAAAGGAAACACTTCTATTGACATTAGCCACACAGTGAGATAATATCTTACCATTTGGATGATGGTCAAGTACTTCTTCCACCACAGGTACTTTTGGATCTTTGGTCCACAAGAGGCCAGGCCATAATACAGGTACATCAAGACGTGGATTGCCGCATTCATGTGTGCACCAAAGAATGCTGGAAATAAAAACAAATGAAAATTTATATTATATTAAATATTATACTTGTCATGCTAATTGTGGCACATAGCAGAATACAGAAATTTGGTTCCTTTTAAGTCTTAATCCCACAAATTATGAAAATAATTGTGATTTGAGAATAGTTTTAATACACACAGAGTAACATCAAATAATTCAGCAAACTGTCCACTGTGATGGATTGTGTATTCATGTCTTTGCAAGATGCTTTTCATACTGTCTGAATGGACAGATTATGACACAAGGGGGCCCGAGACACTGAAATGTTAGAGGCTCCTATAACAAACGAACAAAATTGCTCAACATTAAAGGACTCTGTTCAGGATCGGGAACAAAAAACATGATCAAGAACTCCATGGATTTGACTGAGCTCTGACACTGCATGGGTTCAGGACCCCTTGAGCCCTGTGGGCCCTTCAGCCTGTGCCAGTAGGTCCATTTGGTAATCTATCAATGAGTGGGAAATAAATGCAAGCCAATGGGTCCCTGAAAAATCAGAAATCTGCCTTACAGATGATGGCAGAATGGGCTCAAATTTGATGTAGGAACTAAAGGAAATGGGGGCAAGAAACTATTTTAATTGTTGGTTCAAAAATGTATTACTTCATCGGTAAGAATAGACATAGGGCACAATGCAGAAATCTACAGTGGCATGAGCTACTCACACTGTCCTCCTGCCACCCATTTGATGCCGATCCACCAGAGCGTGAACATGGTGCAGTGGTGGTAGACGTGCAGGAAAGTAACCTGGTTGAATTTTTTCCTCAGGATGAAAAACACCGTGTCCAGATACTCGATGCCCTTAGAGACGAAATACCACCACAGAGCACCTGCCACCTGTCTCACACAGAACATGAGAAATGGGTCAAAGGAAGAAGAAAACACAGGTGGAGAAAGGAAACAGAAACAAACAGGGAAGCACAGACAGTTGTAGAAATTGAGGAGTTGTTCTTTTGGACTTTTAAGTCTTTTAAGTCTACAACATATTTAAATGTCACCTGAGACCGACTTGACTGTGTCATGTGTGCAGCTACGTCATGGAGCAGTAAGAAGGAGGGTGAAACTAAAAACCTTCCACCATCCCTCTTCCAGCTGCACTTTTTCTGATAACAGGAACAGGGGTCCAAATGAATGGAAGCTGATCCCGTTTCTAAAACCACTGAGACAGAAGCTGGCACTGACAGACCCTTTCTTAATCATTTGGGTACAGTAGAGCGCTACACTGAAGATAGATATATCTGTGAAACGTGTTACGTTCTATTAAATTAGCAGAGGCGTCTTGTTCCTTCTGGAAAAAAAATTGCTGCACAAACATAAAGCATCAAAAGAAAGTTACATAATAGTGCAACTGAGGTTCAATCCAATGTGGGAAACGCTTTAATTTTATGCAGCGAGTGTGTGTGTGTGCATGAGTATGAGTCTATGACCTCCTGAAGTACTCACCCTGACTTCATTGGGGTCGTCCGAATAGTCCACCGGTTGACAGATGTAGCTGTAGCTTGCCGCCCGCGCTGCCATAAACAGCTAAAAAAAAACAAGAGAGCATCTCTATTGAATCACTGATAATGAATGGACAAAGGCAGTGTCACACAGAGAGAGTAACAGACAGAGCAATAGCAGCTTTCTGCAGGCAGACAGCTGGATACAGTGTAATAAGGTTAGTTCAAACCCAGGGGGCCAAGAACTGCTACTGTAATGTACTCATCTGGATGGATAGCTGTGGTTTGGGATAAGACTCCCACACACTCAACTTACTCCCTACAGTTTTTTTCTACACATGCAGGTAAAGAGAAGAACATCGAAATAGTTTCTAAATGTAACCAACCTCTTTAAAGATGAAGAAGTTGAGGAAGACCATGCTGAAGTTGTAAACAATGAGAGTTTTGCGGAGCTGGAAGGCCTCTCTGTTCTTCATGTATTTGGGCCCCAGCCAGAGGAACAGCAGGTAGGAGGTGCTGATGGCCAGCGTGGGCAGGGGGTTGTCCATCAGAGGCCATTTCTCCACCCGCTTGTCTGCGGGACAGATGTTCTCAGAGCATTACATAACTATTCTTAATGTTCCCATTACACCAACACAGCGTGGGTTCAATGTCAGTTTATTTAAAGAAGAGTGCAGCTCGGAGCAGGTGCCGAGCGCAGGTGCCAGATATTGTCTGAGGTGACCTGTCTGGAGGTCGGTTCGGTGTGACGGTGACACCACTGTTGAATGGTGCACATGAGTGTGAAATTCTTATGAGAGGCGAAAGATACTGTATCCGACCCGACAACATTCTTCACTATGCCCATTTAGCAGGTGAAAATGAAAGCTGTGATCTTTTACTGATTTCATGTGATTCCATTGCAAAAGCTGTTTTTTGGCTCATTCTTTACTGACTCATAACAGGAAAACATATTTACACGTAGTGCATGCAAGAAAGACACAAGAAAATTATTAATTACTATAATTTGTTAACTTTCCATTTCTGTAAAAAAAAAAATTCTTCATTCACCTGCAATAGTTAACGTCCATTTGTAGAATTCTATGGTGTCGTTAATTAAATGTGTGACAATCTCCATGGCTGTGGCCGATGACCTGGAATCAGAGAGACAGGTGTGAGTATGGTGAGTAGATGGATCTACTGAGCAAGAGTGGTGGACTTCAGTATCTCAACATGATGATGATGATAATTCCACTTCATGCATTATTTGAAAATGATTCATCTTAATATAGTATGAAGGAACCCAGGCCTACAGAGGGCTGGTTTTCAGCCTATAGGAGCCCCACGAGGCCATGATAGATGGGCTATAGGCTTCATTGCGCACAAAGGCTGGGAGCACCGGCCGCCAGAGCGCATGTGTCAGCAGA
The DNA here is from genome assembly GCA_037975185.1 of Centropyge bicolor. Classification (NCBI taxonomy): domain Eukaryota; kingdom Metazoa; phylum Chordata; class Actinopteri; family Pomacanthidae; genus Centropyge; species Centropyge bicolor. Next base: position 913,735 of record JBBMOC010000032.1, on the reverse strand, counting down.
TTTTTTTTGGCTTGAGCACGACCACCAACCAACCTGGTGGCCCTTATAATGAGGAGGGAAGGGGGGTTGCCTCGTGCCCCAGTTTTGCATTGAAATGGGTCATCTCCTATAGTGGCAGACTGACGCATAGGCTGATAAGCAGTAGAGTCAGACACACAGATTTAATGATCCTGTATGGATGACGCCCCCCTCCCTCCCTCACTCCCTCTCTCTCTCTCTCCTTCCTTCAGCCTGGAGCGGATCAGGCGCTGCTGCAGCATCTGTCCGCTCCTGCATGCGCACAAACTGCTCTTAGAATAAAACCATCCATGTTAGAATAAACATTTACGCGCACATGTTTTATTTCCATGATGCTCTGGTGGATATATTTCCAGCAAGACCGTTGACTGTCTGAATGGCGGATTTGCATTCTGCGGCATGCAGTCCGGCCTTCAACCAGGCTGCATGAGCCCTCCTGTTATCAATATGATTTCTGAAAAGCTGTTTTAGTATTTCACTTGCAAAACATGTTTCCTGTTCATTAAAGATAAGATGAGCATTAGGACTGTGCACAGGCACCATGCAGCAGCCCATAATATCGACATTGATCTGGATGAATGAGGATGCTTATTATCTTACCGTGTCGGTGCTTTAAAAAAAAAAATCCGTCTATAATGACATTCAATGCAAGGTCATGCACTGTGCGTTATTCTGGCTTCTAGTCGACTGAGCTTGATTTCTATGAGCGGATGAATTGTTCCGCATCCGGTGAGAAATAAACGGGTCGTTGGATGAACGGCGATGGCATGAATTTCTCGTTAAGGGAACCACATAAGCTTCCACTGCGCGTCTGCCTCCGTCAATTCCTCCTCTGTTCCACGCAAAATCTACGGCAATGCAACCAGAACACAGCATGCACTTCCGGTCAGACTGTCAAAATAAAAATGCACCTGTATCGCTGACTTTACAGCACAGTAAAAAAAATGTGGAAAAATGAAAATATTTCATCTTTCATGGCCATAGAAATTAATTATTCTTAAAAAGTGCAAATACAAATTATATTTCAAGAAGTTATCATATAGTAAAATAAATAGGTATAAAAAATAATGAGTATAATAATACAAAACGATGCAACAACTATTAATACTACTACTACTACTACTACTACAACTACTATTAATAATAATGATGGTAATAATGACTGTCAATTCAAGGTGTTCTGTCAATAACAATTGCTCACATTATCTTACGTGTCTTACTGCTGCAGTTTGAGCTCATGTTCATATTAGTTTGGTCTCCAAACCAAATAATTTCCTTTGAAGACAGTGTGACTGTGTTTCCTGCCCGCTTCTTGCTGTTCATGTCTAACTTGACGCAGCTTCGCTCATTTGGTGCCACTTGACTGGGATGATGGAAAGATGCTATGCGCACGCGCACAACTGGAGGCGGATGCAGCAGCAGCGGCTTCATCGGGTTCGTCAAGTCGGGTAAACACAACGAGAACACAGAAGGAAAAGTAGTTCTGCAACCTGAAAAAATAAAACTGTGAATTCAACGCATTAAAAGTGAGTCATTGTTGCTGTAAGGTGCAACAGTCTATTTTGCATCACGGTGCATTAAGGCCTTGTAACAAAAATGGCTGATGGATATAGTTAAGAAAATGTAGTAAAATGTACTGAGTAGCGCTACCAGCAAAATGTCACTAAATTTATGATTTATATAAAGGTCTAATTTTCTGTTTGGCACAGAAAAAGCACTTCTACAATCTTTCGTATTTCTAATTGGAACTTTTAATGTGTAATGTTTCAGGCTCTATATTTTCATCATGTTGTCGATTAAACAAAAGTTGTAATTTTAAGAGATTATTATGAAGCTTTTATTTTGAAATTCCTCACCAGAAGCCTGTATCTGACCGTGTCTGACTCGACACTCGCTGGCTCCTCTGTTGCACCGGCTTCTCTCTCGTCCTTCACTGTGTCTGTTGTCGTCTCCAAATTGCATGTTTTTTGCCTGTTCCGGTCACTCAGGGATCAGCTGCGCACATTGCGCACTGTTTGCGCACAGGTGCTCTGCAGAGAAAGGCGGAGATGCGCTCTGTGGACTCGGTTCATTGATGGTCGTGAGCTGCCATCACAGGCCCTGTTCTCTGATCACTGGAGCTGGTTCCTCATGTGAAAATGGTCCGGTGAAATCTAGTGCCAGATCACGGAAGGGAGTTTTTTCCAGCGATAACATTAAGGCTGTGTTTTGAAAAATGAAGATCTGGAGCACAGAGCATGTTTTCAGGTGGGTCACACTTTGGTTTATTACTGAGAGAATGCAGCAGAATGAGCTGGTCTGTCATTGCAGGACCTTCAACTTCATGAGTTTAGGTACATCTGAATTTAATCAAACCTTGAAGCTCATGCCTTTATTGTTGTGGTCAGTAAATTCCACCTGCTCTGATGGTGATATGAGCATCTCACAACAGGAGTCGTCCACAATCACAACATCCTCAGTCACAGATTTGTCCCAGAGAAGCACTTATGATTAAGCACTGATTTTAATATTCATGTGCACTTGACTTATCACGGGATCATGAATCATAGTTCATGAAAAGATTCACAAAGTTAACATGTTTCTCCACCTTCATATTATGTTGTACCCCTCTGTGTGTAGTTACCCCTGGGAGACTGTGATCAAGGCCGCCATGAGGAAGTACCCGAACCCCATGAACCCCAATGTGGTCGGGGTGGACGTGCTGGATCGCAGTCTGGATGAAGAGGGACGCCTGCACAGCCACAGACTCCTCAGCACAGAGTGGGGCCTGCCGGGCATCGTGAGAGCGGTCCGTCATCAACACACACACACACACACACACACACACACACACACACACATGCAGTCCAAGTTTCACACTGTCCATTGTTGAAGTGTCTTCCCACATACTGTGCTGTAGAAACAAGAGCATGTCAAATGTGTCTTTCAGTGGCTACAAAGCAAGAAGCAGAAGTGGGTCCTGCAAAAGTTGCATCATGCACAAACACGCATCAACTGATATTTGTGCTCATTTCACTCTGATTGCTGTGTATCATTGTTCCTATAGATACTGGGAACCAACCAGACGCAGACGTATGTGAAGGAACATTCTATAGTGGACCCGGAGGAGAAAAAGATGGAGCTGTGTTCAACCAATGTAAGTTTATACATCCAGCCATGACTTCCATCAGCGTTAGTCATGCAGCTTATTGAGCAATGATGAGCAACAGCAGCATTAAAATCTAGCTGATGTAGGACAAATTGTGAAATCAGTGCATCATAATTCTAAAATGTGCTGATTTTGCAAAATGAAAGTGTTCATAAATAACAAAAAATAAAACAGGGGACATTCTTCCACTGTGTCTGGAAATGCAATAAAGTCCAACAGTTCTGGTGGGAGATTAAACAAGTTTTAGAGACTATACTAACTATAAAATTAGCTCTTGACCCTAAACTGTTTATTCTAGGTTTATATCCTGATAGATATCATATGTCTAAAAAAAAATAATCACTGCCCTGGACTTATGTTTACTACTTGCAAAAAGAGTCATAGCACTCTCATGGAAGAGTACCAGTAAACCAAAATTTATTAACTGCATTAAGGAAATGTCCACAGCTTTAACAATGGAAAAGATCACTTACATTATAAAGGGGAAACTAGCACTATTTCAAAACATTTGGGGTCCTTTTATGGACTATATGGAGACTGTGGATTTAAGGGGTGTCGGGAGTGGGGCAGATGAGGTGTAGTTATCAGTGATCCTCTGCAGTGTAATAATAAGCTTTCTTTTGATATTTGATTTCTGTATTCTGTGTGAATTGTATACTCGAGTTTGTATTGTTGAACTATGCACAATGGTGAAATAATTTGGGCTAACCTTTGAAAAAATAGAGAAACCTTTGTTGTTTTGATTGTTTTTGTTTTGTTTGTATGCTTTTTTTTTCTTTCTTTTTTTTCATATACTTTATACTTTCAACTTGTATATTATTAAAAGCATTTGAAAACCCAATAAAGATAATGTTGGGAAAAAAAACAAAACATAACATAACTCACAGGTATGATACATTGTAATAGCAATGGCTCTGTCTGAATGCACTGTGTTTGCATCAATATTCTATGTTTCCCAGAAATGACGGAATCCAAATGTGTTTTATCTCTTAGATTACTCTCACCAACCTCATTTCAGTGGACGAGAGGCTTCTTTACAGACCTCACCCAGACAACCCTGAGGTGTGAGTACATTGTACAATTTATTCAACTTTGCATTTCATCTCTGAAAACATTTCTACATACAGAGCATTTGTCTGTAACGGTGCACAGAAAGATAGGAACCAGAATGAGCTGGACGCTGTGTTCCCACAGTGTTATATTGTTTGTTCAAGTCTTTCAGTAACCATGCTCTGTCCCTTCCCCGGCTCCTCAGGACCGTCCTCACCCAGGAGGCCATCATTACAGTCAAGGGAGTGAGCCTAAGCAGTTACCTGGAGGGGATGATGGCTCGGAGAATGTCAGCAAACGCCAGGAAGGTAACGCCACAAAAACAGCACATTTATATTTATGCACTTATTTGATCTTTTGCATGCAAAAATAATAAGGATCTTAGTGATGGTTTCTTTGCATGCCTTCTAACTCTCTGCTGGTGTCACTGCTGTTCCAGGGTGTTCACTGGGCATACAGTCAGAAGTTACTATCTGCAGTGGTGTTCACCTGTCGGGCTATATCTGTTTACGCCTGTTGTCTTCTTTAACCTTCTGTTTCTCTGTGTGAATCTGTAGGGTTGGGATGCTATTGAGTGGATTATTCAAAACTCTGAAAGAGAGAACGTACCTCTCTGTGACATTTACTAACTCTGGTAACTCTTCCCTTTGCTCTCCTTTGCAACTTCACTATTACCAGATTATTATGAGAATTCCACTCTTTTCTTTTTCTGTCTCAAAACTACAGAAGTCTTATATTTGTGTATACATGTGTCACAGAGTGCTCAGTGTTTATTTGTTTGCACACACAGGACTGCAGTTCTACAGTGACGACTACTCTTCCCTGGCTACACCTCATAAACCACTGAGGACTCTCAGCACCTCGGGATCCTCTGCAGTTGGTACTGATACCGTCTGGGAGGTTTTGTTGGGTTCTCACCCCCACGCCGCCTCCCTCACCTCTTACATAGTACATGCACTGGAAGCTCAGTTGGACGGCGAAATGCTGCCAAGGCTGAATGAGAGTGTTAGAGATGGATTTAAGGGTCCACGTCTGGAAGACTCAATGTTAAGTCAGAACTCAATAACTCATTAACAACGATTCTAATCAAGGCGAGTGAGGAGAACAGCTCCCTTCCACATGTTAAACAAGTTCTGCCGCTGAATAAACAGAAGGTTCAACATTCAAGAGCGCCGCTGTTAAGAGGTTGTAACAATATCATCAACTTACCAGAATATTACTGCTCCACATTTCCTTTGCTCTCATGTCATATCTTAGCAGAAGAGATGTAGACGAGGGATGCAGGAGGTACACGCGCACATTTTTTAAGGAAACAATGTATGGTACAATAACAATATGCAACAAACTTTATAACTTTTATTTGAACGGATGTATGTCTTCTGTAATGTCAAACACTGGCGACTCCTACAGCAGGGGTGGAAATCAAAAAAGTTGTTCCTGGTGCTTATCGTGTTTTTCAAGAGGCACAAACTGTAGACGAGTTGGGAGGGAGAGAGGGGTTAGTAGCAAACATGAGCGAGCTGGCAAGGTAGCTCGCTATAAATTCACCAATGCAGCTTTAGATAGGTCGAAATTCATAGAAATCATCTTGTTTGTCTCAAAAAAAAAATGATGGGAATGTACCATTAACATTGCCTTCTTCTTTTGCCGTCACAGCAACAATACACGGGCACCTTACTGGTGGAAAATTGATGGGCAGTTTTGTCTTAAACCAACAGATTTGTAACTGGCCTAATGAGGAAGATGAGGACGACATATTCATTTTGTCATAAATGTAGAAAGAAAACTCTCTTTGTGGGCAGGATCACTGATTTATATGGACTTGAAAAAATGATGCCTGTGTATTATAGCTTTGACAGCAATAGTCCACATTCATGCCTTTGCCAGTCTAACACATTATGCTTCCCCACTGTTGAACTACTCCATAAAAGAACCTAAACACCCTGAGGAACAGGGCAGTACTGTATGTGCAATGCTGCAGGGGGAGATGCACACAATTACAATGACTCACATGCTCATATCTCTTGTTAAAAAAACAATATTATTTACATAATATTTGTATGAATATTATTTATTTAAAAACATGGTGTAACCAGCAGTGGATTATTACATTGTTTATACCATCTGAGTGTGAGTTGCATTTGCTTTGTTAATTTTAACTTCAACTGTTGTCCTACTGCAACAATTAAAACTGTTTGAGAAAATTGCAATTTTGGAACTTGTGACTGCAGAGTTTGTTGTTTATCAGACTGGACTCAAGGTTGTTCAGCAGCGCCGGTGTTATTATTCAGCAGGCCTGCCTAATTAAGACAATTGCCCTGGAGTTCTTCTGGGTATAATGACACTGGAGAGGTCCACTTGTATTTTAAGGTAGTTGGCCATTTTTTAAATAATGGTTTTGTTTTTATTAGATATTCTTGCCTAATTGTTTCATCACCTAGGCACTGTCTCAGTTCTTAACATAAAAGCATCTCATTGTTGTAAGTATATCCTGATGGTGCCAATTACCAGCAGCACTCATAGCAAGACTTATTTACTACCAGCATGCAGTTCATCATTTGTCCAATAGAGGGCACAATTTTGCTTTTAGCAACAGGCAAACCAACAGATCAGCTCCTTTTCACCTCAAGCAGGAAGCCTATGAGCAAATGCATAATGGTTCAGTGCGTGCTGAAGTGCTAAAAATGGGAAGTCACATCAATGTGTGAGGACTTCATATTAATCATGAAAGTGAGGACACAGAGGTTATTTTCATCTATTTATTCAACAGAACATAAACAGAATGCATTGCATAGCATGTACATCAATCCTCACTGCCTGAGCAGTGATAGAGGAAAGTCTGGGTCAAATTGTACCTTTATACCAACATTTCCATTCCTTCAAACCCAATAGTGCAAGTAGAGCCACTTGCTAGAATCTCAATAAATAAATAAGTAAACTCAATCAGCTGGGTGTTAAAAAATATCATGCAGGAGGCTACAAAAAAATAAGATCTTTCAGACAGTCAACTTTGGTAACAGAGCCCCAGATCTTAAATAGCACTATTTGTAAATGAGACATTTGTTGATAATGATTTTTTAAAAAAGAAAAACAGCATCAGGATCTGAAAAGATTAGAGGATTAAGCTGTACCGGTTTCAAGTTTCATGATAAAGGCACACACCATTGCTACGAGTTTGATATCTTTGGTAATACTGCACTCAGGTGCTGTTGCTTCTGCAGCCACAGCAGATTATGACCACACAATTAATACAAAAAAAGTCATATCAAATCTTTATAAAAGTGAAAAACAACAAAGAAAAATAGAAAACATAGTGTGGTGTGTCAACATAATAAAGAATCACTCAGTCTAATGAACACTGACTCCCTTGTTTACATTCGTTATCCCTTAGGTACTGCAGCAACTTAAGCTTCACTTCTCTCTCTCCCAGTGCCAAACAGAAAAATTTCTGCAAATTTCATCTGAACGTCAAACACATTGCATCCCCCCCGTGTGAGCAGGCCCTGTAAAATCAAATCACAATGTCAAACATTAAACAAACAGGTTTGAAAAATCTTCCTACTTCCCATGTTGAAAAACAATAAAACAATCAAAAGGTTTTAAAAGACAAAAATAAAATGAAACCAAATTCTTCAAATTGGGAACAAAACAAGTGTAACACATCTAAGGTCAGGTTTACTTTGGAGGTGTAATTTCAAAAAGACACATTAAACTAAGACTAAAACTGACAGGTGAGTGTTCCCTTTATCCGCTGCTCTTCTCTCCTCCACCCACAGGCCCATTGCTCCTACATCTCTTTTCCTCTCGGTCACATTCACTCACTTTCAACAGTGAACTCTCCCAGGAGCCTCTGTACTCTTTTAAAAAGAAACATGATTGCATAATTGTCCCGCTGCCTGAGCCCCCTCCAGTCATACCTCAACTAAATACACATCCAGGAATTGAGTGTGCTATTAAACAAAAACAATATTGTACATTTCTATGTACAGTATGTACAGTTCAGTTCATCTCGATGTTTTTTGTGCGGAGGGTGGAGATCAGAAGTTGAAAAGGTTGATAAAGTCTTGAGGAGAAAGGGACATGGTGCAACTTTCTGGGTTGTTGGCTGTGCAGGGATGGTTTGTGTCCTGCGAGAAAAAGAAGGCGCACAACAATCAATATCATTTTTCGTTTTCTGTTTTATCTTCTAAGTGCAGCTTTACTGGCGGTAACATTTTAGTTTCACATCCACTTTGATCAAGTGCAAAGTAAAAAAGAGAAGAAAAAATACACTACCTTCCAGAAAAGGATGTGGCAGTGTGTGCAGAAGTGCAGGGTGTCACTGTATTGCTCTCTGTGAGGATAGCAGCGGCTCAGCTTAAAGTACATCTTCTTCCACTCCAGGTGACCTTTATCTGACACCATCAGGCGCTTTCGGATCTGAAGGGGAGGAACACAGACTTTAAGACATGACCCGTGGAGAGAAAAATACTTTGAAATATCGACTTTAATCTTGGCTTTCATGAGAATTTCTTCTACACCCCAATTCTCTATTACACACAAACTACTTAAAAGATGGAGGTGTTACCAGCATTAGTGCAAAGAATTTTTCCCCAAACACAAAGTAAATCTAAACCACGCTAAACTGTAGGGAAGCTACTTTAGCTTAAAGCCTGAGCCCGCCTCACTTATCAAGTGCATGCTTTGGAGCACGGAGCTGGGTTACTGTGGTGTCAGTAAGCACACTCTGGGCCTCCCATTTTCCAATAGCAAGTCTGGTTTATCAGAGATGCTTGACCTCCTTGTGCAGTGATTTTAATGACAATGTATTTCATGTTATCTCATTTTGACTGTCACAAGTATGTAACCTGGAGGTCATCCCGAGCAGTGGCATAGTTTAAAGGACAATGGGGAAGACAACTACAGTGCATCATTCTCATTCTACACATATTTAGGGATTATCCATTAATGCCAACATGCCTGTCTGTCTGTGAAGTGGTACTGGCAGAGTCTCTTCCACAGCAGCCGGTCCTCTGTGAGGGCTCCCAGCTCAGGGCACACCTGGCCCAGGCTGACCAGGTCCCTGCCGTCTGACAGGCGCTGCATGATGTTGAGCTGCAGACTGGCAGGCAGGTCAGTCAGAGCCATGCCTGTAGATGTGGGCTGAAGGAAACAGGAAGCCGAAAAAAAGTCATGATTATAATGGACATTTGCATTTAGGCCCTAAACATTCATCCCTTATTCTGGGCCGTTGCTCACCCTGTTGATCTGGATGCTGTCCAGCTGCTGCTGCCACTGCATGATGTTCTCCATGCGGTGCACCCAGATGTTGATGTTGCCCACCAGGACGGACTTGCCCATGTCTTGAACAAGACCACACAGCGAGACGTAGAGCTTCTGCAGCAGCTCCTTGATGGGACGGACGTTCTGCTGGTCATCGAGGACTGAGGAAGGAATCAGAAGATATTCACTGAACTCCACTTATCACTTATCACTCGTGACCTTAGTGTGAAGATTTAAAGCCTCGGTGCTACAGAGGGCTTAGCATCTACCAGGCAATCAGCCAACAGTGATTTATTGTGAATCATCGAAAAGTAAAATATGAAAGCAAATGTTTGGAGCGGCTGTACTCTCCTCCTGTGACGCTCATAATATGTGGCCAACAGGTTTCATAACGCCACCTAAACAACCTGAATCTCTGTTTAGTGGAGGGAACATTTAGTTTACACTGCGGCCTGCAGAGGAGTCTGGTGACTGTCAGTGTTTTTCACTGTGCTATTAAAGCACTAAATTTACTCCCTGTTCGTCTTTAGATGTGGTCGGGGCTCATTTCCTCACTCGCTGCTGCAAACAACAGCACAGGAAGGCTTCATCTTTGCTCTAATATATTATGTGTGTTTATGTTTTTCGGAAAGAAGGCAAGTCTGCTTCTCTGTGTATCTGATCGAACAGAGGAAAATGTAACGATGGGCGAACTGTGCATCTGGGTATTTTTGTGTACCTGTGTGTGTGTGTGTGTGTGTGTGTGTGTGTGTGTGTGTGTGTGTGTAAAAGAACAGTCCACAGCTGAAAGATGAAACCCTTGGACACATAAAGGAGAGAAACTGAGAGGCAAACGAGTCGAGTGACTTTAAAGGAGTGATGGGGCTCACCTTTCTGTACCACTCTCTCCAGAATATTCATGTAGTTTTTCTGCGCCACTCCACTGAGCGAGGGAAGCTGGGAAGTGGCGATAAGCTCCAGGAGCTAGAGCAGAAAAAGAGACAGAAAGAAAGAAGCGCAACTTAAATTTCATCCCGTCAGCTGCTGAGACTCCCTGTTCCGTTGCCTCATTACTTAATGTTTGTTATGCTGAATTCTTACAAAAGGCACTTGCGCTCCTCACAGTAAATGCTGCCTAGAACAAATTCTGGAGCTGTTCCACCTGGTCATTACTCTCCACTGAAGCTGGATCCAACAGCCATATAACAGCATTCTTGGCTCTTGGTTTCTTTTGAGGAAGAAGCTACTGGAAAGGTGTTGGACAACAGCCCAGGCTGTCAACAAAGTCAGCCCCCACAAACAAGCTTTAAATCATTTGACTCCTGATCCTCCTGTCATGTGAATTAGCCAAATCATTTGACAGAGAGTGGCCCTACACTTGTGTGTCTACGCATGCCTGTGTGCGTTGCGTGCCCAAATGTTTGTCTGCGAGGTTGTTGCCGTTGGCGGCTTCCAGGGTGGCATGTCTGGCATGTAACAGATGCTGTGACATCATGGAGAAACTCAAGTTCTCCCTTGCTCAATTCTGACCGAAGCATGTGACCTTTGTCATCATGTCAACGTTGATATATTATGGGTTACTTTCTGGTAAATTTGAGGGAATGCGTTCCAAAAGGCAATTTATGAGAAACTTTCCTCATTGCATATTTCTAAACTCTAATGAAGTGCATTGCTACTAATGGCACATTCTCTATATGAGCATTCAGCCAAATGCTAAATGAAAAGTTGATGAGTCTTAATAACACCCAACTTTGAACTAAATTACTTCTCTCTCACATCCTCAACCTCCCTGTCCGTTTTGACCATTTTTAAGCTTCTTCGCTCCCTCCTGGCTCCCGTTTTTCATTCTTTCCAGCTCCATTCCTAAAACCTAATCCCATGCCCTTCTTCTTTTAGCAGCTCATCAAGTGTTCCTCTCTTTGTAGAGCAGCCGGGCAGAACAATGTACGTTTCCGTATCTACTTTTAGCCCGGCTGTTCGCTAAACTGCACTTCATGGCTCGACGTGCGGCTCATACTTTTCCACAAACGCACCAACAGCGCTGGAAGCACTGTACATCCGGGTTTTTTTTAAGGCTTCTGTCTCCTTGAAGTAACCTCTATTTGTCTGCTCTGAGAAAAGAGAGGACCACTTGTTGTCTCTGTGTGGACGAACCCGATCTGTGTAACTGAGACAGAGTTAAATGAACCTGCAAATGCCATCAGACACAACCAGTGAAGAGCAGTGACCTAGGACACCGTGTCCAGACCAGACGCTAGTGTTACACAGCCATATTGTTCTTTGGGCTTACCACACTACACTGCACTTGTTAGCTGGAGCCTGCGCTAAAAGGTCAATCCAAAACTTCAACAGAGACACATGTGGCCAACTATCTGTGGAAACTTCTGTGTAAAGAGATTAAAAACTTTGATTGCTTGTGGAATAGCATATTGTCGCTTGTATTCTGATGTCTCAGGAATATTATAATGCAGATACTGTATACTTGTGTTTATGACCAGAGATATAATAAAACAAAACAGCCATAAAACATGATCCCCTGCAGGATCACTGCCCCTGCCAAAACTGGAAACTGGTATGTCCCCTCCTGAGCAAGCCTGAATTGGTACATCCCATCATCATTCATTAGGGTGGCAGTTAAAAAGGAAAGAGACAGAAATCTAAGAGAAATGTGCAGCAACAGAATAAGAGACAACACAAAAGGAGGCGGCATGAGTCTGGCAAGTGTGCGCGTGTCTGTTTGGGGGTCTGAATCACCTGACAACCACCGAGTCTGGTTTCATAAACCCTGTCGGGTGGTCGCACCTCAGCGCACAGCTGTCACCCCCCCCCCCAGCTGCCCCCCCTCTCCAGCACAGGAGAACACGACCACATGCAGGCCTCAGCTCACATGGGAGCACATGTGGGAGAGCTAGTGTTTAATTCAGTGTGGTTAAGCTTTGATGTGAAGGGTAAACGATACAAATTCAACTAGCTAATTTTCTGTTGATATCCCATAATGCAATTACACTATTGACAATTATGTAATGAATGCTGAGGATGTCACATCCCCCCCTCTAGTGGACTTTTTTTTTCCCCCAAACAGAGCCATTTGGCATCTCCAGTGTAAATACTATAGACATTGTTTTGAGGGCCCAACATAGTACATCAGTTCTAGACTCCCAGACTCACATAGTGAATGAACCAGTTAAAAAAAATGTGAATTTTAAACACAGCTTTGGTTGTTCAATTTAGGGAGGACAATGTCATCCCATGCCACACTCCTAACATGCCACAAAAACACACATACACCCCATAGGTCAGTATCATCCCCACTGAGAGGCCCTTGTCTGCACAGCATTGATAAGGGCCTGGCAGAAAGCCTACACACCCTCTTAACCTTAACCCCTTATGTGCCAGTGACAAAACATCTCCTATTACCAAGCACAGTGGTAGAGAAACAAAAGGGGACAGAAGAACCTGGAAGAATAGAAAGAGTTGACGACTTACTCTGACAACGTAATTAAATCTCCTCATGTCCTTGATGGCGCTGCAGAAATCCAAGCGGTTGAAGGCCTCTCCCAGTGTACAATATCCGTGGCGCTGGGAGAATTTAATTATCAGGGTATTAGATTGCGATCCTCGGCAGGAGTATAGAGTTTTCTCAGCATGTTTACATTAGCAATGATGATATGAAAAGTTGATGTGAAACTAAATGACTTGGTTTGTTACCTCCTTGGTGCTTCCTTTATGAACATAAATCCACTTTTCCCTGTGGAAATCTGTGAGAAAGCAGAATGTTTATATTAGTGGCCTGCCCTCATTAAGAGGCTTATAAGCACTGTGACAAATGCACACGCACACATCACAAACACGACACAATTTCAGCGTCGGCATTGTTATTGAAAGAGTTTATGAAATGATGGAAAATTAATCACAAACAATATTATTAGAGAAGAGGTCCTCTCATGAATGTTACATAACGCCATCATGAGCTTCTCCGACTCATATTTTCTGTCCTGAATCTATCTTTGGTGTATTATTACGTGATTTATAACCCGGCACGTAAAATAACAGAATGTTATCCTTTGCATGTTTATACAATAAGCCGTAAGACTGCGCGGCCCTTTTCACTGTGACTCACATGGGACCTTGGTGTTGTTGTTCATTAGGTCTTTTTTCCTCTTCTTGGCAGCCATGTCGTAGCTGAGAGAGAGCAGCAGGTTCTCCTTGTTGAAACACTCCTCCTCCTCCTCCTCTTCGGCTTTGCAGAAGCTGGAAAAACACAAAGAGCCATATTTCATTTAAGGCGTCAATTCATCTCAGGACACAGAACAGACTTTATACACACTTTTCCCACTGTTTTCTTGAGCACAGAGAAGACACTGAGGCATGAAATATACCTCTGACTCCTGTTGTTGTGCATATTCTTTAAGTGTAACTAAGTCCATGTTGAAAGCCTTTTCACTGTTAGAAGTCAGTGCAGTCATTCTGGGAAGTGGACACACTCTACAGACCTGTGTTAATCCACCTATTTGTTGTCAGGTTATTAATAGCTTAGTGATTAGCCTGGAGGAGGAACATGGCCTAAGATAAACTCTGAGGTTAATGACATGGAAACATGGAAGGTGTAGCTCTGTCTGCCTTTGTTCACAATGTTGTTTCATGGAAGATCTACCTCCACCTCTCTCCAACTAAAAACTGATGGCGCATTTAAGAGCTGTGGCTTTTTCTCACGACTCGTGTGCTGACCAACCTCTGCACGGAGACATTGTTGTTTTTGTCGTCTGCCGTGGTCTTCTTCCAGCCCTCCTCGGTTTTAACCCAACTCTGACCCGGCGACCTCCAGTCCTGTCCGAGGAAAGGCATCCTGGCTCGGTGACGATCACTTTAATGGATCTGAAAACGTCAGGGGGGGGGGATAAAAAGTTCAGCTGTATCCCTTCTTGTCTTCTTCTTCTTGTTTGTCCCGGACTTGCTTTCTGGTCTACTGTTGACATTGCGCAGCTCTTCTTATATCCTCAAGTCAGAACCCGGAAATACATGAGACCCGCCCACTGTGGAAACTTCCCTGCAACACGTGGCTTTGTTTATCAACTGGAGCGTTGCAAAAGCTCCTGGAGAGACGAGCAGAGGTAACAACGGTGATCATGGTCAGGGAAAGATGGAGACACGGGACACCAAGGAAGTTCGCGTTGAAGAGTTTTAACACGATGAGTGTCGTAAGAAAGCATTTTGTAAATGTTCAACAGCTCTGGAGACGGTTATGTAACTGTCTCTGCTGAGAGCAGGGGTGGGAAGAAACCACATTTACCCAAATACTGTACTGCATTTCAAGAGACTTGGGCACATTTGCTGGAGTATTTCCACTTAATGCTACTTTGGTGGACAGATTATCAGAAAGTGGCCTCTAGACACACACAAAATGACTACAAACAACACTGTGTTTTGAGTTGCTTTGTAGTTTATTTAGTCACTGTGTAGTTTTGAGTTACTTTGTATTTGTTTAGTATATTTTTATTGTATCCTTGTAGTTGTTACGTTATATTGCTATTACACTGTAGTTGTTTTGAGCTGCTTTCTGTCATTTTGTAGTTGTCTTGAGTTACTTTGTATTTGTTTTGCATATTTTAGTTGTATACTTGTAGTTGTTACTTTATATTGCCTTGTAGTTGTTTTGAGCTTTGTAGTTGTTTTAAATTATTTTATCTTTGTGTTTAGTCGCTTTGTAGTTGTTTAATATCTACTTGTCATTTCATGTGTCTTAGTGATTATTTCTCCATCATGTTTTTTCTTTATCTTTGTGGCCGTTTTGCATCTAATTGCAGTGGTGCTGAGACTCAAAAGAAACTGATTGTATGCCACTTGTGGTTCAGCGACATATGTCAATCAGTAGAGTGGTTTTCACCGGCACAACTCCTATCAGCTCTAGTGCCATGCCATCAGCCACTTCTCAGTCTCCTTTGATCCATTACTATTGATTAAAGGCCCTGCTCACCCACACAGGTGTTTTGAGTTTTGTGGCTGATTGAACATGCTCAGGTTTGAGTTGTGCAAAGTTGTGCCTGCTGATGAGAATGATGACATTGTAACTTCTCCACCAACAAACCCCTGCAGTTCCAAAACATTTTTATTTTCATTTCTTACATAAATCTCTATACACTCTCACATGTACGTGCAGTAATCATGAAATGAAACTGCAGCCTACCGTTGTTCCAGACCCCATTCAGGACCTCCCAACTTGAAAACCTCTGGACTATATGTAAAACAATATAACAATACTGTTTCTCATTACAATTTTTAATGGCTTATACTTTTGTGTTAATGAAAGTAATTACTGTTCAGAAAGTGTTTTGCCCAGGCTTATCAGTACTGGTTTATTGTCTCTGTGTACAAAGATAAAAATATAAAGGAATAAAACATTTCAGTCTCCCAGTAACGTGGCTGTAAAGTCCCCTGATTCTTAGTCACTCGCACTATTATAAATAGATTAAGTTGTCCTTTGGATTCCTCCAGAGTATTGAGTTGCATTGTGAATGGCATGAGAGAGTGTGTGTGTGTGTGTGTGTGTGTGTGTGTGTGTGTGTGTGTGTGTGTGTGTGTGTGTGTCTACGGGTGAGGGCTGCCATTGTATTTAAATTATCCCACAACAGCACTCACTGCTTCATGAAGACTGGATGAAGGACTTTTGTTTATTTTGGACTGTGTCATTAAAGATAAATGTCAGGTTACTGGGTCAAGTTTTATCAGCTTAATTCAACACATGACATACACACTCAGCTGTACGTCATTTTACCTTGTGCTATCATAGGCAATTACCATGAACCTAGTTCAAAAACTGAATGTTTCCATATCCTTCGTTATAATGAATGATCAGGAAGTGTTCAGTGTTGGATACATCATCAGCATACAGTAAGAATCATAACAAAGCCATCAATGGGGAAATGCTGCTCACCACTGATGTCATGTGACTGCTGCTGTAAAGGGCTAAAGTTCACTTCCTTGTTAGAAACATTTTGTGTATTCATTCTAAGTAGTGTGTGTGTGTGTATATCCATGTGAGTGAATGAGTGCATGCTTACATGTCTGCATTGAGGCAGCGAGGAGGGGAGGGGGGATTTTCTGGGTCCTCATAATTCATGACACACTATACAATCTGCAAAACATGACAGCAGCAGCACATGGTGCACAGCGAGTGTGCACTTCTTCCAAGAACCAGCAGGCCAGTGTTTCAGCATGTATAGTTGCTTGTGTTGTGACACATCCTGTGTATGTGTATATAGCATGACCAGGCCTGCTAATGTGGTTGATGTGGCTTTGCACTGCAGACTTATCACTGATGTTACACACTTCCCCATAGTGCTGTGTTATCTGTTTTTCGACAGTTTAATATATTCAATTGATTGCCTTTTTGTGACATTCACAAAGAATAAAGAATGACAGATTGAAAGTGGTTTTCACTCCTATATTGAGTTTTATTGAAATTATTGAACACATTCAAACATTTATGCACTGTTCATTACAGACCCTGTGTTGTTGAAGCTTCTGGAACAGGTGCATCCGTGGTGTGATGTCTGTGAGGTTTTAATGTAACACCCTGTTATACTATGCCAAAGGTCACACAGCTCTGCACACCCTCTGCATGTTAAAAACCTTCCACAACATGTCATATGAGAATATTACGTTGCGCAGATGAAGTCTGACTTGGTGTATTGATCATGACTTACAGCTGCAGCCATTGCAGAAGTGACCCACACTGAATTAGTGCAACAGTTCCCACATGGTTAACCATACAGAGCCGGAGTGCTGTTTGTTAAAAAGTGGAACTAAAAAAGTATTATTCCATGAACTACAGCAAGTATAAAGCAGTGTGCATGGTGTTGTGAGTCCCCAAAGTCTAATTAAGTCTATTTTCAGAGTGGGCCAAACTACTGGATGACATGGAAAGTCCCAGCAAGTGCTCGGTCAGCTGGTGACTGACTGCGAAGGAAGCTATGATCTAAGGCTCTAAAAGTTTAGTTTATTCACTGAACCACAAGCAAGGATGAATCAGAGATGGGCTCTGTTTAGTGTTAATTCAGTTAGTAGATAATGCTCAGTAGTTAAAGTAGATAACTGCTCATCATATAAAATCACTTATGCAGTTCCTACACTAACAAAAAAAGCAAACACTAATAGCTTTTACTGATCATGGCTGAAGGGACTACAATGCCAATCAGTAAGTCCACTGCTTCAGTCTACACTGAAATATCTCAACATCTATTGGATAGATTGCAATTAATTTTTTACAGATATTCATGGTCCCTGCTGACTTTGATGATCCCTACTGATTAAAGGATTGCCACAAAGGTTTCATAGATATTCATGTTCCTGAGATGATGTATCACAGTGACTTTAGTGATTCCTTGACTTCCCGTCAACCTCAACCATTTTGTGTTTACTTCTAAATGGCAAATATTAACAGTGAATATCAATATACAGGCTATAGTACATTTTAATGGATCTCTGTCATGTTTAGGCCTATATAAATATTTTTGAGGCACATGGATGCAGGAGGCATCAAATTAGAACAAATTCAAAGTTTATGAGTGAATCATCTCTCGCCCTCCCACTCCCCTGTCCATCATCTCTGTTTTTGTTGTGATGTTATGACCAGACAGGACAGCTGGTCAGTCCTGCTCGACCCTCCAAAATCCTTAATCACAGACACACACACACACACACACACACACACACACACATATGCACACAGTCACATATACACCTGTTGCCGCTCCTCCTGGTTGAGTTTCATCACTCGCTCAGATTCTCTGTTGTGAAACCCTGCTCATCAGTTTACTGCTCCCTCTAGTCATCCCTCACATCTGCCAGCTTGCATGGCAACCAACAGGACCACATGCCTCACGTGGTGTAACATTCGCCCTCTTGTTTGTTTCTCAAAATAACGTCAGATCACCTATAGTTTTTCCAGTCCCCCCACCTTGTCTCACCCACTCCACCCACTGTCCCCTGGTCTCTATTCGCTGGCAGTGAGCCACTGAAACATTTGACCCAGTGACTTCTGGTTTCAAAGAAATGTACAAAGACTCCTGTAACAGCTCCTGGTCACATTGTGTTTACTTCACATGAAAGGACTGACACTGGTCTCTGAAAGTCACTGATGAATGAAATTATGTAATCACTTTAGCTGTCGCTGACATGTTGAGGAAACATTTTAAAGGCGATTGAGTCATTCCATAAAAAGATCAGAATCACCTGCATCTCCTCATATTAACATTAAACATCATCTTTGAAAAAAATCCTTCAAATTGTGGTCTCAGGAAAAACTTAAATCACTAGTCTGTCTTGCTGACTAAACAGGCAACTAAATCTGGCTTTGTCCTTCCTACATCTGGCTCCCATTCTCCCGTCCATACCCACGTGTTCTCAGTATGAGCAGAAACATAAAAAGTCCTGTCAGTCAGCTGAGACTTCCTGGGCCCCTCCAGGCTTTAGTTTCACCTGCAACAGGTGGAGCGAAGCCATTTCAACACATTTCCACTACACGATATTTAAGGCTTTTCTATGTAAACGGATATGCTTTCTATCTATCCTCTGTAACTCGTCTGGGCTTGTAATGGTCCCGGATGGACAAGTGACGATGGTGTGAGCAGAGTCAGACAGACACATGATGACACACACAGTATACATGTGCTGCTCAGATTGCGTTCACCGTCAACTGATTAAGCACGGTTAAGGCACGCTGTACTGATGGAGAGAGGAAACATGTATGGGTTGACTTTTTATTATATAAAAAATACAAGATAAAGCCAAAAAGAGCAGTAAAAAAAACATCAAAATTTACTAAACACAGATTTGAGGATTTTGTTTTTCGCCACAGGTTCATATAGAAAAGTCAATGTCAGTGTTATGCATTATGTCATACTAGGGTAGTAGGTCTAAAGCAGTGTAAAGGTAAAAAAAAAAAAAAAAAAAAACACTTGCAAATTCCTGCACATTTGTTTTAATTTCACCACTAAATGAATAAAATATTTGGTGGCAACATTATCCCAAAACCTTCACCATCATTTTGCATTTAAGCAAGTGACCGTGATCCGTGAGCTCAGCAGACACAACAGCATGTTTAGACCTAACAACTGAGCGTGGCTTTGACTTGCACCAAACAGTACACAGCCCCCAGGATTTAAACATGACAAGTGAAATCTCATGATTTACAGCAGGCCCAAAAATAGCACCTTCACTATTTGTGAAGTCAGACAGGTTAAGAAGGGGCTGGGCAGCAGGATGGCTTGTTTTCATATCTTCATTTGTTCAATGAAAACATAGGAAAGACACGGAATATAGAAAAGTACATTTCCAGGTATTTCAAAACTCACATATACACCAATATTTGATTACACAAGGTATGCTTGATTTAATGTATCAGGGACCTTTAAATAAGTCCATCACCCATTAAAGTTGGAATATAAGAGAAAATAAAATGATTTTCTCTGCGTAAATAGCTTTTGATTGACAGTGGTTCTGTTTCATATTAAAAGCGTGAGTCAGACGTCAGCTATGATTTTGCATATGTCTGTGAGACGTGAGTCAGAGTGAGGGAGCCGTGGTCAAACAGTTTGTACGGCAGAGTCCCCATTGACGTCCAAGTGTCTGTTTTTGGGTCATAGCACTCGAAATTGTCCGAGTCCTCGATGACGTCGTGGCCATTGATGAAACGTCCGCCGGTGATGTAGAGTCTGTTATTGAGAACAGTGGCAGAGTGGTGCATCCTCCTCTCCTTCAGGTTGGCACACTTGATGAACCTGTTGGCCTTGGTGTCGTATGCGATCACTCTCCTGGTGTATCCTGTGACAAGGGAGGGGGTTAATTTGAGAGAGGCAGCATGAGTGGCTCAAGTAGAGATGCAGTGATGTACCTCTACAGCCTAACCCATCAGGAAATAAATCGAGACTAATGCATTATGGCAAAACAAACATGCTTCTATTTTTCTAGTTTCTTTCCCATTATTAGCCTTCATCATTGCTTTTACCTACCTCCGATGATGTAGATTTTGTCCTCCATAACGACAGCAGGAGCAGACACATTCTTCACTGTTCTGTTCTCCATCTTGCACCACATGTTCCTGGCAATGTGATATACCTACACAAGTGGAGAATGGGAGCAGGGATGAAGGGAAATTCATTGAGTTAAATGAATGAGTCTGGATAGAGGAATGTAAACACGAGCACCTACTTAGTGAAGAACCTTGTGTCTCACCTGTATTATTCTGACTGGGTTCTGCATTGAATCCTCTCCTCCAAACACATAGATCCTCTGGTTGGTAGCAGCCACAGCAGGGTGCAGCACGGCCTCAGGCATGGGCGCCATGGACTCCCATTGGTTGAACATGCTGTTGTATCTGATCACATTATGGAGAGATGTGTTATTACTTGTCTTTTTTGTGTGTTATGTCCTGTACAGTACAGGCCAAAAGTTTGGACACACCTTCTCATTCAATGCGTTTTGGTTTTGGTTCCGGACTGACCTTCATTTCTTAAAGTAATGATGGCCACTCATTTTTCTTTAGTTAGCTGATTGGTTCTTGCCATTATATGAATTTCAACAGTTGTCCAAAAGGGCTGTTGGCTGTGCATTAACCTGACTTCTGCACAACACAACTGATGGTCCCAACCCCATTGATAAAGCAAGACATTCCACTAATTAACCCTGATAAGGCACAGCTGTGAAGTGAAAACCATTTCAGGTGACTACCTCTTGAAGCTCATCGAGAGAATGCCAAGAGTGTGCAAAGCAGTAATCAGAGCAAAGGGTGGCTATTTTGAAGAAACTAGAATATAAAACATGTTTTCAGTTATTTCACCTTTTTTTTGTTAAGTACATAACTCCACATGTGTTCATTCATAGTTTTGATGCCTTCATTGAGAATCTACAATGTAAATAGTCATGAAAATAAAGAAAACGCATTGAATGAGAAGGTGTCCAAACCTTTGGCCTGTACTGTATGTGTGGATAATTAGTAGACAACCTCACCTCTCCACACTGTTTGTCAGTCGTCTGTCAGGCCCGAGGCCACCCAGGACAAAGATGAAGTGGAGGTAGGAAAGACTCTGGTGGGCGAAGCGTGGCTCCAGCATTGGCTCTGCTGTCCGCCACTGATTGGTCTTGAGGGAGAGGGTGTAGACGGTCGCACTGACTTGGCTGTACTTTGTGTTTGTGGTCAGGCCTCCGATAACGTACAAGACACTGTGAAGGGCGACGTAGGAGGCTTTATACAGACGAATGGGCAGCTTGGCGAGCCACTGCCACTTCTCACTCTTCTCATCAAAGACGAGGGCCTCCCTCGAGGTCTGCTCATTGTTCTTCCGCCCTCCCACAACCACCAACATGTCGTGGCAGGAGTAGCGCCTCGGTGCCACCCAGAGAGGTTTGAATTCGACTGCTGTGTCGCCAATGCATTTCGTGCTGACAGAAAACATCAGGCGTCTCACAGACTCTATGAGTTCGGTGCAGAGGGTGGAGGACTGGATCAGAGGGTCGTTGGCTATGAATTGGAAGAGGTATGTGGGATGGATGTAGCGAAGGCGAACTTTCTTGAAAAGGTCACTGATTGCACCGCGTCTGGATAGAGGATCATAGTGGATCCAAGCAACAAGAGTCTCAAAGACCTGCTCCTCCTCCGCACAAAGACTATCATCCTCCAGGTATCCCATGAGCTCTGGTAAGGAGAGCTCACACAGATCCTCAGACGCAGACACGTCGGAGAAGCTCTTCATGGCCATCTCCTTTGCTTTGTCTCTCAAACTGTTACAGTTCATGATCTCAGAGAGTCTTATCATGCTCAAACAGTTGTCAGGGCTCAGTTGCTCCTGAAGGAAGCTTGAGCAGGCCTCAAAAAGGCGGCCATATTGCAACATGGATGCCGCCTGCATCAGAGGCAGCACAATCTCCATGCTAATGCTAATGAGCCCTGTGTAAACGTAGTCAATAATACTGCTCAGTATGGCTGACGTGATGCCCTTCAAGTTAATCTTGCTCTGCTGCCTCTCCACAAAGTTGTTGCAGAACATGGCTCTGAAGTAGGGGCTGCTGGAGACCAGGACGTTACGATGACAGGGGATCTCTGTGTTGTCCGAGCACAACGACACATCGGTCAGGACGCTCTCCTGCCTCAGTCTGTTGAGCTGCAGGAGCAGGTTGGATGACTGCTCCTTGTCTTTGTAGTGGAAGACCTTGACAGCTGGTTGGTCCATGCTGAGGAGAGGGACCATGTTGTTATTGGCAAATCATTTAATTTTCAGGCTCAGTTTAAGTTGATGTTTGGTCACTTTTCATAACATAATTTTAAATTTAAGTGTCTTAACTATATGGTTGCTCATATAGTCACCAGAGGGCTTAAAGTAATATGACATGAGTGAATAGTCGATCTACTTAAATGTGAGATTCACATTGGTGGGATTCAGTTTTATTTCATATTTTAGCGCAGCAATAAAAAGATATCAAGAAAAAAGATTCTTCATTCTTTGAGCCATACTAATTAAAATCCTCAGAATTGACAAGCATCATAAGTGTAGTGAAACAACAAATATTCAAACACATTACAACACAGCCAGACAAGTTCAATACTGTTCCGTGTCATGTATCTGAAATTTAGCTTGTAAATATTCTTGAAAAGCTTTCCCCACAGCTTAAATGTCTATTTTACAGAAGTCATTTGAAACCTGTTCAACTCATAACTATAACACTAACTTTGTTACATGGCTTTAGATCATTGCCTTGCAGCACATGGGCCCAATTCAGCGCTGGTGGCATCAGACATTTTAGGGCCTAGAGCTCGCCTGTCTGATCATTTTGGAGACTAGTTGTCTGAGTAGATTACCACCGAAACACCTGCGTGACTATTTCTGCTGCAGGGTTGTAATTCATTGTCATGGAACAAGTGGTGTTGTGTGACAGTGTTTATGTGGAGCCAAAATGTTGTTTCATTTTATCTTTTAAACTGGATAAATGTGACAGCAAATCTTCTCTCCCGTTGCATGCAGGGCAAAACAACACATATAAATATACTTGTTTACATTTAAAGTCAAAAATTATACTTTGATAAGGATAAAACAAGTTGATTCATATTTGCATCAAACTACATTAAAGCCATGCCAGCACCACATACTGGACCAAACCAGTCCAGTGCTCCCGGCAGCTCATGAAGCCTGGAATACATCTCTCACCTGTTCTCTCTCTTTATATGTTTCCTGAGGGTCCCACTCTGTCTCCGAAGCAAGATCTCAGCAGAAAATCTGATGTCTTAACATGTTCCTGTACTTTGTTCCTCTTTTCTCTCGTGTTGATGCTGTGTGACTGCATGTTCCAAAGGGGGCTGTCTCTTTGTAGGCGCGTGTTGCGTACTGTTTGTTGTCATGGTCTCCTTCCACGAGGCCTCTGTGTACATTCCTTCCCCTAAAAATAGAGCCCGTCTTTGGCAACACTGCTACAGACTCACATGTGATGTGTTATGTTTCCTCAGTGTATGTCTCACTCCCTCACTCCTTCTCTTTCTTTTCTCCTATTTCCCTCTGTCTCTCTTTCCCCTTTTCCTCTAATATCACATACTCACTTCAGTGCTTCCGCCTTGGTCTGATCTCTCCTTTCTTCTCTATAAAGCTTGCATTCCTCCCCTCTCCATCATCTCTATCTCTGTCTGGCACATGATTGTAGCAGTGAAAACAGCACTGATACTTGATAACACTCATTTTGTTGGCTGCTCACACTGTCGACTGGCTGGGTTGAAAACAGAGATACAAAAACAGGATTTGGTTTCTGTAGAAGCACACTGAGATGTGATGAAGTCTGCACATGAGGAGAAGGAGCAACCACAACATACTGACCATGACTACTGACATTACGAAAAAGTCACTGTGAGGTCAGTGAATGTGTTTTGAATTTACAAAGAGCTTGGTTTAATGGAGATAAATGAGTTTTGCTCTTGCCATGTGATGCACTAAATGTTTTTGGCTTCGTTTTCATAGATGTTTTTTTATCCTTTAAGCGTAAAGAAATATCCTAATTTGACTGTAAATCAACAGCAGATGTTTGTGCTGCCCATCTTTGTTTTTGTTAAGTTTGCTTCCATCTCATTTGTTCCATGCTCCCTCAGGCAGTTGAAGCTTATTCACCGTAGTACCAGCTTTTACGGAGTACATCCCACAAGGTGGCAATATGGTATGTTTGTCTGTTCCTTAAAGCTGGACAAGAACCAAAGAACCACATCTCGCTGGGCTGTTTCACAAATGTGGGTGTATGAAAACAAAACTAGAATGCATCTGCAGCCGTCACAGATAGAGATGTGACATGTTTTTCTTGGACTAAAGCGTGTTTACAGAGGCCGGCAAATCAGACATAAATAGCTGCTTGAGCGACCACGACCACTAGAGTGCAGCTCAATGTGGATTGCTCAACAAAATCACTGGCTTGGACCGTGAACTGCTCGTGCTTATTGGCCAGTGGGCAGCTTGTCATTGTGTTGTTTGTGGGCTACACAGCAGCAAATGCAAGCACAAACAAATTATGAAAAAGTCATGCATGGGCACAAATGTTACAAACTATAAATCAAGACAGACTGAAAACATAAATGAGATGTTAAAGGTCACAATAATCCCACATGACCACCATGAAACCAGGGCTTGCTTTCATGTAGCAAACAGTCAAAACTAAACAGCACCATCTAGTGTTTGTGTTTGTACAAAAAAGTCAAAAGTCAAAAACAGGCTCCCTTTCTAATTAACTGGCATTTTTAACTTTCTCGTGTGTGTTCATGGGTTTATTTCAAAGAAAAACACACAACACACAGGTCAGCTAGGTTGCAATGTAATAGATCGTTATCTATGTCTGCAGGACAATCCTGACTTTATCAAACAACTAAATGGCAAACAAATATACTGACATTTGGATTATCTCATCAGTCTGTATAGTCAAGGGCAAAAGCTTAAGTTGTTTGCCCAGAAGACTGCTGTGTCATTTTATAACCCGCACTCTCATATTCAAAGCTGTGATTGCATCCTTTAAAGTTAAGCACATTGTCTGCTATCTCTGTTCCTTCACCTTGACGAAAAGGACTCATTAATGTCTGCCTTTAGGCTACAACTTATATTAAAAGTTAAGGCTTCGGCACACAGTTTTTGCAGCAGAGCATTTTCATGCAGCAGCATTACTGTTGCCACCCACCGCCCTGCGCTGTGTCTTCATATCACCAAATGATTATCTTCTCATAAGCACATGGTCTAATAGAGCCTATACCCAGGGGATTTAGATCGCACTGATTAGTATTGTGTGTGTGTGTGTGTGTGTGTGTGTGTGTGTGTGTGTGTGAAGGGCAGACAGCTCTCCTTGGTCAAATAAAAGACAATTTGAAAACAATATGGACTGAGTTCACGTTGAGTCTATTTCCTGTTCCCGTCCTGATTGCTCTCTACTCAGTGCAGGGCTGCACGTAATATATTGTCTTGCATATGTTTTTTTTCTTACCACTTATGACCCTAAAATGTAAGCAGCACTGAAATTATTTAAAAGGTTCTATGATGCATGGACTAAAGCAAGCATGGAGCGCTGGGGAAAGGGGAGCACTCATCCCTATAAAAGCCCAGATAATGATTCCCTTTCATCTGTGTTTGCTCATTTAAGGCTGTTTTTATTAAATCAATTCGTGAAAGTGAATGAGAACCTTTTTGTTAGTGCTGGTCAGTGCTATTTCCACAGTCCATCAGGGAAGAGTTAAAAACCAATCAGATATCCTATGTCTTTTTTTCCTCTAAATTATAGAGCTCAGTAGTACTTTATCCTGCCCTAAAACCACAGAAAAATCATGTTTGACTCATGCTGCTCGTTTCAGTCCCTCAACTGTAAGTTTCTTGTTGTCCGATGATAAATCTGAAGCTCGGTCTGAAGAACAGTGGTTTGTCACTTTTTCTCATGTCTGCTTAGATAACTTGCCCCGGAGCCAGGCTACTGATTTAGCGCTTGACTAACTTTGCTGAGACTTACAGCCCAAACAAGCTTCCACAGCAGAGTCAGAGAAGAGTAGCCGGGGCTTGTGATTTGTGCTGCTGACGTTTTCATGAAAAAATATTTTTAATAGATAGGTTGTTAACGGAGCTATACAAAGCCAATGTAAAGCTTTACAAAGCCATAAATGCCCCCAATAGGTCGGGTTCAACACAATTAAAGGTGTATTCTTTGAGATTTCAGTTGTGGTGGTGTGGCAACGCCTGTGTTGATGCTAAGAATGTCATAATAACACAAGTCCAAGAGTTCAGTTCACAATGACTCATTTTGTCATCACCAGGGACGGAAGAAAACATGCTTTCAGCAGCTATTCTGTCAGAAATACAACAAAAGTAGACGTGTCACAGTTGTTATACTTGTACCGTGCAAATATATTTCTCTTGAAACTGAACAGGACTGGCTGTTCTGCTCTTCCAGATTATGTCATTTTTATGGAACATGGAGTGTGTGCATGCACCGGTCATTGTCTCATACATTTTGACCAGTACAGCTGAATCCAGCACAGCAGTGGTGGGTATGGCAGAGTAGATGGCAGACATGAATAATATCAAAGAATTGCTTTTCTTCTGTACGGCTTCATTTTTGTTGTTAGTAGATATTGATTTTTCATCGACAGTCATTTGTATGTGGTGACAGGAAGCTGACTCACACAGCTGACATGGCTCTGGTCCAGCTGTTGAATACTATCTTAAAGTGTTAAATCACCTGGATGATTGCTACAAATTTAGCAAAACATTTATATCCCATTTGCAAATTAGACATCAGTTTAAGTGGAACGTTCAAGTTGTAGATGAACTGATGAAATTATACTGTCTTTAATATGTAGTTCATTTTGCCCTGCACACACAGCTCTTCAAAAATAAAAGGAAGCTCTGGTGTCATACTGCAGCTGAATCAAGTGTGGGATTGTTGATTTTAAGAAAACAGACGAAAGAAAAGAAATTCAATTTAATTTCCAGCGTCTTGCTGATACCCCATTCAGGCCGGCATTATTGTATCCACTAGGTGTCAGGCCAACGTTATGCAAATTTCAGAGTGATGAAAAGCTGACTTTGTCCCCTGTGACTTCCAAGAAGCTATCAAGGCTAAACTCACAGCCAGTGAGTAAACACAACAGATGCATCAACCGGTGAGACGGAAATTGTTTCCCTATCATTTTAGCTTTTTTTTGGTGGGGCTCACATGACAGAATATTTTATATAAACACAAAGAAAGAAAATGAAGCTATTTATCCATCCTGATATCCTCAAACTGTTGCTTTCACTGCTGCAAACACACACTCTAAAATGACCATTTACCCAGACACAGATGCCCAAAAAACAATTGAAACAAGCAGTGAGAATCATGTGATAACCTCTCGAGTCAATCTGCCGTGGGGTATTACTCCCAGGCGCAAAGAGATCCATGCCAGGCAACGGCGAGAGCCGTAATCTGGCTTTGATGGAGAGACGTCCATGCGTAAATCAACAAAGAGCGGGAGAGTGAGGGAGGGAGGTTTGAGGAGCGGCCTACAGAGACAAAGAGAGAGTGAGCACGGGGTAGGAGGGGTGGGGGCGTTTGTGAAGGTAAGTGTATGTGTGTGTTTCTGTACATGCACACATGCCCGAGCAGGGATGAGGTCTTAAAGGGCTTACAGTTAGCTGCTTAAAATTCTTCTGATGTAACCAACACATGCAGGACATGTTATTTGGAGAGGGGAGAAAAAAGTGCTTTGTAGCAACAACCAAAAAAAAATGTGGAGGTGGAGGGGGGAAATGCTTTGTGTTTACTCATTGTGCCCTCCACTGTAGCCCTCCCAAGGTTCCTCTCTTATTGGTATGGCGGTCATTCAGTCGTCGCCTCTGTGCAACATGGCACATACAGCCTCCCTTTATGTCTGCTCTAATAGAGTCAGCTACAATGTGTGGGTTAGTGGGTGGTGTGTGGATGGAGGGGGATGTTTGTGGATACGTGCGAGCCTTCATGTGTGCTATATGTTGCTACATGTGTGGGAGGGAGGGGTGAATATTTATGTGTGTGTGTGTGTGTGTGTGTGTGTGTGTGTGTGTGTGTGTGTGTGTAGGGCAGATATTGATATTCCACGAGCAGCAGAAGCTGAAGCCAATGTCTTTAAAGTGTCAGCCCTCAGCAGCCAGCCAGGTGTACCCGAGGTACAGAAGAGAGAGGGCGAATGAGGAAAAGGGAGCAAAGGGAGCAAGGGAGCGAGCTGGAAATGTAGAGAGAAAGAGAGAGGCCATGAAAGACAGCAGAAATACAAAGGCAGAGGAGATGAAGAGACAGACAGAGAGAGGAAAGCGCTACAGAGACAGAGAGGAAGAGAGGGAAAATACGGAGACGGGAGGGAGAGAAAGAACACTGGGCTGTTTTACTGGAGGTGAAATTACTCAGATGTTTTTGAAGACCTCTAGGACCGTCTTCACCCTCCGTGTCCCGGGCGTCAGGCAGACAGACAAGAGGAGCAGGTGGACGGAGGGGGGAGTGGTGGACGCAGGGACAGGCAGCGGAAATGTCAGGTTTCAAAACAGAGCAAATGAGTGGTTTGAAAGGTGCAGCAAGGGTCAGCGAGTCCACCATGACACAATAGAATAATTCACACAGACATGAAAAAGAAGGGGTTTGCCATTAAACAGAGCAGGAGTCAAAAAGCTGCAACATTCCTATAGGGGGTTTGATCGTGACTCTATACTGATCTTATCTTACACCCTATGGGATTCTTTATTTTCTTTGGCGCTCGCCTGGTATTTCAAACGTCCGGTAAACGTGCTATTTTCAGCCAATCTTCCTCAAGCACATTTTGAAAGGTAAACAAAAGGTACTTGGAGAACGAGAACAAATATCCTCCTCTCTCTACAAAGGCTTTGGATGGAAAAGAGGAATTCCCTTCCTTATCATCACTGTTTGAGGTTTGACCAGGACTATTTTTAACGCTGCCCCAATCAACATTTTTATATTGATGATTGATCAAATGTGAAAGTGTCACGGGTTTGGTTTTTGCTGGACCCAAGAGCAACACACAGACCAGGGGGAACTGAGAGAAAAGGATTTAATTGAAACACAAAAAACTCCAGGACTTAAAGGAAAAAGACAAAAAGGCGACCAACTGAAAGTAGTCCAGGTGGAGAGGAGCTCTTCAGTGGCTGGAGGGTGGTAGGTGAGTGCGGACGCTGGCTGGTGGAGACCTGAAAGTGAGGACCGAGCACTGGTGACAAAAGGGGACACTGGAAACACTAGAGAAACGGGGAGAACAACTGGAGACACAGAACACTAGAAAGGGAGCGCAGAACGAGAGTGAGGGGACAATCCGGCAGCTTCCAGGTGGAACAAGAGAGCTTATAAAGCTGCCGGTCGTTAGGAGGGAACGAGGGACAGCTGCGAGAAGGGAGAGGGGACCCAGCACCAGCAGGCCACACCTCCAGCCACTGAAGCAAGGCCTGTACAAAAGACTAAACCAAAAACACTGGAGTACAAGACAGGAAAAATGCACTGAAAACAAAGCAACAAAACACAAGAGGATCAAAACCATGACAGAAAGCTCATAATGACAAACACAAAGAGTTATCACCCAGCTCTGCAGAGTGTTTTAGCGTCTTTAAGTTCATTGTTTTGGTTTTACAGCCTGCCACTGTTTCCATTCACTCTCGTGGCTCTCATGGTTGTAATTTCTGACATAGCATGTCTGAATAGCTGACAAAGTTATGATGTAGCTAGTGAACATAGTGGAGCAGTTAAAGCGTCTTACAAGTTAGTGGAGACCAAAAACAGAGCTGTTAGGAGAGTGAATGTTCGACTTATATTTGCCAACTCACCTGAAACACAGCTTCAAATAAAAGCTCTTTTTCCTCCATATCTACCTACCTGATGTGTGAACTGAACTTTTTGTTATGTTGGTGTTTTGACTGTATAAGATGATATGTTGTGGTTACAGCTTGTTGATGCTTCTATCAAGTAGCCACAAGCATCAGGTAATGCTGGTTTCGCCTTTATTCATATGGGGAGGTATCACCGAGAGCAATGTTCTCTTTTTCAGGAACACGCTGTTCACATTCACAGAGTTTACATTCACACCTGGAAGCTGCCCAGTACAACCACAATCTGATCTGTTGGCCACGGAGCAGTTTGGGGATTAAGGGCCTCGCCCAGTGGCCCCTCAGAGGTGGTAATGAGGGGAAGCATTGCTTTCTGATGTAGAACTTTATTTTTGTTGAAATAAAACCGCATCATTCGCAGCTCTATCCTCCTCCTCCTCCTCCTCCTCCTCCTCCTATCATCCATCTTTTCCTTCGGGTTCTTCTCGGTTCCACCACGTTATCATTCCTGCACTCACAGCACCCTCTTCTTCTTCTGCGCCTCCCCATGTCTTCCTGGAAACGCTGCTCCTCTCCTCCCTCATTCTTCTCGCGCTCCCCTCTCTCTCCTCCCCCTCATCTCCCTCCCTCGGATTTCTAAACACCGTCCACTTTAATGGAATGTACTTTGGCGGCAGATAATGCAGCTTGGGATGATGATTGTTCTGACCTTGTCCAAGATGGTGTTTATGTTTTGTCAAAGCAGTCCCACTCAGTGCCTGTGTGTGGATTCACTTAAAAGAAACATCAGGAGCTAATCTTCTCAACACTGATATAAGACTATCTGGAACAAGCATTCCAATGAACTAAGCACGCCTCCTACTTGTGAAAGTGCTGTTTAGCCCTAAATCTGTTTTGGACACATGTATCTATGGCTGCATGTTGTTCCAGCTCACGCTGGCTCAATTTCAGATACCAGCCTTTGCATTTGATAAAAGCAGAAACAATGTGTATTAGAATGAAGAACAAGAGGAATAATTGTTCCCCCCTTTAACATTTGTTCAGCGTCAGCCTCCTTGGCCTCGGGAGCTGTTCTCAAGTTTGTTTCATTGAGTGTAATCAGCTCAGCAAACTGTGTTCCTGTGGACCTACATTTGCAGTTTTGTCCCATCTGCACTCTGATCTATTTCCTCCTGACCTCTGTGTTTAATTGAGGACTGAGAAATCGGGTTACTAAGAAAAACAGCTCAGATAATTGCTATTTATCTACCTAAATTTTATTAGAATATCAGAGTGGTATCAGTAGCTGAGCTGAATGCCGATAACAACATTGCTTTCTTCTTTCCACTCCACAGTGAGTTAGCCCTGACCTTGACCCGCTGTGGGAAAAAGGCCTTTTGTTGACAAAGATATGGTTTACATAACTAACATGTTTACGTTGCTGTACGATTCCTTTTAGCCAGTATAAGTGAACAGAGGGAATATTGTTGAAATGTGTTGTTCAGAATCACAAATCAGAGGTTTATAGTTTGACATT
Source organism: Centropyge bicolor (assembly GCA_037975185.1). Taxonomy (NCBI): domain Eukaryota; kingdom Metazoa; phylum Chordata; class Actinopteri; family Pomacanthidae; genus Centropyge; species Centropyge bicolor. Next base: position 881,928 of record JBBMOC010000032.1, on the reverse strand, counting down.
TCTGGTTTAAACTCTTATATAATGTCATTGCCAAATCAATCAAGCATTGCCAAGCCTTTGCCTATGAGTTAGTGAAGGCAAATATTGAAAACATCTTTCAACCTTTTATTAAAATGAAGAGCCTATAAAAGACTTGACCTCAAATGTCAAAACGGCGTCCTGCAAATAGACTGCAAATAAACACATGCTGTAAACATATATAGTCTATTGTAATCGATTTGTGTTTATGCAGCATTTTCAGAGGACAGAAGACTGACGTTTTTAGACCCAATTTGAACAAATGAAAAGAATTAACCACTCAGCATAAAAAGACTCTCTAATTATTTTTTTTCAAGTTTTGAGTTATGAACACACTGAGAGGAGCTGCTTTATTAAAGACTGATACACTGAATGTAAATAAGAAGTGTATCACAATAATCTTACCAGTTTGCCACAAAGGCATAGATGAATCTGTAAGTGTCATGACCTCACAGAATGCATCTAATTTTTATATTTTTTCTCAGATTAAGGAATCATGACCAGCTCACTTTTATAGTTTGATTGGTATTGTTTTGTGATTGTGCAATTTCTTTTTTGATTATGGCATATTGACCTCAGTGAGACAACCTGAATAAGGACAAATGAATCAGCTTTAAGCTTTACTAAGTGAAATGTAAACATGAACCACAGTAGAATCCTAAATCATTGCACCCAGGTGTCCGATGCAGTGAAATAAGGCTTATGATTAAAATCATAATTTTTGACGACATTCATCTGTTGAAGGTTTTGGGCCATTCATCCCTCAATGTCATGAAAAAGAAGCCATTAAGTCTCTTGAGATAATGAAGATTGAAAATAGAAAGAAAGAAGTTTGGAGATGGTTCTGTCAGTGTTGTGAAGCTGTTAGTCCAGGTTGTGGTTTCTTTAAAAATGACTGAAGATACAGGACCAGGGGAAAGAGAGCTATCAATAATTCTATGCAAACTGCTTCTTTTAAATAATGAGTTGGCAAACTATCCACAGGGCTAGAGCAGATTTGCATGTAGTTAACCATGTCAGTAAGACGTGTGAGACAGGTGGCTTAACCTGGATAAGAGCAGGGTATGTCACTGTGTCAACATGAGGACTCACAGGACGGAGAGAGTTCAGCTTTTCTGCAAGGGATGAGGCAGAACTTGTCACATTGTTTTGAGGAGGCAGATGGACCAGGAATCTGTGCAAATACTCTACGTCACACACTTTAAACCGGTGATTCTGAGACCAACAGGGAGGCTCACAAACCTGACAATGACGCGTCCCATCAGCAAAAATGTTGGGTAACCACCTATTATATAGTGCGGTTTCATGGCTGACAAGGTGGTCATGGTCAGCATACTTTAAGGCATAAGGATGCTTTAAAAAAAACTTGTCAGATGCATCTTAAACCCCCCCCCTCCCCCCATCTGACCTTTCTCAGGTTGGAAGTGGTGGAGCCACCTTCAAATATTTTGTAACTTCCTGAATCAGTCAACTGACAAGCCTGCTCATTCCACACAAAGCCTGGCCAGGCGTGTGTAGGTGAGGCAAAAATTTATGATGTGAACTTTGATTTATTTTTCTTCTTTACAGCTATGCAAATGAGTGCCACGCTGTGAATGCCTGAGGAGAGACTGTCTTAAAGTGTGCACCCTACTCTCCCATTGATGGACTGTCAGAGCAGGATTTTTGACGGAGCAGGTATAAATGATTTGGCCTTTAGATGATCGGACAACATTACTATTACATCATTAGATTGTCACACTATTATTTCACATTATTAGTGCGATGTTGTTGCCTGCATGCAGATGGATAGCTAGAGGTGCAAAGGTTGATTGTGTACCAACTCCAGGATTGTTGATCAAATGCTGTTGGACACCCAGGGCTGCTTGTTGCTGAAGCAGGAAACAAGGAGGCCCAGGAGCAAAGTCCTGAAGTAGACTGTACAGGCCCTACAGTTCATCACTTACAAACAGCATACAGGACAAAAGTTTGGACACCTTCTCATTCAATGCGTTTTCTTTATTTTCATGACTATTTATATTGTAGATTCTCACTGAAGGCATCAACACTATGAATGAACACATGTGGAGTTATGTACTTAACAAAAAAAGGTGAAATAACTGAAAACATGTTTTATATTCTAGTTTCTTCAAAATAGCCACCCTTTGCTCTGATTACTGCTTTGCACACTCTTGGCATTCTCTCGATGAGCTAGAGAATGAGCTGAGGTAGTCACCTGAAATGGTTTTCACTTCACAGCTGTGCCTTATCAGGGTTAATTAGTGGAATGTCTTTATAAATGGGGTTGGGACCATCAGTTGTGTTGTGCAGAAGTCAGGTTAATACACAGCCGATAGCCCTGTTGGACAACTGTTGAAATTCATATTATGGCAAGAACCAATCAGCTAACTAAAGAAGAACGAGTGGCCATCATTACTTTAAGAAATGAATGTCAGTCAGTCTGGAACCAAAACCAAAATTGAATGAGAAGGTGTGTCCAAACTCTTGGCTTGTACTGTACATATAAGCTGTTTGTAAGTAAAAATAAAACACAGTAAAGTATACAGTATTTGGCACAACCATGTTCTGATACGGGTGGGTTCTTCCTCCTGTGTGAGTAAACACTAGTGACCCAGCAATTATACCTTGAGAGGTCACTGAGAGGAAGGCTTCCCCCCTTGTTGCCACAAATAATGACCATTGTCCTTCTTTCAGGTTAATAGAAAAACAGAGCAACACTGGTCCACTCTAACATCTCCCTGGTTAAATATGAACAAATGCGAGCGCGGGAGGGGGAGCATTATTAAAAACGATCAGTCAGTCAGGTTGCAACTCACACTCTCACGGCGCTGCTGCCAGCCTACAGCTGTACGTGTCTCTGCGGAGCCCCTGATATTGAATAAAGACATGCCACACTCACAGAAAATAGCGATGCTTTAATATGCAGCAGCGGTAGAAACTTTTCTTGCCCCCTAAAGGCGTTAGATTTGAGTGTGCCATACACCGTAGTTCAATGGCCTGGTCTACATGGAGAGTCACACAAAGATGTGAGCAGGTTTGTAGAGTGAGACACACCAGTACACTTTTACAGTTCAGGTCTATGTATTCTGCTTCCTCATGCATGTGACACCTATAATGTTTATTGTACAGGCATTGGTCAGTCATGGTTTTGGTTGTCTTGTCTTTTGTTGGTTTGTTTTCAGTCTTTTGCTCCAGTGTTTTTGGTTTAGTCTTTTGTACAGGCCTTGCTTCAGTGGCTGGAGGTGTGTCCTGCTGGTGCTGGGTCCCCTCTCCCTTCTCGCAGCTGTCCCTCGTTCCCTCCTAACGACCGGCAGCTTTATAAGTTCCACCTGGAAGCTGCCGGATTGTCCCCTCACGTTCGTCCCTCACGAGCTACGTATGTTCCTATGTTTCTTGCGCTCTGTGTTGCTCTTTCTCCAGTGTTTCCATTGTCCCCTTTTGTCTCCAGTGCTCGGTCCTCTCCTCCACGTCCCCACCAGCCAGCGTCAGCAGTCACCTACCACCCTCCAGCCACTGAAGAGCTCCTCGCCACCTGGACTCCTTTGTCACCTTTTTGTCTTTTGCTGTAGTCTTGGAGCTTTTTTGTGTTTAAATTAAATCCTTTTGCTCAGTCCCCCTCGTCTGTTGTTTTGCTCTTGGGTCCAGCTAAAAACTGAAAACCGTGACATCGGTCAACTCCAAAATATGGGATTTTGCTTCATGACAAACCTTTAGGGCAGCTGAGGAGAGTGTTATATATCAGGTATAAAATAGCTCAATAAGAGCCTGGAATCCAACCATAAATATAGCCCAATTTTTTTCGTCCATATAATTTGATATGGGAAGGAGCTTTAGAGCCTCCCTGTTGTGCTAAGTAGCTGAATATGAGAGAGAGAGGAAGGACAATAAAGCACTGGGTCGTAGCACACACTTCCAGTCTTCGGCTTAATTAGTCTATGTTTAGGTAAACCCAAAACCAGGGTTATACTAGTAATGGAAATCTTTTACATAATGTTCTAAGTTTTTTACTTATATAAACAGACATAAGCTTTCACCAGTCGTCAGTTACAGAGCTGTGACCGGATAATGATCTGAATAAGGAAAAAGTTATAATGAACTGAAACGACATTTGGTTTTGACGGTCATCAGTTATCAGTCGTTGGGTGTTGAGCTGAGCCTGCTGAACTCATTGCCCTTTCATAAAATTTATATAGATACAATATGGTGCTGAAGAATAAGGTTTTTAGACTGAATGAAATCGACCAAAGCTACACATAGGCTCACTGACATCCTATTTAAATCGCTGTCCCCAATTTCAGCCCACAGAGCACTGATGGTTTTCCTTCCAACCGGCCACTTAATTGCATTCACGTTGTGTCTCGGGCCTAAAACAGTCCTTCATTAGTTGGCCAAAATGAAAAAAGCAGCAGGAACGGGACTGAAGACCACCGATCCAAACACTGACTCTCCCTCTCTTTGTCTCTCCCTCTCTCTCTCCTCGCCTTCTCCCAACCTGTAATCCAGCGATCAGTTGTCCAGGCAACAGCTCTGGCTACCGTTCTGCCACGTGCACAGTGCTGCCGGGTCAGGATGAAAGTGCCTGGAGGGGGCGATGCAAATCACCCCGCACCCCACTGGAGAGCCCCATAGAAATCCTGGGCATAAGCCTGCCCTCGGGTTTTTCTCCCAGCGATGGTGCAACACCTCTCTGTGCTAGTCTTGCTCTAGTGCAAAAGATCTCTGTCATTCACATAAATAAATTAAAGTAATTCCAGAGCTGAGGCTTGATTCACTTTAAACAGATCTCAGTGATGTGTTTACTGGCAGAGCGTCTGTAGTTCCTGCTCATCTGCTGCTTTGTCAAATGAATACTTTAAATTATTTTCTTCCTGGGTTTAATAGACACAAATTAACACCTTACAATCACATCGCAGCTGTTTTGAGAGTCAACATATTCATGCTATTTAATCTTGCACAATGTTGCTGTGCATCAGCTGCTGATGATAAACAGAGCACAGGAGGAGGAGGAGGAGGACACTGTTGGAATGTGGAAAGTTAAGACTGTCCAAAACCACATCAACACATACATGTACATACACACATGCTGCACCTATGCTGTGAATGCAAATACGCACATATATCGTGTGCCGTCTTACATGGCATCAGCAACGCTCATTTGGCTCACTGTTGTTGAGGAATTAGCTCATAACCTTGTGCACTGCAGCTCTCAGGCTCCTCCATAATCTCTCCCGCAAACTTTGTGTGAACTCTGGCGCACATAATACCTTCGTTCAGGAGTCAATGGCATGTGGAACAATAGCACAAAGCAGAGTTCCTGAAATGTTTTTGAGGCAAAATCCAGCAAATAAACATTCAATGTGCTCAAGATTTCCTTTCTGTGTATGATTTCCCAATGCTGTTGCAGGGGTGTAGCCTGTCTGGGTGTGGGCCTTCTCAAGACATACATGTCTGTGAGATAATTGTACAGCATGTATGCAAATAATTGAGACAACATATAGTCACGCACAGCTCATTATGACATCATTACCCTCACGAGCAAACTAAGTATGATAAGAGCACAACTTTAATACGACTAAAAATGGCAATAATTTGGTGGATGACCTGCTTTTAGGGCTACAGTTTCCAGACATGGTTCATCACTGAGAGAATAAATGGAAAGAATTATTGCTGTAATAAAGCGTCTGTCCCTTTTTAAATATATATATATATATATTAGTTTAAATGTGAACCAATATATCAGGGTAGAGTAAGTCTGGCAGTGACACCAACTTTTCTACTGTGAAAGACATTCGATGGGAAATAAAAGTGTCATTTTCTTGCAGCGTCTCTCCTGTGTCAATTTCTTCCCCAGTCATTTTCTCTCATTCTCAGTCTGTCAGTCTCCCCTCACACTGTCTGTCCTCTCTCCTCTCTCTCACCGTGATCGTAAGAACTGCTGCTTTTGGTTTGGTTTTCAAGCGAAAACAGATGCACGGTGCCTGATAGAAATTACCAACTCTTGTCGGCAAACACTGAGCATGTTCCATTTTCCACTCGGGGGTGGTTAGAGTCTATTTCCCTCCAACTAAGTGACACGGACAAAAACAAAAAAATCTGTCATAGGGTGATGGCTGAAATTACAGTCTTGGAGTTTAATGAGAAGTGGAGACATAATTTGGTGATTTACTATTCAATGAGCTGGCTTCACAAATGGGTACCATAAGTGGTTTTATCTGTTTATGCACAGGAATACATTGTGAATCACTTATACAAGAAGAGAGAGTGAGTGGGTTTAATGTTGTGTCTGTACTGCCTACAGTACACACAAATTAACAAAACCCTTCAGGACTTCTTCTCTGTACTCAAATAGTTTAAACATTACAGGATTGCAAATGTACTTGATGTCACTCTGAAATGAACTTGATTAGTTCAACTCCCTCTGTGTCTCCTCTCCAGCAATGGTCTTTTCAGCAGAATGGGATCTGACACCTGTATCAGGGTTCACACTCTCTGCAAAACTCCGCTCACACTGATTTGATTTGTGTCACTTTGCGAATACTCTCTCCTCTCCCCCGCTGGTCTGTCACCGCGTACCAGACCTTTAAATACTCATCCTGACCTCGAATAGCCCGACAGCCGGCCAAGATAATCCTCGCAGAAGAGCGAAGGAACTGTGGAGAAAAATCCACCGGGAGAGAGTGACGGTTGGAAAATTCTCACTGACTTTTTTTTTTTTTTCTTATTTATCTTTGTGACAGTGGGTCCAGAGAAGGGGATGACAGAGAGAGAGAGAGAGAGAGAGTGGTGTGGTGCGCTGGCCCTGCGTGTTAGGGAAAGGCTGTGATCATGACTGGCAGTAGAGAGACAACGGCGAAGGAGAGGGACGGCGGGGCCAGAGACAAGAGCTGGGATGGTAATGCATGTCACATCGATGAGGCCACGCCAAGAGAAGTTGGGAATGGGGTCAGCTCCACATCTCCCAGCATCTCTGCTTAAGGGCTCTAACTCCAATTTTCACTGCTATCATTTGTTTGGTCTTTCTCTGTCTCTGTATTTGTCTTTTCTTCTCCTATAATCTGCCTCTGCTTGACTGTGACTATTTTTCCCTCTACTTTTCTACTCTTTATACAATGGAACACCATTCATCTGTCACCCCTGTCTAAGGCTCTCTCTTCTCTCAGTCTCTCTAAACTCTTTACAATTCATCGCTACGATCTAGGCTCTAAATATTTCTGCGTAAAGGGAATGAAGCCAGGATTAAAAAGGGCTGCTTTAAAGCACATGGCAGTACAAAATAGAGCTCTTATTTTTCATTCGAAATAAATATTTGATATTTCATTATATGCTCAAATTCAGCATTTGAAGTGTATAAGCACAGCCTGTGGCTTGCATATCCTGTTGCTCCAGTTAAATAAGCTATAGTTTTTCTATACGAACACACAAATGGAGAAAACTAGCAAGACACTGAACCGATAACCACAGCACCAAATCCTCTCAGGCGTAATGTGAGGAAGCATTTTGAAAAGTTGGAAAATCAAGTATCAAATTTTTAGCGTTTGCTGACTTTAAAAAGTGCCTCACAGTGACGTTGTGGCAGTGGAGACACTGAAACTGAACAGGACAACTTTAATGCTACAAAAGATTTTAGGATTAAACTCCATGGGTTGCTCCTGAATTAACTCAAAGAAGTGTTAATTCTCATGTGTTTCAACTTCACAGCCTTTGCATGATGCAACCAAAAAAGCAAATATGCAGTGGTGTAACAATGCACAGTAACTCAAGCACTTTTGAAATTGTGCTACTTTGAGTATTTCCATTTCATGCCACTGTTTACTTCTTCTAATCTGTACTTTTGACATGTTACAATTTCTACATAAGTAAGCATTATTTCAGCATAAAGACTGGAAGCAGAGGCTGCTAGTCTGGCTTCATTAATTCATTCCATTCATAAACCAATAATTATCTTGTTTGTTTAATTCAGACAAAAAGAGGAATGTAAAGAGCAGCCACTGTTGATTTTAAGGGCGTTATGGGAGTTTCTGTCTGTGCTGAAACAACAGCATGTGACTTCGCCTTGTCATGTGATGGCAAACTGTTTGTCAAGTAAAATTACAAAGTTAACTGCATCCAAGAGTGGTAGTTTCTTCTCGCACTCTTGGAAAGAATGCAAATACGTTCAACCCCCAAAATGTTGAACTATTCCTCTACATCATCTCTAATGTCCATCCATTATTTATAACCGCTGATCCTTTGGAGGGTCGCGGGGGGCTGGAACTGACATTGGGTGAGAGGCCTGGACACCCTGGTTCATCACAGGGCTGATACATAGAGACAAACAGCCAGTCATACTCACATTCACACCTACAGGAAGTGCAAACTAACCTGCATGGCCTTGGACTGTGGGAGGAGGTGCTAACACTGCACCTCATCTGTAATAACAACACAATGTAATAGTGTTCTTCTGCAGGTTTACTCCCTCATACTCGCAAAGTGTCAGGCGGGTGGCACTAGTCTGGGTGGGCGACACCAAGGTGTCCAAAATCTCTCTGCAGCCCACTGCTCCATTGAGCTGCGCAGAGGAGCTTAGGAAGAAAGAAAACAGTGCTAATCATTACCCACACCCTCACCCGCCGCCCTTCCCCTTCCTCTCTGCTCCTTCCCACCTCCTTCCTCTCATTAAAATAAGTCCGAGAGAGCTGGCCTGCATACTGATGCATTGTTAAGCACTCTTAATTGAACTTGAGGATTCTTAATGTGCCATCATTCAAATGCTTAGTCTGTGTGCTCTCGTCTGCTTAGTCCGAATTGCCCTCTGTGCTGCATTTATCTCCACCTCCTCCGCTGCACGTCCATTCAGCTTTTGGTGGAAGGGAGGAAGGGCTCTGTGGCAGATTTGTAATGTGCAGGCATGGAGGAAAAGGACATTGACTCTTTATACAACAGAGGCGAACAAAAGCGTTCAACTTGGTGCCAGTTGGGAGTTTCATCATCAGCCAGGAGAGAGAGAGAGAGAGTGGGGGCAAAGTGAGAAAGAGAGAGAGAGAAAGGAAGCAGTGGGAAAGAGCAAGAGAGTGGAAAAAAAAAGTTATTGGACTAGATGGGGCAGGGCGACATCAATAGCATCCCAAGCAGGGCCACAAATTAGCCGGGCGAGAAGCGGCGCAGCATGGGAGCCGACAGCTGGGGCCCCGTGCGCAATGCCACCAGGGGATTAGCGGGGTTTCAGGATCTGACACAGAGGGGATGAGCGTCATGGGCAGAATAAAGAGCAACGCGGGGATTAGAGAGCTTCCCGACACTCCACCAACACTCATGAAGGGCTTAAAGGGCTATAGATATCATTAATGAATGGACAGGGGGAGAGAGAGAGAGAGAGAGAGAGAGAGAGAGAGAGAGAGAGAGAAGGTAGAGGGGGGGTTGTCTTTTTGCTTTTATTCAGCCTGACCCCCCTACGTCGCCACTCCGATTTTTAATGATCATACATTCCACGTGCATACATTAAAAGTCAATGAGAGTCAGGCCAGAGGAGGCAAACTGCCCGTGTGTTGATCATTCGACATGACACACCAGACAGAGACGGGCTGGTGCTGACTGGTGTATGTTGAATTCATGCCACCCTCTGAAGATTAGGTCTGAATTATTCATCCTGAAAAGTCGTGGTGAAAGTGCCAAACATATATTTGAATATTTGTACGCTTTTGTGTGAGTATACTGGAACAACAAGATAGTATTCACGGCGGCGTGCGTGCGTGTGGGTGCGCTGCTGAGATACGTGTAGGTATCGAATTCTGCATTCAGATGCCGCGTATGGGGTGATTTGAGGGGGCCACGAGGCTGTGTCTTGTTTTATAAAAAGGAAATTGCTGAGTTTTCTCTATAAACACACCGTGCCTTCAGACAGGCACAGCCCCACCAGCCTGTCTCCACAACCACTGCAGGGATTTGGCACCGAGATAACCTTTGCTCACGTAGCTCGCAACCAACCAAGGAGTAGACGAGCTCATGGAGTTATAATGTGATTTTGGAAGGAGGCACGCAGAACCGGCAGCGTGCAGAATATCAGCACAATCTGTGAACTTAAAATACCCCTGTGCAGCCTTTTTCATGATAATGACATCGCCGCTGAGCCAAGTGGGATATCCTGGACAGGAAGTCATGGGGAGATAAGTCTGCCGGTTGTTTAGGAACATGGAGTTATCATCTTCCCCCCTCCTCCACATCCTCCACCTCCTCCTCTTCCTTGCTAGAGCTATGTGTGCAGCACTAATGGAGTCTTTATCATGAAAGAGTTAACTACTTATCACTGGTTCTCTGCCACGGATCAAGAGCACAACTGGATTTGCTGAAGGGGCAGAATGCTCTTTGATGAACTTCAGTCAAAGTTTAATGAAAGCAAATTTGCGTCCGCGGTAAGGCCTCAGCCTGCTCATTCAGCAGCACCTCGGTCTGCGGGCGCCAGAGCCATGCGTTGGCACGGAGGGCGCCGTATAAAATGCAAACCCACGACAGAGGCCCTGTTTGTCTTCCTGTGCGTCTCAATTCATCAGAAATAGATATACAGGGTCAGTGATTTTGTCACGTCTGAGGATGCAAGAGAAAGACCCTGCATGGAGCCTTTATGCTTATTTTCTTCTTCGCAGCGTGGACTTCCCTTCATCATGTTCGGTATGTCCAGATGACTCATATCCAAGTTGGTTTGGAAATGAATCTTTTGATGCCCTGAAGTCACTGCCTCCCACCGTGTGCAAACACGTAACCCACTCAGGTCCTGCTGTGCCAGAGAAACCACACCTTGTCCTTGTGTACTGTATTCAACCATTGTCCTTAGAAGTCCCTTGAGATTCCCAGGAAGGGTGTGTGTGTGTGTGTGTGTGTGTGTGTGTGTGTGTCCTCTTTTTCTCTCACCTCTAAGTGAACAAAGAGTACATAACCTGTTGTAATATGCCTGAGGAAGAAAGAGCATAATGCTTTGTATGTGAGGTGGTATTAATTTACTGTACTTCTTGTTTCCTGATTGATGTCACACTGAAGAGCCTTGTTGCAATTATTGTGTTTCTGTACTCTTGTTGCGGCGGCACAGCACATCACAGTATTCCTGGTGACAGGTGTGTAGGAGAAAAAAAAAAAAAAGAGGCACGCCAAGAACGCAATTTACAAGACGGAACTCATAAGTGAAACATTGCAATCCCAATAAAATCGTTTCCTGTAATTGCCGTGATGATAACGTAGGCGATTTTTCCGAAAAGTTTTGACTCGAAAGCCTCAACAGCAAAGGTGCAGAAATTTTGAACGTAGCTTAATTGCTTCATTGTTGTCAAACGCACTTTGTTAAAAATGGAATCAGGAGCTTTGTTAACAATAAATCTCAAAACCAAGATCTTAAAGCGAAGCTTTAGAATGGCTTCAGAGCAAACACTCGGGCTCAGGAAGGCAGTGGTGTAGTCATTACCGCCTCCCATTTTCACATTGAGATTTTAATCATCGGCTACAGTATTTCTGATTGATGTGTGTGCGTGAGTTTGTGTGTGTGATTGGTGTGCAGACACATATACCCATGCACGGGGGGAGGTGGGGTGGGGGGGTTTGTAATACATCTTCGTAATTAGTCTCATAATTATAAGGCAATAAACTGCAGTACACATGGGAGACTGATCCATCTCTGGGATACTGCAATTACCCTGCTAAGATGTGTTGCTGTGACAAATCTCCAGAAGCAAAGTGAAGCTCGGGCTCCATTCCGCTTGAAACAACATGCAGAACACAGGCTTCGTTCAGGTCTGTGTTTACAAATGAGCGTGGGATGTGAAACTGTGTCTAAAACAAAGGGTTTGCATGGTTTATTTGGCCTGTTTCTTGGACTGGACACGGCATCAGAACCAGATACCCCCCCTCCCCCCCGCCCCAATTTGATTTTAAATTCCAGTCCTGTTGTCACTTCTTTCTCTGTACATTTTTTTCCCCCAAAGGCTGTCTAGACGGTCCAATCCCAAGTCTTCAAATGCTGATGCACAACAGCTCGTCTTCGAGTTCTCGTCAATCTGGTCGATGTGGTGATATCACACGGCCGCTGAGTGAGTCCAAATTGGCTTTGCCTCCATTAGCTCCAGCAGCGCCTCATTATCAGCAGCAAACATCTAGCCTGCAGGGCCAGACCTCTGCTACTCCGCCACCCACTAGTTCCATATCACACACACACACACACACACATACACACAGGTATGCACGTGCAAACACATTTAGGGATGCTCTGACTGTCTCTCACGCTCACACACATGTACTCTAATACCTCCCTTTCCGTATCTTTGATTAAGCCAGCAGGATGTGCAGGTTGTTAGTGAGCACACCTGCTTTCATAGCCGACAATCACAAAGGATGATGGTATGCTCATCAGCTGGAGGTAGAACGGGAAATCACAGCTTTTCCCATCGCTGGGCAGCGGGGAGCGCCGGTGTGCTGAGGTTTTTGTGACGACAACATGACAGTGGAAATAGCAGCGACTTGATATGAATGAACATGAAGCCCCCCCTTTTCCATTTGCACAGCAGCGAAACATAAACAAGCAGGTACTCACACATGCATGCGTGGTACATGTTCACTGAGCAAAGGTTAGGTTTGCTTAAATTACAGGTGCACACACACACATGCAATTACACACAGCAAATGTTGCGGGGCGTATAACCTTTTCTTAGCAACATGCAGACCTTTTTTCCATTCAGCATCAGTGGTCACAGTCTGAACAGAGACGTCATGCCTGCAAGTCATACTCCTGCCGAGTAACGGATCAATGATTCATGGGCAAATCTTTTCTTTCAGTTTTCTCCAGTTAAAATTTTAAAATCAAGAGAGATCATATAGATAGTATTTGTATAGAATTTGATTGACATACACTTTGTCATAGACATCATCCTTTCTTCATTAGTCTCTTTATCCTCAGAAAGACTCTTCCATTTGTCAAGCATTCTGTGGATGAGCTTGTTTTAAAGGAATAGTTCAACATTTTGAGAAATATGTGCTTTCCTGCTGAGAGTTAGATGAAATGACTGATGTGACTCATATCTGTCTGGTATATACAACTACAGCCAGTTTGCTGAATATCTAAGCTTAGCATTAGGATGGAAACAGGAGGAAAGAGTGATCACGACTTTGTAGGTGGTTTTTCTATATGGCACGCAGGAGGGACAGCAACTCCTCAGGTCGCTCGAAATCTGCAATTCAAAAGGAAGAATGAGACAAAGTTTCCACAAAAAGCAGACGTGTCAAAGTCTGAGATATCACTGTGTGTCAACGAAAACTACTCCAAATAAGAACAGCAGGGGTGTCGAGACGTTTTGTTCAAAAGAATACATCTTGTGAGTGAACGAACTGAATTGAGTCTCTTCCTGAAACAATCCATTCAGTCAGTTCAGTTAAGCTCTCGTTCAGTCGCAATGTATCCATGGATGTATAGTCATCTGTCACTGGATTACTATGATACTGAGGAAAACCTTGATGATTCTCATGGGCAAGTTATGAGGAGCATCTTTTTATATTTCTAAGTGGATTTGTGGACATTGATTCATGATGCATATCTGCAATAATGACATCCTCAGAAAGTCTTAAAGTATGTGTATTGTGTCTGTGTGTAGACTCAGAGAAGAAGCATGACACTAATTAGGATATTGAGACGCTATGGAACTGACAGCACCTGGCCATTAGTTTTCCACAGTCATTAGCTTTCATGGTTTTATCTTCACAAAATGATAATGTAAGATTATAACACATCACAATATGATATCTTTAACCAACTAAATTCTCGGCTCACTAGCTCCTTCCTGATCAACTGCTCTCAGTTCACTAGTTATCGAGCTCAACCAAACTTTCGGCCATGTTACGGTTCAGAGAGTGGGATTACACAGTCTGAGCTCCTGTCGTGCACTGAACGATTCCACGAGCAAATCTTCTGAACGAGTCTTTTAAATGAACTGATTCTAATGATTCACTACATTGAACATAGCTGCTTGGAACATCACTAAACAGCAATAGATAGACAAGAAGGAAGCAGAAAAGAAAGGCAGAAGGAGGCAAGGAGGCAAGGAAGGAAAGAAAGAAGGTACCACATAATGGGTTCTTTTTTTGGTGAAGGGCATAAAGAAAACCCAACTCTGTCCCTGACAATTAAACTGACAGTGCACAGGAGCAGCAACATAGAATTAAAATTAAAGAAGAGCAAGAATGTTGATAAGAGCTAATTTGATTCCCTGGGATCTGGGAGGAAGGTTTGAAAAGACAGCCGCAAGGGTGGGCTCTATTAATTGCCAAAAAGAGGCTCTCAGGGGATTATGACTCTTGCTGCCAGGTGAAGCACACTCCACACACAAAAGTGACACTTTTTAATAGTGTTTTTTAAGAGTAAAGCCAGGTTTTTTTTTATTAAGGGATTTTGTGTTTTAAATTATGTGAGTATATATTGTGTTAAGGAAAATAAAATCCTTTCCTTTATCCTCTAGATATTAAGGCTTTGAATATAACACATGCTAAATTCTTTATAAAAGAGTCAAATACCAAGAGGCAGAACAGAAAAATAGCAAAAAATGAGTGAGAAAAATAAAGAGTTTTTTTTAAAAAGGTCTACAAGTGTATAATTTGCATAATTGGACTAGCTGAAATTACAATTTTGTGATTTTTAACCTCTGCTAACCCACACAATGTTTGTCAGTGCAGCTGAAGATGCAGGGCAGGATTTTCTGTGATGACTCAGGATAAGATGAATGTTGATAGCTATTGAATCAGCCTGCCATAAATAATTGAAGTGACAAACGGGTCAGGGTGCTTGAAGGCAACAATTCCCAGTCACATCTCAGTTCAAGTATGAAGCTTTAATAACCACTGTGATTTTTTTTTTTTTGTTCCCCCCTCTCTCAGGTTGTAGCTCCAGCCTTCTATCCCTCGCCCTTTCTTTTATTCATTCATTCGTCCGGCGTCGACTAGAAAGAAACAGGGTCAGTTTATTGAAGCTTTCCTCGGGCCCTTTCCTGTTGTCTGGCTCCGCTTATGTAAACCAGACAGCCCCGGCTCACCGGACACGACAGCTCCAACTTGAATAGGACTCTGATTCCATTCTGACGAGCTCCTCATCAGCACCCGTTGTCTAAGAATTTAAACTCTTCCTCGAGACGAGACGATCGAATCAAAGACGCCCTTACATCGTCTTACCAAAGCCACCCTTTCACACGAGGCCTTGTATCTTCGCCCGCTCCCACTTGCTACATTGGTATTCTTGTTTCCTTGTTATTTCCTTTGAACCATCATGACGCCTTTGAACTCATCATTTCTGAGCACAGCAATTCCCCAGTTCTAGCTTTTAACGGCGGCTTTACCTTCACAGCCTACTGCTCAGTCCTACGAAACCACATTTGTCAACGAAAGCGAAACAAAGCACAAAGGAAGGAAGGGAACGCCGGTTTGCCTGCCTGTATGTGTGGTGGCATACAAACTAAACTCAATAGTCGTGCAGCTGGAAAAAGTAGCAGGAGAAGCACAAAGAGAGTAAAACTAGGCTATGGGAATGCTGCTTTGGAAAAGGAGAGCGACTGCAGAACATGATGGAAGCAGGAGGGAATGGACTTTGCTTTTGTGTGGCTGAACAAACAAACGGTCATCCCACGCCGGGATGAGAAAGAATCACAGGGCAGTGCCAGACTGAAACGAACGGCAAACACAGTCCAGTCCGAGTCAAAGTGGTGGGAGTCCCATGCTGCATGAATTATTAACCCAGAGCAGGTGGGTGATGCTTGAAGTAAAGTTTACAGTGAAATGTGGAAAAAAAAAAGTTATGTGAGCTGCGGCGCTGTGGATCAATACTTGTTAATGAATGCGGCCTTGTTAATTTTAGAGGTACATTTTGGAGCTTCATTATGCTCTCCAAACACGATAAACATGATTCAGGTGAGTGGGCAGCGAAAACGGCCTGACAAACAAAAACCCCACAGTTCTCTGTCCCTGTCTATAGCAGATTGTTTTATAGGCGAGGAAACAGTTTAATATTTCTACATTTAACCTCTACTGTTCACATCAGCGCTGGCAAAATTTTGGATTAAAAACAAAGTGAACATGGGTCTGCTAATCAAAGGCTGGTGTAATCTTAGTCATCTGCTTTACTATCTTATCTTGCAAGCACACTCTCTTTCCCACCAGCCATTCATAAATCCCATTCTTTACTGGTTAAAGAGGAATCCTATCTATTGGCAAAAAAACCCTCCTTTGCAGTTCAGAGATGCTGTTTGAGCAGCAAAAGCAGCATAAAACTGGCAATCTAATAAATAAACCCCCGAGGTGAGATTCATGTTCTAAATAGTCGAGCGCATAACCTGAAATTGTCAAACGTCCTCAAACTATCCATCTTTAAGCTCCGCAGCGTTCGTCCCACATGGATAACGATCTCGCAGTGGCTCGAGGCCACGTCTAAAATACGCTCCCACACTTCCTGTAGGCCTGTCAGATAGAATCTCCTCATCATCACACTCCTCTAAAGTTCAGACATGTTTGCGTGTGGGAGGAAGTTTTTGGGGAGATAATGACATTTTTGTAAACATAGGGTGGGTTTGATTTGAGCTCTGGCTTGTCCCCAACATAACTGTAACGTTGCCAGTTTTGCTGCAGGGGTGTGGGCTTTCCTCCAATCCTCCAAAGGAAACATGACAGGCTCACTGGCCAAAAGGCTGACATGAATGAGGCAGCAATGTCAGACCAAAAGCTTCCCCTGGTTCCACACTTTTTGTATCTTGGTTAAAGATGGCTTTGAAACAGATCGCTCGTCACATCTAAAGTGGTTGTTACAGATCGCACTGGTGGCCTTTTTCTGAAGTCGGGGATGCACAATGGCTCAGCTTTCTTTGACTGAATGTTAAACTGGTGCAATTTTTTGCATAGACAAGCAAAATTAAAGATGCCCTGTGGAGTATTTACCTCTACAAGTACTATGGAGACATGTTTATATGAGTGGGTCCCGTTTTGTTTACACCATGCATGTAGCCAGTTTCACACAGCTGAGGGTGATAATAAAGGCAGTGAAGATCACTGCAAGCTAGCAAACATGGATATAAACAATGCAGTTTTTTTTTTTTCAAATATGTTTTTTCAAATGTTTTATAATGAAGAAAATACATTCAACATATATGGTAAACCTCAAGTTTACCATATATACACACACAATGTTTTTTGGTGTGTGACATTAAATGTAAACAGAAACTTTGTTTACAAGAGAACTCCACAGGGCGGCTTTAAAACAAAGCTGCAGCATATATCAGTACATAAATTTATATAAATTCAGCTGACAGCTTGAGAGCTTTTCCTTTCCCGTATCTGTTGTTTTCCACATGGTAGGTCAACTCTTCATATATACAGAGACCACAAGAAACCTACATATTTTCGGATAGAAAATCTAATTGAAGGAAACATACGATGTAAATATAATTCCATTTCAGCTTTGTCACACATGATGAAAAATGTGAGTTAATATTCACAATAGCACAGCTCTACTGGCAGCAGCTTTAAAAAAGCGTGCATCACCCAATACTGCGTTCTGTCGGTGCTAAAAAAAAATGTGACTGATTATCATAAATATGCATCACACAAACACACACACACAAACACGATTTATATTTCATCACTGTGGTAGACCACAGAGGATTGAAGAAATGCTAATTTGTCCGGCAGCGTTCCTATTTGGTACCGGTGCTGATGATGATCCTGCTTTGGGTCCAGTGGGACCTTACCTGCAGCAAAATGACTACAGCATAATCTCCATGAAAAAAAGAAAAAAAATACAAACAGGCAAAGTAACTCATCTACTGACTATGGCTGGCTATGAGGGAGTCATCGGCTTCCTCTGAAGCACAGGAAAAAAAACAAGATCTCTCGCAGTTCAAAACAACCTCAGAGTCTGTTGTAATTTCCGTTGAAGCCTCTGTATGTGAACACACTGTCAACTGTCTCACAGGCTTTTATTGTCTGACGCTAGTGTTTAGAAACTGGCATTTAAAATGTCAGAAGTAGCCCAGTTTTTGGATCCAATTTCTGTTCTTATTGAATGTATAATTTAATTTTATGGCCTGTTTCTCCATCACAATTTCAATCTCATCATATTAAATCAACTTGAATTTATCTCATATATACATTATCCTGTTTCATACTGTATCTGTATAGAGACTAAATAGTAATGGGATTTGACTGATTTCAAATTGAGCCTGCTTGTGGGTGTACACAAACAAATCTGCACCTTTACCCGAAATTTAATGAATGCTGTAATTCCAGAGGAAGGAAGGAAAGCCAAATATGAGTGAAGAACATTCGTAGCCTGCGGCCGAACTTTCAGAAACGACTTATCTTCAGTCGGCAGAGGTGTAAACAAAGCAAAATGTCCAGCACGGTTGGAACACAACTTAACACGAGCTAACAAAGCTGATGTTTAAGTAGTTTCAGGGAGCTGCTGCTGCTGCTGCTCTGAAGCAAATATTTAGATCAAACCTGGCAACGTTAGCAGCTTTAACTGTGGGGCAGCCAACACTTTTCATCAGACAACAACAAACAAACAAAAACAAAAGCAGGGTTCTCACTAGTTGAACAGGTAGAGATGTGACTCCTCAGGGGAAGGGGTGGGGGGTGGGGGGGGGGACTGGGATTGTGATGGTGGTGGCGTAGCTGCTTTCAAATATAATCTGTGTAGTGCAAAACAGTGCTGGTGCTGAGGATGCAAGGTTTGGTTAGAATATAAAATAACCTCCACTAGTTGTCCTGAGATTCACAGTTTGCCATTCTTGATTAGCATTGAACCAACATTACTATAAAACATTTAAAAAGGTGAGTCATGATCCTTTACTCAAAAGAGAAAACTTTACTGTTCAAATATAGATTTATTTCCGTATTCCTTCATACAAACATCTATGTTTTTTTCTCCAAAAAAATAAACTGTTGAAACGGATGAATCAATACAAGTGCACTGTCACAGCTGCCAACAGTGTCCACAAGGTAGTCGAAGAGTGGGCAAAGCCATGTGATGATTGGATATAAAGCAACAGAAGGGGGGGGGATCCTCAAGGTTGACGCACAACAACAAAGGCGAGTCGTTGTCTCTCTTCCACTCTGTATTGACCTCCAACACCTGAGTTGTACCTCGTCAGGTAGAAGTACATGGGAGAGGTTCTGCTCCTCTGTGCAAAGATTCATTGGATTAGAAAGATAATTATGGGCAATTAAATTCTGACTTCATCGCCACCAAAAACAGATCAGACTGCAGGTGCAGCTGAAATGCAAATGCATTCATCAAAACAAGTCGCTTCATCCGGGTCTGGGTGTGTAAGATCTCATTTGTCTTAGAGGGAGGGAGTGTGCACGTTACACTCGTTTCCAATGCAAATCATTTAGAGGGAATTTTGTTTTGACCCTCCTGCTTCTCTGGTGCACCTCACACAGCAGGGCTCTTCAGGAAAAAACAGAAAGATCTTTAGGATGAATTTTAACTCCCTCTGAAGACCCACTTGTGTTTGCAGTTTTACACATGCACCCACAGCCCACAGACAGGGCTCCTGCTTGTAGACAGAAGGGATAAATGCTGCACACATGCTTTGCTTTTGCAGCCTGACAAAGTGTGCATTTCCCCCACCTCCTTCAACCTCCAGCTCAGAGAGGCACAGAATCCACTCATCAGTCCACAAAATGCTCCTCTTTGATCTCATGTGTTGTGTTCAGGTGGTTGGCCAGCTCTTGCATCACAGCATCTTTCCCGATCTGATCGTTCCTCCTCTTCTCCATGATCACGTCCTCCAGGCTCTGAAACTCCAGGACGTGACTCTTCTTCTCTGAAAACAGCAGTTTCAACCTGTACGGCTGCTTCCCGATCCGGATCTCACCTCCGATCTTAAACTCCCGTTTGCCAAAGCGGCACCAGGCGGCGAAGCACTCCGAGTTCCTCCAGTACAGCTCCCGGTCTCTGGAGCCCACATGGTCCAGGGCGTTGCGCACGATCACCTCCGGCGGGAGCGCGCGGTACCGGTACAGGCCGTTCACTACCCTACCTTTCTTGCCCTGACTCACGTCGGTAAGAAAGTTGTTCTTAATCTCCGCCCTGTGCAGGTGAACCACCTGGAAGTCCCCCACGTACACGGCCCAGTGCGGGTACTGTCCGGTGGCCACGAACTCCAGCAGGTCTCCGGGTCTGCACCGGTTCAAGAGGCTCTCCGCGCTGTGCGTCGCGGCTCCGGAGCCACGCTCGTACACGCACTCCTCCCGGTAGTGGATGGCGCACGCGAGCTCGTCCCCGGGGTCGAAGGGCTTCTCCTCGCGGGTCACCGCGCGGTTGGCCGAGGAGAACGGGTCCAGGTTATCGTCCTGGTCGTCGTCGCCGTCGTCGTTGGAGAAGATGTAAGAGACCCCGATCCGCGGTCCGTCGTCGTCCGGGTCGAAGCCATGTGGGTCCGACGTGGGCACCTCCGCGTAGTTCAGATGCGTTAGTTTCTCCACCTGGTTCCCCATAAAGGTGGAGGGTGGATGGAGGAGGAGGGGGGGTGAAGCCGAGCACACAAACAGGATCCACCTGTTCCCTGCGCACTCACAGGGCTGTGAGGCGTCTCAACCGGACCCGAACACAATCAATAATCCATATCCGGGTGTATCGATCCTCCGCGTGAACTCGGACCTGAGAGGAAACGAAGAGGACAGAAGTTTGAGTGAGTTAGTCCAGGACAGCAGGAGGCGATCTGCAAGTCACACTGCTCACAGTTTACCAACAGGTGTGACCTGACACACCTGTTGGATCAGTTCCCTCCGTGCTCACCAGTTCAAACTACAGCTGTGTTTACTTTTCACTGTATCAGCCCACATACACACACACACACTCCCGCTGTCATGTCAGTGTGTCTCAGTTAGTGGAGTCAGTAAAGTGTGGACAGAGGCTGGACTCACCTGCAGATCAGCTCTCTCTCTCTCTCACGCACTCTCCCTCCTGTTTTTACATGTGTGTGTTGATCAGTCTCACTCGGGCTCTTCCTGGACTGTGGCGCGCACGGCTCGGCTCGGCTCTGTGTCTGTAGTATGAACCAGAGCGAAACTCAACCAGGACCCGTTGACTGCTGGGAGGTGTTGTCTTTTAAAGCGACAGTGCGCCCTTTTTTTTTTCTTTCTTTTTTGCCTCATTTACATGTTCAGTATCTGGTTCAAACGAGTAGAAAAACATCCAGCAACTTGTTGAGATGTTGCAGTTTCATATGCATGAGGGACTATTTGCAAAGTAATCAATTAATCAAGTGAATATAGTATTAATACAATTTGCATGTTCAGGATACAATGAGCTTACAAAAAATACAGATAAGTATTTTTTTCATTGTAGTTCAAAATTTGGACATGTGGAATATTAAGGATACACAACTTTAAAAAAAACCTAACTTAAAAATAAGGTCTCAATAAGCCCTTATCTCAATACCACACATGTGATCAATACAGTGTTTTTTCATACAAACATACATCCATAGAGAATACAGTATATCTGGATTAGTCATTCATATATTTTTTGATTAACAAAAGAAGTTGTCATATAATTCTACCAAAGAGCCCATAAAAGTTTTAGAAAAAAAAATATTTAAAACATTCTTGAACAGAGAAGCAGACACATCCTGTATATAGAAAAGGGAAATGGGTGTTTGAGGCTGAGAAATACACACATGTACAATTCTGCAATTTCATTTAGCAGACGCTTTTGTCCAAAGCAACGTACATCTGAGAGTAAATACAACACAAGAAAGGATCTAGTCAGGAGAAAACAACCTGGATAAGTGCCAAAAAAGCAAGGTTCAAGTTATATAGGGCCTATCTACAGGCAGTGAGGGGGGCATACATTACAACATACAATTAGACAAAAAAAGTGTTTTGTTTGTTTAGGGGTTTTTTTGTTTTTTGTAGGTATATAAGTAAAAGTTAAAATGTGTGTTAATCCCTGACTTTGGTTTACTTAATGGCAGGTGACAGTAACCAGATGTGCACTGTTCAGTTTATCGTGAATATTTTCCATACGCAGAAAGTTTTCTGTCATGATGAAATGAGGCTTAAGTATGAAACCTTGCATTAGCCCTGAACTGTATATACAAGGACTCATGATGTAATGTGAGGATTAGGATCATAAAGACTTGAGACTATTCAAGACTCACTGCTATTAACTAATTTCCTCGTGCTTTCACACACAAACCACAAAGATGGCTTTATTGAATAAAATGTTCTGCATATATTTTATTATAATGCAGTGTCCCATTGAAATTGAGGTTGTGTCACTGTAAAAAAAAAAAAAAAAAGATATCGCTCTTTCCGTATCTTAATTTGCACTGGATTTTGCCTCCAAACCTCTTGAGCTATCGAGATCTACAAACCACTGATGCCAGCTGGGATATCAACACAGTGACCTAAATTAAATAGACCTTTTTTCACAGAAGACATTTGGATTTGTCACAGTGGGAAAAGCACAGGTGTTACCAAAAACATGAACAATGGCTGTTTTATTCAAGCATCCCAGTGAACGGTGACAGTGGGCCAGCATGAACAATACTGAGATAGTGAAACTGAAGCAGCTCAAGTCTCTCATCTTATTATTTACACCTGTGCTTTTTTGTCACCCACCAAAATATAAATGAAAGTCTGTTCCATGTTTGACAATTTATGACAATTTCTTTTGTTTGTGCACTGCTGACAGTACTTCCTTGTGTCACTTACAGTCTGAACCAACTTAACTCTGGTCTAAAGGAAAGGTGTAATTCACTTCAGAGGAACTTCACTCCTTGATTCTGTAGACGTCAACAGCACAAGGAACCATGCCCCTTTTTTGATAAGCGTGTCAGACAGTTTGGGTTTCGCAGTGGGACAAAATGTATGACACCTGAATCAAACCAGGGTTTTGGAGTTCTGGTTCTATCTCCTCTCCTCCCTCTCCATCCAGCTCTGGCACTGCCCCAGCCTCCACTCCTGCGCCAGGAAGTGAGACTGTGTTCACTTCCCAGCCAAAAGGTAAAATCCTCCTTGGACAAGCCAGATATTGAGGCTTACAGTGTCTCAGGCAGCCATTACACCTACTTCTTGGAGCTTTTGAACAGATGAATGTGAATTCCAGATCAAACATAACTAGAAGAAAGCAAACATCTACGGGGAATTGATTGGTTTGTTGTTTTTTTTCCCCTCACAACTGCATGCGATATTGTGATTGAATTTCTGAGGATATTTACGGCTCTGCATCCATCCAAAGAAACAGCTTTATTGGCTGGGCCTGCGATATGGCAAACGCAATGCTGGCACTTTGCGCAAATTGAACCGTTGTTGAGAAATTACCTGTGACTTAACATGTTGTGTAGTAAACAGGATTAGTCTTGCAGAATGGTTATTCAGAATGAAGCCGAGTGGAGAAATGAATGAGTCAACATTAGCTAGATCATTTGTTGCCACTTAATATCTTCACAGGCGAAATGCTCTTAGTGCCGTGTGACGCACTGTTTGGAGGGAGAGAGCAATTAGAGATTTTTTTTTAAATGCCTGATGCAAGGTTATTAAAAGATTAGCTTCACCTAGCTTCATCTCAACGCTGCCTTTGTTTGTTTCTCTTTGGAACAAAGGCTCTTCACAGGGAGCCGGAGCAGGCAGGAAGGGAGAGATTTAATCACATAAGCACATTCCCGCTGATGTTAAAGATTGGCTTGTTTATGGCTCCATCACAAAACTGTTTTTAGAGGAAATTCTTTTCGTATCTCCAGAATCCTACTTTAGTGATCTGCAGGAAGTGTCTTATCGCAAGTCCCAGAAATATTTAAACATTTTTTTCCAACACTTCCTGGATTTGTAGTTGGCGGTTGTATCGCTCTACTAATAATCCTACAGCATACCTGGAGCTCAGGATTTAGAATCCAGAGATGAAAAGTTCATTCCTTCTGTTCTGGCTCTGCTCACTACATGAATCCTGAGTCCTGCTGCAGACACTGCCCTCGTGTGGTTCTGTTGAATTACTGCAACATGTAGACCACAGTACAATTGGAAAAATGACTTACCCACACTTCCAATTACAAATACAAGTATGGTGGTATTCATTTCTGAAAAGGTCTGCAGCGTTTATTTACATTCAGCAAGACTGGAGCACACAAAAATGCTCCAGCTGAAACACAGTTGCAATTTGACTAGACAGCAAAGTTTTCCTGAAGTACAAAAAAAACATTCAGAAAAAAAGCAAACATTGGTGAACAATTTGAGTTGAGCACTGATGAAAACAACTGTGTCAAAATACTACCTACTGGTAATCCTTTCTTATATACAAATAATTTCCAAGGCATAGGTTTTATGATGAATGATGCTGCCATTAAAAATGTTGGGTACTACATCCGGTTGCCTTGTCTCTTTTGGCTCTGGATCTTTCTCCTCAGCATCTGGTCGGGAATCAGATCCGACTCTTTCACATCTGTGTTTTCACAGCCCACCACAGGACAGCTAGAGGACAGAGTAAGAGAAGGAAACTTTTAAAGGGTATGGAAACACACAAATATACAAATTCACACAAATGTGAGCGAGTAAGGGTTCAAAAAATGTTGCCTTTGATACCCTTGAATTCATGTAAAACATCATCAGTCACGTAGCTAATCAAATTGAGGAAAGCCTTCTTGAGTTGCACTGCTATAATTGTGCATGGAAGGTGTGCACAGTGACCACAGTCAGGAGTCAAGACAATAGGAAAGTTTCTTTGACAACAACATAAGACCTGCATTGGGAGTTCATCAGTGTTCCTCGAGGACGCGCCACATTTAATTTCATTCCAACATCAAAGCAGTGTAATAAAGAAAATGTGAATTAAGGCAGACTGCTGGTCCCACGCCAGCCTGCAGAGTTGTTTACTGCTGTAAAACCTGACTCAACTTTCTAACAGGCCTCCGAGGGAGAGTGTCTTACCGGCATTTCTTTTTCTGGCTGTGTCTTGTTTTGATCAGGCCCAGTATGGCTTCTTCATCATAGTAGTGGCTACATTTCTTATTCTTCACCGGGTTCACCATTTCAACCTTGAATACAGATAAACAGTGGTGTGTTATATGATGAAACAGAGACCAGAAACACAATTTAGCTGCTGAAACATCAAATCAAGGTGCTTTTCTATGTTTTGCTGATAGTGAAACTAATATGTTTTTGTCAGAAATTAGGCAGAGACGTAATAAGAGGAAGCATTTTGAAACAAAAAAAGGCATTTGATCTGATGGCATGAATTGCAATGAATTAAATAACCCATAAGCAGGCTGGAGGGGTCTACCTGTGTGAGTGGGCAGGTGAAGTTGACTTGGCTCTGTGTGACAGCAATGTCCTCATCAAGCTCCTCCATCTTCTCTTCTGACTCTTGGTTGGCTGAAAACACAACATACATGCAGCGTACTTCCAAAATGTCCAATTACAGGAATAAATAATTAACTGGATCGATGACAAGATGCCAGGCAAGGACATGGACTTGGCAGAAATATGTCCCACTTAGGTGCTGATGAATTAATCCTGCAAGCTATTAAATTTAAAATATAAAAAAAAAAGCCATAAAGGATTTGGTGTTGAACAAATATTACCACCACTTCACAAACTCTTACTTTTGCATAAGACACAAAGCCACATACATTTATAGTAGCACCCATAGCCTTAAGACATTACACAAACAGATGCACAGTTATCGACATGCACACACAAATCTCAGCCGCTCACACAGGTACACATCAAACACACCCACCCACACATAAAGCAATCTCCCCTTTTTAGCTGGTGCATCAAGTTCATAATATCTATTGTTGATGTTCCAGTGTAGCTACAACAATCGAAAAGTCAAAGGCCATCCTGTGCTGAAAATATTTTTGAAAGACTAACTAAAACTCATCCAGGCAATGATGCAATGGCCAAGCAAATAGAGATACATGTTTTAATTTCAGCCTTTAACAGAACAACATGTAAGCTTCATTAAGTATGACTCAGTAGGAGTTTGATGAGTCTGACACAGTATATCCGAATACATTTCCAGTATATTAAACTACCTCATAGAACTACCTCAATTTGGCAAACTCACACCGGAAAATATGTTTCCTCACGCAATGCAACTTTTGGGACTGAGTCAGACTGGGAAAATAACATTGCAGCAGCAGCAGGAAATTTACTCATGATGTCTACAGAGAACCAAAAAATATGGCATTGTCTGTCTTTTTAATAAGGGGTGTAATAAAGACAGCAATTAAGAAACAGAAATAACAGCTACAGGGTGGATAACAAACAGTAAACTCTGCCAACTCTGACATGCTTGTTTGAAATTAAGCAAATTACCCTCAAAAGGGACAGAAACTGAGATTTTTGTCTCCTTGGCTGAGAAAACCTAACGCAAGCACAGCTATGATCAATGTCAATGATATGTTCTGAAAGAGCACTCATTCAGACTATATTTGCCATCTTTTCTCGTCACAGGTCTTACCTTGGTTGAGGGTGTTCTTGATGCTGTCCTTGAAGGCCACC
Source organism: Centropyge bicolor (assembly GCA_037975185.1). Lineage (NCBI taxonomy): Eukaryota > Metazoa > Chordata > Actinopteri > Pomacanthidae > Centropyge > Centropyge bicolor. The sequence goes on along the minus strand of JBBMOC010000032.1, from coordinate 855,414 downwards.
ACTTTCTGGTGAGTCTGCAGATCAGCATCAGAGAGCCTGGCTACTCTCTCTGTGAACCGCTCCTTCACTTTGGCAGACAGGCTGAACATGGCCTCTGGCTGCTGAGTAACCTACAGAAATGCAATGGGGTTAGGTCAATTTGCTCTAACTTTACAATTAGAGTCAGCTTCAGTGTTTTCTCTGACATTGAAAATAAACACCTTGACATTAGGACTTGCCTCTCCAGAAAAACTGGGTGTTGCTGGATGAGTGCAGAATGACCTTCCAAAGAACCAATCATCTATAGTATATGCCCATTTTATACATGTAAGTCTTTATCCCAGTAATGCATCTTGAGGCTGAGCTGTTTACTCAGTAAGGGGAAAGGATGTTTTCCACTTATGTGATTAGACCAAGCCAGGATGCTCTCACCTCTGCTGTGACTTGTTGCACAACATCAACAAAGTAGTTAATCTCCCTGTCCAGCTTGGCACACTCCAGAATCATGGCCTCCATCTCTCTGATGCCAGGGTCCATGTTTTTACCTGTAACATGACAGCACACACGTTGACTGGAAAAATATTCAGATTTGTTACTTTTTACCACTGGAATTACACTTATTAAATCAAGATGTAGTGAAAAGCATCATCCTAAACAGCAACTCTGGGGAAATCGCTTTTTATTATGTAACGCTAATTAGAACAGATCTACGTATAATAAAGCAGAGATTGACATCGGACGAGCAAACAGCTACTTCACATGACAAACAGACAGGGAGTGCTTGTTGATACTCACCCTGAGCTTCCGCCAGGTCCATGGCTACATCTGTCACGATGTCCATCCCTGTCCCGATGTCCGCCTGACACAACTTCAGGCTCGACAGGGTCCCGTGAACCGAGCTCAGAGACATTATGATGGAGCTCTTTTCCTCTGAGACCACAGACACATGTAACCTGGAGTTAAGCTAACGCCCCGTGGTGGCTAACGTTACCTGCCTCTGGTCTGGTTAGCTTCACGTTGCTAGCTAACCTATGAGTTACTGTATGTTATACAAAGCACCCGTTTTTTAATCTGTGTAGTTCTTTTACTAATGCTATTATGAAGATAATCGAAAGTGGATTAATACATGAAAGCAGAAACAACACACGCAAATAACGCGCGAAAAGTAACAACAACACTAGCTACGGCTAACTTCCGGGGTTGTTTTTTTTTTTTCAAAGTAAAAGCCTTGATCAAATGATCAACTTATAAATTGAAATGAAACCAAACAACATCTTATGAACTATCGTTTTTATTAATGAATTTATTTGAAAATGGCACATAGTGACAAGATACAAAGTTGGCACATAAAGCAATGTGGAATTTATATTTTCTGTCTATGTACAATCTATTAGTGCATTAAGACTTTAATGGTCAATGAAATGTGTAAGTAAACACTTCAATAGGCTTTTTCTTCATTGAAGCACTGCTACAAATCATCAAATTAATGGAGGCTGAACTCCATTTAGCTGCTTCACTGTCAGGACTGACATGGTTTACTGAGATGCTTGAATAGAATGAAGCAGTCTTCAATGTTGTAAGTAACATCTGAGCTTCTCCTAATATGACAAGTCGAAATGTATTACAGTGAAAAAAGCCTATGTTAACAAAATTATAGTTGTCTGATAAAATGCTTCATCCAGATCTTCACAGTATTGTTCTGAACTCATCAAAAATGAAACTGGGCACATGGGCTTCGGCCACCTTAAAAATACAGAGAAATCAAAGAGAAATATGCATTACTATCCCACAACACTGGCTGTATAAAATGCAAGACATAGTGCTTAAAATGCCTGTAGTTATGTCTTATACAAGGCTATTAACTATTTCTTACAGTATTAGAATATTACCGCTGCTAAACATATTGCGTACAGTCCTTAGAAATCAAAGCTCAGGCTTCCCTTCCAACCCCAGTTAATGTAAATTGTTAATTGTAATTTACCACATTTTTACAACATTACTAGCAGCATTACTAGGTTGTCCTACCTTGCGTGACAGTTTTGTGTACTTCACATAGTCTTCCAGGAACATCAGCGCTCCCACCACATCAGAAGGCATGTCAGGGATCTTCTGACTATCATGAGATCAAATGGAGACTCAAACATGAGTTCATAAAGTCATAACAGGATACACTTCATAAAAGTACTCAGATCAAGCACACAGAAAGAGAACATATATATAGCTATGTATATGTATGTATGTGTGTGTGTGTGTGTGTGTACACACACACACACACACACACACACACACACACACACACACGCATACATACATGCATACATATATATATGAATATGTAATTTAGGTAATATTCCAAAGCAGTCGAATCTGCTATGTTACCTTGTACACTGCTCCATGATGGAGCGGATGAACTGGCCGATGAGAGCCATGAATTGTTGTGTGTATCTGGAGTGGAACTGCTTGAGCAGGGTGAGCAGGCCGAGCACCAGAGGAGGCCAGTCAACTGCGTCTGTGGCTTTCCTGCAGGTCATTCCTGGGCACAAGTCACAGTCATGTGTCATTTACATGTGGATGCAGCCTTACACACCAGCAAGTCTGGCATACTGGGCATACTGATGGAAAAATCCACCACATAATTAATCACTACTGATCCCAGTAGGGACTCCCTACATATCCTAGAATATTGCTCTTTGTGTGCTAGGTACAGTATGTAGCCTACCCAGTAAAAACACATTTCAGGTGTAAGAGATAGAGCAGCCAATACTGGGTGTTATGCCATGTGGGCAGCAAGGTTTCAGCTAGAAGTGACAATACAAAAACATGGACCTGAAAATATGTAAGAAACAACTTTGATGATGTGATGGATAAACAGAAGTAGAAAATGTAGCTTCTCTGAACAATAAACCATTAAGGCACACTGGTTTGACCTGCTCACAACAGTACAACTTATCAGCAACAGTACCATCAATGCTGTACTATAATGAACTGAAAAAAACTTGCCTTGGTTTTTGCTGTACTGAAGCTTAGGCAGCTGTGCAATAATAAACAGGAAGTTGATGATGGGAAAGTAAGGTAGGCGCTTTGTGGTTATGTAGATCTGTGGCAAACGGAAGAAAAGCGGTCAGAGCATTCTGCAATGTAAAACCACGCAAAACAGAACATAGGCATTTAGTGGTAATCACACTGTGTGAAAAGCAACACCCATAATCTGCAGACCTTGTTAAGTGGGTTGTGAATGCCAGCAGCCTCCAGGTAGGCAGTGATGTCATACAGCAGAGTGTTGTCCTCTTTAGGGTAGGGCAGGGATGGATCCTGGTAGTGAGCTTCAATGTCTGCCAGCAGAGACCTGGCAAGGTCACAATAAGAGTTTGAAGGAAAAAATTGAATAAGAATAAGAATAATTTATCCACGAGTACTTGTGCTTAATTCTAAGGCACATCACATATTTCCATCTTAAATCAAACAGCAAGAGCTTTGACATTAAGTAATTAATAAACTCCTAGTGCTTGGCAAAAATGAATGCTAATAATTATGTATATATATATTATACATAAGTATCTTTGAGACTAACAGCCATACATAAAAGTAGTATTTTGGAGTGTAAATATCTATGAGTATCTCTTCATACTGACACAGCAATAGTTTTCCCTCAACTCTAATAATAATAATATCCTCATATAATATCATTATAATATAACTTATGATAATTATGTTGTAACACTGTGGCTCTGAGGTGGCGTGACTGGACTGACTTGTTGAGGTTTTCCAGGGCAGCTGCCAGGTGTTTGGAGTCAAACTTGCAGGAGTAGTTCAGCTCATTAGCGATCTGCTGTCTGAGAATCTGCATCTGACCCACCTACAACAAACACATTTATTTAACATTGTTTGTTTTAGCATCTTCTTCATCTGACAATGAAGAGTGGCATGAACATTCAGGAGAGAAGGAGGGGGGCATTAAAGATGCATTAAAGGCTGTAAACCCAGTTTGAGCTCATGTTTCATCTTCAAAGAGCGAACCGTGATCATCAAGTTATCAATAATTCATTTCTATTCACAGCAGTAGAGAATATCATCACCTTCATGATGGACTCCAGGTATGGCCCCCAGATCTTCTGTGTTTTGGCCACAGCACTGGCATACACTTTGCTGGCATTAGCTGTTGGAGAAAAAAACAAATAGTTTCTTCTCAAGGAATAAAAAGATCCTTGCAGGTTGTAGGATTTCCTGAACAAATACCTACCCACAATGCCCTGGACTGGGTTCACAGCACCCAGCATAGCTTTAAAAACATCCACCGCAGCTTTATCCCTCAGGATGGTTCTCTGAAACATTGTCAGGAAGTTCTGATGGGAGACACAGGTTGCAGGTGAATTTACATTCAGGTATGCCATAAAGATACAGTGGTGGTAGCTCTGGTGCAAAAACTGAGACCATTTTTGAAAAGCAAATTACCTGAAGTTCTTTGACAGTCATGAAGCAGAGCAGGCGGTCTAGTCCGTTGAGGCCAAATGTTCCAAGGGTGTTCTGGATCTCAGAGAACAGCCTGTTGTTGGTGACCTCCTGGTGGCTCTTCAGGTCGTACCAGGTGTTCATCTGATCGATGTAACACGTTACCCTGGAGAAAGGACCGATGTTTGTCAGTGCCAGATTTAGCATCTATAGATATGACGAAGCCTTGTAGCTCCATTTTCAGATTAATGTTGTTCAATTCAGTTTCACAGTTATATTTGAGGAGACGTACTTGGGGTCAGTGATTCGGAGGATCTCTCTGCAGAGACGACCAATAAAGGTGGCTGACTCATCCACAGAGGGAAACTTTGGGATGGGGATGTGGGTGGACTGGTGCACACTCTGCCAATCCTGGATCTGATTGGAAGCAAAGAAAGAAAAAAATCAATCAACTCCCCTTACTGACAAAGAGACAAACAACCAGGGCATGTCTTATTGATTACAGAAGGATGAACTAATGCTGGTGCACTATTTATGGATTCATGGATGTGATCAGAAAAATAAAAAGCGTGCTCTTGCGTTGGGCCTGACCTTGGCCCTGAGGAAGCTGTTGCATTCCTGTTCTACGTTGTAGTTGATGATACGGGACACTTCCTCCTGCCAGATCTTCAGGCCATAAATGCTGACGTAGTCCTGTATGTACTCAAACGACCTGTAGAACCCGTCCATGGTGGCCGCCATGTCCTTCAACTTGGGCATCAGCTCACTAGTCTAAGAGAGGGGAAGACTCTTGTTTAGTCTCTTTTCATGTTTCACTGCTGTGATCCTTGATTCTCACAGGGCATGAGGAAGCGGACCCTAGTTCAGACATTATAATGAGCTACTAAAAAGATGTTTAATGTTGTATTCTGGGTATGATGTGTAATTGTACAGTGTTAATTGAAACGTCAGTCATTGATAATGCACTAAAAAATAAACATAAAAATATGCAGTGATCAACAAATAGCAGATCTGACCTTAGCCTTGGGGTTGAAAATCAGTCCCTTGTGTAGAGCATAAGCGACCCTCTTCACCAGCTCCTTCCTGATGCCATCCTCCAGAAGCTGCTTAGGATCCACCTAAAGCATCACAGTGTATTAGTAACATAAATCACTACAATTACTCATTCTTCTTATCACGGCCTATGTCAACACCTACACCTGCATGTTGTGACAAAGGCAAAAGTGTTCTGATATTCTATCATCGCGCTAACCGTAAAGGTTGAAAACCTTTTGGCAAGTCCAAGTAAACTTTATCATATAATCTACCTTAATGATCCCAACTAGAGTGGTCTTCATCATCAGGATCCCCTCAGTGAAAATGGAGATGTCGTGGGTGAGTTTAGCCACCTGTATTCACATGAAGCAGAAGGATGTTTAGGAACACAGACGAGAAACAGAATCCAGTGAGCCTTGTATTAAATCAGTCCAATGTCATAGTATTAGGATGAGCTACGATTATTCTACATCAATTTATATTATTCTACATCAATTTTACATCAAATTTCAGGGCATTTGACCACATTGGAAAACATGCAATTTCAAGCCTGAAAAATTCCTATCAAAAGCATTTAAGTAAGTCTCTGCCTGCACAATCTCATTCCATATTGTGCCTTCTTTCTAATTGGTATTTTACATCAAAAGTTGCGTGAGAGGTTGAAAATTGTTCTGAAATGCCAGCTAGTGTGATTGCCTCATACTCACACACTACAGATGAGTCGACATCAAAACAAAACAACAACACCACTTGAGGCCTCTCTTTCTGCTTTTCATTTCATATCTTGTTTTTCTTTCATTCAGAACAACAGTCCAGGAGCTACATGCACATTGTAAAGTGTAGCTGTTTCAAACACAGCACTTATTTTACCTCATAGCGAGCCCCGAGCTGGGAGTAGTCCTTCAGCTTGTCCTTATCCAGCCGTGTGGGCACTTCCATGATGTCATGGATCTGAAGCTTGATGATCTTGGCCAGAGAGGTGAACATGCTCTCTGGGATGATCTGCAGCACCTGAAACAAGGAGATAAAAAAAACCTCAAAAACTGAGCGCCAACATGACTCTAACATATGTCGGAGGATTTTTTTAAGGCAGAAGAGTTGAGATTAATCTTCAGAAGCAGATGGTGCATGCATACAGAATCTTGTGTGTAGCTAGAAGAAGCAAATCCTCTGGCATAAAGTAACAGCATTTGGCTGATGAAACCAAAAGGTAGTAGCATTTAAAGGTACATATTCACCAAGTAGCTGTTTTGGAGTAAACAGATGGTTGTAAAGACATTAATCATGACTGCAGCTGTTCCTGAACAACACTTTACAGCATGCTGAGCTCATTTGTTAAAGTTATGAAACCATTAAAAACCAAATTCATTTTTGTGTGCCACAGGAAATTTCAAAGGGTGTGTCTTCTCAGCTCAAAAACCATAAAACACAAGATCTACTTTGGAAGATCAGGGTTGAAAAAGTGACTTTGAAATGTATACTGTACCTTTCTGACATAAGCCACTAACTCTCCAGAGTAGAACTGTGAGACACTCAGCAGGTCAGCGCTGTTGGCCTGGTTGATACGCAGCAGCGGAAGGTCCAGTGCAGATGCCAGCTGGTCACACACGCACACAAAAGAATTATTTTACTGTCAAAAGTAGCTATTTTTCACATCAAGGAAAATTTATGAGAATAATTTATAATGTATGAATGCTATTATTCCTTTGTCTATGTGTTGGGCACAAACAGTCCTCACCTTCAGAAAGGTAGCTCTCAGTTTGGTAACCATGGACGGGTTGACTCTGATGCTCTCCTGCATAATTGATGTGAAGCTGGGGAACAAAACATAAGGCAGAAAAAATAACAGGGAAAAAAAGTGGTGAAATCTGCTACACAGGCAAAACCTAAACACAACTGAGTTATGTTTAAAGTCAAAACAACTGCAGCACTGTGGTCCTCTTGATGGTTGGTATAAAAAACTAAGCTGGCTGTCTCACAGACTGTCTCACTGTCCCCTAAGAGAAAATATTGTGAACTACAATGAAAGTACAGTTACTAATACGGTATTTAACTGAACTGTGTTATCAAAGATTCATTATTAGTTTATTTATGTTACCTCACCATCTTCCTCTTTACCAGTGATTTAATATGACTTTAAAGTTTATCAGTACCTGTCAATGATCTGCCATGCGTACGACAGGTCACCGACTATCTGCATGGTAATGAGGACCTCTTCTTTGATATTGATGGTGCGGATCATTTGGTGCAGGAACTTCCTGGTGTCAGCCAGGAACTGACAGACCTGCAGGTTAGACTCCAACTGGTGGAACTCCTGGACCTGCAGACGAAGAGAAAAACATTTTTATAGACATGTGTTGTAACTGTGCTGAAAGCAAACATCGGTGCAAAAATATCTGTATCCAAGGCACTCGTCTGGCAGTCTTATTTTCTAGATGTTAAAAAATAAACAATTCTCCAATGGCGCTCATTAAATTTCTGGCTCATGAGGAGAATTTGGTGCTGGTACAGAAGACTGCACCCATGGACGAGCTAATTAGCTAACAACTATCAATGGCTATATAAATAAACATAACCCAGTGTTTGCCATTTTTGTGAAAATCATATTTGTTCCATTTCTTATTTTACAACAGACGGTGGCAGGATAAACAGTAGAAAATGAGGGCATTACAATCCACTGAGCCAATGAGACATCTCTATTGTGCATTGTGATGCGTCTCTATTTATACACATTTCATAGAGGTTAATTTTGTCTCTTTCTTTTGCTAATGTTTGCATGCATTGCTCTTGGATTTACTTGAATTATATGTATGATGCAATCAAAATAAAACTGAGACTGCAAAATAGTATAACATGATTTAAATAATGTAATCAAAATCAAATTCTGTCAGAAGACTCCAATGAAAATTTAGCAAATCAAGTCTTGATGATGAGAATGCCAGACTGTAAAGCCAGCATGAATTACAACCATCTTGCTCACCTCAACAAGAGCCTGGATGAGTTGAACTGTCTTTCTCCCAGCAGCTGTAGAATCCTCATAGTTCAAAGACTCGATCTGCTTTGAGATTTCTCTGAACCAGGCTTGTAAGTTCTCTGTGAGGAGTAATAGTGGTGTTTAGTACAAGTGAAGAGAGAATGTTATAAAAGTATTTTTTACAAGCAGTGGATGAGAGAAATTGATCTCTCTCCTAGAGTTGTAATGCCAGAAGTAAGACTGACTGATGTAAATTTAATATGCCTCTCCCTGCATGTGTGCCCTTGATTTATTTTTTCCATTATGTTTCCATGACTCAATATTTTTCCCTGAGCACCTTCAAGCTTTAACTCATTTAAGCATTATGTGTTCCAACACTGAAATAATCCATGACATTCGAAGCATGAGGTTCCTTTTAGCCAGTGCCACTTCTTCGCCGTGTGTGTAATCCTTCACCTTATCCACCCTAACGGTGTAACTCACCATTTTTCTCCACCCTGGTGAGAGGTTTGACACCAGAGAAGACTTCGGCCAGCTCAGTCATTCTCTCTGATCCCTCCTTCTTATAGCTCTCCCATTTGATCTGCTTCTCTGACAACATCTGCTTGAACATCTGGAAGAGGGACAGCACAGATGCTGAGTCGATGAGGATGGATTAGTCAGATGAGATGTGTAATGAGAACATTAAATTTGTGTCCTCTCCTAGTGATAGACTGGCTAGCCATATGCTGTCTCACTGGATGCTAATAGACGACAGAGGGGACACGACTAACGAGAAGCACAGTTGGCTGGATCACTCTGGAATTATTCTGGCATTAATTTTACACGTTCACTTTACAAAAGTGAGAAGCCCGGTATGTCCCTTGACTTTCCATGTATTTCCCACATTATCAAGTATTGAAGAGAGACTCTCACCTCTTTGAGTGTGAACTCAAATTGAGCAGTGTCCAGCAGAAGCTGGAACAGGATCCTGGGGTTGTACTTGGAGTCATTGAGCACTTGGTCTTTGATCTGACGCAGCCGCTTGTTGTTTGGGTCATAGGCTGTAAAAAAAATGTACAATTTGATAAATGAAAAACCTATTTTTATCATTATATTTCCAAAGCTAAAGCCATAAATTTGGAAGTCTGGAACGATGTACAAGATAATCTTTCCAGTTCATAATAACTAGAAATGGGCTAAAGAGAGTTCAGTCGTTTTGGAGAAAACAAAACATCATAAAACCAAAATTATCTCTTCTTCACCAAGATACATTGTGGGCTTTAATATTCTCACCTGACTCTGCACAGTGAAGCATCAACCAGCGTATAGCAACGTTGCAGTCCCTCAGACAGTTGAGTAGTTTGGGAATGTTGTCCAGGATGATCTCCTCCCTGAGGAAACCTTCCTTCAGGAGCTGCTGCACCTGAGGCCTCAGGTTCTCCATGCTGGCTCCATATCGAGTGGCCTAAACACACAGTGATGGTGGTGGTGTTGGTTCGGAGATATATACAATATACTATATACTATATAGAACTAAGAACGACGATAAATGATTAATTCATTCTCTCCTGCTAGTGGCCTCTAAGAAGCATGGCAGTGTTTGCAGATGGCACACTGGACCAGGATTATTCAGTTGTCTCCTCCTGCTATGGGTGCAGAATTCTTCATGACTCTATATATCTTCATTACTCCTACTTCAATTTGAGCTCATGTACATTCACCTCCAAACTTTTCAAGACAAGTTTAAAAATGTCTTTCAAAGTCACTGATTTGATTAATACCCTTGTGCTTCAATTTGGATTCTGCACCGGCACATTGGACGTCTTACAAATTCTGCATACAGTTATCAGCACCGGCATACAATAGTGCCACACTGAAGGACTGTAAAATGACAAAGCTGAAGACTGTGTGACATTGAAGCAAATACAACTTTTTAATACCTGCTCTTTGATGTTAGCAGAGTCCAAGGTGTAGTTGAGAGCAGTCTTGGCAGCTTTGTATGGTTCCCAGGCCTCCACCAGGTTCACTGTGATTCCCATGTAGATGCTGATAACCTGCAGACGGACAACACAAACACTTCAGCACAACTTTCACGATAAAAAACGAAGACCAAGGAAGATAAAGCTTGTTTATATTCATTACCTGCATGACATTATCGCTGCAGATTAATCAACTACAGGACATCCAATGAACAATCTCGCCGTAGAACAAATGTCTTACCCAGTTGTCAGGGAAGTACTTGTCCACTATCTCCCTCATCTTGGCCTGCTGCGTGTGCAGTATAGAGGGGCTGAAGTAAAGGCAGACATAAAGCATGGCTGCCTGGTTAGCCAGCGCTGTGCTACGATGCTCTGGCAGAGGGTAGGCAGACACCTGATGGACAGGTAGAGAAATGTAATTTTAAGTCCATAACATGACATTTGACACAACCCATACCCACTCACAAAATCTGTAACAAACGAAAACCTAACTCTCAACAGAAGGGATCAAATTTATCATTTCAGTTCATTAAAAATTCCAAATGATGTTTCTCACTTGGTTGTATATGTCATCCGAGCGCAGTCTCCCGATGACCATGCTAATAAAAGTGGTACTGATGGGAACTCTGTTGAAGTAGCTCTCTGGGTAGTTGGCAGGCCGTTTGGCTCCGGGCTGACTGGAGTAGCCGGTGCTGCGCAGGAGCTTGCAGATGTCATCCAGGTTGGAGTCGCCTGATGAGCGGGCAGCACTGAAGAACACGTGAAACCATAAAACAATGGGAGACTAATTAAAGACTGAGGCAAGTAAGGACAAAAGTTGCTCTCTGCGCCTGGCATTGTGGGTAATGCAACTGATATAAATGTAGTGATGACAAGATGTTAATAATTCATTCAAAGACAAATATGTAAGTCTTATACTTATATATAATATTTTGGTGTAAAATATCATCACAAAAGGAGAGATAAGAAGAGATCAGGTACACCAACCAATATTTTAAGTGAATCCCCGTACAAGTCAAATAAGTGACTCAAATGAGCAAGCTCACGGGCTAACAAGTGAATTGAGCACATCCAGGGCATGAGTCAGTAAGAGAAGGTTGCATTTCTGTGAGTGTGTGTGTGTGTGTAAGTGTGAGTCACAAGCGCACCTGTATCTATAGTAGGAAACGAGCATCCTCTCTCTGACCTCCCCTTCAATTTTTTGGTCAATAACCAGCAACATGACTCCATAAAGGTAGAGAGCCTCACACTGGGTGGAAGAGAAAACATACACACTCAGTATTCTGCAGTCTTTTTTGTTTAGTTTTGATGTGTAGTTTTAAGGAATAGGCATGCAAATCAATGTAATGTTACAACATTCAAACTGATTTGCATTTGTGTTCCTTACTAAAAGCTGTTTCCCATCTTCATTTAGAAGCACAGTCTCCAGGGTCTGCTGAATATAAACACCCTCATGTAGGTCATCCAAATATCTGAAGAGAGGAGAAAATAACAAAATAACTTTGTGTAAAAGAGTTTTAATCACGTTTTGTAGTGAAAAGAGAAAAAAAAAGAGTGGGAATATGAATCAAGGTCAGCGACTGCGTTTTTATTATCTATTACAATATACAGCTCAAAACATGCCTTCACATTCTGCAGGAATTTACTCTCAAATTGACAAAACCAAAAGTGTATTAAATAATAAAAACTCTCAATAGTCCAGTGCTGTCTTACCTGTTAAGATCCACTATGTATTTGTGGACACTCTCAAAAGCCAGATAGAACCTCGACAGAATCTCAATGTTGTTCTCTCTAAACTCTTCATCCAGGTCTTGAAGCTCAGGTTTGGCTTCCATCTTCCCCTCGTAATACTCTGGACCCTAGTGAAGAAGCAACATCTTGAAATAAGTGTTTCATGAAAATGCATGCACAGCTCCCAACAAAGGGGACAAGGCAGAAGAGCCGTTCCAACAGGAAATCAGTTATCTGCATAAATCATACACTGAGCTAAAAAGTTTGTTCATGTCTGGAACTCGTGGGGGAAACCCACAGCACTGAATATTGATCATGATCATCCCATCACACAATGGGTCACATGCCTAGTTTTGTAATTTACATGCAATTAGGTTGTCACTTCAGAATTTGTAGGTTATATGTTATGTTGTTATTTGTAATGTCAAGGCCAAAACATTCTTAGAAAGTCCACCCTGATGAAATCCATACCTTAAAGTAGCTGAAGTCACAGATGATGTCTCCATATTTCTGCTGGTCGCTCTTGTCCTTGAGCCTGAAAACTGTAGGGATGAAGTCAGAGAGGCGCAGGAGCTCAGCGATGATGGCATTTCCTCTAGAGACTATTCTGAGGATGGCCTGGCCGCACAGGTTGTTCTCTGCCAGGAAGTCCACCATAGTGGCTACAGGATGAAAACAGCCACACCTGGACTCGGTGTTTCTGCAGCAGACTGACTGCCTGGATACTCCAACTGAAAAAGAAAGGCAGGATGTTTGAAAACAGAACTAGGCTAGAGTTTTTGATGCTTATATTTGCATTTTTTAACTAGAAAGTTTCATCAAGGGTCTTTGAGCAAGACATTGACTTCCAACATCCATACTGATCCAGGGTTCTGACCCCCTCCCAGGGGGTTTGGGTAATAGTTTATTACATTAGTATTACCTTTTACTTAGCAAATGCATAGTACTATAAGATCACTTAGTATGAGAATATAGGTATTCTCACCGGAACAGCTTCATTTACTTTAATACATAACGAGATTTTTACCTTTAATCGTAAAATATGTTTTGTAACATTTGAGCACCTGAAGGATCCACAGTTTTCAAGTTTCTTGAATACACATCAAAACACAATCGTTTAGCTTTTACCAGGCTCGCTGTTTGGTATGTAAACAGAAGAATCTGAGGCGATATTATATGACCATGCATTACTTCACTGTTAGCGCTTTCTATTACTACGAAGCTAACGTTAGCATATAGCCTGCTAGCTACTTTGATTAGACTCGATGCTGCAGACGACAACACATGAAAAAATGCAAACATATCGTGGTGCACTCACTTTTTTAATGTCTTGATAATTTAATCTAAATAGCCAGGTTAAAAGTCAAAGATTGTAGAAAAGGGTCTTACTTCTTTAGATCCTGTCTTCCCTGTTTACTTCCTCATGACAATCACATGACTGTGACCCCGGGTATGTTTGATTCCCTTCATTCAGCGCACCGGAGAGGAGCGGTGACAAGTATTTTCAACGCTTTGCCTTGAAGCACCAAAAAATATACCATCTCTATTTGAAACAGCTGCATTTTTATTTACTATATTTAACCGATCGCATATCCAGATCCAGATGAACTATTTGAAACGACTCACATTGCTGCTGCCTGTTAACGTAAATCAAATCAAATCCATCAAATCCTAAAACTCCATGTGTGATGTCCATGTTTCTCTAGATGGCGACAGACATCCACTCTAACCTCAGCTCATCTCTCTCCCTGCTGCTCCACTGCACTGACTGCACATCTCTGGCTCCACAGGGATGCAGTGATTTACAAGGACTGAGAAGTGAGAATAAGCCTGAACTGAAATTAAACCAACCTGCTGTGGAAAATCTCAGAGATAAATCCACAGGGAAGAAATATAACATCCCACAGCCTTCAGGCAACAAATATCTTCATGAAATACATTTTCCTGGAGACCTCCGAAGGGCTTATCCTTTCACTGTTACAGCAAACCTCTCATTATTTATCATCTATACAATAAAAATCTATTTTGCTGGAGACATAATGAACTCCCGTTTGGAGTCTACCACCCGCTGGGTCTGGCATGGCTGAAGAAACTGACAATCTGCACGGCCAACATGTGGTCAACATGGGTGAATAAGCATAAGCCCTCATGCTTCCTTCAATTCTGATTGAATTGGACTTTTATTGCCAATAATTCTAACGCGCTGGCAGGCACTTCCTTTAAGCAGTGTGAGCCGCAGGTTAATAACAGTCATATGGAGAGAGCTGTTTGTTTGACCTGTCACCTTTCTGTGGGGCAGAAATCTCAACCCTGAACCAGTTGATGTCTCTGTGTGTGCTGTAGCAGATTCATATGGTGACTTTCAGATCTTTCATTACAACACTGCTGCATCTCTTTGATTGCTTTTTACCTTTGATATGCAAAAGATTCTCTGCTTCAGGATATTTTTTACAGTTTACCATCATAACACTTTTACTTAATTCATTAGTGCAGAGTGGTGAATGACAGGGAGCTGGGAGACATACAGCAAGGTGAGCTGCGTTTAACATCCTGAATGCCATGCTTCTGATCTCACCGAGCCACTGGAGCACCATTATTTCAATGCATTTTATAGTGGGGACAAGGGAGAAAGACAGACAGGTGCAATTTAGATTCATAGCTTGGCTCCTCATTGACCCGGCTGTCCACAAACTACACAACTACCTCCCTGCGGCCACTGGATTTATTACCCGTTTACCATCACACCAAGGTCACATTCACAGCAGCACCTGGGTCAGCTATATGGGCTTCCTGGGAAGCATCATGAAAGGTTTTCACTAATGAGGTCTCTCACTACACCTTCTTTATTAACCTTCAGGTGCCTTAAGGCTTTTCTATTCTTGTTATCTTGATCTGTCTTTATAGAATCTCATTTGAGATTTGCTTTTAGTGTATAGTACTATTGGTTGTGATTAACCAAATACATATGAAGGTGAAGGACACTATAACCACGGCAACAGTGAAATGTTATCCCATTGAGTAACATTATAAACACAAATTGTTATATTCATTTGGCCATTGACTGAAGAGTGACCATATGACCCTCATGTCTCATGACCATTAAGAGCACTAACGGATCTCAGTTTTCATTCCCTGAGTAGCTTGGCAGTCATTGACTGTTGGGTCAGTTAATTATCATTTGTCATTGAAACCCTTGAATAAGCTGACAAATGATGATTGCCTCTTACTCTGTGGGCTACTTCCCGTCCCAAGAAACTCACCAAATTAAGGACTTCAGATAACATTTTCGAGAAAGCGTGACAGATTTATAAACTGGAGGTTATTATCAGTATGCTGCAGTCATGAGTGGCTGATTTTAAAGTCCTGTGTGAGCATGTATGCAAAAGATGCAAGGTCGCCCATGTGTTTGTGTATGTGCTTAGGTGCATTAGCGAAAGCACATGTGTGTGCATGTCCCGGCAGACCCTGCGTGCCCTTTATTAGCAGCAAGTTGACTCTATTCAGCTTGGCTAGTGATTAAACCTTTTCATGGCGGGAACTTTCACACCACTGTGAACCGTGTGAGGTGATTAAAGGCTGCTCAATTTGTAGTCCAGTCCCACTGCTATTCTTCCTCATTGATCTTTTTCAGGCCCTTGAAGTGAGAGCTGCACGCAGCAAGCCTCTCTCATTGGAATGAGACAGGAGGCACGCTCTGCCCTGCTCTTTCTGTCTCTCTGTTCTCGTGTCAGCAAATACTTCACAGACATGTATCAAATCTAATTACGGCTAAAATTAGCTGCCATGTATAGCTGGTATGTAATCATGTTTATGTGATTAACTTTATAGTGTTTCTTTTGATATTATTATATTAATTCAATTAAGCCCCTTTATGTTGAACAGTATGCTTGATTACCTTTCAAGCACAATTACAGGAATTACATTTGCTGTCGAGTGTTGATCTTTATAATATATGATACATCACGTAAGAAGGTGAATGCACATTAAATCAATAGTGGAACCCTTTAGGACAGAATCTGCAGAGAACTGCATTTCTTTTCCACACTTTCAGACACAAACTGCTTTGTGGCAAGAGGCTGATGAGAATGTCATTCTTTTTGCAGGAATTTGGTCATGAAGCAAACTATTGGGGAAATTAAGATTTTGACCTGATGGTCACTGAAGTTATTACAATTCTTCCAGAGGGAAACATGACATCTGAATAATGTCTGTACCAAATTTCGTGCCAATCTATACAACAGTACAACACATTGCACTCAAAACCTCAAATGTCAATCGTGTCATCATATCATGATGGCGCTAAAGGGAATGTTACCAAAGTCGTTAGTAGTCATTCTTTGGGGAATATGAATGTCAAAGTTTCATGGCATCCTGTCGAATAGTTGTTGAGATATTTCAGTTTGGACCAAGGAGGTGGACTAACCAACAGACTGACTTTGCCATCCCAAGAGCCATGCTGCTAACATGTCTAAAAACACTTTTTCAAATGTAGCCTAAGCTCATGAATCTTTTATGTGGTTTGCTACTACTTCTGTTTTCTCTGTACATGTGGTACATATTGCATGTCTGCAGTCTCATGCAATGCTTTTTGGAAGAAACTTTTCCCACTAAGAATCTAGGGTCGAGGGTTTTGTACAATGTTCAAATTTTGAAGCCCTCTAAAAGAAATTTGTGATTTTGATCCAGATAAATTAAACTGATTTAACTTGACAACATAGAAAAATATCTGTACTTTGAACTTGCTCCAAGAGTACACCTCTAAAACACGGATACGCTTTGAAGCACTGCAGAGAGACAAGAAGAAAAGGCCAAGAGAAGGGTTACAACATCACCAATACTAGATGCCAAAACACTTCCCGAAAGGGGCTTCGAGGCTAACAAGTGATTTCAGAACAAATAGCAATGGCTGATTCTGGTAATGCTCTAATATCAGATTTGATCAAACAGCAGATGTTACCTTTATTGCAAGTCATTACTGCTGTCATACTTATTAGCATACAAATTGTTTCTAGGCCTTTGGAGACCTAAAAGTTATTGCATGTGTAATTGAGGCCGATCTCTGCTCTGTGATTGAGATGTTCCAACACACACACACGCTGCCGTGCACACAAGGTGGTGAGCATATTGTGTAGCACGAACCCGCCTACACACATACAGAAGTGCTTTTTCTCTCTTCTCTTTTGGTCGCAGTCCTTTTATCTAATATATAAATACAAAGAGAGGAAGAGACAGAAGACGGGGAAGAAAAATAGGAAAGGGAAATATGGTGATAATCATGATCTATTTTGGTGATTATGATCGTGTCATTGATTGAACATTAATTTCCTGTAGACTGTGCCTGACACAGTTGGGATTATAAATAACACATGAATGATGAAAACTGTAATTTTTCTCCATATTAAACAAAATTATTGAATGATAGCTATCGCAGTTACTTTGAACTGGATCCCAAAACCCACTATTATACAAATGATCATACCATAATAATAAAGGAATAAACAATAATAATCTACCAAGAAATGTAACAAATATTCTGCATCAATTTCCACTTAAGGATTTCTCTGCATTCTATTCATTGCCGGTAAGCAAAGACAGCAGAATATTAGTCTTTTATAGGACATGGTAATTCATTCTGAGTTGTAACAGGGTCATGGGAACTTTTTGTTGCTGCCACTCAAATTTATGTGACAGGTCCTTATGACTGTAGCACTTCACAGAAATTATAGCTGGGAACAGGAACAGACTGTCAAAATCTAGTGGAGTCAACCTTTTATTGCAGCCTCATTGGCTTTTTTACTCGCAGACATGATATAATGACATTCAAAATTAGGCAATAAGATGTGCAGATGATCACTAAGATATATTTTCTAGCCTTGCACCTGCATTTGGCTCTGGGTATGGCCATGTTAGTGTGTTGGTCTATCAGTAGTCGTCCACCACTTCGGTCAAGACTGTAATCCCAACAACTATTGGATCCATCTATTAGTAAAGACATGCATGATCCCCAGAGGATGAATACTTGCTCAAAGCACCACTATGTCTGTGCAGCCTCACAGAGTTGGTGCATAGCTTTGGACTCTTGTAGGTTAAAGGTTCCAGACAGGGAGTAGGACCTTTTCAAAAGTCTATAATCTCAGTGAACGTGGGAGAAATCTTGGAAATCCTGGAGCGTAGGCGTGGTGTAGGTGAACATGGAGCCATCCTGTTCTGACCTCAAAGTCTCGTCTGAATTTCTAATTCTACTATGAAAGCTTTTGCTCTCGAATCCATGAATATATCCATTAATCTCAATTAGAGATCAGCATCAAGTTCACTCTCCAGCATGAGGATTTATTAATTTGGAACAACTCCTTTGACACTGATGATTGGCAGAAATCAATACTCTTTCTTTGACTTTCTTTGAAAACAGTAAAAGGCATATTTTAATGAATGGTTGTTAAGGGAAATATAAACTAGAGGAGACTCTGATGATCACCCTCATATAGTCAATTAAATATGAAGCTACAGACAGAAGCTGGTTAGAAGTTGGTTAATGCACAGTGAATAACATCAAACTTAATCATGTTATCTTATCATTAACACATAACAACAACTCTTTACTATAACAAGTTTTTTTGTGGCTACTGGACAGACAGAAAACACCCCTCTACTCCCACTGGAGGAGAAGGTGGCTGATATAAAGCGTGTCAAGTAGCCCTCCACTTAAACCGTGGAGGGTGATCCTGCTGGCCCTCTCTGCATCAAGACGCTGACACTTCCATTTGTCACTTGAACCCTTCATTTCACTGTTCATCCTGTTACACTCAGATGTGATTTGTGCATTTCGGCGTCAACACAGATGGATGAGGCTCCTCACCAAGGCTGTCAGTCTCAGTCAGGAGGGGACATTAAATTACCACATCCAAGGCTGTGCGCTACATGAAAGAGGCTCTCTCACACACACACACACATACAAACACACCTACAAATGACTCCGTGTGTGCATGTGTGTAGTGATGCATATGCGTGCATGGCTCTGCAGATAACAACGCATTCATATTTTTCTGTGAATATGTGAGTGGAATTTGTAATAACAAATGTACATTGCGCTACTGTTATTGACAAAAAGCAAATTAATGACCTCAAAATGTACTCAGAAGGAAATAATAAATCTCCATTTGGCTGTTTAGTTGCTTGGCTGGCTGACTCGCTGGCTGGCTGGGAAAACTATGCTGACCTGGGTGCATCCAAATTAGATATTGGCATGGTTGCGTGTATTACACAGTGGGAGTGCTGCTCTGGCTCAGTCACCCTGCTGCTCTAAATCTGGCCAGTGCTCAGCTCAGCAAACACAATGCAACAGCAGGGAGACAGCATCTCTACACTCTCATTAAGCTGCAGATAATAACTAGACAAAAGCAGAACCCCACAGATGTTTTTTCAATGTTTTTTTCCTGGAATCCAATTGTCTAGTTTTTTTTTATTGATTTGTCCTTGTCTGTCATCATGTCGGTTTTGAAGTGAAGCATCCAAATAAGCCTACTGGAAGAGCAATCATAAATTTCAGACTTTAAAGCTAGGGACCCTCACAATTCCACATGGAAAGACCACTTTAAAGAGTTCAAATTAAAATTCAGTGACATATAAACAATGCACATCTGATCATTGTAGTGGCAAAAGCTCAGGAACATCTATCTATTCGCATCAGTCACCGGAGGCGCTCCCCTCGTAAATTAGTTAAAGGGATGAAAGAGAAAAGAGATGGAAAGAATGCCAGAGCAGCAGAGGGGATGATAGAGAGTAAGAGAGGGAAAAGGCAGGAGTGGGGTGGCTGAGACAGAAAGAGGAGAGACAAAGAGAAAGGGAGGAGGTAGAGAATGAGGAGGTGGCCATCATATCCCTCCCTGTCTTTGATCAGTGGTCCATGGGGAACTGAGGCAGTGCAGATAGCTGGTCCACAGCTCCTGAGGAACGCAGCTTCACATTCCTCCTTGCTCTTTCCCCGCTTCTGCAAAATCACTTCTAGTCTTTCAGACCACAGCAGCTGTGAAAACACATCATGGCTTACTACATGCCAGAAAAGACCTGGCTAATGCACTGCAGTGCCATTGTCCTGCTGGTCCTCACTCACTGGTGTAGTTCCTATCAGGGCAAACTCTATTCTATTCCGACCTAATGTTTTCTATTATTTTCTATTTCTACTTAGGCTGAAAATGATTAATTTATCTTGTTGCATAAGCCTCCAAACAGAAGGGTCAGAGGTCATGTTTGGTTGCAGAGCAACACTGGTATGACTCAGGAATCCAGCATTGTGCTCAAGGGCACTTCAGCAGGACAAAATGCATGCTGATGAAGAACCAGGAATGTCCAGTAGAAAGCATCCAATGGGAGAATCCAACACCCAAATTTTACAGGCATCCTGCTTTTTCAAACAACTGGCATCTCTCAGCTGCAGAATCAGTCTCAGGATCCTGACCCACTCACTTTGAAGCATGGTCTCAGTCCATCAGCCCTCTGCCTGGATAGTTTATGGTAACCGTACAGGAAAGGCTGGAGCTGCAAATGCTAATAGCGATCTGTCTTTGAACTTAAACAAACAAAACAATCAACAGCAAACACTGCAATATATAGTAGAATGATGATCTAGACAAAACTGTTTATACATCCTGCATCATTATGCACAACACTTTCAGCAACCTAATTCTAATTATATTGGAGGGATACGGCTGGTTTGATTTATGTTAATTTTTATAAACACACTTATCTTACATATATGAAAAAACAGTATAATATTCCTTAGAGGTGCAGCCTATTAGTGTGTCTACAGGTTATTTCCTGTAGTCATCTAATTATTTATTCTTAATCTTAAAAGCAACATAAACATATCCAAGATGGATTTAAATTACATTGAAATAATTTTGGATGACAAATATTGTTTATCTTAGAGTTCACTCTTGACCATGGAAACAACATTTAACGGCAAACCTCTAAGTCAAAATGAAAAAGACTGAAAATAAAGTGCTAAAAATGGAAGGTTAACATCTATTCTCTATAATATGACAACTTGGCAAACTCTCTGCTAATGAAGATTATGTGATATGATCAAAAGCTCCTGAACAACCATTAAACAGACCTTGAGGTGAGATTAGTATGTATTTCACTGTAGTGGTTATTTTATACTTTAAAACCCTCTTTCTGATGGTTCCCCACTTAACTATCATGAACTGCACATAAATACCTGCATTCAAGAACACTTCTCTCTTTTTAATATGGCCCTGATGTGGATTATGAGCTCATAATTCTCTGTGGTAAATCAGTGCAGGAACTCCTCTCCTCTTCTCCCTGGATGTGAATGGGTGCACTGGAAGCCCCACCCTCCTCGGACGTGACGCGAACCAATGGCAACGTAGCGTGCGCCATGGAAGGACGTCGCCGCGTCGTCATCATCATCGGTCGTCCTGCTGGGACTGTGCCGTGTTTCTCTGCCACAGCTCCCTCTTGTTTTTGTGTGTGCGAGCCGCCACTTGAACACTTCACACCACTGGAGGAATTCACGGAGAAATTAGCTTGTCTTTGTACGCAGGAGTGAAGGATAAGTTGTGCCGGTGAGGAGACGTGGTTTTCCGGCGGAGAAGAGACGCTGCCTGGCTGTCTTTACTTCCAGCTACTTTGATGCAGCCGCTTAGCTAACAAGCTAACTGGGAATGTTTTCAGAAACTAGCCAGTTTGTTAGCTTGCTAACTAGCTAAATCGGACGGAGAAATTCGCTGTGTAGGTCCAGCAAACAGTCATAATGATACTTGTATCTTTTGATCCATTAAGTCAAAGAATTGTGGTGGCATCTCAGGCTGGGAATGTTCAATGTTTAAGGCTCCAGTGCCCGCTTGGTTGCTAATTTCCAGGAGGGACAATAGTTAACTGTCCAGGCAACAAGTCTGGCACAAACTGCTGCTTCAACATTATTCAAGTTTGTACATATTTTGAGCTGTGTTGTTATTTTACCCGCTTGTTTCTAGTTAGCAAATCATGAATAGTCAGTGGTGCAAATGAGCGACTGGGACAAAGTAAATCTAATGTTATACATAGAAGGAAAGTGGTAACATTAGATCCCATTTTCAAGTGGATCGGGTCACTGTTCTTTAGGAGAAACTCATGTCAGTTAGTCGATCCAACTATTGACGAGGAGACGAGGTGGATGAACATTATAAATCGCCCACATGCTTTGGATCAGTTCCCGGACTTGTGAAAGGCATCTGAAGCAGAAGGTGGGAGACGTGAGCGCACAACCCTTGCAGCCCGGGGGAAGATGGCGGAGCGTTCCCGCAGGAGGTGGTGAAACCAAAACTTGGGGACTTCTTGGATTTATCGCCAGACATCTTATCCCTGATCGTAGGACACATGCAGGCCAAAAAACGGTACTTGACCCTGTTCTCCGCCGGTGCGTGTCTCATTCTGTTGTTTTGTTTTGGGGGGATACAAGTCCCGCTGTCCAGACGGGGTCCCAGCCGGCGTGATGACCGCAGCCTCGCCGGCTATCATCCCGGGGCGCGGTGGCGTCGCTTCCCCGGGGCCCTGCAGCCGTTCAGCTCCTGGGAGCAAGACCGGAGCGACGATCACAATGAACACATATCTCCTCGACAGAAGAGGGACGCTAACTCAGGCGTTTACACTGGAAAACGCTGCAGGATGGATTCCTGCTTTGATTTCTCCCTCTGCGAGAGGAATGGATTTAAAGTTTATGTGTACCCCCAGCAGAAAGGGGAGAAGATGTCAGAGAGTTATCAGAACATCTTGTCCTCTATTGAAGGATCCAGGTTCTATACACCTGACCCGGGACAGGCGTGCCTGTTTGTCCTGAGTTTGGACACTCTGGATCGGGACCAGCTTTCACCCCAGTATGTGCACAACTTGAAAGCAAAGATCCAGAGCCTTCCTCTGTGGAACGGGGGCAAAAACCACATCATCTTCAACTTATACTCTGGCACCTGGCCAGACTACACAGAAGACCTTGGCTTTGACATCGGCCTTGCCATGTTGGCCAAGGCCAGCATCAGCACAGAGAACTTTAGACCCAACTTTGACGTTTCTATCCCCCTTTTCTCTAAAGACCACCCGAGGACAGGAGGGGAAAGGGGCTACCTGAAACACAACACCATTCCCCCATATAGAAAGTACATGCTTGTTTTTAAGGGGAAGAGGTACCTAACTGGAATAGGCTCAGACACTAGGAATGCTTTATATCACGTTCATAACTCGGAAGATGTGGTCCTCCTCACCACCTGTAAGCATGGGAAGGACTGGCAGAAGCACAAGGATGCACGCTGCGACAAAGACAACACAGAGTATGACAAGTAAGTGCCATCCAGTTGTTAACTATGCAGCACAAGTGTGTCATTACTTTTCAGTTTACTCCAAACAGTTGATGTACACTTCTTTTTGATATCTCCAACCTGCTAGTTTCATCTCACCTTAATGTTTTTCCAGTATGGTGGTTTTACATTATGTTCAACTCATGCTATTAATCATTCTGTCCATCTCCAATAATGACAAGGTAAGTTTTAAGTGTCATGAGTGTTTTGACAGAATACCAGTTTCCTCCTTGGATTGAACCTGATTTTCAAGGTGGGCTCTGTAACTGTGGGATATAGTAGTCAACTCAGTAGTGGTATATCAAATTGGCAGTGGTTCTGATCAGGTCCATGTTCAGAGAACATGCATTCATTACACTGGTTAATATTTTTCTGCCAAATGAAATTATAGGATTAATATTTTTCTGTATTCGGATCGTTTATTGTTGCCATGCTGTTTTAATTTTTTGCTTTATTTCCTTTTTGTTCAGTGCTGTGTTACTTCCAAGTCTGGGTTTTCTTGTACATAATAATAACATTGTGCTTCCGAGAAATGAGGCAGTATGATGAGAGCATTTCTAAACACAGCACGATCTGAAGGCTGTCTCAATCACACTTTCCTTTGGTTCATTCCTTTTCATTTTGCACATCTGATTCACTCAACAGCAGTAGAAATACTTTAGGGGACAGTTGTGATTTACAGCTTTTAAATAGTCCTCACATCATATGACTTTACCAAAATACACATCACGAGGCACAGATAAGTAGATTTGCTTTAATGTCAGCCACAAGAGCCACTGTATTAATGCAATTCAATTGATATCCCCATCTGTCTATACAGCCTGCTATTCAGCAGTGCTTATCTTGCTCTTGACATTTCCACCTTTCTGCCTGTCTGTGTATTACGAAGCCTGATCCTCTCTGACAGAAATTGTCAATACAGTATAATAATGCACACACTCAGCGACCAGTTCTCATGATGCACACAGATAACCATTTTATGAGCAAGTAAAAGGGCAAATTTGCTGCAGCTCTAACCAGCTGAATAACGCTCAGTAATACTGTGTCTGTAACAAGTCACCATCCCTGCAGAAGGCAATATTGCACCTCAAAAAGTCGCTCTGTGATCATCACCCAGTTCATACAGTTAAGCCATACTGTTTTCTGTGCCCAAATCTGATGAGCAAACTGGCGTCTGTCTCCCTGCTTTGGCCAGTGGGATTCATTTCGTGTCCCCCCAGACTGTGCTGTGTTGTTACTGGTGACTGTATGGCGCTGGGTGTTTGACTGTGGCTCTTTGGAGTGGATTAGTGGGGACAAAGCGCTGGTGCCAGTAAGGGGAAGCCACTCTGGCCCCTGTTTGCTCAGTCATTTCCCAGACAAACCCAACTGCATCAGCCAGGAATGCCCTGGCCCCAAACCGTGTCCTGTGTGACCCCGACGTTGTTTGGGGTCTGCTGTGATTGACCTTCATGTCAACTCTTTACCTTGTTGTTGTCAACTGTTAAGTTAAGGGGTCTGCTATGAAACCAGCTACAACATTAACAGTGAGAATGAGCAAGAGTTGTGTTCTCTCTGTCCTCAAATCACAAATTGAGATGATGTTACCAGTATATCATGATGTCTGATGTGTTTGTTTAGCATTGATACTCAAATGATGCTCATGTTTGTGTCTGCCACTGTAGGTAGGGATCAGCTTATGAGGTTCATTCGTTGGCTCAGCAGAATAACATTCTCCATATCACTCTTAAGACATGAGCTATCTGTTCTCCCTCTACCCTTTTCTGCAAGCTCACTGCTTGCTACCAACCGCTGCCAGGGAGTGATTTCACACAGTGAGATGGGTGGCATCAGAGCCATAACCCAAAGGAAAAATTAATCCTCCTGTCATTAAGTAGCATTGGGGGAGAAACAGGCTTTGGGTATCTCTCTAGCCCTCGCCAGCTTAGCTTCATTGCATGCCTACAGTATGTTTAGTGATTCTCACTCAGTACATCCTCAGTAAGCCACATCACTATCAGTCAACAGGCTGTGACTTGATCCCCAGAATTCCTGTTGAATTAAATAAAATTGCTTCACTGATGTCGGCGAGACCTTCTCCTTCTGCTATTAAAGCCTTAACCGCCTGTATGCCACTTAAGCTAATATGGTTTAAATACTATGGAGCATACGTTACAGTTTCAAATTGAAAACTTGACTGTCTTCAGGTTTGTCCACCGCATGATCAGATGTTGCTCACATTATGATCCAGTTAGCCAAAACACACCCTAGTATCACTCATATTTTGTTTGGATCTGAAACTACACATAATCTGGAACACGGTCTGCATCATGGAAAGCACATCTGCTGTCGTTGTCAGATTGTAATTCAAAATTCAGTTTTCTGTTTATAGTGAAGTGTAAAGTGTTGATTATGTGGACTTTTGATCTGTTGGATTGAATCACAGCTCAGTCAAGGGCAATGGCTCTTAAATGCATGTCTTAGGGTTTTTTACCATTTAGTCAGTCATAGACAAATTAGGTTGCATCGTCAGATAGGATAACGTATGAAAGTAGATTCCAAAGTTTTCATGACTGACAAATTTTGCTTGGTTTGTTCACATGGGGGAAAAAAACAAAGTGAAAAGTGAATCTTTGGGCCAGTTATACATTTTTTCAATGAGAAGTTTTATTTGGACAAGATTTGGAAAAAAATATCTTGCAGTGTACAGCAATTTTACAGAACATAGCTTGAGGCTATTTGGGCTCTTCTATTGCAGTTTACTATCATTTTAATGTGTATGCAATAATAGCCCACTCTCACCATGGGTCATGATTTTCAATTTTTTTAATAGTCATCAAATTGTGGGGGAAAAAAAGTTCATGTGACTGTTGTCTTGAAGAATGGTCAAATTGTTTCCTGTGAATATCAAATAGTATGTTTGACTGAGATGTCCATTCCTACTCTTACAAATTACATACCCTTGACTGTCTGTCAAACAACATGATTGTATGCATTTTCACAGATAGCTTGGCTTGAATGTCAATGATATATCAATTATTCATCATATTTATATATTACATATATCCCTTTATATTCTATTTTCCATTGTGGGTGATAATATAAAAACACTCCAGATGTGGCAGGTTCCATATAGAGTAGTCAGAAAAATAATCCTCCAGAAATGTTTGACACTGTGGTGTGGGTGCATGCAGCCTTGATTTGCCCATATCGTGGGCAGATTTTTTAAAAATAACAATATTCCTTGTTCTCCTGCTGTGTTATGCTTTATTAATAGCTTTCTTGGCTCTGGGCACCAGTATACTGGACCATGAAAATCATGTCATCGCAATAAGGTTTTTATTGAATCTGTTTGGAGTGCAAGTTGGGTGGGATTTTGCCTTTTCGAGGCTAAATCCAAATGGTTAACATTATTTCTGACAGGACTGATTCATCAACTCCAAAGAACTGAATTGTTTTCAAAGGGTAATCATACCCAGACCTGCTCTGTGTCCCTTGCATCCAGCTGTGCAGGCCTTTCCAAAGGGTGAGACTTAGAGGGGCCAAAGATGTAGGTGGGACAGTAGTCAAGGAAGCCAGTTGCCAAGGAGCTCAATATTTAGCCCCTTTTACACAACCTGATCTAGGCGAGAATTTGGCCTCTTTATTCTGTCTCACTGTTCTGTATAAAAGGTACGAACATGGAACGGCGCGTCATTGTTCCACCTTTAATCTAACCAGGGAGATTGTAACAGACCAAATCCACGTTGGTGTAACATGAGTGATCTGGCAAGACGGGGACAGGATGCTGTTTGGTTATATGTTTATTTATGTTTGTCATTATGTTTTTTTTTCCATTACTAACTTATTCCACATATTTGTCAGTTGTGTCTAAACAGAGAGTGAGAGACGCAAGCAGACACACACACAGATCATCACACAAGGAGATGGTCTTTTATATCTTTATTGAGGGATTTCTGTGGAAAATTGACCTTTCTTTTCCGTTCAACTTTCAATTTGCCAAACAATCCACTAATTGAAATAAGCCGATTGTAACATGCTGCAAATCGGGAACATATTAAATGAGCTGAACCCTCAGAAAATCTCTCTAGATTAAGCAGGTGATAACAGACACTAGCCAATTTGTAAAGGTGTCAAATATTTGAGCACCTGTTGATGTACTGCATTAATGCTTATTCCTCGCGGTATTATCTCACTTACATGAAGCAGAGATCAGATTTTGCTGAGATTTGTGGGTAGCACTGAGTTCTCCATGCAGGTTGACGTGTATTATTATTACAATTATGAATGAGTTGCACTGTCCTGTTATACAGCCCTATGGGTCAGACAGTACAGTCTGTGGTCTAACTGGGTGGAAGTAATAGTTTCTGTGCCTGGCTGTGGCCCTTTGTGCAACAAATCCCTCTTATCCTCTCCCACTGACAACAAGGAAGTTGTGACAGACTGAATGCAGCCTCTCACCATAATTACCATGTAATGGCCATGCCATTTTTGTGTAATAGTTCAGACTTTATTCTCCAGATGTTGGGGTGGAATAAGCATGGGGTTTTGATGTACCGTGTCTTGCAGATGTGAGGCCTGTTTGAATAAAAAATTCTGTTACATCTTCATACTTCATTGCATGGTACACTGATTGTTTTGGTTGCAATTTTCATGTTTTTTACTGATGCATAATATTTATGAGCTCTGTTCTCCAATCTTGAGATTTCAAAGTCTTTTTACAGTTCAGATAAAGTAAACAAAATAATCAGCCTTTTTGTCTTTTGTTATTTATGTCTGCTTATGACTCAGTTAGTTTCTCTTGCTCTCGGTACTTTTAATCTCTACAGTAAAGGACTATTTTTTTTGGCATTGCTGTAGATTGAGTCAAGAAATATTATTGAATTCTTGTATTATAAAATGGAGCCATATTTGAGCTTGTTACAAGTTCTATCAGGTGTGATATGGCCTTATGTCCTCATTCATATTTACATAACCTAGTTGAAATATCTGGCTTGATCAAGGATTGTTGATCAAGGATTTAGCATGTCAAGTTATAGTCCACATATTTGTGTTGTGCACATTGGTTACAGTGTGTCTCCATTTTGCTTGTTTACCTGTCACGTCCCTGCTGTTTCCATCCGGTGGGTAAAGTCAAATTTTTCCTTCCCTCTTTACCACACTCTGTCCTTCAGACATCTGCACTCAGCCTCTGTGTACAAGCTTGTAATACGGCCAAAGGAGAGAAGAAAAGATACAGCAGGAGGCAGGTCAGATGCAATTTTAACCTCAAACTGAAAGCCCTCTCACAGCTTGTTTCCAATTAAGAGGCCCTGCCAAGCGAGAGAGTACGAGAGGGATAGAGTGAGAGACACAGAGGAGTGGGAGACAAACTGCGAGAGTTAGTTGGAGGGAAAAATAGGAACACAAAGAGAGAGCACTGAGAGTCTGAGAAACTGAGGGAGAAAGTAGAAGCAAGAGAGAAGCAGAAAAGAGGAAAAACACATGCTAGCCATCCAGCAGCGAGAGGTGAGTGCAATAGCTGGCTGGGTGCTGACGCTGGTCTGCTAGGTGTATTTATAGACTTGCAGGGTTTTAATCCTCAGTATTGGCCAAAGCCCCTGGCAGAGGGCTGCTAGCCAACTTGATGCAGGCTTTATAGAGCTTGGGGAAAATGATAATCGTTGGGGGGAGGATGGTCGATCTCTGAGTTCCTGCACATTAACTTTAAATGCCTTTTTTCACAGTCTTGTCTGCTATTTCAGGACATCAGATCAGCAGTTTGTGTCTCTTTAAACAGGCTCCTAGTGTACTTGTTCAGAGTTATGCTGTTTATTTTGTAGCCTAACTGCTACCTTCTGAATATTCTTCCAGGTTGCCATCCTTTTTTGTTCAGAGTGCTTCCCGCCAAGCACAACTAAATGCTATTAAAGCTGCATTGCACTATCACAAAAATTGTACATTTTGTGAGCATTACTAAAAAAAGTGAAGCTTAGGAGAAGCTTTTCTAAAAATTGCTCCATTTTCTCTTCACTTTAATATTCTTTAGCAGTATCAATAACATGTTCACTGTAATCACACTTCTTCATGACCCTAATGTGTAGGACCCAGTTTGGAGAAGGGAGACATCAGTTCCAATGTTACCTCAAGTAGACCTACAGATACTATGCACATAGCCTCTGTGGATATCTGACCTCAAGGAAGAGCTACTGTATCACTGGCAAAGGCACAAAAGCTTGGAGTCAGCTTGTGTCTTCAAACAAAAGTTGCACTTTAACACCATGCAAATATTAAATTCGATGTCAGATGATCACCTACATACATGTGCAATCTTCTATGCATTAGATGTATTGCATTAGAGATTTTAGCTCATAGTCATTTGCCTGGTAAGGCAAAGAAGAGAGATGAAGGAAAAACCTAAAATAAATCTGTACTTAAAGGGTGAAATGTCTGATTCAGTAAAAGCTGAAAGGCTAGTCAGAACGCTCTCTCACCAACTGCCTCCACTGCTGATTCATTTTGCTCACCGTACACATCGCAAAAACTACTGGCCAGGTTTGACCACAGACACATAATGACAGCACAGTTGTGCCCAGAGGATAACAGTGGGCTTGGTTTGTCATGTCCCTTTAGCCGCCTCTGGCTAGATTGAAAAATAGTGGTCTTGTGGGAGATGATTACTCAATTGTGGTATTGCACAATAATGAATTGTTCAGGTATATGGTTGGGCTCTTCAGTTTGTTATTTCATCACATGCCACTGTTAATTTCTGTCTGCTTGGATTGTGATACATTATGCAATAGGTGGGCTAACGGAACACTGTATTGTTTACAGTTTACCCAGTTCAGTCTGCAGTCAGACTTTTTATTATGCAGTGGTTCTTGCTGATTTTATGGGGATTCAGGAAAATACAATACCATAGTTAACTCTGGGACTTCAGTTTATGAAAAGATCTGTGTTTTTTTGGAAGGCTTCTCCAGTTGCCGCCTTTTATAACTCCGCTCTGCCAGTAAACCTTCGACGGTTGGCCCTGCTGGATGGAGCTGAATGATACAGCAGGCAGTGAAGGAGGCTGGTAAACCACAAAACCGCTGCGCACAGATTATATGTTTGCTGTTCATCGACGTAGGGCTGGAAATGACACTTACATGACCACACAATAATTTTGGAATGGTCAGTGTGTTGAACGCTGTTTCAGATGTGTTGTGTCACTCCAGTTTGTGTATGACAGTGAAAGTGCAGGTTGTGGAGCAAGTGAGGGGCCTCAAGATACCAACACAGTTGTCTGTGTCCAACAAGGCTCAGCAGCAGCTCTTTTTGATGAGTAAACCCAAGTTCCTCCTGCTGTTTCCCAATCCTTTAAGGTGTATTGGTGTCTCAGCTTGGTCTTGGTCTCTTGAACGATGCTTACTGCCACTCAGTTCCACCTTTAACTTATAATTAGTTTCGTCTTCGCTCCTACATTCACCTTAACAATGGAGAAGAGTAGCTATACATAGACATCTGTTGCCAATGAGCTGTTTCTCCAAAGTATAGTGTATTATAGCCTATCACACAAATAACAACGAAGTGGCTATTGAAGTACATTTTGCAATATATAGATGTATCTCCAGTACATTGTGTTGTCAGCTTAATGCTGCTAATTTCACACCTGAATGTTGTATAAATCCAACATGATCTGATATTTTTGTCCACTGACTGTTTTTTGTCCCCACAACTGGGAGCTTGTCTCATCTCTATGGCTGTAAACACCTTGAATCCCCCTAGAAATGCTGGCACAATCAGCCACTGACAACAATGGACTGAGATGAGCTCTTTTTAATGCTGTGATTGAGAACAAGTTTCATATTTGCTAATGTTCATCTTTCCTAATGATGATGGACAGTAGAACAGAAAATGTATGTCAGTATGAGTCACCGAGCTTATTTTTATCTTTACCTCTGCAAGTTTTGTACTATATTTCCTCTTTGTGAATGGCTTGTTTGCGTGTGGCAGTAGTTGTATGACAGCTGGATGTATGAAAGATTTTTTATCATAGCTAAAAAGCTTTTGTAAGCTTTCTGTTTCAAAGCACGTGAAATACATCAACGAGAAGATGTGCATAGTGGATCTTCTAACTGCTGAACACTGTGTAAGTGAGGATTTATTTAGCCTATAGGTCTAATGGCTCATAGCCTTGTGTTAAGGGGGTTAAAGACTGAACTAGATGGACGATGCACGGTTTCCTATAGAGCCAGGGGATTACAAACTGCTCATATTTAGAGAGCTTGTGGTAAGTGATAGTCATGGAAACAAATGCAGGAAAGCGGATAACTGAACAACCAAGGTATCACATGGCTGGCATTGTTTTTCTACATAACAGCGTCATGTCATGCAAAAATGGCTAAAGTGACTCTGATTTCTGAGTGAACACAGAAGGCATGTGGGACTGACCTATTGAGTTAAAGCTCATCCTGTTTACTTACAACATCTTTGCTTTGAGTCAAGCTGATATCCTCTGCAGAATGTCATCACCTTGACCACCTGTCATTTTCTACAGTGCTTTTAGTAAAGAAGAGACACTATGGATGAATGAGTGTCATCTGAGCCAGCTGTAGGGGTGATCTGTTTTTGAACACCCAGGGACAGACTGCATTGTCATCTATCATTGCTTTTAAAGAATAGTCACTGCTAACTTGAATACCAGCCTGCAAATAATGCAGCACATTCATTTTTAGATATTTCCAACATTCATCTGCTGTCAGTAAACCAAGGGAACTGAATGAATGTGTACGAACGACATAATGTGCCAGAATGTGCATTCTGTCTAAATCTACCTATAGAGATGTTTATTTATTTATATGATCATTTACAGGTTTGCACCATATGAAATGCACTTAACTGTGTTCTTATAAGTGTGTTTATTTGCTTTGTGTGTATGGTATGTATGCATGCACATATACCTGCTTAATCCTGGAAACTGCAGAAAGTGAGCTGTTTCCCAAAAGGCTTCAGTCTACTCACCTCTCAATTGAGTGCCATCTCGTTTTTTACTGCCAGGATTTATAGAGAGGCAGGTCGAGGGTGAACAGAGGGTATTACCAGCAATGTTCTGGTCTCGTCACTCATTAATTACCACCAGTGCCTGTGAAGTAGCTGGCTGTACATTATCTTGATTCCAGCTCTGGGTCAGTGGCTTGGTGTGAGCTGGTGCAGCCTAATTTAAGAAGAGTCGAAATGTGAAGATTTGTGTAATTATTAGTGGTTATTTTGGTCTTGTGTGCTTGAGCATGTGCTGGAGTGGTTGCAGTGCTTTCCTGCACTCTGTTTCACACTCTCTCTTTGATTCAAATTCAAATATGCTTTATTCGCTTGAATGGGTTTTAGCTGCACTCACTCTCTTTGGAGGCCAGTTGTTCGGGACAGAGGGCAGTGCCATTTGTTTTGCCATGTTCTCTCTCATCCTCCCTCCTGTCTTGACAGGATGATGTATGTCTTGTCCTTGGCAGCCATGTGCAGGTAATGTATTCCTCGTGGAATGCCGGGAGAGTGGAATCACGAAAGGGATGTCGACATGCCAGGCACAGAGTGTGGTCCATTCCAGGAAAAGCTTTTCTGTCATCATGTGGAGGCACATATCATTCCTGTGCTCCTTGACAGATGTGATTAAGTTTGCTGCGATGAACCAATAAGGCAGAAAGTGGGCGGCAAACTTGGATCGGAGAGGGTCAGGGCGTGGAAAAGTGAAACATAAATGAAGTGGCGCTTTATGATGGTGGAGATGATCTCCATGAAGGGTAGCAACAGAAAATTTGTCTAATCTCCAATTTAATGGTGTTTTGACATTTGACTTGATTGGAGAGGTTGGAGAGACCTCAGACAGCCTTTTTGGTGCATTTGCTGAAGTGTCAAAGGTGCTGTTGTACAACTCCGATTCCAAAAAGGTTGGGACACCTTTTTGTGAAAAGCTTGAATATAAACAGGATGTGGTCATTTGTAAACAAACTGCATTTACTGACAACAGTTTTAAGTATTTTCCCTGTCTTTTGTTGCTCCTGTCCCTACTTTTTTGAAAAATATTGCTGCTATCAAATTTAGAATAAGCAGATATTTCCAAAAAAATGATGAGGTTGGTAGTGTATTTAGTTGAGTATATGTCAAAAAGGATTCACAAATTGTCACATTCTGTTTTATGTTTTACATAGTGTCCTAACATTTTGGGAATCAGGGTTGTACAAGGGTGCTCTCTGATCCACCTTAAAACTTTGTGTCTGTGGTCTAGTGCTTGATAGTCATGTGAGTGCTTGATTGTGTATGAAAATAATGTGGGCAAAATCTGGACATGCCTTGAGTGGCATTGAAAATGTTAAAGAAGGAAAGAAATGACAGTAAATTTAATATTTGATACGTCGCTCTGCCAAAGCCATCTTAAGTGCCACTGATGGGGCATCTAGGGATAAAGTTGTAACTTTATGGAAGTGACACATCATTCAGCCGGGCACTGTTTGCGTGACCCACGAGGAACATTTACAGTCCTTTCAAACACTCAGATAAGTTGCTTGCTCGGCATGACAGGGGCTTTCTCAATTATCCCTCATGTACAATGAAATATGTTGTGAGAGCTACATGCAGAATTAAGCGGCACTCTAAAACCAAGGCCAGCAAAATCCTATGGGCTTTTAATCCTTCAGTCAGTGTGGAGCGTAGACCTGCCAAGCCCATGGACCTAGCCTCTCTAAATCTGTGTCACTCTTGACTCAGTGCCACAAAATACTTTTTTCCCCCCCTCAAAATATTTCATTTATTATTGTTGGAATGCATGAGAGGGATTATAGTACAATAATAAGTAGCCTAAATATTTCTGTTTTGGAGATTTGGAGAGAGGAACTGACTGACTTATTCTCCTAAAAGTTAGGCCACATGAGTGAGATTGTATCTTCTCAAAAGTACTTTGGCAATGCATCATCATCATCACCGTGTGGGACCATGTTGTGCTGTGTTAATGTAGCCACACTTGGCAGCACTGAAAAATTACCAGCCACCATGTTGCGGGACTTGGCTGGCTAGTGACTTGTATCATCAGATAAAACTGGCACACACACACTCACAGATATGCTATCTCTCGCTGTCCTCTTTGGACTGTACTTTGTCAGATAAGGGTTTCAGTTGGGACTGTGAGAGGAAGGGAAGCTCAGCAGACATGATGATAACCCTGGGTATGTGATAGTCGCAACTCTTCTGTGAAATGGTGGTCTTATTCAACCTGTTCTTTGTCGCAGTCCTTAGCAGATTAAGTGGCCATTTAGACTAACAGTAGTGTTAAACGCACTAAGTTATGTCAAGAAGAACAGGAACAGAATAGTTGAATGAGAAAAATGTGGCAATGGTGGCAAACAAGTAAATATTGACAGACTCTAAGCAACTGTTTTGTTTGTGAATCACTTTCTGTTTTTTCAAGAAGATAAGCTGCTCTGATTCAAACTGCCTCTCGGCTAAGCTTCATACTTTCTTTGCTTCTCTCACCCACTGCAATGTGTGACTTCCGCTTGTGAGGTCACAACCAGAGGGCAAGACAGGAAGTGTTGTCTTTGATCTTTCCCGCTGTTCAAACTAATTACCTGCCCGCAGCAGCAAGCACTGCTGGCCACAGAATTCATTAACAGATGGTAAACCTTTGTTCTGGGCCAGTGTGTCTGCGAGGATACAGAGGAATTCAGCTGCCTCTGAGGGTACTGTTGCGCTGTCTAATTCTTCACTGAGATCAGGTTAACTTGTCCTTGGGTGTAACACTGAGAGGCCATTCAGGATGTGTGCACCAGCATTTTCCCAGTAATAATTGTATTGGATTTGTTGTTTGTCTATAAACTCCTCCAGATGGTTTTGGCAGCTCGGTAAAAAATTTAAAATAGTGGACTATGACAGATGTTTGCAGGCTTTCGAGGGTTGAAACATGAGTGTAGAAAAGAGTTGGAACTGAGCGTTGTTTGCATGGTGCTAATTCTTTGTGCTTGATGTGGTGTGCATGTCCTGCTGAATAAAAGGTGATGATTGTCACAGCGTATGACAGTGCTTTATGTGACTCACACTAATTACAACTCTTGCCAACCATGTCATCCTTCCTCTGCCCTTCCTTTGACCTCAAATGTTTTTTGAAGGCTGACAGTATAAACTATTTTACATCCTGTGTCAGGCAACAGTTTTGGTATATTCATTTTTAGCTGGATTATACAATTTTTTTTTTAGATATTTTGTCATTAAGCTATTAAACGATTTGACAGGTCTAGTAGTACTTCATGCTAAGAAAAATATAAACACACAGTTGTAGAATTGAAATGTGCAACATAGTGCTGCTTTTCTGAAAGAGAAACCTGTTGCGTGCCTCTGAGGATGTTGTTGTCACAATACATTGGGAAAACAGATTGTTTAACTCAAAAGCAGACATTCAATAAATAAGGCATTCCCTCTTCATCTTTCATTTTGAAGAGCGTTGCCGATGCGTTAGCCAAGTGCCACAAATTTCTGCTAGTTGCTGCAATTTTGTGTGTCCTCTGGGATAAACTGCGGTATTTTTCGCTTTTCCCATCATCATTAGTACTGCTGCCACCCTGTAATCTCTCTTTCTGTCACCGAGGCAATGGGGCTTCTTTCTACTCTGTGGTCTCGTAATTGTGAGGTAATCATCTTTTCCCTCTTGAGAGCTAAAAGACTGTGTTTACACTTCGTTTTTGGCGGCTCGACTTGGCGAGACACTAATTTACTCTCACAGAAGCAGAATGAAGCAGCTCCTCTCATTACTTCACACTGGCTTTGCACTTAGAGTCATTCTTTTCCCAGTACATCTGAGGCTGGTTGACATCAGCAGGTTGGATAAACTCCATTTTCCCTTCGTTTCTAAGGAGTTGCTTCCCCCGAATTACAAAATACCATATTTTTGCCTATAGTGATATCTATCCATCCATTTTTGCTTTCATTTTAAATTTTGAGATATCAGGTCTCTGAGATTTCTGCCCCCAACCCAATAAAATGAAGGTAAAAGAAATTCTGGTCTTGAAAACAAAAATGATATGTGAAATATTTGACATCAACATCTTCTTTCCAGAAACGGTGTTTTGGTTGCATTGGATAACCTTCAGAACACCAGAACACTCAACAATTTTCACTGGAGCAACTTTTACTCTTTGGTCATCTGTTCATATGTATGTATGATTCTTCCATTCTAGCCTTTAGGGAACTTCTTCAAATTTGGCAAAACATCCACTTGGACTCAAAAATCCACTTATTAGATTTTGACAGTTAAAATAATCCAAGCTGGCTTGGCAGTGCTATCACCTCCACTGACCTCAGCTAACCTCAGTGGATATTCGGCTTTTGCATTATCCCTCGCGGTGTCCTCAGTCATAACTGTCACATGGACACACACTCATGGTCGCGCTCACACTTATAGTTCAGAAGTGCAAAGAGCCACTGAGATGTCAACGGCCAGTATATATAAACAACATAAACTCTCTCCTTCCTCCTTCTCCTTTATCCCTCTCTCTCCCTAGAAACACTTGCCTAAGGCCACCTCCTGGTATGTCCTAAAAAGTAATGCCAGTACACTTTCACACGTGCATACACACATGGTCCTGCAGTGTTTGACTGATACATTACCCCTCTGATATTGTCCCCAATCACACCCACATACAAACAGACACAAAAAGCTTCAAAATGGACTTCTCAATCCAGGCAGTTCGTAGCTTCAGCAGTCGGGCTTTATCTAAATCCCTCTCCCACCATGATGGATTGGATCAGACACAACCCACAAGTCCATTTGATGGTGCTTTGATAGCAAATTCAGTTGATAACATCCTATATTCTGAACTAAGCAAGACATTATGAACCCCCCTTATCCATGTCATGGCTATTGCATGGTTGCTTTTCCATTAAAGGGAGGAGGTTGTCTGTGCACTGACAGGGTTTTTTACCCTGATAGAAAAACAAATTGATGTTTGGAAAAGCTGTCCACATGCTGATACATTCACAGAACTCACACAGGTAAACAGATGCTTGCATCCGTACATAACCATTCATTTTATTTCATCCATTTTCTTTGCTCCTCATTTGCTTATTGCATTGCCATCTGCATTCTGCTCTCTCCTTTGTTTCCATCTTATTTCCCTTTCGTAATTCTCTCTGTTTCCCTGCATCCCACCTTCCCTTCCCCTGCACCCTCCTCAGTTCCCTCCCATTCACCTGCCTTCTCACATCCTTCTATCTCTTCCTCCATCCATTCATCAGCCTTCTCACATCCTTCTATCTCTTCCTCCATCTGTCCCTGCTTGGCTCAGGAACAGAGACATTCCTGACCTGGACTTATCTCTCGTGCAGAACAGCTACTGCAGCGGTAGCTCCAGCTCGGCTCCATCTCCAACCGAAGTCAGTTACTGGCTGTTTGACAGCATTCCTTCAAGTTCAGGGACCGATCAGATTAATCTACTCAACTTCCACCTTTGTTCCAAATGAGACACACTTACTGGTCATCTTGAGACTTGTGTGAGGTGTATATTAATTCATACTTTCATTCATTCAGTAAGTTATTTATCACAGCCATGTTGCTGTTTCAGCTGGACCAAGAGGTCTCTCCGTTTGTTAGCCTGAAGCCTGACAGCATTGCCTCATCACCTTCTTGGATCCAGAATAATTGATTGAAAAAAATAAGTTACTTGTTACTTCAGCTTCAAGTGCAAGGGGAAGAGGCAGTCTATTAAACATATGAGGGATTTCTTTTGTGTGTGTCCGATTATGAATTTTTTCTAGGCTGGAAGTCTTTTGATATCTGCAGATTACATTCAATATGAGCCAGTTGACATTATTCAGTTCCTTATGCTGATCCTTGCATTAATAAAACTTCTCATAACTACGACTTTGTTCAGACAGGGTATAAATGCATTTAGGACCACATCACTCATTAGTCAGGCCTAATGTCCTGTTTGGAATTACAGAGTACTTTCTAAGTAGATTCATCTTTCTCACAAGCATTTTCAGCTGTTACCAAAACAGGGCAAGTCTCTGCCTGGTATTTGCAGTCCAATTATTTGACCTGAACTGTCTGATCTGACATCTTTATGTTGCGTGACTTCACAAGTCAGCCCTGGCATTCCAGTGCTAATGGCTGTTCCATTAACAACAGTAATTTCATTATCTCCAAGACTCCCCTGTTTTGGTCTTTGGTGTCCAGAGAACACTTCAAAGCATTCTCATCGACCTCATCAAACTGATGGATGGCTGATTAGAGATATGGGCAGCGTTTTCTTTAAACCCCTAAAGGATTCAGTGAAATTCAGCATCTCTTTTATGACCCGAACATTTTTCTGGATAGATGTTGATGAATCTCTCTGCCTTGGTCAGTGTGTATTGAGCTTATTGGAACTAACTCTAGGGCGTGTATGAGTCCATTTTTAAGGAGGGATATTTGTAGAGATGAAAGGTTTTTTGCTTTTTGGTTCTCCTGGTTAGAGAGGGCTTAAGATGGATGGAGACAGCGAAGGAGAACAAGAAAAGGAAGAGTGATAGATTCCAAGCATAGTAATTAGGTGAATTAACCTGGGGTCATGTAGGAGTGTGGTAGAGTTTGAGACCCCCCTCTGTATCTCTGTAAATGTTTTATAAAGCTGTCTTTGAACTTATTAACCAGAGGATGATGACTGAGCCTGAGGTGCATTGAGGAAATTAGTAAAGACTTTGTTTTTCAAGAAGCCATATTGGTATCTTTGCTCCATTGACACTGGGTGGTCAGTTCTTTCACCATTGGAAATGTGTCCTCTTCTCTTACAGGCTATAACAACCAGGAACCCTTATCTGTCCAATACTGAAAGCAAACAAATGCAGTGATTCCAGTGCAATTAGTCCGCTCATTGCCACCAATTGTCACAAATATGGCTGTGAAAAAATTGAGCAATTATCACTGCGTTCAGTCCAGTTTTTCTTTTGTCATGTGTTTATACAGACAATTTTGTCATTAGATATATATTTTCCATAACCACGATGTAATCTGCTGGGGTTCAAGCTTTACCATGAAGAGATGAAATTCCTTTTTAGCATGCTGCCACTTTAATTCGCCTATTTCTTTCAGAGGGCACTTATTAATTATGCACATTCATCCTTCAGGTGTCATGACACAGCCGAGCTTGTGTAAAAATATGTAGTTTTTTCTATTAATTTCTTATTTTCCCTGAAGCTCAGCCACCGTTCACTTATTTTGTCCCTGCATTATGTCCATCCCTGCTCAAGGCAACATTAGCCAGCTCCATTGCTTTCAAAAAAAAGTTGCTGCAGGTAAAACAGTCAAGATTAACTATGCCATTAAGTACAAGATAGTGCAGTTAATCTCATTCATAATAACATTGGCCATCAATCCCTAATGCACCTATCCTGAGGCCACTGGAGTATTTTAAGCTCAATAATTTGTGTGTGTGTCACAGTCTTTGCAGTTATTCTGGCCAAGAAATTGTATGTCCTCTCCTCTTGAAGTTCGTAGCTGTTCACTGCATTGCTTTGTCCTGCTGGACTGAAAGTGTCACAGTGTAATTTGAAAATACACACACACACCGAAATCAAACATTCTGTGAGGGGAGTCTTGCATTAGATTGATGTACCAGATCCCTACAAGAGCAATAAAACCGCTGCTAACATCTAATGTTTCCACATTACTCAGGCATCACTTTCTACAGAAGCCTGATATACTCTTCCTATACCAGAGGCCAGTCCCCTTTCTTGTATTTATCTTGATGGCTAATTAACCCCATGTAACATGAGTATGAGTGGTGCTCATTAATCCCATGTTACAAGCAGCCATTTGATCATCTGGTAGAGATCAAAACAGTCATGTAATGATTGCTCTCGCCTCAAAGCACACAGTGTACATCTGTTTATTTTTGCATATGCCGGTCTGATGTAAGTCCTTCAGAAAGAGTGTATTTGTTTTTATTTGAAGTGAGTGTTTCTGTGTGTGCATAAGTAAAGCATCATAGTTTTCTCTCCGTGGGCCTGTCACTGTGTGTTGTACATGTCTACCTCTTGGTGTGCAGTCTTGTCAAGGGAAACAAAGCAGCTGGCTCTATGAGGGTCTGGCAGTGTCTCGAAATATGGAAGTGGCTCTGATGTGTGTTGAGATCAAAATGAGGCTCTACGTGTTTGCATTATATGTGTGACAGTCTTGCCATGGGTGGCTCTGGCTGTGTGGGGCTTGGATACAGCATGTGACTGAACAATGACCTGGAAACAGTGTGTTTTAAAGTATCTAGGCTGCACATTTTGTCTTTTGATTATTTAGGTGGCTATTTGAAAGCATCCTGTTTAGCTCACCTAATCCATTTAGGCCCTTCTGTGGACTTCATGGTACAGATGAAGGCACATGCAGTAAATTAGGCCACAGCTGAGCTGGTTCATCTTTGATGATGTTTGACAGCATGGGGTCCGTTTACTTGCTCATTCTCCATTAATTAGTTCAGCATACTGAATGAATTACAATAACTACCAAGATTATATTGTGAAATAATGTTTTCATCAAATTGTTTACACTTATTTGGGTATTTGTCACGTCAAGGGTAAGAAGAAATTGTGTTGTAAAATGATGCCAGAAGACAGATAAAAGGAGGAGAATTGCAAAATCGGGTCCATAGAAATCATGTTGCTCCACATGAATGTAGCAGTCCCTCTGTGTGAGCCAGCAGCATCAATACCTCCACCTTTTAGCACCTAACTGTACCTACACCGTACAAGAGATACACTATTTCCTCAAGATTCATAAAAATCCAATAATATGTTTCTACATCATGGCGTGTAGTGGGTTAACAAACAAATAATTGGATGCTGGTAGTCCCTGGTGGAAAAGACAGTTCGGGGGGGAGCCCACATGAGCACTGTGACTTGTCATCGAGCCGCTGAAGCAATGCTTCCTTTGATTGCGGTCCTTTCTATGAGTTATGTTGTAGATGTGTGTGGTCTCTTACACAGATTAAGGGAAACAAACAGTTTGGCTGTTCTTCTGAGCCTCCTCAGGCACTTGACAGAGTGAGCCATGCATTTCTTTCTCACACCATCCATTCTTGTTGCTAGGAGACTGGTTGATCTTTTTTCTTGACCCAGCTCACTTCCTGTTATTCTTTTCACTCTTTCTGTGAATCACACTGTCCTACTTTCCTACAATATTAATAAATGACATTTAATTATATCCATGAATGAATGGGATTATATAAAGGTAGCATAACAGTAGCTCTGCAACAACATTCAAACGAAAAGGTAATGGTTTGCCATTTTACTGTCTTGTCCTTTCTCTTTTTCCCAATGAGAGACCTAGAAAATTGAGACACGTGCCAGGAATAGACTGCTTCATTATTGATCTGAGTTGTGTTGTTCAAGTGATGATGCCGCATTAGTACACTTCAGATATTATTCACTCTCCTCTCCTCCTGTAAATGAAATGAACTGTTCTGTATCTATTTAGATGTGTTTTCCCCATGTCATTTGACCAAAAAATACATATTACTTGCACGTAAATAACTCCAGTTCTATGAGTAAGCATTTATCCCTCTAATGGACTTTGCTAATAGACCTCAAATGTCCAATACGTATCTCCTTATTTGATATATATTCCAACTGGCAGTGCTTTAGACCCTTGAGAGAGTGTGTGGAAAGAGTTTAAAGTTTAATTTTCTCTTGCTTGCCATAGAGACAATCAAGACTAGTCTGTGAACACTAAAAATTGATTATATCATTTCATATCATCATTTTTCCCCCTACATTTTCCCACTGCTTCAAGTCAGTGTTTCCAGTGAGCACATTTTATGAGATTTACTTTCTCATAGCACTGGAACTGCAGCTCTTTCTCTGAACCCATTACACTCTCATAAGAAGTTAGTCAAGTTCTTTTTTTTTTTTTTTTTTTTTACTTGTATCCATATTTCTTTCTCCCTCATTCTCTCACTCACAAAACACGAAGTGGTCATATAAAAGAACTTTTACATCTGTATAAGAAACA
Organism: Centropyge bicolor; assembly: GCA_037975185.1. NCBI lineage: Eukaryota > Metazoa > Chordata > Actinopteri > Pomacanthidae > Centropyge > Centropyge bicolor. The sequence goes on along the minus strand of JBBMOC010000032.1, from coordinate 812,982 downwards.
TTTCAGAAAGATGGTAGTTGCTAACCAAGAGCAACTGGATGGTCAGGAAACGTCAACAGTGTGGTCGCTCTGATTGAACAGTTGGTTGAGGTTAAATCCTCAGTGGATGTGTCTGTGTCCAACACATTCATTCTCTCAGGCTGAAGCTTTATGTAGTGGGTTACATTGTTTTGCAGTTCGGTTTTACAATTTGCATGATCTCAATGCTTTATTTCATGTACTTTAACAAATTTTGATACATTTGGGGAATTCCTTTGCTATCGACATAGAATTAATGTTTTCAGTTCAGTTTTATTTATATAGCACCAAATCACAACAGAAGTCATCTCCGGGTACTTTTCATACAGAGTAGACCTCGACCATGTTTACGTAAAAACCCAACAATTCCCACCATGACCAAGCACTTGGTGAGAGTGGTGAGGAAAAACTGTTTTAACAGGCAGAAACCTCAAGCAGAATTGGGCTCTGGGTGGGCGGCCATCTGCCTCCACTGGTTTGGTCGAGAGAGAAAGAGCTTTGCTTCCACAATGTGGTCACTGGTCTTCCTGGGGTCCACACAGAAGAACAATATAAAAACAACAACTTAAAATCACACCGAATTTATGTAACAAGAAAAGGCAATACATGCTAAAACATAAACTTCAAAATAAGTGAAATTACTCAACAAACAATAGAAACATACAATGGAAACAAAAACAAATTTGTCACAAATAACAGCAACAAAAACAATCCAAGAAGTTCCAAAACAGCAATAAACACTGTAAAATATATGCGATCCGTCAATTTCTGTTTTATTGGTTATTATTTTTGCAGTTTGAATGATGGCCTTAATAGTGATTTTAAGCTTTATTGCAGCATTTACTTCTGTCTTTTGCATTATATCATCATAGGGAAGTTGCAAAAGACAATCGCAAGCTCATTACTTTAATGGTGTGATTATTCAGTGATGACCAATCTGCGACTGTGAGACTGCTCTGCTCACCAGAAGCCATCTGCATGTTGGAGCACTGAAAATATGGACCAAGGCTGGATTTGCCTCATACCATGTAGACTAAATAGCTGATTTTGCCGTGAGATGCAGGGTGTGACTCATTCTTTACTGACATCTATCATGATTTTTTTTTCCTCAATGAGACCAATCTGTTTAACACATGTATGCATGTGCACTTTAAAAATCTGGGGGAAATAAAACAAAAACACCAAGACACCAGTTAGCTTATGAAGAAGATATTTTTGAACACTCATCCTTAACGTCTCCACTGACATGCGGTTGCATACTGTGAGAATGCTCCTCCCCACAGGCAGCCATCTGGAAGAGCAGAGAAGAATGGAGGTATGCAGGGAGAGGAACATCTGGTCTTTTCAGAGTTTGCACTGACAGGAAATGTGATGGATGGGAAATTTACACCCAGCCAGGGCCAGATATGGACCTATACTTTTGTTTTTATAGACCTGCAAATGGTCAGTTATTACATGCCTCTGACTGGATTATTTGTTTGTCATGCTTAATGATAGCCTATCATATCTGTGATGGAGTCAGCCTGATGAATCAGGTCGCAGTTTCATAATGGTAGTAGTAGCCTGTAGTATTATTCACTATAGCCTACTAATTTGAGCTGCATTGATAATGGATTTGTGTGTACATCATAGTGTATTACTATAGATGTCCTCAAGATTAACTGGGCTTTTTGTGGCTGTAATCTTCTCTAAACTCACTGTCGTGGTCAATAATTGTAAATGGTGTGTGTCTAAAGTGGAATTATCCGGATAGATATTACTTAATCACCAAAGTTGATTCAACATTGCACTTAATATTTCACTTTGCACTGATTTATAAATGTACGATCAGTGCTTAGTAGAATCACATCAATAAGCCCAAGATTTTGTGTTTGGTGATTTGTGTGCAATGGTTATTGCAAAGGATCATGTCTAACAGATTTCCATCACATGCTCTTTTGGTCACGCAGAGAATATGAGCGTATAAAAAGATGGTGGACACGAAAGCCAGACTAATCCAATGTGCAAACAATGAGGAGTAGCAAGCAGTGTTTTATTTTGAAAGCAATGGATTGTGATGGGTTAAAAAAGCTGAGCTTTGCCAGAGCATAAGTGAAGTAAAATTTGTCAGTGTCTCCATTAAAGAGCAAGTTGTGGGGAAAATTTATGACAAAATTTGTATTTAACCTTGTCTGAAGATGGCCATTAGTTCTTGCTGCGGTATGCAGGCCTAACGATTAATGCAGTATGTCTCTCTCTCTCGCTCTCTCTGAGATACTAATACAAGCTGATACTGACTGAAAGGAAGTATTGGAAGTATAGATGGGACCACTTGTTAGCATATTGAAGATTTCAATATGAAGCATGGAAATATGTGGTACAGATGGCAGTTCTGCAGTTCACATGCTTCTCAGTAATGGTACACTTGAACGTAGTGTCGTTTTTCAGCTGGTTTAGAAACTTGGGAATCGACTATCTTATGTCTTTATGTATATTTCTTTATTGCATACATTTCATTGGCTACCTTGCATGTCTGCAGTCTTCCCAATAATCTTTGGTTTTTGGGTAGGTCATTGCTCCGTAAATGATTTGATGATTTAAAAAAAAAACCCAAACAATTATGGACAAGTATATATACTGGTGAGAGATGTATTTTGGGATACATTTTACTTAGCTGAGAATGTGTTTCAGATTGTTACCTATGAGGCATAGCAGGGAAAAGTGTCATACGTAATATCATAATAATGCACTAAAGGGGAACAAAATTTGAATTGATGTGCACTGCCGTTACCCCCAATACATGACATAAAGCTGACGCATGTCTTGGCTGTGTGGTGACTGCAGAGTTGAAGTGGATCAGTTGAGGCATCAAGTCTGCAGTGGTAGAGGAATTTACCTTGAAACTGACACTCAGTACATGTACAGAGAGACACAGGAGATAATAAAGACAAGGCATAATAAATATATTTGCACATATGCGAGAGAAAGGAGAAGGAAAGAAAATAGCCCCAGGAACAGAAAATGTGCATGCACATAATATCCCTCACCTTTACATCCATATTTGCATTCTCATGTAAATGTGATTATAAGTTGTTTTAAATACAAGCACAAATTTGCATGAGTGCTGGTTTAAAATAATACTACTACATATAAATGTGCACACTTTCAGTCGTATATCATGATATCCAGTCCAATGCATGACAATCAGCCAACACACAAATGCATACTCCTTCACACACTCTCCCAGGCTCACATATAATATTGACACTGAAGGAATTCCAAGCAGCTCCTTAATCCAAGCAAGTGCTGACTGAGGCTTAGATTGGATGGAGGGAGTGAGGAAGAAAGGAGAGATGTTGAGATGTGCAGGTGAGAGGGCATGGAGTTTAAAGATGGGTGGGGAGAAGGGAAGAGAGAGGAATTGAGATCAAAGAATGGGATTTTCCCCTGAAAGTACTAGTGCTTTTCAGGTATTCCATTGTTAAAAAGAGGTGATTTCTCTGTTCTGCTGTCTGTGCTGCACTCAGAGTGTTTGAGGAAACATGGGCCTGGTATTTCCTGTCGTCTTCAAGTCATTGTTGTGTCATTGTATCAGTTGACTTTGAAAGTTAAAACTGTACAAACTAATGCACTGTTGATCAGTGTTCTGGTGTGATGCACCTATTCTCTGTTTCTCTTTTCATGATGTCCATTACATTAGTAATATCTGTATTATTTAATATGTGGTATTGATTAGTTCCTAATGTATTATCTTCTTTGTTAATCCTACAGGTATGACTACAGAGAGATGTTGTACAACTCCACGTTCTGTCTGGTACCTCGAGGACGACGGCTGGGTTCCTTTCGCTTCTTAGAGGCTTTGCAGGTCAGTGACGCAAGTACAGATGTTGCTCATTATTGCTAGGCGTAGCTGTTAGTAAATTAGAATCAGATACAGTAGGTGCATTATGGTGACTCATAAGTTTGATTGTGCCTCTAGGTTTTGTTGCATATTAAATCCCTCTCTCACATCTTTCCTGTCACTTGGTATAAACTAATGAAGTTAAAAAATCCCAAAGATGCAAATTTTGGAGTTACAGAAGCTGGAACACTACAAGTACAAGTGCAAGATTTGGTCCTGATTAAACCACAATCAAAAAGCTGATCCACATATGTTCTTGTGCTAAAAGTGCTTCAGTTTTCAGCGTCTCGATGAATGAGGTACATTTTGGCAACTTGGGCTGGCAGCTCAACCGAATGACCAAACACAAGTTGAACTGGTTCAAGAAATCTTGTAGTGCGTCAGTGCTGAAACTATGATGACCAAACAATAAAGCCCTTAATCAGTGGTTTAGAATGGAAAAAGTGATGCACTGAGTTTCTCCCACTACTCTCTCCCACTGCCACTCATTTTGTTGCTGTGCAGACAGTGTTGATACAGCTGGCTCTGACTCAGTGTATTCACTGCTCTGCCTGCCATTTTTCTCTTATGTTGTTTTCCTCTTTTCAGTTCCTTCTTTGAGTTTCTTCACCCACTTTCACATGTCATCCTCTCCTCTCCTCTAACATTACACTTACTTTTCTGGTACAGTCTTCAATGTGTGTTCTTGATTCCCAGTGGTACTGAACCCATCTCCCTTATTGCCTCATTCATACAACCTGCCTACTCACTTAAGGTGTACAGAGACGTTAAAGCTTCATTGGCAATAGTGTTGTAGACTCATAGTTATCCTTAAAGAATAGGTTAATTTTAACAGTTTCATGTAAGGCAATTAAGTTAAAAAATAAACTTTATATTGCTTCAACGTTCCAACCAACCAAATCCAAATATCATAAATGACTGGGAAAAGCAGCAAATCCTTATGTTTAAGAAGCAAGCAAGTGTTGCTTTTTTCTTGAAAAATAACTGATCACTAAAAATCAATTATCGACTAATCATTGCAGCTCTAATTTGAGAGGAGTTTGAGACAGTATACCATAGTTGCATGACTGTAAATATGTTTTTTTTTTTTTTTTTTTAAAAGGAAAAGTGTAGCTTTTGTCTTTTGACTGATTTCAAGTCAAGATAGAATGTCTACAGTGTCTTAATGTCTTTATCAGATCATACACAGAAAGAGTTTTACTCTAGACCAAGTGGGAAATCTGGATTAGAGTAAAGACACCAGTGGGGATGTAATGTTGTCCAAGCTTTCGGTTGTCCTAGTTAGCCTCCAAGCTTTAAGAGTATTTTCTGAAAGAAAATGGCCAGCTGAACTGACCTACTTCTTGAGTACAATATGCTTTTCAGAGATATAGGGGATACCAGGTGTGATTCAGTATCAAGCCATGTAGATTCTAGGTCCTCTTGAAACCAGTCTTGGATATATCTGCAGAGCACAGCTGCAGTTGAGGTTGCGTGCAGAGATTGGCTGAAGCGTCAGACTGGACCACAGCCTGGAGGTATTAGTGCATCTTTCCACAAGCAGCCTCATGCAGGAGCACAGAAGTTGAGGAGGGCAGGCAATTTGGGGAAGTTAAAGGATGCAGTAGTCAAGAGTGGATGTGTTCACATGATTGAACTAGGCCTGGGTTAGGGAAGAGGAGTAGACTGATTTGGCAGATGATGTAGAGCGCAAACCTGCAGGATCAGGTTATGCAATGCAGGTATGAACACTGAGGTTCTCTCTTACACATGTGTTTGCAAAATTTAGGGGGTTCATAGCCATGAGTTTCATGAAGGAATGTTTGTTCGGTGTGTGCATGTGTGAAATGTGATGAGCTGGGAGAGGATTGGGCGACAGTCTCTAGTTGATTGCTCTGTGAGCAGAGATAGGTAGAGAAAGCATGGGAGTGTTTCAGCAGATTGCTGCCTTTGCTAATGACACCAAGGAGATTAGACAAGCACTGCGGCACTCTGGTGCAGGAGCGTTTGTGCCTGGACGTGCACGTGCATGTGTAGTGACCAAGGCCAATCAGTGAATGGTACCCTGCTTAACAGATTACAGAGCCATTCACAGAAGGAAGGGCGCTCTTGTACCGTCCAACTCTTACACACACATACAGACTTAAACTTATAGCAAAGCATACACATGCATTTGCACACATACAAATGGGTGAATGATTCACAAGGACATACACACACCAACATGGATACACACTCCAGTGCAATTTAATTAATCTCTCAGACACAGGGGTTTGATGTTCAAGTATGTTTTGAAGTGCATCTCCCTTTCCACTGAACATAACACTCATTTTTTTATGAAGCCGCACTGCCTCGTCACTTTTAGAGTTAGTCGTTAAAGAACTGTAGCAGTTCTGTAGTTAATGGAGATGTGTTGGAAGATGAGTCGCCCCCATTGGTTAAATTGTCTGATTTGATTGCTTGGGAAATGGACCTTGTACAGTGATGGCATGGATTTGCAGAGCATAAGCCATTTAGTAACATTTTTCAGTTTTCTCTTCCTTTCAGTCTGTCTGTATTTTATCGCCTGTAGATATACAAACCTAACACATTCATCCCATTAACCTACAGTGTATTTTGTGTGGTTTTATGTATCAACTTTTACAGGCAGCTTGTGTGCCAGTGATGCTGAGTAATGGCTGGGAGCTGCCCTTCTCAGAGATCATCGACTGGAATACGGCAGCTGTGATTGGCGATGAAAGACTGCTATTACAGGTAGAACATCAGTACAAATCTAAAGTTGGCTTTATTTGAACGTTTTATCAATGGTGTTACAAGACAAAGAAAAAGTTCACCTGCACACTACTGTTTTGCCAATTGACAGGTTTTTTTTTTGACCATCCAAGGTTTTCAGTGTTATGTAAAGCTACTGTATAACTGTACACAACCCTGATTCCCAAAGAAGTTAGGATGCTGTGTGAAATATAAATAAAATAGAAACAATGTTCCAGTCCTCTTGACAAAACTGAAAACAGTACAAAGACAGTATATTTAATGTTTCATTTCATCAACTAAATTGATTTCAATTTCAGTTTAAGTTGTGGACTGACCCAAAAACACCTGTTCACTGGATCATTCCACAAGTGAACAGTATCATGATTGGGTATGAAAGGCTCAGTCACTCACAAGCAAGGATGGAGAGGGGTTCACCACTTTGTCAAACACATGATTGTATAAAGGAGATTAATACATGGGCTCAGGAACATTTCCTTTGCAAATGATTCCATTCTGGCTTTATTCATGTTTTATACAGCATCTTGGCTTTTTTGGAATCGGGGTTGTATGACAGCTGAGACTGGATTTATTGAGGCAGATCTTGCACTTATTCTAGGCAATGTAGTTTGTGGAATAAGTGATAGTATCCAGTGCGAGTACGGGTGTCTGTGTTTCTTCTGACTGGCCTACTTTAAGTATTAACATGTGTTCACTTGTGTCTCAGATCCCTTCTACAGTGCGCTCCATCCACCAGGATCAGATCCTGTCCCTGAGACAGCAGACCCAGTTCCTATGGGAGGCTTACTTCAACTCTGTGGAGAAGATAGTACTGACCACATTGGAGGTATATACGCACGCATGGACACACACACACACACACACAAAAATGTCACTAATTCGTTTGTCAGTATTTCTGCATTTCGTAACAGCATCACTTGATCTCTTTGGATTCTATCATCTATTAATATATCCTCTTATATAACTTAAAACCTTACCACTGCCGTTTTTTTACTTGTCTGAAAACAACAATGCGTGCTTGCACGCAAGCATAAAAACACAAAAATCCATTAGTTCATTATTTTTTCATAGAAATTTTAAAATCACTCAGTTCTTTTCATTCTAGTCATTGACTTCATAGGGACAAGCTTACCCGTGCAGACTCTGTAGTTGCACACATAATATCCACAACAGAACTGCTCCAGACGAGATCGAAAACCAAGAGGGATGATATATATTGTTAAATGCTGCTGTCATGTTTTTGAGGCTGTTTCTTGTTGTGGCTTGGCAATCAATCATGTCAGTAGTTTGTTCCTGTCAGAGTCCATTTATCTGTATTCTTGCTGGTGAGTAGCAGGCTATCATACTGCTCTGGGGCTAGAATTACAAACGAGCAAACATGAGAGCAGGCAGGAATGAAAAAGGATAAGGGAGCAAGACAACAGACAGGATGTGTTAGGCTGCCTCGAAGTAAGGCAGGATTTTTCACTGCATTCCAAGTCCCCAAATTCTCCAGCCTCAATCAGCAATGGACCTCTAAATTCTGACTGGTAATGGCTGAAATGTTAATTTTGTTTGATGAATGTTTGAATCTTAATTTTTCTATTTAAAGCAACAAACAGGCAAAGAATTGCTGATTTTCAGTTGCGTTACATCTAAGCCTCATTGCTGACTGCAGTCAGCACCATTAGTTGCTGTCGTCAGATAGTGTTACAGAGGCCTAGTCCCAAGAGGTAGGAAGTCAGGGCGCTGGAAGGCCGAGCTGGGATTTCTCTGTCAGCAGGGTAAAGTTACAGCCCCAAGAAGCTCATCTTCGATCTGTTTACGCTCTCTGTATCTTAACCCTGTTCTAACACATACCATAGTACAAGACTGGTAGCAGGTCAGCGTTTTAGCTTCAAATGTAATCTATTCATGCGCTAACATTAACAAAAGATTTTAGATATTTTACTGTTAACAAGGTAAAGTTGCACCCAAAGAATCTCTTTATTGCCAGAAAATCGTACAAAATGTAAACAGGGTTTGCTTCACTCTGTAGCTACACCAAATCTCCCAAGACTGCTTAATATTTTATGAAGGTATCTTCACTCCATAAGAGTCTTCTTAAAGCTGGGGTTGCATTTGGTGCTGTGCGCCTGTAAAGCTGCTCACGCATTGTATTTGCTATTGATACAACAAGCCAGTACATTTTGGGTTAAGATTATGGAAGACCTGATGCCAACCCACTTTATTTTTTATAAAACTTATAAAACTGAAGTGATGAGCCATTTAATTATGATTCTGACTTTCAGACCATCTCAAACAATGATTTTGATTATCCATTATAAAACTAAAATGCTAAGTGGTATAGTGGCTTATGACATTTTTGGCTGTAAAATATAAGCCAGTGGAGCTGATCAAACTCCTCCATAGGAGGAGGATCTGATCAGAGGCTTAGGGTGATTTTATTAAGCCATGTTTGCTTCGTAAGCCAGAGTAATTGAATGAAAGTCACAATTGTCAGTCTCAGTCAATTTATTGTGTGTTTGGTTTTCCTTACAAGCCTAATTGTATCTAGGTCCAAATGACATTAACGTTAATTGTTCAACATTATCACTTCCAAAGTTTAAGTCTTGTTTTCAGTTTTTTTTGCAATTACACTTTGCAAAGCTGCTGTTTTTTTTCTTCAGTTTGTATGTAGACCTGACTTGCTTATTGAGATTCAGGGATGCACATTACACCTGCCACAGTCAAGGAGAAAATGTTTCCTTATTCATTATATTTTGATAATGACATGGTTCACTTAAATAATACAAATCTAAAGTTCTAACATATTGGGGTGGTGTGAATTAAGATATGAATGAATTTAAATGGAGTTTTACACATGTTGTAAAAAAAAATTATATATCTCATCCCAAAATAAATTGTCCTGAAGAAAACAATGAAGAGAATTAAATGATAGGATATGGATTTGTTGTTTGAGAAGGAATGACAGCATAATAAAAAAAAAAAAAAAACAGTCATTTGTAGGATGCATGTTTTTTGTATATTTGAACTGACTCATTGCTTCAGTTGTTAATTTGAGAAATGTCAGAGGATCTGTGTCTGCACTCAGTTTCCAAGCAGCCTGTAAGACTGGCATATTCTCTGCTTAATTTGAAGTGAATGGACATGGAAATGAAATTGGAACGTAATTAGGACAATGGACATATCTGAAATTACCTCAAAGTACTTTCCTGCTGACAGTTGACAGTGCTTGTACAAATGCTGTTTATTAGCCTTGTGATATTTTTCTCTCTTAGTCACACAGAAATAAGGAGTGTCATGGACATATTTATATTTGCCATTTGTAATCAATTGGCCGGCACCACCAGAAAACATGAATTTGGATCTCTTCTGCTCCCCTGTTCATACAGATCATCCAGGACCGAGTACTGCAGCACACCTCAAGGAGTAACCTCATGTGGAACAGTCTGCCTGGAGGCCTTTTCACCCTGCCTCAGTACTCTACATACCTGGGAGAATTCCCCTTCTACTACGCTAAGCTGGGTCAGTTAATTTTTCATGCACATGCTACCATACGCTGAGAGCCACATTAATGCCTCACAATAAGGTTTGATAGACTGATTTCCATTTCACGACACAACACAGAAACAGCTGGCATGTGGCAGCTGTTGAACCCTCATAACTATCATGCGAATCGGCTACGTTGCCACGGGTTATGCAGTATATCTTTATTAATTCATGATTTGTCACTGAGAAGCTCGCCAATTAGACCTGCCATGTTGTATTTGTGCTTGTTTAATTGGCCAGAATGTGCAGCTTGTTGCTGACATTGGGATTTGGTTAACTGGCACCTTTTCCTTTACAAGCCTAATTAGACCTTTTCAGTCACACCGGGTGCCAAGTAAACACAGCATGAAGTAAACAAGTACAAACTAAGAGATCCCCAAAGCTGTCAGAGAGTTATTACCCACAGAAGAAATTCTACTTATAGAACATGTAACTGTCGGGTTAGTGTTAGTGCACTTCAGCGTTTGAGTGACATGCTTTAAATGTTACCTGACACATCCAAATTGCTTTTTTTTTTCTTACCTTTGATTTGTCCTGGCTGTTCTCAGGTATTAAGCCCTACTCCAAGTTTACAGGGATCATTCATGTGGTGACCCCACTGGTCTCTCAGTCCCAGCCAGTCATGAAGCTGCTTGTGGCTGTGGCCAAATCCCAGTACTGTGCTCAGGTAATTCAAAGACCCAACACACTACACTACATCACTCGCCTCACATCAGACTGTCAACAGCAGTTACTGTTCGATGCCCAGGTGATCATAGTCGACTTTTGGAACTAAAACATTATGCAGCTAATTTGTCTGATTAGGCAAATGTTTAACAAATGAAAACACAGAGATTTGTCATGTGTTTTAAGACATTAAACAGAAACAGGCTTTGTTTTTTTGTCATTTATCAGGTTTATCACATCACTAAAGTGCTGATGTTGGCTTAAAAAAATGCTTTTGCGATTCAGTATTTTATTCATGCTGGAGATGAAGGGAGGCTGTCCAAATAATTCCCAACCCTTCCTGCCACAGCAGATCCACCCTGACGGAATAATAATACTAATGCACACAGTAGGAAATATAGGAAACCCTCACCTGTCTTTTTTCTGTGCATATGTTTATTATGCATTTTTCTAACATTTTGCAAATTCACTGAACATGTGAATTTAATTTTCCTGGATTTAAAACCGTATGGCTTGCATGTAGGTGTCAGCACATTTTGTTTTAACATTTAAAGTAATACAGTATATCACTGTCATGTAATGTAGGAGGTGTGACAGCTCTGAAAATAGATCTGCTGTAGAATGAGGGAAGCTGTTGGTGTGTCTTCAACATAAGTAGGGAGTTAAATAAAATAGGGCTTTGAATTGAAAGACCTGATTGAGGGTTTTTGATCCGTTATGTTGCTAAATCTGACAAGGATTGTTAAAAATTAATCGACTTCTATTTTAACACATCTCTCATTAGGTACACGTACATACTGTAGGAATGCAAATGAATACTGTTGTGTTGTTGTGTTCAGAATGCTGACTAAACTTTGCCCATTTTCCATTTGTGCAGGTGATAGTTCTGTGGAACTGTGACAAGCCGCTTCCTGCCAAGCACCGCTGGCCTCCCACCTCAGTCCCAGTCATCGTTATAGAGGGTGAAAGCAAGGTAAAACAACTTATCCTTATACCTCTCTAATTAGGCATTGTTACTGTGGCCATGTCACAATCAATGTGAGTTGAGTTGAATTAATTTCCAGATGTTTCAGATATTGAGTTTTGGACTCAAATCATGGGATCAGTGTGAAAAGCACAGACATCAAATGCTGTAATGTCCAAGCTTCAGGCCCAACACTTGATAATTCTTGGTTAAAATTTAGAAATAATTAATGTGTAAAAAAAGATCTTGTGATCATTTCTTCATTTAATTCCACAACCTCCCTGTCTTAATATGGTGGACATCAGTGTTCAATAGGATGATATTGTCCCAAATATGGCCATAAGTTAAACCTGCTGAGTATTACATTTATTTTGTCATTGGTGTTATATCAGCTTGTATATTTTGCTGACTGCTGTTAACACAAGATGAAGCAACTTCATAGCACAGCTAGATATGTGGAAACTGGTAGCGCTGTGTGTCAGGCCGATACACCTCACTTGTGCACTTACAGGCCTTATTCATACACTGATTTTTGCTGTTGAGCTGGATAAATGTACTACTGCTCCTTTTCAACAACTGGTCACATTTTGCCTGCTTGTCTGTGTTTTGCCCAGGTGATAAGCAGCCGTTTTCTGCCCTATGACACCATCCCCACTGATGCTGTACTTAGTCTGGATGAGGACACTGTGCTCTCCACTACAGAGGTCAGGCTACCAGAAAACTAATCAAGAGTACATGCTGCAGTACATGCTTTTAATATTATGTATCTTTGTTATCTGTTCAATACAGTTCCTTGGAATGGTGTGTTCCTGGTTTCTTGGCCTCATGTCTTCCCTCTCCCTTTCTGTCTCTTTCTTTCTCTCTGGTCTCCATCCAGGTGGACTTTGCCTTCACAGTGTGGCAGAGTTTCCCAGACCGCATTGTTGGTTACCCAGCCCGCAGCCACTTCTGGGACAGCAACAAGGAGCGGTGGGGCTACACATCCAAATGGACCAATGACTACTCCATGGTGCTGACTGGGGCTGCCTTCTATCACAAGTACTGATTCGCTAACGATTTTTATTCCTCTTGGCTTCTTCAGTTTCCATTTAGTCCATTACCAACACAACTCACTCTCGCTCATGTCCTCCTGTAGATACTACCACTACTTGTATACCACCTACCTACCAGCCAGTCTGAAGGCCATGGTCGACCAGATGTCAAACTGTGAGGACATTCTGATGAATTTTCTGGTGTCCTCGGTCTCTAAACTACCACCCATCAAGGTCACCCAGAAGAAACAATACAAGGAGACGATGATGGGACAGGTGAGGCAGAATATTATTCTGTAAAACCAGTTTTTTTATTTTTGTAATCTTTTTATTTTATGCCTTAAGGTAGAAAATTGTTTGAAGATTGTTGTTGTTTTGCACAGTATATCACCATTGAGGGACCATGGATGGCCCTCTTCCAAAACACTGAATCATGAATAATCAAGATAGCAAAGAGGTCTTGATATTGGAAGTTGTCACAGTCCCTATGAGAAATAAAAAAAAAAGTAGTGGGAATACCTCTACTTGTAGGAGCTCAGTTTTGATTGCCATTCTTTCACTGACAGTGGGGAAATTACTACAAGTGCACTGAGTTGATGTGTGGAGTGAAGCGCCTGAAGGATGCACCAAATTAGTGGCAAATTAACACCTTGACTCACATTGTAGAAATTCGAGGAAGTTATTCAGAAACATGAAATCATTTCTTCACCGCAAGGAGAAAACACTCCTACACTAGCAAACTTCAGGAAGGTGTTTTTTTTTTCTCTAGTTCTCTAATTCTGGTAGCTCCTCTTTTAAACATGCCAACACCTACATTTGAACTGTAAAAACCCACATAACCATTTATTCTTCGCAATGATGCTCAGTATTGAACTGACAGAGACCCATATTTTTCCTGATTATTGTAGAGGCTGCTGGCCTTTAGACACATTGTACCTCTTAAACTCTAATAGTGTTAGCCGCTAAAACAGAACATCAGTCATTTGTAAATGTGAATTGAAATTTGTTTTCTCGCAGTATGGCCTTCAATAAAAAAATCTCATGAATAATTACAGTTGGCTCTGAAAGGTCAGAGTAATTTATGATGCATTATTCATTTTGTCGGTCTCTCTCTTCCTTCCCATCTCTCCCCCCTCTCTCTCCTCATCCTGACACTGCCTCTCACCCCCAGAGCTCTCGGGCGTCTCGCTGGGCCGACCCGGACCATTTCGCCCAGCGGCAGACCTGCATGAACAAGTTCGCCAGCTGGTTTGGCACCATGCCGCTGGTCCATTCTCAGATGAGGCTGGACCCAGTCCTGTTCAAAGACCAGGTGTCTATACTGCGGAAGAAGTACAGGGACATCGAGAGGCTATAACCCTCCAGAGCCCCCTGCTCCCTGGACACAACAACGACAGAGCGAGGGGGCGGACACATAGAGAAACACGAATGCTTTCCATGATAGCCTGATTGGATCAATGGAGAAGCAATTGGGATTGGGTACAGGAGGGGAGAGGAGGAAAAGAAACTAGAACAGATGTGGAGGACCCTACATTCATTGGTCTCCTCTGTTATTTCCTCCTTCATTTCTCCTTTCCACCCGTTCTCTTATGTATATCGAGGGATGGCTGACTACCACCAGCTGAAGGACACTTGAAGACGTTAAAACTGCTCGACTTTGAACCGAACTGGTCAAAGTCACGGAGTTGGAAATCACAGCTTCCTGCTTCAGTGTCCCAATGGTGGCAAACCACTCCCAAATCCAACCCGCTGAAATAGACAGTCTGTTTTGCTCTGTACACTCTGCACAGGTTCCTGAAAAGTTTTTTGCTGACAGAATATTATTGATAATTATGACTGTGAAGAGGATAACACTATTTTGGATTGTGTTTAGCTATTTTTTTATAACAGTGAATGAATGGCCAGCACTACTCTCTCTGTATTGTCTTAATTAAAACCAATAGAAAGGTGGGTGAAGAGAGGAATGACAACCCCTCGACCACAGACAAGTTTATGATCGTTAATATTCACAGTGCCTCAAGTTTGTCTAATGGCGTTGGGATCTGGGTGTCTGAGAAAAAGACCTGGTGTGGGATGAGCACCTTGATCTTGCTGCTTCAGTTTTTTTTTTTTTTTTTTTTGTGATTTTCTTTGTCATTGCTGGAATAATTGATCTTGTAGTAAATTCTTCAGGTCAGCATTCACATTTATTCTTTGCAGAAGTATAATGAAATGAATTTTTAGCCAACTGACAAACAACCTGGTCATTATGTGCCATTCTGAATATGTTTCCTGGAAAAACTACAGTCGGACAAAAAATAACTAGATTTCACCAAATTTGCTATGTGGGAATGGATATTGACACAAACTGAATTGAAATGCAGACAAAACTCATTGGAATTCTTTATTTTCAGTTTTGTAAAAACTTATCTTCGTGTCTCTTTTTCCATTGGTAAAGGCTGATATGACAAGCTATAACTGGTACTTGAATGTGTGCTGGCCTGAAGAGCAATAGGGATCATAAGTGCTGCCTTGGGTTAGGGAGGCTGAGCTTGCCATTTGCGCCAATCAGTGGTCTGTTTGAAACACAAACCACTGTGAAAACTAGGGAATGAATTATGGTTTAGCAGTTTATATTCATCTACAGTTATTATCTCTATGCCATAGACCCAATTTCTTTTTGTCCAGTGACAAGTTTGGCAGTAGCCCAAGCTGACAAGTACTTGACATGGACTAACACTGCTTTCATGTAGGAGCATCGAACAGTGCTTGATGGCGTCAGAGTTGGCATCACAATGAATAGACTACTTTTTTTTTTTTTCCACTTATTATGCACAAATATGACCAGATTGACAAGAATCCTAACCAAGCATTTGTGACACTGTTAAAAGGCATAGGGAAGAAATTAGCACCTTCGGGGAAATATGCTGTATTATGTGATTACTCTCATTTGCTGTATTTCCTCAACATGAATACGTGTAATTAGAAGCCTTTCAGTTGCCAGTGTATTTGCAGAATGCTTATTTGTATCCCTGATAATCAGATTTAAACAGCCATTCGTCTCTGAGAGATTCAGATTGCTAACGGGCTATTGTGATTGGGCCACATTCAAGAGACAAACTGTATCACCAGGGCGTTCACGTAAGTTCCATAATTCACTATATCTCATAAATGACATCTGATCCTTTTCCATATGTTCGTCTGATGACACATATCTCATTAACTGCCAATCCATAATGAATGCCAAATGTCAGTGGAACATGGAATTGGGGTTTTTGTAGATGGATCAATGGGCTAATTGACTTAAACAATTTCTGAGAGTTTGGCTCCATTAATTTCATTTTAGTTCTGCCTTGATATGTCATATCAGGTTATCTTAAAATGTTAATGTAATTTGCTGAATCTAGAATGTGCACCTGTGTTTTTAAATCACTGTGCATCATCAACGCAAAGTTTATCTTTCCATGAAGTCTCCCTGTAAAGCCAGCAACATTTCTATAGAAATCAAACCGCGCCTGCCCTGACGCCTCCATTGGTAGCTTCAGCCTCATTTCTGTGGAAGACAAATGATCATTTTGGTAAGCTTCATCGTTCCCTACCCTTCACCCCAATATGTGCCAATAGATCATATATGATTTTGTTTTTATATTTTTTCATCTGATATGAGGAATGCCATGCATTCCCATATTTTATTGGTTGATGAAAGTATATCCTGTCTGTATAAGAAAGTAAAATGTGTGAGAAAGAGAGAGGGAAGGGAAGGAAAGAGTGTACATGTGAGAGACTTTGAGAAATCAGCAGAGAAGGATGCTGTATGGTATTTTGCTCCTCTGAGAATGTGCTATCAGTTTGACGGCAAATAAACAATCCTAGTATTACTAAACACAGCGCTATCAAGACAACTGAACATGGTCGTAAACAGAATCACATTTCAGAAATGGACTTGGTGCAATATTTAAGATGGCATTTTCTCTATCTTTTTCTTTCCTCCTTCCTTATGTTGTTGTTTCAGAGGGCAGGGGGTTATACTGTATATTGATGTGCCTTCAGAAGAAATTTTTTTTTTTCACATCTACCATGTGCAAGAAACAGGTCCCTGTATCCATTTCATATTAGGTTATTTTTTGTTTTCTTTATCAATATCCAGTAACACATAATGGCTCCCTAAATGAAATTGTTTAACACTGGAATGCTACTAAGACTTATCACCACACATCTGATACTGACATTCCTGCCTTTTCTGTTGTAGGAACCTTTTTTTCTTACACGTGCGGACCCAGTAGAGGGCCCCTCTTCCAGGTTGTCACGAGTATAGTAATACATGTAACACGCATAATTCTCCCATACACAGTATTTATCAGACAGGATTGTGTCTTGACTGAATCTCTGCCTGCTTCCTTCACTCTCTTCCGTAACCGCAGACCTAATTTTATAGAGATTAACATGGAAAGATGGAGGGGGGGGGGGGGGAAGAAATCACAATTTTGTAAAAGAATTTTATAAAAATACAACAAAAAAAATCAAATCAAATAAAATGTTTGATATAAATTGATTGTCTCTGTGTGTTTTTTTCTTTTGCTTGTTTGTGTTTCTTTACTGTCATCCTCTCAAAAACGTTTTGCTGGGTCTGCTTGGTTTCAAACAAGTCAATCTGAAAATAACTTCAATTATTACTGTGACATACTTAAAATCAGTGTGCTGTAAAAGATATACTCACCTGGATACACATATATAGTTCTTTTTACCCTGTTTCACGTGGCCATCCTCTTCGCCTCAGACCTGCTGGCAACCCATTTTCAGGCTTCCCAAACATATTTTTTGTGTTGGTAAGGGAGCCCCAAACTAAATAATACCACAGCTTCCTCCTTGTGTGTGTGTGTGTGTGTGAACCTCTTCCTGTGCCAAGAAACTGCTGTGTTTACATAAATCTGTGTCAGGATGATTGGTTTAGACACGCAGCATAAATAACAGCATCTATCCAGGATGATCCCATGGTGCATGAGAGCTGCCAACTCAGCTGGAGCAGCAGCTACAGGAGAGATTGCTACCCCCAAAGCACACACTCAGACACCGAACCGGGCTCAAGTCTTAAAGCAAAAAAAAAAAAAAAGTACTGTATGTGAAAGCTGGAGCAGTGCCTTCACAGGATAAATTATCTGGTGACACACCAAAAGGAAAACCATTTGGACTGTTATGCCGAGACCACATCCTCTCTGTCTGATCTGAGAACTGAAACAGGGAAAAAAAAGCATAAGCGATCCAGATGTGTTGATGCTTTGTTGCATGGCGTGAGTGGAAATATAGATTTTTGATAAAACAAGGGGTGAAACTACGCTGCAATGGGAAGCCTACCCAATGCCAAAAGTCTGTTTGTAAGACTTAATGGTATGCTAATCAGTTCGATGTCTCTTAATCCTGCTGACGAGATGTGTATCTGCAGTGGAGATGGAGCTCAGCATGCATGCAGCTCTTCCCCACTGTTCGATTAAATACTGTTACTCTGGGCCAAGTTTGACAAATGCACTTCCATCTATTTTCAAAAACTCTTACAGAGATTTTTTTTTTTTAATGGCATTTACTCTGACAGATTTGTGTAGATTTGTAGTTTTTGCTGGGTTGGTATCAGAAATGATATCATGATGGTGGCATCTGTCAGTTAGAGTTGCAGTTTGAACATTGCAACTAAAACCACAGCACATGATGGATTATTTTGTCACCACAATCTCCCCTCATGTCTTTGGAATGGAGTTTGAAGCATCCTTGCAGACATTGTCTTCTTCTCTATTATGACTCCTTATTGCCAGTGTTAATGCATGATAAGACTCATGGAGCTAAAATGAGCATGATAAAAAAAAAAAGAGATCCGCCGCTAATTATATCTGGTAATATACGCCAGTGAATGACATTTTAATGAGAACTAAGCACAAAAGGTAAAAATAACTGACAGAATTTGAAGACATTTCTAGTGCCGATACACCTGAATGTCACACAACGCCTCATAGAAAAGCAGTTTCCTACAAAAGAGTAGATGGGGCTCCCTGTGGCGACATAATTGAATACATTAAGATTAGGCTCATTGTGACACTATTAGCCTGAAACAATTTATTTCACAGGATTAAATGAATCGGATTCTTCAATCAGTATTTGCCCAGATAGAAATCTACTTTTAGCCCACATCTCCTCTGAGTATGTTTGTCTGTGCATGTAAGAATGCTTCAGTAAGAGATGTTTCATTTCATACAGCTGTGCAGTTAATAATATACTTCTGTTTTGGCACGTCGAGATAAACAGATGTTCAAGCTTTGTGACTCACACCTTGTACATCAACAAAGTGGCTCATCTAAAGCAGGAAGTTATCGGTATAGAAGTGGTTGGTTCCTCTGGGGCTGTTTAGATGCATCTGTCACATGATAACAGGAGAAAGCGATCAGCTATCTGGATAAGAATTTTCTTGTTTAACAGATGGCAGCCCAAAACTGTGTCACCATCCAGACATGGCTGTGCAGCACTGTGTTAAAATGACTCACATGCCCATGTCTGTGTGTGCCGCGCACCACTTTAGATATCCATACAAAAATAGTGAGATTTAATACGGTCATACATTTTAAATTCATTCATTGTGTCGCTTCAGTTACAGGATTGTGTTTGGTAATTTGGCCTACATCAATAATTCATTCATCTCCCAATAAGCCTGTTTGTGCAATGATGAAATACCGTCTGATTTGATTGATTCTGGAGCTATTTACACACATTTAATACATTTAGGGAATTACTTCTTCACTTGAAACTGATGAACAATCACTGCCAATGTTATCATCATGTTATTATGATGCATTATCTCGCAGCTCAAGTGCTACATGACTTTATCTTGATTTCCATGTGTACTTGTCACTGCTGATATCCAGCTATGCACAGACAACCAATGAATGTTACTTAAAATGGTCTGATAAATCAGTTCTGAAATTAAATTTCTCTTATGAGTGAGAACTACCTCAGTTATCTCCCAGCCTTCACCACACAGTAATATGGAGTGCAAACATGCTCAACTGGCAGCACTTCTACTGCAACAGATGCTGTAGCCTATGAGACAAATCCGCTTTACTGCATACCAATTTTGCAATTTGATTGTAGATAAGTCAGTCTCTCTGTCAGGCATGTTTCTCCTCATCTGTGTATCTAATATATTGTATGGAAATTGTTTTTTTCGCAGTCAGCATGGATATTCAGTTCCCTGTTGAGCATTCTGTTCAAAGGCTTGAATTTGTTTGGTAGGCTGTGCTATTCAAATTCTTTTCTCTTTACTCCTTTTCAAATTTCATTTTTTGATCAATTCATCCATTAAACATGAATTTGTTTAGTCGTCACTTGGCCTTTCTCACAGCAGACATTGTATTTATTATTATAATGGGAACGAGCAGGTGCATTTCAGAACATTGTCCCAGTGAGACAGCATGCACAACAGCAGGGTCCTGCATCTGAGACCTCCGAATGGAACAACTAATGTTATTGCATGCACCTGTGTGTTTCCTGCTATGACAAGTCAAAATGTGGGAGTTTGTTTTAGGCCACTCTGTTGATGTACAGGATGTGAGCGACAATAGGCCTGGGTCATGAGCAGTGTTAGAACATGGGATCTGTTTTCAAAAGATTAGGGGCCAGATGGGACAGTCCGGGCTGGCAGCAGAGTAGGCAGACAATCATGTCCACAAAAAGACAATACCATGAGTGCACACGCTTACTACTGCAGTACTACCACCGCACCTTAGTGGGAAGTGAACCAACAATAGAAATAAAAGCAATATCATACAAACACTATCTACTACTACTGCTGATAAACTACTACTAATATTATTTAGAATAATAGTAATGATAATAATACATTTATT
This sequence comes from Centropyge bicolor, assembly GCA_037975185.1. NCBI lineage: Eukaryota > Metazoa > Chordata > Actinopteri > Pomacanthidae > Centropyge > Centropyge bicolor. The sequence goes on along the minus strand of JBBMOC010000032.1, from coordinate 792,276 downwards.
GGATTCATTATTATCTTATTATTATCTATCTAACAATAATATACAATAATAGTAATAATAATAATAATAATTATAATAATAATAATAATAATAATAATAATAATAATAATAATAATAATAATAATAATAATAATAATAGTGTAGTATTAGATTAATTACAATGTAAAATATATATATAAACTAAAATATAACATATTGTCATAGACCTATTTATTGGCTGAGTCAAGCACTTTAACGTTACATTTCTCTGGTAGTAATAACAACAACAATAATAATAACAGTACACTTTTACTTTGTGAAATACAACAGTCTGTTTTCATATACGTATTGATTGACTCAAGCACCTGAACGTTACACGTCTCGGGTCATCACTGTGCCACAGCGCCCCCTATCTCCGGCCGGTGCTCACAGCGGCCCTGTCTGTCTGTCAGACTCCTCCTCCGCCATTTTTGACTGTAAACATCCTGCCGATTTTAAAAGGACAGCGGTGAGCGGGAGGAAGGCGACTGGCGCCATCTTGGCTGTTTTAATGAGTACAACAGGGGAGAATTCGCTGGGAGAAATCACATAATTATTGGAATTTCACTCTCGGAGGGCAACTGTCGGTGAGTGTGTGTGCAGCGGAGGTGGTTGTGCATTGTTTAGTGTATTTTACTGGCGGAAATCAACATGCACGGTTGTGTTTATTTGATGCGGCCTCCATTGTACGGGGAGCCGTTAGCCACCAGCTAACGATACAGTTGTGCTGGTAGAGGGAAAAAGTATGAGCCGCTTTCATGGGCGCCTCGTTACCTGAGCTTTACTTTCTCATCGTGGGCGAGTTATATTTTTGTTTTATAAAAGCTGTGGTTTTACTTCAGGGGACTCAGATCGGTATAAACATTATCGCTACACACGCTTAGCACACGGTTTCATTGCTCCTTTTGTAGTTTGCTGGCGGCTAATTTAGTTCGTCCCACTTGATGGCGCCGACTATTTACTGGCGTTGACCAACCCCTTGGCGCTTTTAACGTATTGCACTGCATTAAATGTATACTCAAACACACAAATGCCACTTTTGGCTAACTTATGAATGTGTGCAATTTATGATTTGGTGATCCGTAACAGTCGCGAGTAGGGAAAAGGCAGACATGTGGATTTCCAGTGTTTGCCTCTCTGACTGGGAAATAGGCGGAACTTGAGTGAAGTCAGCGCTTGTTTTGATAAAATCTCATTTTCTGAATATCCAGGTGTTTAACTAACAATGAGTAACGTTGGCAATAGATGTATTTAAACTGAGTAAACGAGACGAAAAGGTGCTTCGATGATCTTTATCGATTTTAGGCTCAACGTTATAACAGATAGATTTGCTAAGATTAGATGAGCTAACGTTAGCATAGCATTAACGTTAATATGAAAATCATTGAGAGGCAACAGACCTTCATCCTTGTCAAATAAATCGCAGGATAAAATCACCCAGTTCATTCAATATAAATAAGCTAAAACCAATTCGCTTTCTTGGGGGGGAGATTAGCTCAACGTTTCTCATCTTTGCAGTATTTTTGCCTAATGTGCTCAGAAGGAAAAAAAGATCATGGATTTACATGTAAATGGTTTAATCTGTAAAGCCAAACCTGGATTGTTCTGGTTTGTGCAGCCTTGTTATTTAGCCTTCCTTCATCAGTCAAGTACATCTGCCTTGTTGAAGATCAGTTATAGATATGATAGCCAGACTATTTTCAGCTTTGAATCAGAACAATTTGGACATGGTGATCAATATAGATGTCTTTTTTTTCACAAAACATCTAATTGTGATTATGAAGCATTGCTGGGAAGCTACATTTTCTTTGCAAACAAATACGCTACAAATCATGAATTGTCAAAGATAGTTTGGTTGGAAACAGCATTGTTTATCAAATACTTCAAATGGGTTATACTGTGCTGCTAGTTTGTCTCACATTTTGGTACTTTTTTCTTGTTGTTCTTATCTTTTTAGAATTGCTTCTCCTCATTCATAAACAAATACATGACATAATCAATTATTTTTTCCAGGTAAATCATACCACAGTGTGAGTGTGTGAGCCAGAGGAACCAGGGCAATGTTCTACGCCCACTTTGTCCTCAGCAAACGTGGGCCGCTGGCCAAGATCTGGCTAGCGGCCCATTGGGACAAGAAGCTGACCAAGGCCCACGTCTTTGAATGCAACTTGGAGAGCAGTGTGGAGAGCATCATCTCACCCAAGGTAACAAGACCACAGTGCAGTCTCTCTATTCTAGTTGTCCTGCTGCAGGCCGTGTGTTCACTTTGCAGGCTTGAGTCTTGTTCACATTCTGAGTTATTGAATGGCTTTGTCCTGCCTTTATTGCTAACTCCCCGCTAATTATAAGTAGTCATATTTAAAATGGTCATCTCCAAAGAAGACAGATAATGTATGGAAACACATTAGATCAGAATTTTCATAAAATGTTTTTATTTTTTTTTCTCTCTGAACTGTTTTACCTGTACAATGTACAATGTTGGCAAGCAGTGATGAAGTAGTTGAGTCTTACCTTTACAAGAAAAATGCACTGTCCAGACATGACTTTTCTTGAGACATGGTATCCATTCCATTTTTCTCTTAGGTGAAGATGGCATTGCGTACATCAGGCCACCTGCTCCTTGGGGTGGTGAGAATCTACCACAGGAAGGCCAAGTACCTGCTTGCTGACTGTAATGAAGCCTTTATCAAGATCAAAATGGCTTTTAGGCCAGGTAAGGAGAAATGACTGGTCAAATTAGGACTGGAGTAAAGTGCTCTCTGTAATTTTCCTTCTCAAGAAAGGAGTTTGTGTATTTTTCTTTACTGAAATAGTCCCAAGCCTGAGAGTTTAACATAAAAGCTACATGAGTGAAGGCTCCAGTGCTTTTTCCTTTGTTAATCAACATGTTATTAAGATATTGTAAAGATACCGCTTAATCAGTTTTCTGAACTTGTAATTGGTTTTCCAAAACAAAAACTCTTGGTATGGTTCTTTGTGTGTTATAACAGCTTTACTAATATCTGTATTCAGGTGTGGTGGATCTACCTGAGGAGAACAGAGAGGCAGCCTACAATGCCATCACTTTACCGGAGGAGTTCCACGACTTTGACCAGCCACTTCCTGATCTGGAGTGAGTTAACTACATTTGCTGCTTTCATGTTATCCCCATCACTTTTGTTTTAAACCCTTTCATCTGTTGAAAGATGATTGATTGATTTTATTGTTTGCTGTATTGTTAATGTACTAGTATTGGTGAGGTTCATTTTGTTTCATTCAAACAGTTCTACCCTTCTCTGATGTTGTTTTGTGCTTTATGCAAACAGTGACATAGATGTGGCCCAGCAGTTCACCCTGAACCAGAGCAGAGTAGAAGAGATCACCATGAGGGAAGATGTTGGCAACCTCAGCCTCCTGCAGGACAATGACTTTGGTAGGACGCTATAAATACTGGCATGTACACTCACACCACCGACTACATATGTATTAGTAGATGTTGACATATCTAATGTAATTGTATATAGATTTAAATAACATAGTAACACTTTAGATACAATGTTAAATTCCATCAGAATAGTAGATTTGTCATGTAAAACAAAAAATGATTTATTTAGATTTTATAATAACAACCTGCCTATACTCTTCAGCTGACTTTGGCATGGATGACCGAGAGATGATGCGTGATGCCAGTACGTTTGAGGAGGATATCATGCATGGTGCCACAGCCTCTAACCTTTTGCTAGAGGCTGAGCCTGGCCCAGCTAATCTCCCTGACAAATCCAACCACATGGAGTACGATGACTTTGGGGATGGCTCCATGGGCAATAGTGATGGAGGCATGCTGGGTGAGCAGTTTGTTTTATGTATATATTTATATTTATTGTTCTGTGAGATATTTATGATTAGGTAATAAAGAACGATTGTCGATCCTAATGTGTTAATTTCCAGTTGATAAGCTACTGAGCTCTGAGGATGGAGGTGGTATTTTTGACGATCCTCCGGCCATCACAGAAAGTGTCATGATGCCTCCAGATCATGGCGATGATGAGGATGACTTTGACAACCTTCAGTCACGTAAGTAAAGCAAAGTTCTTTTGTCTTTTTGCAAAGCACGTGAAACAGGGAATTTTATTATACATTGTATCCATTTACCTCTAATAGAGTTACCATGTTTCTATTATACATCTACGTGTGATAAACTGTTTTAACTGCTTGTTACAGAGATCAGCAGCTGAAAAACTTGCTTGAAAGTGTGCTATTTTTAGTGAGGTACACATTGAGTCACCATTTGCCTCTTAAAGGGGAATTAAATTGTGTGTGTGTGTGTGTGTGTGTGTAGCGGGTCCAGACAGCCCAGACTCCGGCCCAGCAGAGCCACTGCCTGCAATGGCTGACCAGACAGAACAGACCACTCTGGTTCACAATGAGGAAGAGGCCTTTGCCCTGGAGCCTATTGACATCACTGGTAAGACCCCCCTCATTCTGTAGAAATGAATGAAAATCCATTCTCTAATTGATTGGGAAAAGGCAGGAACTTGTAAGAAGTGGTGCCTACACACATTTCAATGTGCATATTGAATGTTTAAGCCTAGGATAGGCCCATATAACAATATATGTACTGTGCACTATGAGATGATTGATTAGCCAGCTGTTATAGATTTTTCTGTACCCTTTTATCAAGGTAGCTATGCCCTAAATATCTCAGGTTTATTGAACTGTTGCAGGCTATGATAAGAATCATTGAAGCAGCACTGCAAAAAAAAACAACTCAGAATTGATATACAATTGACCCATGGAACTCTTAGACTTAACATTATTAGACAACCGTGTCATACATAACGATACGATAGCAAAGCTTATTTGTTTTGTTTAATTTTTCTTCATTTTCCCACGTTTACAGTGAAAGAGACAAAGGCGAAGCGTAAGAGGAAGCTGATTGTGGACAGTGTGAAGGAGCTGGACAGCAAGACCATCCGGGCCCAGCTGTCTGACTACTCCGACATCGTCACCACCCTGGACCTCGCCCCTCCCACTAAGAAGCTTATGATGTGGAAGGAGACCGGAGGAGTAGAGAAGCTTTTCTCTCTGCCTGCTCAGCCCCTCTGGAATGCCAGGCTGCTCAAGGTAGCGAATGTTTGTTACACATTTGCAGGTGTTTGTGGATAAATATGTACACCTGTCCACTTGTAACTGTTTAAGAACATACTAAAACTGTCAGCTCTCTGCTTGGAATAATTTACAAACCGTATTACCACTAGGGCAATAGTAATGAGGAAGCCACACTGAAGGTCTGATTCTCCAAGTGGGTCAGACACTGTTTAATGGAAGAGGAGAGAGTAGATTTATAATATTGTATCTTTCATTGACATTCTGTTCAGGTTGTGGAATTTAAAATGAAAAGAATGAAGGAACAGGAGGTGGAGGAAGTGATTGGTTTCGTCTGCCTCTTTTCTCTATCCTTTCACACCCACATGTTACCCCTCCAGAATATTGAATGGAAAACGTGTTGATGCATAATTTAACAGACCTCTTTTCCTTTTGTCTTGCATCAGTCCTCGCTAACAGTCTGTGCATTTTTTATTGTACTCCTGACTTAGCACAAAGTTTGGATTTTCTTCAAAATAAAACTTCCCTCCAAGTTTAACTGTTGAATCTCTGATGTCAGATGTTCACGCGCTGCCTGACACCTCTGGTGCCAGACGAGCTGAGAAAGAAGAGAAAGGGCGGTGAAGCAGACAGCCTGGATGAGTTCCTCAAAGAGCTGGAGAACCCAGAGGTGCCTAGAGAGGAGGTCATGAGTCAGCACAGAGATGTTATTGGTAAGTCACACTCAAAAGAGATGAGATGAGAGGAGGTCATGTCCCAGTGCAGATTTGTCATCAGATGTATTCGAAGGAAAAAGGCTAATGGCAGAAAACCTAACTGAAACCTAATCAGTTACTGAATTCTGTTTTGCACTGTTACATTTGTTTAACATTCTATTAACAATCTCACTCATCCAACCCTCAGACCAGACTATCATGGAGGAGCCCAGTATGCTGGCAGCCTCTGCAATGGAGGGCAGCAGGACGACCCTGGATGAGACAGTCATGCCTCCTCCATCCACCCCTCGTGGTGTGAAACGCAAGAACGTTGACAAAGAGACCCCTCTTCCTGTGAGTACTTGTCACCTAAATTTTAATTTTCTCTGTCAAAACAGTAAATGTTTCCCCCAGCATTTCATTTGGAATGATAAAATGTAAAAACATAAAATGTTTTAAGAGGCTCCTAATGGATGATTTTGGTGAATAAGCACTGGAGCCATAATGTGGGATAAATTGGTTTGCAATTCTCAAACAGCTTGCTGTTCCGGAGTAGATTTCATTAATTTCATTCATTCATTCATTTCATTTCATTTCATTTTCATCAGATCACATTGCTCTCATCTGTTTTCTAGTGGAAATATTAGACCAGATCAAGACGTTCTGAATTTTCTGAAACACTTTAAATTACAGAAAATGTACTTAATTCACTTGATTGCACTATGTCGTATCTGGTCCTGACTTGTACATCCTGCTTTTCCATCTTTTTCAGATGGCTCTCTTGGAGCCTCAGCAGCAACAGGTGGCTGACCACTCAGTCTTGTCTCAGAGGTTAGACATGCCTCAGGTGGATCTGCCCCCAGAGGAGAGCAGCGTCAACCTCACCCAGCTTGTCCCCGAGCTTGACCTGCTTGGTGAGAAGGGCAAAGACAAGAAAGATGATAGCGATGAAGAGGAGGTAAGGAGGGAAAACGGCTTTCTCTGGTACACAGGAAAATTTGTAGCTGGTAGTAGTCATTTCTGATAACCAATTTGTAGGTTTGTTTAAGAACTACCTAAAATGCTATAAGTAAGAAAGACAAGAGACCAAAAACAAATAGACGAGTAAAATTTCTATTTAGAAGTCCTTTCTGTAGAGACATGCTTTTATTTGATGGTGCATGTGTTGCTGTATGAATCGGCGCCCAGTTGATGCTGATGACTTTGTTATCTGTGGTTCTCAGGAAGAAGAAGGTCAGGCTGGAGACCAAGATCAGGAGGAGAAGAGATGGAACAAGAGAACCCAGCAGATGCTGCATGGTCTCCAGGTACAAAAAGGCTAATACTGTGTTCAGATTCTTTTCAAAGGAATAGTATTTGTTTGTAAAAAAAAAAAAAAAAAAAAAAATTAATTATGTGTGAAGCATTCATTTTGTTCTAGAGAATCTAAACATGACTTTTGTTCATCTGTCGTACAAAAAAACATTTATCTGTATAGGTATGAATCAGAAAACAGTCTTTTGAAACCCAGCTTCCTAGTGCTTCTCTTCCTCTTTTGATGAAAGGAGGGCAAAGCGTCACTTACATTTTGTTTCATTCATCACCCTGGGTCAAAAGAGAGAATTTGGACTGACACTTTGTGCTTCTGTCCCTATAGCGTGTCATGGCTAAGACGGGCGCAGACTCAATCAGCCTCCTTGAACTGTGCCGGAACAACAACAAGAAGCAGGCAGCTGCCAAGTTTTACAGTTTCCTGGTCCTCAAGAAGCAGCAAGCCATCGAGGTCAACCAGTCTGAGCCCTACAGCGACATCATCGCCACCGCTGGACCAAGATTCCACCTTATCTAGACATTGGAAGAACAGACAAACGCTCTGCTTGCAACAGACATACTTTTTTAATTACTCAACTTTTTTGCCTTTTTATTTTGTTTTCCTGTCTGCCCATTTTTTTTCTGGGGAAGGGGAGGGACTAGTGGGGAACGGGATGGAAACTTTTTAAAAAAGGATTTTACTGTACTACAGATGGAGACATGCAGTATTCATTTGGTTCAAACGGAGTGAGGAAGAATGTTTAACAATTATATTTATAAAGCAACCTTTTTCAGTCACCAATTTGTAAGCTTTGCTTCATTTTGTTTTCTAAGTTAAATTTCCATTGTCTGCTCATTCCATATGTTTTGTACCATTGCCCCTCTCACACCTGAAATATTGCAGATTTTAGATAAAGAGCCTCGTATTTTCACAAGGAATCCCGTATTGACTGTACATGTTCTGGAAAGGTACTGTTTTATTGCTCAGAATTGTAACCTCTCCCACCTTCTCCCTGTTGCACTTGTTCTTTCATAAACAAAATTAATCTGTCAAAGAAAAATTGGTAAATCTTACCTGCTATTAAATATCATGTCTCAGATGTATAATTCAGGCAGTTTATCAATTAAGTTTTATGTAATATTTTTTTGTACCATTTTACGTTTATGCTTATTCACCTTTTTGCATCATGTAACTAGGTAATGTACTTGTTACAGTTAAGTTCAGTATCCCACCTTTTTAGTCTTCGGGTAACTTCTAGTTGTGATACATCTGTAAAGATTTGAAATAAAGTGTTTTAAGTACTTGGTAACTGGATTGTATTTATTCATTAATAGTGGCATTTCTAATAATGGTCTCTGTAGAACTAGATATGAAGTTGACATTAAACTGAAAGAAACAAAGCTAGTTTTAACTGTCTTCTACTTGAACATAATATAACAACATGACTGATGGCCTGAAATTTCAAGCATTCACCTTTTCATTGCCTTTCTTATTGCATGTGTGGCCCATATTAAGATAATTCTTTTTTAGTCCCACATTGGGGAAATTAATACTTATGGTCTGATTGTACAGGACTGCAGAAAGTAACTGAAATTTGTCATTTCTTCATTCACAAAGAATAGCCACTAACTAGAAAATACTTGAAATATCCTTCCAGTGGTGGTGCTTGTAATGCCAATCATTAATTCCATAGAGGGACAGCGAGGGAATAGATTATAATAGACTGATTACATTTTTTTTCCACTGGCAGTGTCTTTAATACGAAATGAAGTATCTATCACTCGTGTTACAAAGCTAATTAATACAATTAAAACTTCTCATTCAACAAATTGATTTATCCCAATCCACAGTTGCTGCAACTGAGGTGGGAACTCGACACATAGCCCTTGTTTCTATAGGGAGAGAAAAACGGATGCATCTTTACCGGAAACGTCCGTCACCGAAATCTGTCCTCCCTTTTTCCGCGTGTGGCGGCTTGTAGATGGCCTCTCGTAAAGAGTCTGCTTCAGTATCTGGCGCTGCGATGGCTTCAACAGGCGGCACTTTGGACTCTCCTGTCAAACAGATCCAGATTGAGGGACTGGTAAGTGTCGCTCCGGTTCTGTGTGGCCTCGGGTTAACTTTGGGTGGCGGACGGCAGAGAAACCGGCTCCCGACTGTTACCAGATGTGGATGCTAGCTAAAGTGTGAGCATCATCATGGCGGACAGACAGTGAGAAGCGGTGTATTATCCCTTCACTGTTTAACACCTGAATTGATGTCTGTAGCTATGTCCTGCGTTATATAATTTAATTTAAAGAGATGATATTTGCCGTTGAAAACCTCCCAACTTGCTAACAGGATAATAATAGGCTAACAATGGTTGCTATTAAGCTAGCTGGTGTTTAGCCTAAATGAAGCTACAGAGGCGTTTCATTTTAAAACCAGGACCTCCCTGATTGTCTGTTGAGGGACCACAACAGGATGATGATGATGATGATGATGGTGGTGGTGGTGGTGGTGATGACTATTATTCTTGTATCCCTCTCACACAAATTTTATTAACCAAAAAAAGTAGAATATAAATAGGAGGCGCTTGTTAGCCGTATTACGTTTCTAGACTATAAGGCTACAAGTCACTTCACTGTATTAACTATAATGTTTGTAATTCTGTTTTCATGTTTGATTTAGACCTTTCGACTAGTTCTTGATTTTAAATAATCATAGGTGTTACTTTATTGGTTCTCATATGGAAGCAATCTTTGGGTATTTAAAGGGAATGAATACAATGAATGCAACAATGTGTGATTAATGAAAACAACAATAAATAGCGGATGTGACTCATCCATTTTGTCCCTACAGCACAATGTAGCTCATCAATGATTGTTTATTTTTGTGGTTTATTGCCAGCTTTTCAGTCACTCTCTGTTTACACTAGAAATAGTTTGGACTGATATTTCTCCTCCAGCTCATTGTTGATGTATTCAAATTCAATGGAATGATCCATTTAAGGTCTCTCTAAATTTGAGAAACATTTTTGGATTTGATGGTGCTGTTGCTAGGGAGTGTATGTGTGATGTGTTTGTTTCTGGCTTTACGATTCATGGACACATGTATTTTGATAGTTAGTTGATTTTTATTATATTGTGTTTTGCTTTTGTAATTATCATTGCGTCTGTGTGTTTTATTTCAGTGATATGTAACAAGTAATTTGTGACTGTGAATTTAAACTTCACACAACCTACACATTGTTGTATTTTTATTCTGTAGTACCTCTGAATAAACAGCAGAGGACAAACTTGCTTCACTGCCATGCACTGATGTTCTCCCTCCTCCTGCCCTAAGCTGCACTGGACACAAAGCATCTCATTTGCCTGGTGTGCCTGAACGCAGTAACAGGACTTTAACTTGCCAGCTGCTGCCTCCCTTTTATCTTGCTCATTAAAGCTGCCCTAGAGTCTCGGGCCCTAATTTCAAATCTAAATATTTCACCTCAATGTGTATTATTTAGACCTCTAATGAGATTTTCTTAATTCATTTCTCAGCCTTATCAGCCAAACATTTTAATCACGGCAGTTAAATGAAAAACAGTCGAGAGCCGTTTAGTGTGCGACCTCATTTGGATTCAGACTGAAAGGTGAAAGGTGTCTATTTCAGGTAGAGTTATGAAACACGTTTCACCTGAATGCATTGATATGCAGCAGTTGCTGCTGTGTTGCGTCATGACCCGTCTGTCAGAGGTTTAGCTGGAGGGTTGCCCACAGACAGCATCACCACTGCTGTGTAATAGAATTGGATTGTTTCCTTGCTTTTGAAGAGGTTTCAGTGGTTGATGTTGCCACAGGAGTGGAGTGCTGCACAGCGATGGGTTCCATTAAACACCTACTGAGATCACACAACTGCCTGTATGTTTGAAAAAGGCTTTATTCATTTATTCTGACAGATGATGCACGTCAGACACGGGTCTTATTCACGTGGCATGAATGAAGGAGCAGCCGGCGCACATTTTACAGGATATGGAATTGTGATTTGAAAGCTCAGGGGGATGGAAAGGGCAGGATATATGTCAGAATTAGTTCAATTTGAAGATTTCTTTTAGAACTGGCAAACATTTTCTTTGTTTTGTTTTTTTCTTAGTGAATATATGAATGCATAAAAAACTGCCAGAACAGTGCCATTTCCCCTGAGGCTTTTCCTCTTGCCTCGGATCCTTATGCCTGAACTCGTCAGGAGGGGGTGACACAGATCAACTGTAGCACACACACGGACACAAGAGATAACTTAATACCCAGCATAGATGCATATGTTACCGTCCGCCCAGTGCAGTTACTACCTACTCTGTTTGTTCTATCACTTCTTCATGATACAGAATCTACAGTTTAGGTTGGTATTGTAAAGGTGTGATCTTTATGATTTCAGTCCTGGTTGATTTGCTGACACCTAGGGGTGGGCATCGTTTGAATTTGAGCGATTCCGATTACAATTTCGATTCCTCATTTCGATTCCGGTTCCTAATGATTCTCGATTCCGATTCTTGTCAGGGAGGAGTCAGGGTCAAAAAAGTTCTCTCTCCATAAATTTTAAATCGATGAACTTATGAACTTTCCTCTGAATTTCTCCCAGTATATTTATCAAATCTATGAACTTCAATATATATGTTAAGAATTTTCTTCTCACATGGGTACATTTTTCACAAGAGAGCTTTATTTTAAACATCTTTAGTGTCCGGTGCTGTTGCAGGTACATGTTGCATAGCTCCCACTAACGGGCTAACAAAAACACTTGTACAATCCAGTCCAGATCTGCCCACTTTCCATGGCTACGCACCGACACTACTGCGGTTTCTCCTCCAGTGGCTTCTTCTTCGTTGGTGATCGGCGGCCTCTTCGTTCTGGTCGGCAGACTGGGCATTGAAATTAGTAATCGAAATTTAAAAATTTGAACGATTCCGGGAGAATTGGAATGTTAGTCCCGGTTCCAATTGATGCTCGATACTCGATGCCCAACCCTAGTGACACCTGACCTCTTCTTCTTTGAATTATCAGCAAGTGTGGCTTGATACTACAGGCACTACTTGAGCAGAAAAAAATACAGCAAAGGCCCAACTGAGTAGCTGATTGAATGCTTTACTGAGAGGCAACAGCGGCAGCAGCAGGATTGCTTGGTTTACATCAGCAGCAACTGAACACAGCTCTGATATACCGACAGGAGAGAGACCAGTAAACAGTGAGGTTATCAATACGATAAAGTAAAAACTATTACACTGGATTACATGTTGCATTGTTTCTTCTGTCAATCCCTTGAGCGTTCAAAGGCAATTTGAATCCAGCGTGGGAATGGCAGACTCTGCCGCAGACAACGAAAACTAATATATACAGAGGTAATTACAAAATGTAAACATAATTAATGTCTATTTCTAAAGAAATACAGACTCCAGGATTAAGAATAATATTGATAATGAATTCCGTAGGAGACTTCTTTCACTTAATTTGTAATTACATACTTATGTGGGCTTATCCAAACTAGGTGTCGTCATGTTATCGAGTCCTGTAGTTGCAACAGAGTCATGTGTCTTAACTCGTCATTAACATTTCATCCACCAGTAAAATTACATCAAAACCCTCCACATGGAAAACACGAAAGTAATTAATATTCTATTCTATTAGTTTAAATTGGTCTATCTTATCTGATTTTCCACTTGTAGCTAAAGGTTGTGAACATTAATTAGTCTGCCACTCAAAACTCAGTCGGCTGAGACTGAATACTGAATCAGAGTCAGTGATTGGATTCAACACTGGACACAGCTTGGACAAAATGCAGTCAAACCCAAACTGCGACACCTTATAAGAATGAACAGTTTTATTTGTTTGAAAATGCATTAATGATACATGTATTCCTCTTAGGTCTCATGCACATTGTGTATTTCAAAATTCTTTGTTCTTGAGTACCCTTGTAGTGAAGTCAGCTTGCCCCTGCACATCTCATGCACACTGCACATATGTTTAATGTTAGAAGAGAGATGCATTAATGTTGCTTTTCTAAACTGCACCCTTTTTTTTTTTTTTTGACTGGGCTTAAATAAATGTAAACGTAGAGCCCTGACATGTTTGAAAAAGATCTCCTCGGGCCAACAGGCGAAAGCTGGCAGATGAAGTGGGAATCTGCTGCGGTCTCCATCCGTGGCTTAACCTAACAGATGAGTCATACCGCACAAAAGTGGTTTCTCCGTCAAGCATATTACAGCCAGCGTTGAGTGTAGAGTTCGTCTACACATCAGTGGCGCAAAAAAGAAAACTCATTACGGGATCGTCTCTCTTGCTGTACTTTCTCATAACTTGAGCCCTGTTGTGGCGGGAATATGAGCCCTTTTGTGTGAGCGAGAGAGAAGATATATGATGAGAATTAAAGGCAGCCAACGGAGGATTCGGACAGCAATTGATTTTGCACAATTCAATTTTAAGCTTGTTGATTTATAATACGCTGTCCGGTGTCCACATATCAATCTTGGGCCTCTCCACATGAGAGGAGCTCACTGGGCTAGCTGCTGCTGAGCTAGATCAATAAAATAGTTTGTGTGTGTGTGCGTGTGTGTGTGTGTGTGTGTGTGTGTGTGTGTATGTGTGTGTATGTGTGCATGTTTATGCGGGATTGCACAATCTTGGAGTTTTTTCAGGCTTTGCTTACAATACCTGATGGCATTTACTCAGCACCAGGAAGCCAGCACAACAAATCCACCGAAACCTCCGTCCTTCCTTCCTTCCCTCCCTTTCTTTTACTTCAGACGCCTCTTCAGTTCCCCACTTTAAAGCATTTCTGTAGATTCAGGACTTTTCTTAAAGCCCCAACTCAAATTTACCTTCATTTATTTGACCTTCCCGGAGTTGTTTTTGGCCAATTGTCCATCTCTCACCTCCTCCTTTTCCAGACGGACGCTATTTAAGTGTGTGATGAACAGATTGCCAAGAGTTAGATAGCTGGAAGCATTGTGTATCTGTGCTATCTGCTCTCACTGATGGAGGGAGACCAGAAAAGCTATTTGCTGGCAGAAAAAGGAGCCAAAGCTCAAAGGGGTGGGGGCCGGGGGGGCTTTGTAAAGCAATGGGCGCAGCTGATTTTGAGGAGTTCCACTGTATCCATCTTCCGTCACCTGTCGCACTCACCTGCACTTGTCCTGCTCTCTCTTGTCAGAATTTCCTTTAAGCTTCTGTTTTTCATATCTTCACTATTGCATTTCTTCCTCCTCTCTCCTTTCGCTCAACCACATTCTCACTCTTACACCCCCACCCCCCCACCCCCCTCCCGGACCCATTGTTCAGACCTTCCTCGCCTCTCAGTCAGAAAAGCCAAGGCAGGCAGGCAGGGAATGAGATTTGTTTTTCTCTGCACTCCACCCCATATTGTCTCTCTTCTCCCGCCCCTAGCTCTTTTACTTGTTGCATGACAGGTCTGGCACTCTATTGAAATAAATCATCTCCCAAGACAGATGCATGTGTATGTGTGTGTTTGCGCATGTGTGTGCGTGAACTAGTGAGACGAGTCGGGGCTTCCTCGTGGTGGTGATGTTTTGTTGTGAGCATGGCCCCAGGACTTACCACCCTGTTCTTGACTGTACGTATGTGTGTGTATGTGTGTATTATTAATGCCTCTGGCTGTGACCTGCCCACACTGTTATCAGCGTGATTTATGCTCTCCCCCTCCGCACTATGCTTTCAGATTCTTGCCCTCTTCCTGTTCATTTAGATACTTTGCCTTATTCTCTTCTCTTTGCCTCGGCTGTATTTTTCTGATTTTGCTGGTCAGTGTGTCTAATGATGGGTCGGTGTCCCGAATGTTTATGTTTGACACTGTATGTTTGTGTGTATTGTGTGTGCATTAGAGTAAGCCGTAGCCCTTCCCTGCCGTCCTTGGAGTCGGTGAAGCGGCATTAGAGCTTAAACCAGCTCCTCAATCACGCAGAGGCTTGTCCTAATGGCCCATTTTTATCTGGCATTAAAAATTAAATGCATACGATGATGCATGGACGCCCTGTCCAGATGAGGCACGGCGATGTGGGATATCAGACTACGTGTCCAAATATACCCTCCCACTGAACGAGGGTAGCATTTTTCCTCAAAATTTCTCTCAATTCAGGTTTTACTCTCTACGCACGCCGCCTCTTCTCTCTCTAGTGTATATTGGTAAGCCGTGCTGAATACGATCTGGCCTTCTGTGCGCACTCAAGATCAGTGATGCACCAGTGTTGAAGCCTGCAGGTGGTGCTTACCACTCCACTTAGCACTCAACCACAGCTCGTGCTTGCCTGAGTAACTTGTCCCAGAATTTCCTCTTAACAAGGGTGTTTGGCTATTTTTTATGGTTTTTATATAAGAGCTCGGTGACCGATGAAGAGTGCAGAATGGTGGCTGAGGATTTATTTTGCAATTCAGTATCGATATAAGGGGTGTTTTAGGAAGGTGGTAGATGTTCTGGACGACTGATCAGTCGACCAGTCAGACTGAAATTTAAATCCTTCTCTGTTTTTCTGTAAGGACATAGATTAGAATGGCATTTAAGCTTGTGTGTAATTTAACTTTTTTTAAATAGAAGATAAAACCATTTTTTGACGTGTTTGTGGAAATGATGTTTAAGCTTCAGGCCTCAGTGGGCTGTTTCCTCGGCAGCAGTTGAGTGACATTTGAGGGACAGCATTTCTAGGACACTGGGTGGAACCAAAAGTGGAAGCTAGTGTGCTACGTTTAGTTGCTCCTTGAGCTGGATGAATCGGCCAGGTCAGTGTGTCAATATCAGCTTGCTGCAGATGTATCGAATTGAAAAATTAGAATTACATTTATGTCTGTTCAGTTGGTACAATTTGACACACAAGTCAGAACAAACATCAAAGATATACATCATAGGCTGGTTTAGCAAAAACTCCAATTTCAGCCTGGGTTTAACTTTGAATGTACCAGTTAATTGTTTCCCCGACAAATAGCTGAGGTGCTGTTGTGCACTAGACAGGCAATGTTCTTAAACTGTGTCTGAAGCAATGCATTCTTTACATTTTGCTTTATATCAAAAGCAGTGGAGTAGGAGTTACTATATAATAGGTTTCCAGTGTAGGGGTGTTGAGGCAGCTAAGGGTGGGCTGAACCATGTCAGCATTAGCACCTTTGAAGGCTGCACACAAACCAAAGACAAGCACTCATTTCTAGGGAACACTAATCGTTTCCAATGCAGTGCTGCAATATTTATGCAAAGACTACACATCCAGTTCATCTTTAAAATCCATCACATCAGAGCACATTCACAACATAATTATTCAGTGAGCTGAATGTGTGCTACCCCATACTGAGACCAGTATGTAGTAGCCAGTGCGTATATATTATGGATTATGCCAGTATGTACATTTAGAGAGTGTGTTTGCAAACAGTATGCAGAGGAGATTTTCATACCAAGAAGTACTGTGTTAACGAATGTAGTTTAATTTCATATAAAGAATTGTTTGACGTTTTAAAAGTTCCCTTATAAAATATAGCCACATAACGCCACGTATAGTGTTTTTTAATCAAGCTCTAAATCAAAGTTATTATCTTATTTCTGTACATTAGAATACAGTTTTAATGCACCCTGGAAGCTGCATTATTTTTGTCTACATTTTTTCCCCTTTGGTATTAATTTAGTTAATGTATTTGTACTGGGATAAAACTCTGCAGTGGGATGAGATGAAAAAACCCAAGCGGCTTGTAAGAAAAAAAAAAAAGCGGATCTCAACCAAACTAACCCCAACACAAACTAATGAGCACAAATCAACATGATGAGCAGAGACACAAGTGAATTGGATAACATAAATCAAAGGATGATAAAATACAATAAGCAGAAATGCTGCATCAGCCACAGAATGCACAAACAATGGGCACGCTAAATGAATTAGCCCCGGTTCGCAAAATGAAATCATTCCTCAGAAAGTGTTATTGAAAGGAGGGTAAAGCCCCCTTTCCGCCCTCTCTACCTCCATTCTGCTGCGGCGCTTTGATACTTCACTGATATTGCTCTTTCTGTTTTCACAGGTGGTGCTGAAGATTATCAAGCACTACCAGGAAGAGGGCCAGGGCAGCGAGGTGGTTCAGGGCGTCCTGCTGGGCCTGGTAGTTGACGACCGGCTGGAGATCACCAACTGCTTCCCCTTCCCCCAGCACACCGAGGATGATGCAGACTTTGACGAAGGTAACCGAGAGCTGTGCTCCCTTTCTGTTTATTCTATCGATTCTCTCCTGCAGCGGGAAGGATACACACACCCACACACACACACTCACAGCAACATCACAACAGAGTCTGGAGTTAATACATGTTAAGCTCGAATGCCGGAAAAACGTGTCTTTAGCCGATGGAGCGACGGTCTTCTCTCATGACTGATGTTAAATTAAGTTAAGATTTGAGTGCTTCAGGAACATGGAGGCTTTGGCCTTTGCTTGTTCTCAAATTCTGAAACTCAACTACAGATTGCCTTTTTTTTTTTTGCAAATTAAATTCGACTGAATGCCACAACGAATTGCAAATTTCGAACGAACAAGTGGTTAATTAGCACCGAGTTTTTGAGTTGACATGCAAAATGGCACTGAACATGTTAATTTGGAACATTACTGTGGAAATTGTGTGTTGTTTTAGTCGGGGGCAGCTTTGATGTTGGTATTATTTCATTTTATAACGTCCTTGGCAGATAAGCTGAAAAGTACATTTCAGCCATTGCGTCAAACTAATTCATAAAAAAAAAAAATCAATGGCTGTATCAACAGAAGCGACTGGTCCTTGAATCCTAGCGGAACTGGCCCTTGAAATACAGCACAACTTGTGGCTCAAAAGAAAAACCCCAAACTAAACTAAAGGTTTAACAGGAAGCCAAATAATGCTAACGTGTGTGGTAGTTCAGTGGGGATCACCTGTCCTAGCACACCACAATGCCACAAGCCTTAAAGAAATAATAAGCCAGAAGCCAAAGTACAATCATACCAACAACTCGCTGAATGCAGTGTGGGTTTTCTGCAAGGTGTGTGTGTAAGATGTCCTCAGGCACAGTGTTAAGGACAATGCTGACTTTTAACTAAGCTAACTAGGTGCTGGGCGTCCTACGCTGTCGGCGCCAGGGTTGACGTTTGAGGGCAGTGGTGCAGGAACAGAATGGCTCCAGTCTTTGGGCTACAGGTGCACGGTGCCAACGTGCACTGGATTTGATTTAGTCTTTATCCACACATGTATGATTTTCCCTTTCCCCTCACACTCCCCCCTCCTGCGCCGGCTTTCACATCAAAGGATGCCATGTCCCCTGACCTCAGCCCTTCCCCTATCAAACCTCGCTGTTACCGGCTCCTTGTTAGCACGACGCAATCCTGCCACGAGCCTGACTCAGGGATGGGAAGGTGAGCAGATACGGGAAGCGGGAGGAAAGGGAGAAAACTCCGTAACAGGCCTCCGCCGCTAACGAGCAACTGTCAGAAATTCTGCAAGATAAACAAGCGCCAATGGTGGCTAAAGGTCGTTAGTGTCAGGAACGGCTCGCTCTGTGAGTGTCATGCCATGTTGTGTTGTTGACTTTTGATGCGCTGGATTTTCCATCTGTCACTCCCTTTAAGTTAACAAGGGCTTCAGTGAGGAGCGCCTTGCCGTGAAACCTTGGAAAATTTACAGAGGTACAACAAAATTCCTCTCAACAGAGCTTTTGATTCTGCTGCAAAACGTGACATACTTCAGGTTATCTGTCGCTACGGAAACAAATTTACAACGGGAATGTGTTGGAAGTCTTCCATGTTGTGTGCGCTGTTTGTCGTTGAGCTGATATCGAATGGAGCACAGTACAGCAAAACCAGACAACTCTGTAGACTGCAGAAAGCTCCCATCCCTGCTTGGTAAAGTTTGCAGAAAGGACTGTTTGCTGCACTCCTATGGAAAGAGAATTATATGGAGAAGTAAAATTATCACACAGCAACATGAAAAATGGATTTTATGTCCGTACATTTGGTCATTTTGTTCTTGTACTTCAGCCTGAATTGTCTACCCACGCACGAAGCTCACCAGCCAGACCATTTTCTCCCCCCCCCCCCCCACCTCTCTCTCATCTACCCTGTTGCAACTGTTAGTGTTTCATCTGTGCTGATGTCAAGGCAGAAGACAGAACAACAGTGTTTTCAACAGCACTGTGAACTGGACTAAAACAGTCCAGTGTTCATGGAGCATCTGTGAACTTTGTCTTGGAGCATTAGTACTAAAGATTCAGAGTTGGACTCTAAATGACATAAATGACATAAGGAGTGTGTAACTGTCCTATATTCACAACGGTGGGCTGCACATTTAGTTAAATTGGTTGATCAATTCAGACTTAATACCCCATGCCTCCAAAATAATGTTTATAGCCCCATCAATAATGACAAACAATGGACATTCCCCACAGAGGACGCACATTTCAGGAAAATACTGCAGGCTGGCAGTACCAGGATCAGTGTCAGTGTGTGCATTTGTTATTTAAACTGCTTTTATTAATTGCCTTAAACTAGCACAAGCTATAATACAGTATGATAATATATTACATAGTTGCTCACACTTGCTTTTTTGTTGTTGTTACTAGTTCTTACTTCTGGAAGTAATGCCTCGTTCAGCACTTCATTATTCTGTACCATACTACGATTTATTCTGGAAGTGGATGGCCTGAAGTAGGTATATGATTGGGAAACTTGGCAGGAGAAGGGAGGATCTCTCTCTCTCTCTCTCTCTCTCACTCACACACACACATACACACACACAGTCCAGATGCACAGGAGAATATTTGGTCAAAATGTTTTTGACAGTTGTATAAATTTTTGATGAATTCCACACTGAATTTGGTTGTATGTGTGTTTTTATATCACTGCAGCCCTATCTCTGACTATTGTATTGACTTTTGGATCCATATCAGTTAATCGTTACACCCTTAGATAAAGCCTGAGATTTAGGTCTAGAAAGACTCAGCAGAGCAGCACACACTCTCTTCGCCTCCAATCAGGCACCCGAGACACGTTTAGCTTCCAACGTCTGCACGTGTGGATATATCTCTCTTTCTCTCCCTGCTGTGTGTGTGTGTGTGTGTGTGCGTGCGTCTGAACCAGCGTGGTCTGTGTGTGTGTGTGTTTGTATACCTGAATCATCTTACACTGACTCACTGCCTGCTAGAGGCCTCTCAGATCAGAAATACTTCTCCAATCTATCGCTAAAGGAAAGATGGACAGGATTGGCACATACCTGAGTGCATGTGTGTTGTGTGTATGCATGTGTGTGTGTGCGTTTTAGACCAAGCATGCCCGCGTGTGTCTGCTATGCTGCCTTTCCATCAACAGGTGCCAGTGTGGAGCCGCACTTGCAGGACAGTCGGTGGCAGCAAATGTGACCAATATGAGTGAGAAAAAGATAGAGAAGGAGAGTAATTGAGCGCGCACAGCAGAATCGGCCTCAGATAAAACCTTGGCTGAACCCCAACCCTCCTATTTCCCATGTCCTTGCATACTGTGTCCTTGTATCATTGACAAAATGTATGGAGAGAGATGTGTAGAACTGCAGGCATATTGTGCGCTAGAGGCGCGCTAGAGGCACGCAAGTAGCATGTTAATAATGTGCTTTGGCCCTCTTCTTTTGTTGTGATATCAGCGATAATACAAAGAAGTATCCTGCTACAGAGAGATTATTAGGGACGGCTGCATATGGCATAATTTACCTCAGGCCTTGGGGGGTAGTAATGTGACCCTCCTCTGACATACTAACAAACACACACACCTCCACTTTTACTCATGCAGGAGAGGTGCCATGTGTATTAGTTGCTAAGAAGAAGAAATTGTAACGTAACATTACAGCTGTTTTTATGATGCCTAAAGCTACATTAGTTTAATATTAACATTAACTGTTGTTTGTACCGTTGATCACATTGAAAATCAGCAGCTCATTGTTACAGTGTGCCAGTCCATATGGTTGACTCTCTTTAGCTCTTCCCAATCTGCGCACTCTGTCAAAAAATGGCGCACGTTCATCAAGAATGTCACTGCACTTCCAGGTTTTGACAGTGAGTGGGTGTTTCTTTTCTTTTTTTTTTCCCGGTCTCATCCTCACATGTTCTGCCTTGCACCTGTCTATTCTCGTATGGGTTTGCAAAGATTTGTTTTCAATTTTTTATCCCCGCACCAAACCGGCTCTCATAAAAAACCAGAAACTGCGGGCAGCTGCTCCCCATCTCGCAATCTCATGCAAACAGATTGCACGCTGCACAAAATTCACTGCCCGCTTCTAAATAGCATAGGAATGACGTAGGTGAAGTAAGTGACTGGAAGAGAAGAGGTCAGTGTCTAGCCAGCTAGCCACAAAGATTGATTTTTTTTTTTTTTTTTTTTTTTGTCGACTAAAATATGTCAAGGGAAGTAGTACAAGTCAAAAAATCATGACACTAGAATCAACTTCTTTATCTGAACTGTTTGAGATACTTCTGATCTTAATATATGATCTTTATATTTATGGGATTTATTTAGGCTAGAACTGACTTAAAAATAGGTGAACACTAAATAAAACTCAGCAAATTGTTTAAGTCAGCTGATTAAACAGCTGATGAAGTGTGGCTTGGTGCAATTCACAGGCTTACGAAGCATGATTGGGTCGCCTGTTTGACTCGTAAGGAGGGATTTTATCAAACTAACCATTACTCAGTGCCACTTTTGGTAAGCGCGTTTGATATTCAGCCCGTGTCACTCGTATCCAGCAGCAGGAGGAGGTATCCTGAAGGTAGAACAAAATTAGCCTGCTCTTTCTCTCCCTTCACCCTCCACTACTTTCCCCCCCCCCCTTCCTTTTTTTCCTCTAACTCACTGCAGGTAACAGAGCTGCCACCGCCCTTCTCTCCAACCCTCTCCCTTCTTCCTTCCCGGCAATCACCGACTCTGCTTCCCTTCCCTCAGCACTTGTCCTCATCCCTTCTTTTATCTTTCCCTTCCTTCGTTCTGCACCACGTTGTCCGCATCCACCACCACCACCCTCCACCTCTGAATCCTCTGCGTGTCCCCGCCACAACCATAGGAGGATTAATAAAGCAATACACTGTTGGAGAGAGAAGCGATGCGAGCCCCCCCCAACCAATGTCCTGTTGGGATAATTATGCCCCTGAAATAGAGCGTCCATGCACGATTCTCATAAAGAAAATTTTCATAAAGAAAATCGAGTACTTATAAATAGCCAGGAATGTTTTCTTTTGGGAAGAAAACAGTGCATAGATGCCAATGCCAAGAAATTTTAATATTTGGAGTCATTGCTCTACTTCTGCTTTGAGGGAAGCCGGAGTGAAGGTAACCATGCTGACTAAATACATTGATGGTTTGCTCTTGAATTTTTGGCAACAACCTGACTTTTGAGACCACGCTGATATACTTTGTATATATAATTTGAAGCCAAAATATATTTGAATCCATCTTGTTTGTATATTTTGTAATAGAGTGTTGACTTCATATAACAGATGGATGCATTAAATATTATGCACGTGTTTGTGTACATATGTGTGGGTTTTTGGGGTTTTTTTTTTCGCCCTTGAAAGTAATTTTAACAGCACTTCCTTCTGGCTATCCTGCTGCCCCATGCCAAGCAGCTCGTTCTCTGCCCAACACAGGTGGTAGGGGCTGCCAAACCCCCCTGTCTGGGCTCGCATCATGCTTCGCTTTGGCCCGGAAGATGAGAACAGTTGTCACACTGGTGAAATAAACAAGTTTTAAGGGTGCTTGGTTTCTGACGTGTCCTGATTCCTGCAATTAGATATGAGGGATTTTTTTTTTTTTTTTTTTACTAGGGAAGGCCCCTTAGACAGCAAGGCAGCAAGGAGTGTTTCATTGGGACTTTTGACATGACAACATATAACAAGGTTGTACAGTAGTTACTCCAGTCTTAACAAGACACTTAATTAAAGAGAGCATGGAAGGTAACTCTTGATGTATAAACAACCTGTAGTCATTAACGAGGTTGATTTTGCTGATTGGCACCCTCTTTTCACTTTGTTATTTGTTGTTTATGTCACTCCTGCTGCCACTGTTTGAATTACTCAGCAAACCAATTAGCCGCACAACTTCAGATTGAAGCGAATATGATTGGGCTGCGAGAAAGAGAAAATGCCTCGCTGCAAGAGAAAATCTGGCTGCTGAGAGGAGACTGGAGGGCTAAAGAAATCTTTCCAGAATTCACAGAGACTCGTCTGTTTTCATGGACATTCTTGAAACGGATTTAGTATCATAAACACAATTGCCTCTTATTAGGGGCACAGAATATGTTAATAGCGCGTCAGTCTTTTCTGTCATTTACATTTCACTAGTGATTTCAGTCGTTTTTTCAGTCTTTTATTTTAACATGCACATTGAGCTTTAACAGATGTTCGTTTTAATTTCAGTCTTGGGACCACTCATTGTTCATTTTGAGGCATGTTTAGCATCATTGTTTTTTAACATCCAAATCTGTTTCTTTGCCATCTGCTTCTAAGATATGTTGGTACTTTAAAAAACAACAACTGGAGTCTCTCTGCAAACAACAGACCTTTGTCAAAGCAGACATTCTGACTTGTCAACTGCAGGTGTAACTAATAACATGAATCATTGCTGCATTCCATTTAGAGGTGTTTCAGGTCCATGGACCCTTGATTGTGCGCGCTGGCTCGCTGGTGAGGTGAACTGGTGCCCAAACGGAACAGAGCGATCATTAATGTTATTAGTTACACCTGCGCTTTTCACACTGTGACAAGTCAAAATGTGTGCTTTGAGACAGCGCTGCACCTCATACGCCTCTGGCTGCCACATAACTCCAAAGCATAATAAATCCACTGCAATGTTTAATGGTTTGCAAGATGCTTTTTTCCCCCTCTCCTCTAAATGCTTTTGTTGCCAGCCTTACATTTTGGGATTGTGGTCAAAGAGTTCAATTTTTTTGTTTCATCAGTCTGCAGCACTTTGCTCCAAAAAGCCTCTACTTGATCCAAGTGTTGTGTCGCATGCTGAGGGCAAGGTGGGCCTTCTGATAGTGCCACATTGTAGATAATGGTTGTACAAGCAACGTAATAGGAGGAGCATGCAAACTGTCTCAAAATGTTTGAACGTACACATCATACAATAACCGTATTTATCACTGTGTTTAAATTTATACTGTTAAATCCTGTGTTCTTCTTGAATGTTCTTTTTTCATAGTGGATAGTGTTTTTCTGATATATCTATCTACTGACCATCTCAGAGGCTACTATGAATGCTAAGAAGCTAACATGTGTGACAGTAGTAAGTGTTACGTAGGTGAAGCGGCCCCCTCAATTGACAGGCAAAATAACACTTCAAGTGAATACCTATTCCTAATTGTGATTCTCATGCTTGTACTTGTTTTGGCTGATCTGATATTCAGCAGTTCTTCATATTGTGAAATGATTTAATCCACCCAGTGCAATGAAAAGAGACGTGTCTGGATAACTGTTACATCTGCCTCATTTTTCCGTCTACTCTTCGAGACAATAATCGGCATGACCTTCTGAGTTAGCAAGCAAAAAAAAGCAAGTTTCTGCTCGGCTTTGGCTGTGGCTGACTCCTCCAGCAGGATCTTTAACATCTGCTCCAGATTCTTTTGGCTCTTCTCCATCCATCCATCATTGTCCATCCAGTGGTCATTGACACCTCCACTGAATATTCTCACCCTCTTAAGATTTTAGTTGATTGCCGTGTCCTTGCCTTCCCCTTATCCTCCCTTCACTTCATTTTCTTGTGGTCCCATTGGTCTGCAGCAAGTGTTTTCATTATTTTTAGGCTGTCTGTCTTGCTTTGTGTAATATCAAAGAAAACAAATTTTGAAATGGACTTAACAGCGGGCTGAACTGTACTTGGCCAAGAGTTAACTTCCAGCAGGGTTTGGCTGCATGGATAGTTTGAACGTGGTCATCACTATATGTTAGAATTTGTATTTGTTACTACTGACTTTTGATTCTAAAGTGAAGCAGCATCAAGGCTTGATTAATGCTCACCTGTAGAGGGAAATTAGTCTGTTTTCGTTTTTATAAAGATCCCTGTGTGGCTTAACTGAATTTTTCTCGCAGTGATGTGATCAGGAAAAGAACTAAATAAAGTATTCATAAGTACAAGTACGACGTGCAACAGATCTTGAGGACTTAATATTGCCCACAAGAAAATCAGTCCAGGATGAGACTTGCATGCAGATGTATCTTTTTCCAACTGGTTTGTTCGAGTATTTTGCTCCAAAATATTTATGAAAGTTGTTGGCCAGTGTCCACTGGAGGGGATGTTTTCGAAATAACAAATTAAAAAAATATATATCTTAATCTTCTTAAACCAAGGCAAAACAATGGATGTGAAAACACAAACAGAACTAATTAAGGCCAATTACATCAGCATTTTCCTCCAGTGGGGTCGGCGAGGTTAGTCCTCGGTTTTTGGAACTTTAATTGTCGTCAGTGGCGGACATTTTCACAGTGGGTTAATTGAAGTCAGGGGGATTAAAAATGCCTCTGCCATGATCTCTCCGTTCCTTGCTGTAAATACACTGTTCAGTATGCAGCGAGGCCTGCGTGTGCATGTGTGTGTAGTTAGTAAAAAGTTAGCCCTCTCCCATCCTGATAAGGTCTTCCTTGGGGTTAGCCCATCAATAGATCACTCTACCTGCCCCAAATGGGAAATTGATTTCCTCCGTTTTTCCCTTGCTCTCTCTCAGTGAGGCTAATTAGAAATCACTTGGCAGCCTGCCTCTAACGGAAATATATAAACATCGAAGATATCATGTCCACTGTTATGCGTTATTATTTTGGGGTGGTGCCTTCGCCTTTTCCAAAGCTCTGAAAAATTCTCACTGATTGTCTTTTGCTCTCACCTTTCCTCTCTCTCCATCTCTATCTCTCTATCTGAGCTCTGTCTCTCTCTCTCTCACTGTAGTGTAGATCTGAGACTGGCTGTTAGCAGCGAGCCGAGGCTGTATCTGCTTTTGAATGCTCACCCAGCGTTATAAATCAAGAGTGTGGGTCCCCCGGGTGCCGTCACCATCGCCATCAGTTCCACTGTTTTATTCATCCGCTCCTTTGTCTCATCACGATTCTGCCCCACATTAAATTTTGTGTGTGTCTGTGTGTGGAGGGGAGGTGGGAGTGGGAGGGGGGGGTCAGAATGCATTACCGCAGACGGCTGCTAATCCAGGTGGGCTGCAGGGAGTAGGGGGAGGGTGAAAGGTAAGGAGGAGAGAAGAGAAGGATATGACATGCATGAGAGAAGTAAAGAGAATGGCTGAGAAAGGGAAAAGAAGGTTTAAGATGTGGGGACTGGAGAGAGATATGGGACAACATGAGCGCAACCAAGGAAAAGATTGAGAGTTATGACGGGAAAAGCTACAGGAGAAACAAGCGAAAGATGACCCGCAAGAGTAAACAGATGTAAGAGAGAGGCTGGAGGCAGAGAAACAATCGACAAAAGATGGAGCAAGATGCGGAAGAAGAAGAAAAATGGCAATGATAAGTAAATGGGAGAGCAGCAGTGAAAACCAGCTAGTTGTGATCAAGATAGGGGAATGAACCGATAATAACTCAGCCACAGTGCGTGACCACTAAACACCGGCAGGTGACCAGTATAGCAGGGATTTGAGACTTCCTTTAACCTCTATGTTGGCAGGGATTTGTGTGTCCTTTGACTTTTTTTATCAGAGAACCAGATAATTTTCTAACTCAGTTATTCATATTTAATGGTAATGATTCAGCTGTTTTATTCCCATTCGTGCCTTGGAAGTACTCCAATTGACAGTCAGTTAACACTATGCAGAAAATGAACAAGACTTGTGGAAGCCTCCCTCCTTCCCTCCCATTACTCTATTTGGCTGTGTTAACCACTGATCAGTCCTATGTGTACTCATTAAAATAATTTTTTTTTTTTTTTTTACACAGGTGAGGCCCCATGGGATATGGATGAGACATATGATGTGGGTGGTACTGCAATTAATTGTCCCTGTATAGATACTGAGGCTTAACAGCAAATTCTTGTGTTTTTAAAATTCCCTTTGAAGTCTTTCATGCATGTCCCACATGCAGCAATTTCTGTCTTTCAATATTATGGCAGCGTTTATGAAATGTAAACCTGGCATATGCACTCTTTCTGTGGCCTTTATATAGAATAATTATGATGGCTGATACAGTTTAAAGGGGATGCAGAAGTGTGGTACCTACCATACTATACATGCTGCACTTCCTACTTCTTGCTAGTACACAGGCTGTTAAACAAACATTGACAAGAAGATCAAATGTAAATATTTTTTTCTCTTATTCAAAAAGACTTAGAGCAGTGGTCGTTCAAAACGTGCTGTTCAGAATGAACTGATTGCTTTGCCTCCAGTATTGCTGCTCACAGCTTTCTCAATATCATCGACCTGCGGAGCTGGAGAGCTTCTACACTTCTACAAACAGTAGTTCCACAGTTTTGGATATACACATGCGCCACCAGTTAGGCGTACGCCCTGCAACACCTGTAAACACCAGCTGTAACAGCAAGCCTAATGAATGGTTGTGGAGAAAATCGAAGATACATAGAGACAGACAGAGAGAGATTTCTTTTTGGGTTAGATAAACCAGGATATTTGCTGAAATAAACGGGCACACACCATTTACCCTTCCACATCATCTCTCCATTCCCACTATAAAAACAAAGCCCCGTGACAAGCGGCGCTGTCAAATGTGCATATGGTGAACTCGTCAGTGTGTTATGCACACAAAGCATCTGCTTCACTATGCTCTTCACCGTGCATCCGTACATCACTGAGTGTGCTTGTATACCTGTTTGTGGCCCAGCGCGCATGTATTTCTATGTGCGTGCACGTGCAAGGTAGGCACACTCTCCGCAGGGCTTGCTTAACTAAGATTAATTGCACCTAATCCACTGTGCCAGGTGGAACATGGACCGCGGTGGGTGCGCTCACACAAACACACAGACTGCACTCACAAATAGGCACACACACATCCCATTATAGCCGCGCTGCTGAAAATTAGCCTCGTACCTCTCCTGACACCCCGGACCAGACCACAACTCGATACCACCATTTACTTCCCGACAACTCGCACATTCATCACCGTTTCCCGCCTCCCCGACAGATGAACACGTGGACAGAGAAAGTTCCGCGACAGAGGGACAAGCTATCTGCTCGCTCACATCAGCAGCAGCTGACCTTGACAATACGGAGAGAGAAAGCGTGTCTCTCTCTTTTCTCTTAAGAGACATAGAGGAGAGAATGTGCTTAAACTTAATGCCTCTGACAGTATCCAAGATGCAGCGTGTCTGGAGGAACACGTGCACTGAGGAGCAGTCGAGTTTTACTGAATTAGTGGAAATGAGACAAGGTCAGCAAAAAGCTCACTGAGCAGGACAGTAAGGTGATTAATGATTAGCAACAGAAATTATCAATAGTGATTTTTGATGAATTAATTGTTAGTATATTGATCTGTATAATGGAGTGGCCTTTAATGTAATTCTGCGTATTGCCATCTTGTTGAGAAATGCTGAGGTTGCACTTTGGTGGACAGGTCAGTTTGCCAGAAATGATTTGAAAATCAAATATGGTTTCGAAACAATGTAGGTGTCATATCTTGATGATAAACTTTCCCTTACTTCAAGCTTAACACTTATTTTTGAACTACAAAAATCATGAGTCATTTGAAAATTTGTGCTAGTCATTGTTATGAAAAATGTTTTTTTTTTTATATCAGGTATTTATTCATAGTACGTAAAAACACAAGGTCATGACTCCTTACTCTCCACACACTGAACCTTGCAGATCAATTATATCATTGGTCAGTTTTCCCTTGTGCCATCTCTCTCTCTCTCTCTGTCTCTCTCTCTCTGTCTCTCTCTCTCTCTCTCTCTGTGTTGTGTGCCCCACTTGGTGTGCTTACTTAGGAAATTGCATTCCCAGATGAAAGACAGGCGGCCTGTCGCCTTCCTCCCTCTCCTTCTCCCTTCCGCTCTCACTCCTTTCTTCCTCTGCGTCTTCTCCTTTCACTTCTCCTCTCTCCACCTCTTCATTTCTGTCTCTCATGTACGCTATAATGATGTTGAGTGGTAGTCCTCATTAATCTTGTCATGCAGATACTGTATCTACCCCACTGCTCCCCCTACCTTTTTTTTTTCATGTTCCCGCTCAGTAGCTGCAGTTACACGCACACTTTTTTTTCCCGACCTGATTGAAATCATTCCGAGTGAAGATTTCAGGTCAAATGTTTACATGGGATGTGATCTAATATGGCCTGGTGTTTACATGCACCAGTGCATTTCATCGGAACAGCTGTGTGACATGTGCAAAGAGATGAATACATCATGCATTCGCCTTCTTCAACGTATGCCTTGTATTGATTTGAACCTAGATAATATGCAGTTATATTGATTATGTCGAAATGGTGGTTGTTACTGTATGTCTTTATGCAATTGAATTGTCAGTGTTTTAGGTTGGTTTGGTCAAGTTTGCATTTGAACTACCACTGTGGCAGAGGCTATTAAAGTATTACAGCTGAATCACTGGTCTGCACTGTTATTGATAAATGATTATATTGTCTGGCGTTAATCTTATTACCTCTGCCAAGAGTTTGTGTTTTTGGTTGGGTTTGTTGATTTGTTTGTCTGCATGGTCTTCCGTGGGCAAAGAACCCATTAAATTTTGGAGTGGATTTGAATCATTGGGTGGATACACAAATTATTTTTCACTTTCATTTGGCCTTGGCAGAATAAATACGATACATCTTAAAATCAGTTCAGTGGTGCCAAAACATAGCCAGTTGCAGAAATACTCCTTCACAACCCATATTTACTTGGACAAGTAATCCTCTGGGGTAGCTGACACATGTAGTCGCTCAGACTTCATTCAGAAAGCACAGGAGAACCGAGAAAATTCTAACATTGCACCAATTGTAACAAGGCTTTATACTCAAACTAAGGTGTGGCTGTGAAAATGTAAATACACATATGATGCAATGATTTATACTCTCACTTACATTCAAATGAAGCTCTGATAGTTTTGGGCAATATATTCAGACATATATAGTAGTTGTGCGGACACATTTGCACATCACAGAAGAGTGGACTATTGGCCTTGGCGAAGGTCTGAGCTCGTTGAGTGCCCTTGTGGGTTTCTATGTGAAAGGGTTTCGTATGAGATTTTGTGTGCATGGCTATTTTTCATCTTTTTTTTTTTTTTTTTCACCTTGACTTCTCTTTATTATCAGCTGCAGCAAGTGGTGCCCGGAAGCCATCAACACGGTCTGTACCTGCTTAAGGACAGCTGCTAAGTCAGCCCTTTCTGACAACCACCTGCCGCTGTATGTGTGCATGCCTTCATGTGTGTGTGTGTGTGTCTTGCTGGCTGAAAGTGAAAATTGTTTTTTTTTTTTTTTTTTTTTTTTTTAAGGTGAGAGAGAGAGACAGAGAGATTGCGATAAAAGAAGTCAATGCAAGGCTTATATAGGTGTCACTTAAGAGCTTGCCCAAGGGCAATGTCTGTTAGCTCAGGGCCTAATTGGTGTATTGTATTGTCCCAGCGGAACAAAAGACACACATCTTAACAAATGAGACTCAGATGGAACCTGGCTACATGTTGAAGGTTTTGTCTTCAGTGACTGTTAAATGGAGGAAATAAGATTTTCAGACACTTCTGGCAGTGCCTTTATCATGCTAAATCTGTTCCAAGTGGGCAGTGTGGGGCGGAAATGGAAACAGGCAATATTATGCATTTTGAGAATGTCAAATTCTGTCTCAGCTGTGCACCTTTTTTTTTTTAAACATCTCACCTCAAGGGTGCAGGGTACCGACATCGCTGTGCATTTTCAGATGTCAGATCTTAAGTGTCCTTGAGAATAACTTTACGTCCTTTTTTTCCCTTTTCCATTCACTGCGGAGTTTTTCACTTTCTTTCTTGATTATATTTCAGTCCATGAGGACGGAGCATTCCTCTCAGAAATGAATTATATTTCCTCGCAAATATGAATTATATTGACCCAAAAAATGCACAGGGCACCAATGAAACACTGGGGCTTTAGGAGTTGAGGGCTCTACAGTTCACCAGTGATTTGTCTTGTGATGAACGGACACGGAGGAGGAGAAAAGTGAGTTAATATCATCAGTTATTCTCTGCTCCTGTTTAGGGAATTCAGAGGAGCAGCAAGGTTAAAGGAGGATGGGTAAACAGGAAGGCAGCAGTAGAACAACAAGGCAGAACAGGCAGCTAGTCTCAAGGCCTTTAGACATTGAGATTCACTTTGTTCTCCATTGTAGACAGTCGCGGATGTAGTGATTTTTTTTTTTGATGTTGTATATGGGGTAAAGTCAAGCCAGGCGTATTTATAGAATGCTGAAAAGGATTGTCACGGAGGCTTTAAAGAAAACTTTAAAGAGGATACAAATCTGTAAACACAGACGGTGAGAACCAATCGCTGCTTTTACCTTACAAATCAGCTCAGAGTTTGTGTCGAGAAGTAAATGATGTCAGAATAGAGTGCAGAGTGGGCTGTCAGCTGCATTGAATGAATGGGTCAACAGCGTGGACTCGTTAAATTAGTTGTTGGTGTGTTGAGTCCTGAGGGCGAAATGGGAAAAAAAATGGACAAGTCGGAGAAGTGCGACCTTCTCTGCTCAACGTTAGTCGAATAAGGTGTCTTTAAATTGTAATGCGTCTAAACATTTGTTTTGTTTTTCTCTTGGCTCTCAAGTATTTATGAAATGCCAAGATGAGCAGGCTTCGCTGTCACAACTGAGCGCCACTGGAAAAATGTGAGGAATTAGTCATTTAGAGCAGCCAGCAAAAACAAGCAGTTCCATCAATCATCTAAAATGGCTGGGTTTTTTTTTTTTGTTTTTCAATGTCAACTTTGAGAGGATATTGATGGGTCAACACAAAGTATAAAACTATTTTATATGTACAAGGTAAGAAAGGTAAGAAGGCCCATCTCTCGACTTTTACCACGCCAAACACTACAGCTACTCTTCAGAGTGCAGCAGTGTATTTTTGTGTTGTTACAAAGCTTTGAAGAGCTTTTTCCACACTATTCCTCTTAAAGTGTCCTTGATCAATGGTCCATCCAAAGCTCATCATCCTCCTTTTATTGCGACTAAGAGAGAGGAATTTTTCAACAAAATACAATTGGGTTATTTTTGACAGAAGTCTGATTTAGCCCATCTAAAATGATTTTAAACATTTCACATTTTCATTCACCAAACAGAGGAAGCGAGGGCAGGAAATGAAGGGTAAAGGAAATATAACTCGCCAAGTTTCAGACATTTGACATCATTTTATTCTATTATTCATGCACTCAACTTGACATTAGTGGTTATAAGCTTTGGCTAGTGCTTGTGTGTCTTTGTGTGATCGTGCATGTGTGTGTGTGTGTGTGTAAAACCACAGTGGACTTTCCAGGCAAGGCCCCGTCAGCCTGTCAAGGTGGTGATTAGAATGTGTTGTGACACACAGATACGTGCATCCTCACATTCAGGCACACACACACACACACACNACACACACACACACACACACACACACACACACACACACACACACACACACACACACACACACACACACACACATACACACTCACTTTAGATGTACAGCGTGCAGTACATGGCATCCTTAGGCTTCACACATCTCACACTTTCTCTTTCTATTGCAACTTCCACACATTTAAGCACACAGACCGGCTCTCAAACACATTGCCTCTCTCCCACATTTTGCACTTTCACACACAGTCCTGTTTCCTTTTCCATTTTCCCCACGCCGATCTTATGGTTTCACACATGCTCTTTTAAATACACATTCATTTTCTCTCCGTCTTATGCACGCACGCACACCGCCTCTGTCACACACACACACACACACACACACACACACAATCGAGCAGCGCTAAGGGAACGGGCAGACTCATTCCCTGCCTGGCCCGGGGACCCAGATTGATTGATAGGTAAGGTTGCAGGGCAGCAGGAATGAGTGAGGAATAGCAAACCGTGGCGCATGCTCTCACCTCCGCACCTTCATGATATGGTTGAATTGACTGTTCTCTGGTCAGTGCTGTTTTTAATGTACATGAGTTTTACTGGCTTTCTTAAAAAAAAAACTGAGAATATACAGGGCGTCTGAACTGGCGTGTCATACTGGGACCTACATTTTTTTGTTTTTGGTGAGTCTCACCCTGAACAAGACCTAGACCGGATCTAGTTATCAGATGTGTTGTCGTTATTTTACCATTTGAGCTGCCCTTCTCACCAGGTCTGTGACCCACGGAGGCTGCCAACAAAGCTTCAGGCTGGAGAGAAGGAAAAGCACAAATATCCTTTATGTGCTGGTACCTTACACCTAACTCTGATTTTCTCATAGAGAAAATCAGCATCCACCTTTGTACTAAAAAACAGTGTAACATCATGGTGTCATAATTCAGATTCTAAATCAAATTTGATCAAAATGAGCTTTTATTTTTGATCATTGAATTCAAAAGCAAGATTGTCAATTCGGCGACTATTTTTTTTTCCTCTCCACCCTGCCTACTTGCACGTGTCCAGCATGTCAGAAGAAAATTTAACCAACACTTCAAAGACGACATGGTGTAGCTTACCAGCTGCCAACTGGTGGTAAACAGAAGCCTTGTCTCTGGAGTCTATGTCAGGAGACGGAATAGTCTGGTGGATTTGTGTATTTCCCAGTTGGTGTTTCTGCACGAGTTGCCAACGTTGGCAGAGCTGAAGCCAACACTTCAAACCTGACTAGTGACTATTTGTAGCAATTTTAGCAAACTTAACTTCTTTGCACAGAACACATTTCCTTGAGTTGTATCACTGCCATTAAAGTGTGCGTTCAGGTGACACACAGATGGATTTGATCTACTCATCAGAGTCTCATTCAAGCCAACTTGCAGCCTGTGTTCACCTGGCTGTGCCTCAACTTTCCAGCAAATCACTGCTCACTAAGTAGCATTATGATAGTGGGAAACATGACATCAAACTAAGTGAAAGTGCCAGAAGTCAAACTGTGTTTTCTCAGTGTCAAGTCATGACAAGACTAAAGGTTTCTACAGGGAAAGTGCCTGAACTCTAAAACTTTGCAGAAACTGGATCTGTTGTGTCCAAAGCATGATCAGTGACCTCGCATGAGAACCTCAACACATTAAGCTTAGTTCCCTGGAAGAGAGAGAAAAGCAACTTCATCACTCAAATTTCCTCATTTGAAATAAAGAACATAAGACTCCAGTCAGCCTGTCAAAAGAAGGCTGTCTTGTAGTGGTCTCAGAGGATAAAGAGCAGTTTCTAACACAAAGGGGAAACAAGACTGAAGACTTTGGCTGGATTCAAACATACCAGCATTACAAACTGGAAGAATGGAAAAACATCCTAGTTACTAATAAATTTAAATTTGAGATTTATCCAGTCACCTGACCTCAGCCCCAGCGAACACTTACGGTACCTGAAGGCCGAAAAAGCCGAGCAAGTTGAGTCACTTGAACAAGCCTCCGATGAGTAGATCAAATCCACCTAAGTGTCATCTGAACACATCGTGACAGATGAGAATCGTGACACCCCTATTATAACACGGTGTCTTTTTTATTTTCTTTTTTCCACATTCGGCAATCCAAAGAATATTTCTCAGAGTGTACACTGCTTTCATTTGGTCGCACATCTGAGCACATGCTTTATTTATTCCTCACATTGTGAGAGCCTTGACTACTTTCACTATATTGTTGAGCATACACAAATACACACGCATACCCACCTACGTCAGTTGGTCAAACAGTTTGTTTTCCTATTTCTCTCCGCAGTTGTAGTCCTTGGTTTATGAACAAACAAGGCAGTGATCCCGTGGCATTTACGAGGCTCTGCACTCTGTATTAGATCTGTAGTGGATTAGCTGGCTGGCCTGCCATTGGACTGTTGTCTCACTCAGCTGTCTGGATCTCAGTTTAGCTATCAGGCTCCATGTCGGTTGGTTGTCTGTATGTGTCCACTATCTATTTCCTTCTGACCTGGGTACAGCATGTAATAGTTTGTTTGTAAGTCTGCCTGTCTGCTTGAGTCTCTAGTGGAAGCTGAGTGTCATCCAGATGGGTGGAATACAAGTCAGTCTCCTTACTGCCTTCACAAAACATTCAGTCCCCTTCTGTTATTTTTTTTAGATATTTCTGGTTGCAGACTTATTAGTTTCAGTGCTATAGATGTAGGGAAATTGTTTAGGTAGAGCATAAATCTTCCCCGAAGAAGTAAGTAAATAAAGTTATCCAAATACAGCGATTTGAAATTCAGAGGAAACTGGAGCATTAGTCCAACCATTTGGCTTCATTATCTGTTTCCACAACAAATTAGAAAATGATGTGAGAAGAGCAACATGTTGCCATCCCTGCAAAATGAGCTTCAATCTGTGCCAAGAACCTCCATCTCTGCACGTGTGCTCTGTGGGCTGTTGGTCACTTTGTAGCTCTTGACTGCTCAGTTCACTTATCAGCTCAGGGAAAACACTGTGTACTCCCACGTTCTTTGAATTTCTGTGGAACCCACTCTGCGCTTTTTGAAATTCTCTGCACTTCAGAGGTAATTTCATAACCTTCCCCAGATCCATGCCTTTGAAATCAGTCTTCGAAAATTCTGCACAAACAGTCGGAATGAACCTGGTTGTAAAGACCTCAAGGACATTGGGAAGAATTTGGACGCACAAATCTAAACTTGAACGTCAAATAAAGAAAAAGAACAACTTTGAAGTCTTTCTGAGACCATTGTAGAATAGCAGTTTAATAGAAAAGCAAAGCAAGTGAGTATGCATAGATTCACCTACCAAGACAAATTGGGTGTACACTGACTCAGGTTACGACAGTTTGTAAAGGGGCGTGTTAGTGGGCAGGGGAAACTGTCACTTGTTTAATGGTTGATTTATTATTGCTTGTATTTTTCCCTATGTTAAACACAACCAGTATATCATCTATAGTCAAGGTGCCTCACTTCGTATTTAGCCAGTTACAATACATTTAATAACTGCAACAACCAGACATTTGCGCTTCAATGGCGATGTGCGAAACAATGACCAATTAGAACAACACAGTTAGGCTGAATTAGCAGTGTTAACACAAAGTCAGTGATTAAAGAAAGTCATTGTACCTACTAGATTGACATAGAGTGATGGGGAGATGCACAGATACGTTTCTGTTCTGGCAAAACCCCACATGGATCAATTCTGTTTTGCCGTTAAGAAACAGTCCCAATTAAAACGAACTAATTTGACACAGCACATATAGATATTGCACACACAATAAGCTTGTAAAGAAGTGTGAAAGCAGTTGGCGAGTAGATGAGGCAGCAGAGGCAGCTGATTGGTTTTTCCTGCCTCTGTTGTCAGTCCTCCAGCCTTTAGCTTTCACTTCACAGACAGATCACTTTGTGCACAATTTCCCTGCTAATGATGGGGTGTTGGGGCAGGTATACACATCAGTGGCGCTTGAGAAGTAAGCACACATATTGATTGGCATAGAAGTGCAGAGACAGATACAGTAGTTAAATGGCAGGCTGCCTTCCCTCTCCATTGAGCTCTGTGTGTCTGGAGGTCTGCTGCTAGCCTGCCCGTGGGCACAGCCACTCTCCAACACACTAACTCTCAGCCTGTCACAAACACTCCCTCCATTTCTCATGCTCGCTCTTTTGCTTCTTCCATTGCTTGTCTCAGCTAACTCTCACCTACTTCTCATTCGTCACTGTAGACTCAAAAAAGCAGACACTTCAGAATCTTCTCCCACCTGCTACCCCCCGCCAGCTAATTTTTCTTTATGAAATATACTACACGCACATTTCTCCAGTGGATTTTTTTTTTCTACTACGCTTAAGAATTACATCTCAGAAACACACACACACCGCGGCAGACAGCGCTTGACACCTCCTCCTCCTCCTGCCGTTTGTCACAGAATTGCTACAACGATCTGCAATCCCTCTTTTTTTCCCCCCTCCGTATGCCCTATCTTCTTCAATTCCTCTCCTTCCTTCCCATCTCCTCCCCACCGTATTCCCTCATCCATCTACTGTGCTTGCTTTTTGTCTCACCGACCCTGTCAGTCACAAAACTAAAAGGCTACATTAAAAGGCCAAATTGGTACATGTAGTGCATCCCTGCAGAACAGGCTGTGAATAAGGCCTCGTGGTCCCTATGCAGTGCTCCAATCCAGATGTTGTTGAAATTCAGCGAGACCTCATTGTCAGGAGGAAGAGCCACCTCAGCGCTGCCCTTCTCGTGCCGCACCCCTGCAGGGGTTGAATGTGTAATTGTGGGCAGAGCAGTGCCATTTGTTTTCTGTGTGTGGAGTACAGCAGAGGCAGCGGAACGAATGACTGTGAGCGAGAAGTGTGTGTGTGTATTTGTGTGTGTATTTGTGTGTGTATTTGTGTGTGTGTGTGTGTGTGTGTGTGTGTGTGTGTGTGTGTGTGTGTGTGTGTGTGTGTTTGTGTGTGTTTGTGTGTGTTTGTGTGTGTTTGTGTGTGTTTGTGTGTGTTTGTGTGTGTTTGTGTGTATTCGTGTGTATTCGTGTGTGTGTGTTTGTGTGTGTGTGTGTGTGTGTGTGTGTGTGTGTATTTGTAGGTGGTTGGTTAAAGACAGGATAAATTAATGGAAATAAACCAGAAAGTATTACTTGTTCCCGGAACGCAGTACTGAACCTCTTTGCGAGTGCCACATGGGCTTTGAGAGGTCAAATGGCGAGAATCGGCCAACTGAAATGTTAATATATTTTGACTGAAGTCACCCCCCTGCTTTACATAACATCGCCACCAGGGGTCGAGTTCAGACCATTAGAAAGAAGCCAAAAAGAGAAATGTCACCTTTGTGATAAAGTGACATTACATTTTTCTTTACTCACTCCCTTTTGTTTTTTGTTCTCTGCTTCACCCTCATCCCCCCTCCCTCTCTGTTTCCCCTTTTTCCTTTCTTCCTCTCCTCTTTTAACACTTTCCCCTCTTTCCTCTGTCCTGCACCTTTGCATCTTCGCATTCTTTCCCCCATCCTTCTTTTCCACCTCTCCAGTTTGTTCTCGTTAACAGCTCCAACAGGAGAAGGATGTGCTCTACAGTGAGGGGTCTACGGGGCCACAGCTGCCCAATAACACCCTGATTTATCAACCTCCTCCAGCCTGGCCTGCATGGAGATGCTGTTTTTGCTCGCTTGCGTCGGTTGTTACTTACAGCCGGCGAGGCAGGTTGTTTGTATTTCTGGCTGCACGTCCTAAGGATGTGTCGGGCGTAATGAAATGGCTCTCCTCGTAATGTATCTAGCCTTCTCTCCAGTAGCTGAAGCCTGTCTGTGTATCTATCTATCCCCTTTTTCTCTCTACCGGAATATATTTACTGACATGAGGAATGAAAGGGTGACTGGTGATCCTGGTTGATGTTTGTTTTATAAATCTCCACCACAACCACATGATAACAGGAGATGAAGCCTTTGTTTTTCTCTGTTCCGGTGCATTTCTCCTTCACATCCTTGTTGCTCATTTTTTTTCACTGTATTTCTCATGTTTCTCACATCTTCTCCCCCTTTCCTTCTGTTCGTACACCATGTCCAGTTCCAGATGGAGACCAGATATTCACAGATCCAAAAAAAAAAAAGAAAAAAAAAATCCCTGAGCTGATTTGAATGAAGTTCATTCTGAATTTAAATGTTTCTCTCTCTCCCTTTTCCTCCATCCCATCCCTCCCTCTCCATCC
This sequence comes from Centropyge bicolor, assembly GCA_037975185.1. NCBI lineage: Eukaryota > Metazoa > Chordata > Actinopteri > Pomacanthidae > Centropyge > Centropyge bicolor. Next base: position 753,484 of record JBBMOC010000032.1, on the reverse strand, counting down.
CTACCTCTCTCTCTGCCTCTAGTCCAGTACCAGATGGAGATGATGCGTTCTCTGCGTCACGTCAACATTGACCATCTGCATGTGGGTTGGTACCAGTCCACCTACTATGGCTCCTTTGTCAGCCGAGCGCTACTCGACTCCCAGTTCAGCTACCAGCACGCTATCGAGGAGTCAGTTGTACTCATCTACGGTAAGTACTACACTCTTTTCACTCACACCTTTGTTCACCATATGATACTAACATCTATTAAAAACTGTGTGGGGACAAAAGACGACTATTCTCAAATGTTCATAGTGAAAGTAAAGAAACTATGATTTGTCCTAACTAGCAACATTAGGTTGAAAATCCAACATATTATTCACTAAGTTTGACCATGTTGAAGCATTAAAACATAGATCTTGGCTGGAGTCATGATCAAAAACATTACAATTAATTGGAAGCTGAAATTATTTTAAAAAATGATTTTTGCCCTCAGCTTTGCGTTAGTGGTGAGCTGATTACGTGTGATTGAATAGCCAAGATGGGTTCAACCCTTGGTCAGCACAAGTCAGATGAGCTTGTCTAATGCTTGTCCAGTTTAACTACCAGGGAATGTTTTATTGACAAGTTTGTAAAAGAACAAAAGTGCAGATCCACTACTATATTGTTCACCTGTCACACAACCATTCAGCCATACCCAGACAGCCGCTAATGACAGGTTCATGGTGGCGGGAAGTGGTTCTAGGAGAGTCGTCCAGCACCAGTCAAGATTCACACAATAGCTCCACAAAATGATGCCGAATCTTCATTAACAATGAAAAATTAAAACATTCTCCAATGACAAATACTTGCTCCGGTTCAATATACCAGGTCAGAATTTGTGTTACTTTTCAGGCACTAAAAATGGCACTGCTACTAGGGAGCTGATTACAGTCATTTATGGTTCTTATTCTTTTAAGTCTGAGCTGTGATTAAACAATCACAAGTCAAATTTAGTGCCTTTAATCAATAGGTATCTAAGAATAGGACTGCCACTGAGAAGTCTTATAATGTTCGACTGCGGTTGACATTCAGAGCGTCTCAACAATGAACCAGTGTGTCAGATGTAGGGAAAGAGTAGTTGAGGGGAGCACAAAGGTTTCAAAAACAGTGGTTTTGTTTCAGGATCAATCAAGTGTCTACACTGACATCAGGTACCTTTCAAATAGACTTAAGAGCAGGAAGCATATTGCAGAAGATCAGCAGCATGCAAAGTCATCTTAAGATGACACTGATGTCATTTTGTACAAATTGGGTTTGTACATTTTGTGTTTTTGTGTAAACTGCTATCAAACAACAAGGTAGCCAGGTACATTGGGGGTGCAGAAGTAGCAATGTGTTCCAAGTTCCAATCTAATACCACAAAGACCTGCAGATATGCCAGTGAATCATCAATGGCAGCAGGTGAAAGGTTGTGATGCTTATGTCTCATGAAGATAGCACATGTCTCTCTCCAGGCCTTCAAAAGGCCAGCAGAGTAGACAGCGACGGGCAGAAAGCAGGGAAAACTAGGCAGCTTTAACAAGGTAGCTGGTAGCCTATAACATGACACTTGTGGACGTCATGTGCCTGCACCTGCTTCACACTAAAGAGCTTTTAGAGCTGCCCGTAATTGCTGCACCACAAATGCCATCCCAGATGATGCTTTCTTTCAAATGACAGCAAATTAAAACCTGTCCCTATAAAGCAGTGTGCATTTAACTCTTCAGTGTCTAAACAAATGGTAATTCATTATTACATAACCATACTAAGTGGTCATTGAGTTCATAAGCAGTGTATTAGTGCATTACATGAACAGGTGCACATTTACGTAGATGACCAAAGTCATATGTTGGTTCTCTGAGAGTAAAGGTTTTTTTTTAAGTATACTCGTGATGCTGAAATGTGACTCAGACATCACAGACCTTTACAAGCTGAAGACATATAATCAAATATAGACATTGTCTAAATGCCAGACAGTATCAAGATACTATTTCCTGCCTGCAATGCATACTTCATAATGTGCTGAATTTACCTCCTTCGGGTTTATGAACCGAAAAACAAGTGCTTAAGAAGTACAGCCAGTGTGACACAAAAAGTCTGACAAGCTTCACTGACCTGAAATCACAATCTTTGATTAAACCAGCTCTGTGTTTATACACTCACCTCGAGCCGAGAGCGGCAACCAGAATTGTCATTTTCAAAAATGATCAAAACAGCTTTGAATTTCATCAAAGTTTCGTTGCTGGTGAGAGTAAAGGACTCCACCCAGCCCTCTCTAAAATCACTTCAGGGCTGTCATGTTCCTAGATAGAACAAATCCATGATTGGCAAAGATTAATTTTGACCAGTTGACATATGAACCCCTCTGATCTAGTCCCGGCAGCCAGCAGGCCACTCAGGCAGTCAGTCAGTCAGTCGGTCCTTTCTCATTCTAAACGAGGACTCCTGTTAATGTCAGTCAATAATGCAGCGCTTAATGGATCAAAGCACCCCAAAGGAATTGACATTATCTCTGTTTAAAGTCAAAGGGAAAGAAAATTGATTTCTTTTTTGTTCTCTTCGTCATTAGCCCACCGGTCGATTTATGCCGATGGATGAATCCATCAGGTGGCCAACTGGCGAGTTAATAGCATCCGTCCACTGACAGCTTGGAATTAGAGTGGGATGTTAAACTTAAAATTGGTTACGTATGTTCGCCATGACAACAGATTTCTTACATAAGGTGAGCTGTTGCAGAGGTTAGGATGTTACAGACACAGCTAACCTGCAACAGCTCTGTGCTGCTTTCAGGTTTTCAAGCCAGGGACAACTGGTCAGGCATAAAACGTCATTAGAAGCAAGCTTTAAGTCTTATTGTACCATCCTTTCTATTATTGTATACAGGATTTAAAGGGAGATTCCACCAATTTTGCACATGAATTTTACTATATTTGTGACGAGGAGTGCTACTCGGCCTGTGACAACACTCTGGAGCTCTGGAAAGTCTCTGCTGCTTTGAATTTGATCAGTTTTTAATCTGTCAGCAACTTCATGGAGCTGCAAATCTAATTTCTATAAAGTGAAAATCTCAAGTAATCCTTTTATATCGCTTTGACTATAGCTATATTTTCACTTCGGTTTTCTGAGAGACACTAAGACAGTAGGCTGAGACAGTAATTCTCATGAGATACAAAACAACATGGACCTTTTAACTGGGCTGTCTTTTTACTGGATAAGAACATGTGAATCTGGTTTCTTGAATTCCGAAACCAAACAAAAGCTGTCCACAATAGATCTTAGGTCATTTCAAGTACTGTGTATCAGCAACTCTCGTGGGCTTAAAATTCACTTTGTTAATTAATTTGTCACTCACTTGATTTCCTGGGTTTGGTCTTGCTTTGCGTTAGCAGGTTCAAGATACAACTAAAAGAAACCCCTTCCCACTTCTCCATAGCAGCGTAAGTCATATTGACCAACAGAACACATACGTATATATAGTGTGTGCAATGAAAAGCATTAGGGAGCTCAAGCTGGATCACGCAGGATTTTGGTTTGGTTACAAAACTTCCTGCGGTGAAGAGAGTTGTCTCAATCAAATGTGGCTGTCACCACCCAGTCTCAGTGGAGATTGGCCAGCATGAATTTAGATTGGCTGTGTCTTGTTTTGGGGATTGGCTGTGCTGTAGGCAAATGGCTTGTCACAGTTGGCTGTTGGGACGAGAATAAGTCGCACTAAGATTTTTGGTAGACTATTGTTTGGTGGCTGTCAGCCTGTCCAGCCTGAGCCAGTATTACCACTTCTCTCTCTCTACAGCAAGTTGCATAAACAGGAAAACAGGAAGTGGAATAGACTTTGACAGGGCCATTCCTCAGAGTCGATCTGGATACTTTGTATATCCATTGTTTCTTTTTAAATGTTGCTTTAACTTGACTCTTCAGTTTCTTGAAATGGTTCAGTTGACTGACAAATTCAATCAAATAAGAGATCTGATGGGAGGGACTGTATGTTGTCTTATTGGTTGTCAGACCTCTACAGCTTCCTTTCATTTTTTGCTTCTTATTTTCACTGTGGACACTTGTGATCTTCAAATCAGTTAGACTTCTTTTTGTGTTTGTAAATAGTAACTTGACACTTTTGAGATGTGTTATAACTTTAAAAAAATGCCTGAAGTCTAGTGCTGTAAAAATACTCTCAACTGCTGGACGCTGCTTTCAATTGAGTGAAGACAATGTGCATTTTCTGATTTCGAGACAATGGAGTCAATTTGGCTGATGATCATGTAGGAGTTTACAATACAGACACACAACTGAATTCCGTGAATGGAAAACAAGGCTATTTATTGCTGTTGTCATTCCGTGCCAAATCCCAATTGCAGATCTAGTTGTTAAGTGTAGCTTTGCTTATTGAAAAGAGAGTTTCAGAGGGTTTGTGAAATCTTCTTCCCCGGGCCCTTGGTTAAACAACATCTTCAAATGGTTGAATCTTGGGAACTATTCACCTTGGGGCACAATCTCATGAAAGATATGTACAGTGTTGAAGCTTTAGGAATAATAAGTAAGTTAAGTGTTCACTACGCTCTAGTGATGTATACAGTATTTTACTATGTCAAATCATCGTCTAAGGATGTTGTAGGATGTGAAAACTGACCTTTGACTGTTTGTAGGATTTTCTTCTCACATACACTCATACTTTGAGGGAAGAACTTTTGAGAACTCAACAGCAAGCAAACACGGGAGAAGCATTGTACTCGTAGTAGTCAGTTGGAAGCAGCTGCCCACAGGATAGAAATGAAGACCGAACAAAAACCGTGTTGACTTGAAAAATGTGGGAGGCAGAACCTGAACAATGACCTTTCTCAACTCATCTAGTCATCCTTAAGGTACCCTTGAGCAAGTTACTTAACCCCTGACTTCTTCAGTATATGCTCAGAGGCCAGAAGTAGTGGATTGTGGTTCGAAGGTGTGGTTGTTTATTACTGGAGCAACTCTCCCCTCAAGACCTTCAGATATGTGTGGAAATATTGAATGTAGAATTTATGTCCGCAGATGACTTTACATGGTTCTGACTGTGTGGAACTAGAAATACAAAACCCAGGAAGCCACTGTTGCCTAACACTTTTTTTAGAGCTTAACATAGAGAAGGAATCTGATTTTATATTCTGTAAAATTTCTATATATCAGGGTTGTTGTTTTCTGAATTCAGAGAATAAGATTTGAAAGGCAGCCTTACACCCTTCTTCTTTTTCTCACCTCGCTCTCTCTCTTGTCATTCCAGACCCGATAAAGACGGCCCAAGGCTCCCTGTCCCTCAAGGCCTACAGGCTTACCCCCAAACTCATGGAGATCTGCAAAGAGAAAGACTTCACACCTGAGGGGTGAGTAGCTCATAGCGGACGCACACATTAAAGTCTCTGTATGGATTAATGTCACAATCGCATGCACACGGAACTGTAGCTGTTGTGTTATCATTTGCGCATATTAATAAACACATGGGCTCACATTGCTTAAAGGAATGCATTTTTTTTCTTTGCATTTTCACTCCTTTGATTCTGCTTACTCAACGGATGCAGATATAGGCTCGCGCGTCCACAGGGGAGGTATTTAGTAGCAGTTGGAGATTGATGCTGATGATTTATCAGTTTGCCCTTGCCCGTCAAACAAATGTAGCATGTTTACGCGTTTTCTGACCCCGAGGCTTATCGTAATTGCTTTTAAATTGCAGCTAAAAATGAATGTAGTGAGTAGACCGTTTTTCCAGGCAGTTCAGGGAAGTCTAAGTGCATGAAAGTCAGACATGCATAAATGAATGCATGAAAACACACACACGTGCTGACAAATCCAAATAAATGGCGCAATGAAGAAGTCCCAGAGGTATCAAATTGCTCTCCATCCAGAACCTTTTCAAATATACTTTTTTGAAATTAAAACAATTTAGTTGCACCATTTCAGTTCTCTTTCCCTGTTTTCTCTGTATTTCTCCACCTGTGTCTCTATTGCCAGCCACTCTGGTATTGACCCGGTGTGTTTGGCCCAGAGTCGAGATCCTTCTCATTTCTGCAGCTTTTCATTAGTTCCTATGATTTATTATGGCTCCAATCTGTAGCTATCAGTGTTCCCAATAAAGGACTTGATTGAGAGAGGGCAGCTCTGGGCTGGAAAGGACAATATCACCACATAACAATCTTGTCTCTATCCTATTATTTTAAGAATAGACTAGAAATCTGAATATCAATAATGTTTCGGTTTTTTTTTTTTCCAAAGATGCAAAACTTCAAAAGCGCTTCATCCCCCCCCCACCCCCCACCCCCAATGTGCTAGAAAAAAAACTCTTTCATGTTGGTATATTTGATGTTACATAAGGTTGCATATATTGTGCACCTTTTTTTGAAATGAAAGGCAGGGATAGATGAGTGCTGAATAGACCTATCCCTTTGAACTGCCCTCCAAGTCCGCTGGGCTATGGAGGCAGTGGTCAATAGCCTCCACTTCAGCACACAATATGAAGCATCAAATTAGTCAGCCTGTGGAGTCAACCTTTGGCTTTGTCCAGCGGGGCCCAACTCGGAAAGAGCATGGCATTAAGTGTGCCAGAGTCCAGTAGGGTTGAGTAATTTGTCCTGCTCAGAATGTGCTGTCCTTCTATTTCCTCGTAGACACCTTTTGAGATCGCTCTGCAAGCATTTGAAAAGGTCAGAATATGCAGGAAATATTTTAAAGCACCACAGATGGATAATTGTGTCAATACCTATAGCAAACATTATTTATATCATTATAGATTTTCCTTATAGACTGCTGCTCTGAGCCTGAGGCAGGACTGTCCACTTCCGTTGCCTCGGAGTCTTCCTCTCGAAGTTTGCCCGATGGCTCTACTTGGAATACAAAAACAACATTTTTCAAAATTATCTTATCGCAGTGAGATGATGCACCACTCCCCTATTTATCACACAGACAAGCATAATATAAACATCTCTGTTTCTGGTACAGTGCACATAGTGGATTAATGTAGCAAGCGTATTGATCCCATAACAAGCAAGACACATCTAACAAGGCAACATTAGACATATACAGACATTAGCTTGTAGCTCATGCACTGTGCACAAGTGACAGGCCGAACCACGGCAGTCAGTCAATGCTATTGGATTTATGTGAGACATTAAGCAAAGTTTGAAGTTCCATTTTGTGCTAACAGGCCCATGTCAGAGAAAGCGAGCGAGAGAGAGAGAGAGGTGCAGCTTTTAGCTGCAGAGGAACAAGAAGAGGTGGTTAAAAATCAGTCTGTGCTGTACACACTTATCAGCAGAGCCCATAAAAAAGTCATTTAGGCTACCCAGTCTAACATCGCTCGGGGTGGGCAATATGGACACACTGAATCACACCCTTTTCAGATATCAAAATGAAACATGCATATTCATTATCATTCATTTTTGCTTTTATTTGGCTGAGGTGCAATTTACTGCGAAGTACGACCCAAGTGGTAACAGTACAACGCTCCATTTCGTTAGTTGTTCTTGTAACCATATGCAAACAACAAATAAAATGTGAAAATATGTCAAAAGGAGACCCGAGGGGATCCCTGCCCTCAACACAACAGATGTTAAATGCATGGAGTTGCATTAGAACGAGGGGTGGAACAACTGTTAACCCCACACAACCCCCCTGCTCATTAAAATGTGTTCAAAATAGCTCTGGACCGACTAAGATCTGTGCATGAGTTTTATTTGTTACAGGATAATCTCCACCACTGTTTCCACACTCATTCTTATGTGCTGTGTCATGCATACAGTTTTTTCCCACGTTTTTAAGGATTAGTGTTATAAAAGAAATCCCTTACTCTGTCATGTGTTTAATTAACTGTACTTACTCTGAAAAAGTTGGTTGGTCTATATCCTCACCATGAAGGCAATTCTAACTTGACTCTCTTCTCCTGCCTCTGCCCCTCTCTCTCCAGCTTGAAGAAGGCTAACATTGGCTTCGAGCATATGTTCGAGGAGGTGCCCATTGTCATCAAAAACTCCCATCTCATCAACGCGCTGATGTGGGAGCTGGAGGACAAGTCCACGGTCGCCGACAAGCACGAGCTGCTCAACCTCTCAAGCAGGTCAGACATGAGCTCACGCAGCACATTTTGCCAAGAGGGCTTAAGGCCAGACACCTTAGTTGTAGAAATGCTGAAGAGTGAATGTCGGTACATCTGCTATCTGGATCAACTATTTCTTACAGGTTTTTCTCAGGGGGCATTTACAAGATGTTTCTGCATGGTCTTTTGGGGCATTGTGAGGGTTCAGCAACATCTGTCCTCTATAAAAACAGCCAGACCTTCAGTCCTGCTATAAATTTTCTAATCTGCAGGGAACATGAAGGTTATTTAACAGATTTTACTGCTGTAGATACTCAGGAGTGATTTAGGCTCTCTCTCAATTTTCTATGTGGACCCAGACGTTCATTCCCAAATTAAAACAGATCTTTGTTTATTTTGGAGCGCCAGGCCTCCTGTTAACACAACATGAAAATTGATAATCTTGTTTTGCTCTAAGAGAGACCTGTGTGAGACCATAATAGAAGGAAGCTTTTCAGTCCAATTCCTCTTTCATGCTTCATACTGTGTGGTTACACTACAGCGTCGTCTTTTTTTAGGATCCTGCCTGGATCACGGTGTCTTTTTTCTTTTTTTTTTTTAAACACACATGAGCGAGATCCTGGAAAAAAAAAAAGCTGCCATAATAATGTTCATCAACAGACCTCGGTGTGTCTCATCAGCCCCTGTGTAAAATCACTCTGTAATCAAATCCAGGAAAACAAAAGTTATTGATTGAAATTGCATCACACCAAACCATCCAGCCCTAAGCAGAGTGTCACCTTAATTTGATTCATTTGCTCATGGTTAGCCCGGTGCTGTGCATACATATCTATTAAAGAATACTGTCTGCTTAAAAGTGTCTTACAAGCTTTAAAACCATGTCATGGTATCTCTCTAAACCTGCAGGCTGCTTTCACAGACATGAGTTAAAGCTACTTCTAAATTAAAATTGATTTGACATTAGGTAACTCCTCTGCATTAATCTGTGTCCTCCACACTGTTGTAAAGTGTGCCAGATTGGTGGAAAAGAGAAAGAGCTCTATAGATGTTTTTTGCCCTATGTTAACCTACCATACATGTTTTTAGTGCTGTTCTCAAACACTCCTTCTTAGGAAGGCTGGTGTGATTTGATATTTTTATAGTTCTCACAATCTCACAAAAACCAAATCCAACAATACATTTGTCTTAATAACGAGAATGTAGCCAAAGCTCACCCTTCTGTGCCATTGTCTCTCAGAGCCCAAATTAAAAACACATAAAAGAGCCACAGTAATGCATTGGCTGACAAATTATTTCATTACAATGAACACAACCAGTGTAGTTTTCTCTGAAACAAAAGCACAGACTAATATCATCAACTGTATTTTTGATCTCTGGGAAAAAAAACACTTGCAGACACTGGTCTCTGTTTCCCCTGCTTTGTTGCTCGGCTTTACCATTTATCATTAGCTGCAGAAATGATCATTAGAAATGTACAGTGTGTGGGTCAGACTGTGACCGTTTTCACAAGGTGGAATATGCAGCTGACAGCACTAATGAAGAAAGGGTCAGATTCAGTGGACCTGCGTTGCCATATAAGCTGGAGTGTTCTGTAAGTTCTGCTGTTAACTCCTTGTTGTATTTTGTTACACCGACCAGGTTTGTTGTAATGAAGGAACATGTCACCCAGTGTTGGTTTTAACAGTGTTTAGAGGATAATGGACTTCTGTGGCGCATAGGCATGAACTATATGAGGCGGTGGATCCACAGACAATACTTGTTAGCAGGATAAGTTCTCTGTTGATTTTGGTCTTTTCATGGAATTTGTTGATGATAATGAAAAGATTCAAAATAACACCAGCCTAATCCTTTAAGACTTATTTTAACCTGCCAGATGGGTGTGGAATCACAGGAAATCAGGATATCTCAAAATGTCTAACTTGTCAGTCATGGACATGTTTTCCTTTGACAGCTGAAAAATTGAGTTTGTATTACATTTGTCTAGCATGCATTTGTCGCTTGGATAAGATCTGTAAATCCACACCAGAATTGGAGTACATATTCTAGTCCTTAGACATGTTTAACCGCTTATCTGATTTCAGGAAATTCTCTGTGTACCTTTGGGTTATTATTGGATGTTAAGATTAGAGATATCAAGACCAAAGCTAGGTACAGTAAATGCCACATCAAAACGCCGATGCAGATTTCTTCATAAATGTCTCCAAAAACAGGATCTGCCATCAAACTTCGTCTTCCATCACTAATGAGCACAATATGAACAAATATCACCCCACCATATCAAATCACAGCCTGGCTCTTTAAGTCTCATATTCAGATCTCAGAGGCTCTCAGCATCAGTCTCAGGAGAATTTATCAGCAATCATTTATGGAGATAAACCACTGCAAGTGGAGCAACAGCTGCGAAGCTTCCCATGGGCAGGTGTGAGAAATTAGCACAATAACGACTCAAAGTGCCGATTTACACACTGCTGGTGCGCAAAACACACCGTGCTTACTTATACATGGCAGCCAGGAGTTGTTGTGATTCTTCTCATCTGTGTCCTGTGACACAAGGAAGTAATGAATTAAATGAAGACTCCTACGTACAAAACTCTGTAGAATACATGTGCCTGGCCAGCCAAGCTTGGCACCAGCACAGTCATTTGTTAGAAATTGTCAAATAGACTGAAGGAGAATACCTCACTTTTCTTGCATATTGTTCCATTTTCCGAATGACTACTCTGAAGTTGAAACATAGCTTTTGATATGGCCCGAAATGGGGGCAGAAACAGCCCGGGCCCTCCCCATAGGTTTCCCGTGATGACTGCCGATGGGATGTCTGGCAAGATGAAATTGTTTCCTGAAGTTGTCAGATTGCTGCGCAGCTCTGTCCTTGTATTGGATTGTACGCCCGTGTCTCTACATCTTCTGCTGACAGCCCCACCCTTTCCTCCTCATTTCCACCCCTTCAAAAAAAGATAATGATAATGGGTTTTATTTAATGTTTTTCCTTTTTGTCTCATTTTCCAATCTGCGGCCCCATTTGTCAATGTCATCTACGTCTAAGGCTGAGTGAATGCAGTTTCACTCCAGCAAACAGGGTTGTTCTTACCACAGATGATGATGTTGATCGTGGTGATGGATTGCATGAATGTAAATTCATTTATGTAGCCCTTTTTCCCCCCAAGCAGCCTTGAAATGCCATGCTGCAATGCACTGTTGCAAAGCAGCCTGTATTTATGTCAGGCCACTGAGCTTTTTGTGTGTGTGGGCCATCTTACATGGTCTTCACCCGTCTTCTAATATACCCACTGTGGAGCGGCTTTACATTGTTCATTGTAAATCATCCTCCAAAAGCTTGTGTTTACTTTTAGTTCTGTGCGAATGAGCAACTCGTCAGTCCATTACCTGCCACCTGATTAATGTAATTGCCTTTCTGCATAGAAATGCCGGACAATGGAAGGATATGTAAACACAGCTTTCTGCTCCACAGAAACACACTGATGATATGCCTTCAATAAGGGGAGCAGGGGGAACAGCTGAGGCTTTATGAGAGCTGCAGCTGTAGGTGCAGTGAGGCAAGTGAGGAAGGTGAAGAGACATAACTGGAAATAAGGTCACAATAGAGGTGGTGAGAGAGAGGCTGAGAGAAATACACTGTGGAAAAATGACTCTTGACAGACAAGCTTCATCTGAGAAGATGAGCTTGGAGAAGAGGCATTTCTGATCAGCAGCCGCTACTAGTTCAATCTCAGTCTTAAACACAAAGTTAATGGTCTATGGAGTATTACGTCTCACAAGGATTAGGAATGTGCGTCAAACCCGCCGTAAATCTGGGTGTAAAATATTGATTTCATGCATACTTTTTATCTTATATTTTCACCAAGGTAAAAGCATAAACTTGTACTGGGACAATGTTAGATCTAGGCTATTTCATGTCCTCTTTAAAACATATTACTCTGCTACAGAAGAAAGCCAGGGATCCATATTACGCCCCAGTCCATCAGTTAAAGAGGCTCCATCAGAGGAAAACACTCATTACATGAATAGGAGTCACTTCTGTGGCAGCTTTGTTAAACAACTCCCCCCTGAACTTTCAGTTTACTGAATGTCAGCCCATTTTTGCTCGCACATCAATAAAGTTTGAGTTTGTCCTCTATTGTCCTGTGCGGGTGTGAACACACAGGCACGAGCACACATGCATACTGCATGGGCTGCCATTGAACCTGACCTTAAAACAGAATCAGTGATGATAGGAAATCCCTCGGTTGACTTTGATTTCTAATTCAGGATTGATCGTAAGGCTCGCTGACCTGTCTGAATAATTTAACTCTTTTGGAGTTTTGTGACCTGACTCTGTGTAGTGGAGGTTGCATATTCAGCGTGCAGTTTTTTTTTGGAAATTCAACCAATCATTCTGTGCACGATTATGAATAGTGTGTTTTCCTTGCATATTCATTTTTTTCTGACGCGGCATAACAACTGAACGTGCTCAAAAAACATGAACACACAAAACAGGAGAACAAACTCGATGCAGTTGAGAACTCAGGGGAAAGTTTTCTTGTCAGTTTACTTTTGAAGAGTTGCTCTCATTTCAGTTTGGCAAGATCAAGGTAATAGATTGTGGCTTGGTCAGGTACGTTTATATAACCCTCCATCACCAAACCTGTGTCAAAGCTTTCTAAATGTAACGTTGACAATCGACTACCAAAGTACAAAAATTACGAAAATAATTATGAAACTAACAATATGCAGTCGACTGAATCACATACACACACGCTTCTGTTCAGTCCAGCTCAAACACTTGACACATACATAAACGACAGATGTTTCCGAGGATGCCGCTCTGACTAAATGAATTCCTTTGCATATATTATGAATGCACACCACACAAATTAGCCACCATATTGCTTGATGAAATAGTTTTAAATGGGCTTTCGTCAGCGAGAATCAATTTTGACACAGTCGGAGGGACACAGTGGGGGAAGTGTTATGGTGAGATTTTGGTCCTGGGCCATCAGTTTTCATGTTTACAGCTCTGACACCACAGTGGAGGGGCTGACAAACTGATCACACAACAGTCCTCACAGGCAAACATGATGGGAGTGGAAACGGCTCAGTCGTCTAAAGCGTGGCAAAGATCGTCGGAGCTACTGGAAACCGTCCAAGATGAAACCAACAGTGAAGTCTGACTGAAAAACTAAACTTCTGAGACACAAGGACGGCAGAAAGACACTTCGGCTCATTATTTGATCGCTCACATTAACATACACCTCACGCAGATGGGAAGCCATGATATGGATGGCGTGCTACAGATAGTCAAGCATGTGAGAATAGCATTATAAATCATCAGCGGCAGCGTTCATAGAATTATTGGCATGCATGTGGTTACATTAGCTTTCAGCCTCCGTGCCAGGAAGCTTGAGGACTTCATCTGTGTCTGTGTTTGCATGGAAACGTACAAGGCTGATTCTGAAAAAGTTGGAACTGTGTGAAACATAAATAAAAACAGAATGCAATCATCTGCAAACTAATTATATTTACCAACAACAGTTTTAGAAAGTGTTCCCGAGCCCATGTATTTATCTGCTTTAAACAGCCATGTGTTCGACAACGTGCTGAACCTCTCTCCATCCTCGCTTGTGAACGACTGAGCCTTTCCAGGATGAACCTTTCACACCCAATCATGATACTATCACCTGTTACCAATGAACCTGTTTACCTGTGGAATGATCCAAACAGGTGTTTTTGGATCAGTCCACAACTTTCAGTCTTTTGTTGCTCCTGTCACAACTTCTTTCAAACATGTTGCTGCCATCAAAAAATAAGCAGATATTAGTATAATAAGTCAAATCAGAAATCATTTCAGTTGTGTCACCAAATGATCACATTCTGTTATTTTTGTTTTACACAGTGTCCCTACTTTTTTGCAATCAGAGTTGTATTTAGTTGTGTTGCACGTCTCTTTCTGATTTTATTTCTCATCACCTTCATAGCACCAAAAATACTACCCTATTCTTGTGATTTTGTGGAGCCCGTAAGGCCCTTGTGAAATTGTACACACATTGTTTCCAGTGACTCATGAGGACATTCAGCTGAGTCCTCCTCACAGATGGAGCCTGTAGCAGCATAGGGACAAAGTGAAGATCCTCTCTAACATTTGCTGTGCTTTTCATGTTTTTTACACCTCACTCAAAAAGCAGGAGGCTGAAGTTTTAAATTCGATACAGATTGGCTCAAATTGACAACTGAAACATGTTTAAATGTGTCTGCCTTGTCAATTCTGCTTACACTTGGAGCTTGTGTCTGAGCGTTCTGTGTTCTGTGTTAATCCTAATGTTACTTCCTTGGCATTTTTTTACCCCCTCATCTAACACTTTGTAGAGTCAAGGAAATTGAGGATGGGTAAATTAATTTTTGACAAGATGATTTTCTTTTAGCTTGCAACAGAAGAGAGTGTGAGGAGCCAAGAGAGAGAGAATAATATTGATTTTTAAAATTGCTAATTAAAAAAAAAATCATACAACAGAGAGGAAAGTAACTAAAATGAGCAAAAACACTCTTCCTCCACATATTCACACAGACAATGAAACACACACCAAAAAAACGCAAGTGCACACAGCCAAAACATACACAGTGCTGGCAGCCCTTGCGGCTACAATTGTCATTTAAATAAACCGTCGGAATCTGTTTTCCCACAGTACATGCTGCATTATGTAGCACCCAAACATCCATAAATGAGACAATGTAATCCCGCAGAGGAAAGCACAAGAGAGGGGGGGGGCAGACTTGCAGCGGAGCACTGCAGCCTTGTCAAGGTTGAACTTAAGGCAGCAGTGAGACATCCTGTTAAAAAAAAAAATGGGGCTCATGGGAGGAGAGAGAAGAAGAGGAGCACTGGTGGAGTTGTGTGTCGAGTGTGTTGTCAGGATGCCGGTGGTTTGGAAAACATGAGGGATGTGATACCAGAGCAGAGAGATGAAGTGCAGGGACAAGAGGAAGGGTCCTGAGGTCTGAGAGCTGTCAAAGGTTTCGTGTCAGATGTCTGTCAGGATGCATAGAAGCGATGTGGCTGGTAGCAGCTGAACGCACAGATTAGGTCAAATGGATGGTGTACAGAGACTGTTGAAAAATTTAGTGTTTTTTTTTTTTTGACTGCAACCACAAGTCTCTGCAGGGACATCCTATTGCTTGGAATTGTGCCTACTGCTAGCCTCTGTTTCTATTCATGGTGGATGGGAAGGAGAAATCCTGTGGCTTAGTATCACAGGCAGGAGGATCTGTCAGAGTGTGTTTCTTGAGATGTGACCCCAGGAACCCACTGACCCCTGCCGTAAACATGTGACCAATAATATAACATGGGATCATTTGCACCTGGTATAGATGAGCGTTCTTGTCTGGATTCTCCTCGAGTTGTGATTTCATGCTCCAGGTGAAGGTAAGCAGTGCAGCTCTCCCAGGTTTCCCTTCACACTGAAAAGGGTTGTTTTTATCTTTTTGTCAGATTTTCTTGTGGTAATTGGAAGACGGGGAGCACTTCAGCCTGTTTTGGTGATTAAACTGCACAGATTGCATTTACAACCGGCTAAAGAGTTGTGTCACAACGCGAGCTAGACCACCTCTAGATGTGATCGGACTCCTCTCGATAGCCGCCTCATTGCCATGCATTCCGCATGCGTTTATGCTTTGCAGTGTGACAGATGCGAAGCACATGTTTGTACCAGATGTAAATGAGGTCCTGCTGATGCACATGCAGATTCAGGCGAACATCAGGGAGGAGTTGATGATAAGACACGACTGCAGCACGGTGTTTTTATGACTGAAACACAGAAAGAAAAGTTGAGGGAAACAGAAGTCATTTTTATTTATATAACCCACAACCATTAAAGTGTATGTACCCACACAAGTGGCTCTTTAACCTTCATGTTTTCATTGCATGGTGGCTCACATGGTGGGTGAATGAGAGGCAGACATTGTAAAGCACTTTGGATTAAAGTGTTATATGAACGCAGTCCATTGTGTTTATGCAATAACGATAGTAAAATTACGTTAAAATGAAGTCAGCTTTAGTGTCATCTATTAAGATGAGGGCTGAATGAAATAATCTATGTCACTGCTGCTGCGGCAGTGACGATGGCACTACAAAAACGTGTGAATGACACGCTGACATTTCTCTTCCAGCAACCACTTGGAGAAGAGCCTTCAGCTCCTGATGGACAGAGTGGATGACATGAGCCAAGACATTGTCAAATATAACACCTACAGCCGCAACCTGAGCAAGCAACAGCAGCAGAAGCACCAGGTAACTCTCGTTCACACACTCGCAAATACACACAAGCTTTCACAAGCTGAAGCGCACACACCACCTACAGACAGAATGAGCAAGCAGCAGCAGCAGAAACATCAGCTTAGGGAAAGCAACACACACACACACACACACACACACACACACACACACACACACACACACACACACACACAGGGGCATTCACACACACACACACACACACACACACACACACACACAGGGGCATACACACACACACACACACACACACACACACACACAGGGGCATTCACACACAGATGCACCTACAGCCACAAACTCAGCAGGAAAACAGCAGGTATATTTCTCTCAGCCGTGGACACAACCAATTGCAGCTATAATCACAGCAGGCAAGCGGCAGATGCACCAGGTAGCACAAAGCAGCGCGCACACACACACGCAGAAATATGGTTCTCCAGTCTCACACATTAATGGCCACGCACCCGCTGAGGACCACCAGAAGTAACTACAGTAAACAGAAAAAGTTAAAAACATATGAACATTTACTAACATCAATATATACTTAGCTTCTATATTTATAATGACTGTATTCCTGGATGTTCCACAGCTGCACTGCTCTGCACTGTCATTCTGCGTCACACATACAGGCACAATGTCGTACGACACCCTCTCATGAATCTGTGGATATTTTGCATTGAGCATATAATTTACATGCTCTGCTCCAGCTGTGTTGTTTTCTGTGCTAGCTGTTGTACTATACCCGACGTTGTTCACTTCCTGTCGCACGGTTTGTTTTGCGAATACAGATTTGCTTTGTTTGCCACCTTGCCTTGTCGTCGCTCATATTGCATCAGAGGATATTTGCTGCAAAAACTCAAAATCTTATCAAGTATATTTTTCTAATTGCTAGTCAAAATATCTCATCACACTTAATATAAGACACAATCACCTAACAAGTAACATTTCAGTAAGATACAGTAACTTGATTTTAGACGGTGCATCTTGAATATCTTAAGTGAAACAGTCATATCTCAGATGAAACAAGCTTTTTTGACATGCCATAAGGTTTTTAAGCTGTTGTGCTATTTGTAAAAGATGAATCATCTTAGTTAACAGACTTAACTTGAAACTTTACAATACAACTAAAATATAGCTAAGAATGAGTTTTTTCCAGCTAATTTCAAGATCTTGTCAGGCTTATTATATTGTCTTATTTCAAGAAATCTTATCAAGACAATTTTCACTTGTTTCATTGGCAGATGTTTTCACTTATTACAAGCAAAAATATCTTGCATTATTTTTTTTTTTTTTTACTTATTTTTGGAGGGGCCTTTTTTTCAGTGGCAACGTCGAGCTTCTCTCAAATTTCCCCTCTCGTGCCACTGAGCGCTTTTTTAAAATCTCTGCAGCTCAGCAGGTGGCGCCAGGCTGCACCGCCTATGAATAGCAGCCCATTGCTGTCCCCGCTTTTAAGTCCACATGTGCGTAGAATTTGTTTTCGTTTGATTGTGGCCACTTGGTTGTCACAGTGGGGGAGCCATTACAAAATGCTCCAGGAAGGAAAAAATGCAGGGTCTTCTGGCAAAAAAAAAAAAGTCCGCTTTTGCAATGCATCACCTGTTGGCCATTCAGGTTACTTTGTATCTTGTATTTCTACTGTTCTACTACTATTCAAACTGAACTTCCTGGATTGTATTTCAGAGCTGTTTTCGGTCTGAATTCCCACTTATATCTAAGTGAATCTGACATGTGTGTCACAACCATCAGATTTGAACTGTAAAGTGGGGAAAAAGACATGTATTGCTACAACCATCATTCCAAAAAAGTCAGGCCGCTGCATATAACATAAATAAAAGAATGTCATCAATTGCTGATCCTTTGACATATACTAGACAATATAATTAATGTTTGACCTCATCAGCTTAATTGATTTAAATATCTGCTTGTTCTGAATTTGATGGCAGCAACATGTTTCAAACAAGTTGGGACAGGAGCAACAAAAGACTGTGAAAGCTGTGGACTGATCCAAAAACACCTGTTTGGATCATTCCACAGCTTCATTGGTAACAGGTGATAGTATCATGATTGGGTATGGAAGGTTCATCCTGGAAAGGCTCAGTCGTTCACAAGCAAGGATGGAGAGAGGTTCACCACTTTGTCAAACACATGGTTGCATAAAGAAGATTACTACATGGGCTCAGGAACACTTTGTAAAACTGTTATTGGGGAAACACAGTTAATTTGTAAATGATTGCATTCTATTTCAAGTTACTTTTGACGCAGTGTCCCAACTTTTTTGGAATCAGGTTTTTACTTTTTGTGCATTTTGGGCTCTAGTAGGTTTCCACAGGTCTGTTTTAGCCCCAAAAGACCCCTGGTTGGGTTTTTCATCACTACTTTTATGACACAGTCATTAATTTATCCTTGTGTGTGGAAGAGGAGGTTCAGAAGGTTAAATACCATGAGTCATGCTCAGACAATCTCCAAATACCACTGACACCCACTGAGAGCTGATGCAAACGAACTCAAAGCTTGTATTAATAAATGCGCTCTGTCTTTATTTTAATGAACAAGAGAAAATCCTCTGTTTCTATTCTTTTTCTGTACCAGTGAAACACACACTTAATTTGAAAGCAGCAGCAGTAGCACACACAGACTCGAGACACACACACTCACTCACCACCTACAAGCACAAACTCAGCCAGAAGCACCAAAAAGACCAGAACAAAACACACATGGGTGAAGAGTCAGCCATGAACCATCTGCAACTCCAACCTCAGACAGATCCATCATAAACATCCTGTAACTCATACAAACACAAGGGGTCACACTCTCGTACACACACACACACATTACTCAGGAAAATGGAAGCGTAGAGGCACAAGATGACTCACTGATGTGTGGCGAGTGTGTGCGTACAAACTTACACTTACGTTCTCACAACTACATTATTCTGTCATTATTCTCTGCGAGTGGGAACGAGGAAACGTCGTGAAGTATTCATGTTTATCCGAGCTGAGTCACCATGTTCTCGGCCCGACAGAGGATGAAACCACGGCCAAGTTCACACACATTAAGGCAGACGTACAACAAACATACACCTGTGACCACAGGTAATCCGCCGTACGCACACGAGGCATCCTCAACCCGGGAAGAACAACACGCCTACGTAGCCACACATCCCCAGGCCATTCACCCACACTGCAGCCATTATGATCCATCATCCTCCCCTGCCAACCCTTCATCATCACAGCCCGCGAGCCTAACCCCCCCCTCAGCACACACATGCACACGCACACTCATGTCACACACAATATTACACAGACAAACCCTTTAATGGTGTCTACTTTTTTCATGTTTCACGCAATTCTCTACAGTGAACAAACGGCGCACACAGAGAGACAAAGAGAGCGAGCCTCTATTACAGCTTTCACACATCTACAGTACTTGCTCCATGTAATCTTGTGCTATTGACCCTGCTGCTTCCCGGCAAATGGAACCTTATTAATCATCATAGAAAGTTGCAAAAAAGGCGGCCTGCTGAGAGGGCTCCATTTTTCATTTATAGCTCTCTGAATTTGGTAAATAGCAGGTTCCCAGCCACAATCTGCGTCCACGTTCGTCTTTGTACCAGAAATTTATGTCTCACTCCACTCGATTTATTCAATTTCTCGTTTCTTTTTTTGTCTCTTCTCACGAGCAGGAAACACTTTGCAGGCGATTAGATGTGGCGCATTTTGTTAATTTCATGTACAAAGAAAATTCAGATTTAATGATTATTAAATAGGTAATGACACAATTCATTTAGATGACTCAACAATAGTCTTTTCCGAGTCATCACGGCTCTGCTGTGTCATTATTTTTGATGTATAAACAAAAAATAAATACATGAAAAGCAAGTAGTAGCAAAAGCAAAGTAGTAGATGTTAAATAGACATGTAGCCACCAAGTAGTCTAAGGCAGCTCAGATGAAGCTCATCAGTTCCAGCTTTACTGCTTTTGAAAACATCTCTCTCAAACATTTGGGCTAAAAGGGACGTGGGTGACTGAGTGTATGAAGGTTCATCAGTGTGATGAATCAGTGTGATGGACCCAATCTGAAATGGATGGATGGAAAACTACCTGAGCCCGACATGCGTAGACTCATTTAAAATAATTAGACCTGACCCGGAGGGGACCCGAGGATAATTAAACCAGATCCGTTGGCCCAAACAAACAGCGATAGAGACACAACGCCAACACAATCAACATGATGCACAATCAGAAAAAAACTCCTCCTGTGGTGATGTACTACATGATCAGAGCTGCTGCTCAGATCCACTCGGGTAAATAGATATTAATACCCACTCGTGACAGTAAAATGAGACCCTACCCTGCCTGACTAGACAATGCATTCTGGACCCAGTCCAGATCTGGTCCAGCCTCTGGTTTTGGCCCCTATCGTCCAGACACCAAAATTGGAATTTTTAACAGTCACACCATAGCCAAACAGAGCACATTGTCAGAAACGCGGCAGCCCCAGCGTGAAGCGCGCCGGTTCCAGCAGCATGCTGGCGGGACGCGTCTCCTGCAGCAGGCCCTGGAAGCCGTGTGAAGGCAGAGGGGAACGTAAACACAGCACAAATAGGTAGAAATCCTGCTGCAGCCTGTAAAAGGAACTGTGACGTGGGACGGGATTATTTTCCAGCCAGACGACCTCAAACACAAAGCCAAAGCTTCACGGGAGTCCAGTCCTCAATCCAATTCAGACTTGGTGGTAGGACTTGAAAACTGCTGTTCCCTCGCAGTCTCCATGCAGCTTGACAGAGCCTGAGCAGCCTGTAAAGGGAATTAAAAAAAACGGAGGAAAAATAGCAGCAAAAGGTGTCGACTAAATGCTGACTTGAAGGAGTTTGTCGCATAGTTGTGCTTAATTTAGATCAGTTTGATTTTCACTTTGATATCAACTTCCATCGGGGGCGGTAAATACTTTATAGGCATCGTATGTCTATATATGGAAGGCAGATTTTGCAAAACTGTTTTTTTTTTTTTTAGCTTGTTTCTAAAATTTGCATACATTAGCATTTTGATTATGCACAGTCGTGTTGTGACACATTGGCAGGAAAAAAAAACTGGAGGAGTAATGACTCATGTGAACAAATAGTTAGATTTTTCATGTATTGTTTATCTTAGCAAATTTTTTTGTCAGCCTCTGTCACCCGTACAGGTGCACTGTGGGATGTTGGGTTGAAAGGGCCTGTGTTACTCTTTCCCCCTCCTCCTTCTGCCGCAACCTCCCATTCCACCGGTCTGTGTCAGTCTCCCCTCCATCTTTCCAAATTAACAAGGCTTTTATGTTCTCCGGAGACCCGGCACCTCACTGATTTACTGACTGTCAGCCCTCCACAAATCACTCCATCCCTGTCAGCACTTATAACTCCTCTCTCTATCTGTCTCCTATCTCTTCTTTCATCACCACGTTCCTTTACATCTCACTTCCTTCCTGTTACTCTTTCCATTGCCTGGCTTTCTTCTCCCTCCTCTTTTTTATCTTCTCGCCATCCACTGCCACTTTGTGCTCTCTGCAACTATATTTCTTCCTCTGAGTCTGACTGTTCCTGACTTTCTGGCTTCAGACCCTTTTTTCTCCCTTTTCTTTACTCTCTCTCTTTACCCTCTCACCTCCATCCCCACATGCCTTCTCCTTCCTGTCCATTTTCTCTTTAACCATTTATTCCCTTTCCACATTCCCCTCTCTCAATGCTATTTCTTCTTCCTCCCCTCTCCTCTCCTGTGCCCCCCACTCCTTTAATGCCACCTCTCTTTTTCTGTTTCCCCCTCCAGTACCTCCAGAGGCGGCAGCAGGAGAACGCCCAGCGGCAGAGCAGAGGGGAGCCCCCGCTGCCTGAGGAGGACATCACCAAAATGTTTAAGCCCCCCCAGCCTCCACCACGCATGGACACGCTGCTTATTGCAGGTACGCACACACACACACACACACACACACACACACATACACAACCTCCACACACAAACAGCACTCCTCATCTCCAGCACAGAGACCCCCCTCCAGACTCCATCAGCCGCCTCTGCTCCCCTCACAGGAGCTCAGGTTCTGTTTTGTAATTATCTCTGCCATTATCTCGAAATTACATTAATTTAAAGTTTATTGACTCAATCTCCAACTCGAGCCGCCCATTTCTCTGCTGCTTCACACTGTTCAGCTCTCCTCCGCCTTCTGACAGCATTCTGATCCTTCCGTTTACTCGATTCCCCACTAATTCTATGTTTTGCTGTTCTGCTGCCCCCTCCCCAAATCCCCTCCTCCTCTCTCCTGCCTCCGCTTGTTTGTGTTCATGTCTGTACAAATGTATGTACGTATGTTTCTGTGGGTGCTTGTTTGTGTTTTTTGTTGCGTGGGGGGCGCGTGGATGCATGTGGCTACACTCCAACAGGGCAAATTAACAACTACTGCCAGAACGTGAAGGAATTCACCTCTCAGAACCTCGGGAAGCTGTTCATGGTGGAGGCGCTCCAAGGCCACAACTAGAGGCGAGAAACGGGGAGGGAGACGGAATCTGCAAAGACGGGGAGAAGGAAAGCGCTCAGAGGGAGGAGAAAAGAAAGGTGACAGAGATGCTAAACCACCTTGGCGACGACTGGAGGAACACTGGGCCCCTGTTTGTTTTCTAGGAATATATTCATTGTTTTTATGCCTAGCCCCATCTTGGATACAAAATTACCTTTGAAGATCACTTTTGCTTTATTAAAAGTCTTGCATCTCTATATCTTCTCTGACTCTGTGTATCTTTTCACAGCTGTATTCTGCCTTTGATGGTAATTGCAGCACGTTTTACTGTAGACTTGGGCATTGTTTTGTGTTTTGCTCTCCAAAAAAGGAGAGCGTGTTTTGCTCTCCAAAAATGCCATATTAATACTGAGTACAATGGTTGTACTCAGTATTAATATGCTAAAATGGGGCTAGAGCATAATACATAATAATTATGCAGCACAATGGTATTTATACATAATTTTATTGCTACATGCCTTTCGTCTTGTGGTTCAAACATCAAGCAGGTGGAACCAATTATTAGTGGATTTGCTGAAGTGTCGGTTTCCGCGGCGCAAACAGTGATGTTCTTGTAAACAGAAATATCAGTGAAAGTTGAACGTTAAATGAAATGCCAGTTACATGACACAGCCCCCACTGTCTCACCGCACTAAACAGACTTTTGATTGTTTGCTGGGTTTTTTTTTTCTCTCCCTGATGTGAAATTACACGACACACCAGAATCTGCCTTTCCATCGCACAGCCAGCAATTAGCACCTGTTTATTTTTAGGATGCAAAAAAACAAAGTCCCAATAGTGAAATTTGGCTCGTAACAAAAGATTTCTTTTGTTGTCAAGTTTTTCGAGACAACATTTGAAGGAGGAACTGCAGGTGGGCCAAGTGACAGACTGAGAGAAACTGTCATCTGCACAAAGTGGCATTCCTTATTTAGTGTTGTTATGTCTGTAATTGCCAGAAACCCATAAATTATTTGGAAACACGATTTTAGAGAAATGGGGAAAACAAGAGAATCAACATGTTTTTGGAGTTTATTCATAAAAGACACAGGATTTGATAGTTTTGATTTTGAGGAATGAACCAAAGCTGTGTGCTGATGATGATGAATGTGAGCCGTGGTTAAAGACAAACATCACAGAGCATTTATGCATGATGAGAGTTGGAACTGTCGGCTCTGACGAGAACTGAGCCGTTTGACAAGCAGCTGAAGTGGGATGTAAACATGAGGATGATTGTCATGTGTTCACCTTCTTCAAACACTTATTGTAGCATTTATTAGTCTTTCATTCAGTCTCATAACCTTTTCATTGTATTTGCTGCCTTATCAGAGAAGTACAGAAACGGCTCGAGCAGCATTGTTAAGATCTGTTCAATAATAATTAATGTCAGACGGAAGGTTCTGAGTTACCTTTGTAACCGACAAATCACAAGGAAATCAATGTGCATATTGAGACCTTCCTGGTGGAGGAAATGAAATTCTCATTGTTGCCTTCAGGACGTTTCTGTGCTCTACCTGCCTGAAAAAGTAATAGCTATTCTTAATCCCATCTGCTATCCTTTTAATCAACTCTTCATAGTTCATTTGTACGCTTTTGTACGACTTCCTTTCGTTCAATTCAATTTACTTTTTTTTTCCCCCTTCAGGATGATCCGCTCAGTTTTAAAACTGCTTTCTAGGAAGTCCTGGGAACATACTGTATATTAACAAGACTTCAGTCCTCGAGGCCGTACCATGCTCACATCTCAGCTGAAAGTGTTTACATGCTAATATTTTGTAATTGGTACTTTCCATATTATATTGTAAATCACAGCTGAAGGTGATGGAACGTCCCTAGTTTTGCAAGTATTTGATCATAGACCAAAGTCTTAGACAAAACAAAAGTAATCATAATTTTATCCTTATGGGTGGAACCACATCTGTGACTCACACCATTTCACAGCAGCCCATCCATTAGGTGTTGAGACATTATGCTCAAAACCATCAATTCCTCCTTCTTGTTGGAGCTAGAGGAAAAGTCAGGGGATCACCACAGTCAGTGAGAGTTATCCTCTGAGGAACGTGAGTGTCTGTGCAACATTTTATGGCAACCCATTTGATAGCTGTTGAGACTTTCATTGTGGAGTCCTTCCGCAACCGTGGCTCAAAACAAACAAGGTCATTAAATCATATCAGACTGTTGGTGCAGGTTGTTAATCAAGTGGGCTGGCTTCCAGATGTCACTTTCCATTTGATAGCCTGCAGACTTTACTTTGCTGCCCATGTAGAGCTGTCGAACAGACCCCACATTAAACTAGCGGCCCTATAATACCGCAGTGGGCTGCTCTTGAACGCAGCATTTTTGGCTCTGTGTCCCACCTCTTCAAAGCTTTTGCTGCTCACTTTGTGTGACCTGCCAACACTGTTCTTTTTAATGCATGTATTACCAGAACTCACAAATAGCTTTAAGCCTTTGATTGCTTTAGATCTGTGTTTAAGCATCCTCACTGACCTTGGAGGTTGACTGTTGTGTACAGTTGCAGGGATAAATACAGATGAATCAAATTTAATTGAATTGAACAAGTCCCTGCTTCCACAAAGACACCACACCTACTTAAATAGCAGCACTGCAAAATTAAAACAACAAATTTAAACATAAAATCAACCCTTTAAAAAAAAAAAAATTACTTTATTTTATACCACACCAAAACGAAACAAAAAAACAACACACAAAAAAAAGAAAAGCAAAGGACAACATTGATATTATGTCTAAAACAACAACAAAAGCAACACAACAAATAACAGGGGGGCAAATAGTCATATACTTAAGGACCCAACTTGGCTTAATATTCAAATTAATTACAGTTTGACAATACAAATTACCGGATAATAGTAATAATAATAAGAGGAATAATACCAACAGTAGAGCATTTTCAATTAGGCAGCATATATTCAATTACCACCCTTCAGCTTCAATAAACTTTTCCCATCTCTCTAGATATCTTTTATTATTAGCATAATATCCTTCTAATATAAACTGGTGTTTTAGGAAGCTTTTAAATCTATTGATGTTTAGAGATTCAACTCTAGTCGCTTTATAAATGAACATTTTTCCCAATCATGAAATTAAATTGATAATATAGGTCGTTGTAAAATCAACCCTTTTGTATTAAGTTCACAAGTGCTGGTAGTCCTGTGTCACCTTCAAGCAAACTTTTGCAGACACCTAATCAGAGCATAACTTGTGAGGTGATGCAGCATAGCCAGAGTGTCCGTCAGTAACCTCTAAATCCTTCTGCAACTAAACACCACATCACACGTTAACCGTAAGCTGTTTGGTGATGATCCTCCGCAGAGTCGTCGCACATCGCATATTACTCCTCAAGTCATAAAAGCACAGCTCATTTGGGGGAGCCTGTCACCAGTGTCCACTTCCACCCAACCACACGCGGCTGAGTGATGGCTCTTCTTGCTCCCGTTTAATGAAGAAGCTGCCAGTGTCTGCTTCATTGTAGAATAATTACGCTGCAGCTCTATCTCGCCCGCTCGCCCGCTCTCCATTGTTCTTCCTCGACCTGTGGTTAAACAGCATCATCTAATTCAGCGGATGATGTTATTTAAGTTGTCATCGGCATCGCCCAGTCGAGTAATAACTTGTAGTGCTCCTGCTTGTCATCGGCACAATGTCATTAACAATAATTAGAAGTCAACCGACGTGATGAACGCTTATTGGAACAGTGACACTCGAGCCGGAAATGATTTCTTCCCCAAATCATAACGTTTGCCTGACAGGGTGGCAGGATGGGAAATATTAATTCACCTCAGAGGGTTCACTTGATATTTATTAATTACGGTATCTGCTACCTTGACGGGTACACCTGTGCTGGTGATTGATGTGTTGTATGATGTGAGGCATTGATTGGCGTTTGATTAGTGGCTTCTGCTATGATGAATATGTGTTGTTTGTAATTCTGGAGGAGCACTGTAGGGTGACGTTGCCCTTGATGGCTGACTGGGGCACAGCCTCCCCCCTGTCCCTAATCCTGGGATGTGCGAGGAATTACAAAACTTTAAAAAATGGCCTCTGCAGAACCACGAGCGTTGTGCGAGGGCCGCCGCCGAGGCTCCGCTCGGGCCCCGCAGAGTGCAAACACGGTGACGGAGGCTCGGCTTGTATTTAAAGTGACAGTGTTTTGTTTGGAGTGGAGAGCAGTGTGGACTGAATCATGCAGTCACGGCAGGGCCCAAGGGCAATGGAGTGGAGGTGCATGAGAGTCAAAGTGGTGCTTTGCTCCGCAGCCGTATAAATCATGACATTAACTGGTGACTGTCATATTAAGCAAAGATAAAGATGATAAATTATTTGCCTTTAAAGAGCGCAACCATGTAATCACAGGGCCATTAGAGTAGATTTATGTGTTTTCAGGAATTAAACTTCAAATTAAAAGTATTACTTATGATGCTGATAATGTTTCACTTTATCAATGTATTTAAAAAAATGCATATTTTACACATAATATAGTAACATTTAAAGCCGATATATGGACATTTTATAACTTCACCTACTGCACTAAGCTTATGCAACTGATGTATGAAACAGCTATAATCATACTTAATGATACTTCAATGCACACATGAACAATACTGTGTATTATAAAACATATAAAGCAGTTTATACAAATACAAATCATTCAAATGCAGATTTAAAACTCTTACATTTACATCTGTTTGTTCTCCTTCAATAAACACGCCAACACCCACGAATAGGCAAATAGTTTTTGTAAAAAAGAAAAAAAAAAAGAAAATTTGCTTGTAACTACATTGTAGCATATTATACATTTACTTATTGTTTATGTTCTGCTCAGACGTGCTGAACAGGGGGCTCAAAGTAAAGTGTTACCCACTCATTTAGCGAATAATTATTATTTATGTTGGTGCCATTGAACAGAAGTATCCTTTGGAGTCCATCCATTGTGCCATCTTGAGTGCACGCTGCAGAAATGCGACGGAGACGTTCTGCTGTAACACGCTCGTGCCCCTCCATATGTCCAAGCACTTCACCTTTTGTACCCACTCGCAGCGCTGATTTAGATTTTCCGAAGCGCGCAGTGTCTTTGCTTCATTGTGCGACTCATATTTGAAATGTTAAACTGTTTGGAAGAAAGCAACTCACAGCAGCAGCTGCATTTGTGATTTTCTCTCCCACACTACGCTGCTCAATTGACCGTGAGACTACTGTGAGTCGGTGAAAATGAGAATGACATCCTCAAATACGAGACAAAATGTTTTCACCCACGAACGGGCGAAGACACTGAGTCTGTGGCCTGCTGACGCAATACTTAGCATTAAACTTTCCACCTCTTCCTCCAAAGTGATTTCACTCGCTATCCCAATTATTTTTTTTATCGCTTTCTCTGATGTCCCCTTTTTCTCTTCAGCATTTGCAAAGATTACCCTAAACTATGTGTCTGAACCGAGCATGGGAACCGAATGAGGGCTTTAGCTGTGTAAACAGTCAGGCATTTTGTAGGCCGCAATAGGAGGAAATACTTAATTAGGATTATGGGATTTGTCGGTGCACCTTCAGATTCCTGAGAAGGAGGCTGGTAGATGTCAGAGGGATATAAGTTTGGTCTCATTTAATCAGGGAGTGCGGCCTGCGCAGCCCTGACCCCAGCAGTAATTTATTACTGCTCAAACACAAACACGAGCTCTTTCAGTGTGCCTGCCGTCGCCCTGTCATCGGTGATAGAGAGAATCAGCTGGCTGAATATAATGAAACCAGTTATTTCCCTGTCAACTCTGAATACTTTTCCTTTTTTTTTTTTTTTTTTTTTTTTTTTGCTTCCTCTCTTTCTTTTTTTTTCTGCCACAGATATTGCCATGGCAACTGTAGATCCTGTATGGAGTAGCTGTTGAGGATGTAAAGTAGTTCCCGTGGAAAAATAATCTTGCAAATCCCCAAAACAAGAGCAGAGAGGGAGGCAGATGCCGTTGTAGGAAGCGGCGTGGGTACGGGTAGCGAATTTAGCGTTTATGGGATTATTCACGCGAGTCCGACGCGACCAACGTCACAATCCCTTTCTTCCCATAACAACGCTCTACCTGTCATTGAAGCAGCTCTTTATTTGCTTTATCTCTGGTCAGTTAGATCTGCACCGTGATTGGCAACTGTATAGATCAGGCGCTGTGTTCTAGCTGCAATTCGTCTCTGCCTGCCACCCAATTCGACGGCTGTCACCCGGAGGTGGCACAAATCCCACAGGCCATTATGAGGCTGGTTTAATCCCCACAACAGCAGCAACAGAAGCCTTTCAAGAACGGTTTCGGAGCATGATACCCTGTCTGTCACATGCGTCCGTGGGCTTCAGGCAAGGCTACAGTGCATTGTTGTCGTCCCACTCCATCACTTATGTCTTGTCTTATCCCTGAGCCAGTGAGACAAATGCACTGGATGTCCTCCTGCCGAAGAGCAGTCACATGTTGCATGTAATCTTCTGCTGGGCTTTGTCTCCGATACTCTAATTTGGCCTCGGATGTTACACACAATAAATGATGTTTTTGTCGACGTCTTAATTTTGAAGGTCGAGGTGGATTTTGAGAAAGAACAGCTCGGACCATTTATTCACCGCATCAGTTGTTTGTTTGTCGAGGAGCTGATCTTTTTATGCTTCTTATAAACTCTCCTCAGCCTTTGCACAAGTTGTCACAAGCATTTTAGTGTGTAAAGGCACAATCAGGAGTCAGTTGGCTTAGATTAACATAAAGACTGGAGGCAGGTGGAAGCAGCAAGCCTTGCTCTCTCCAAAGGTTAAAAAACCCATCCAGCACCTCTAGAGCTCAATAAATACCACTTTGTATTGAAGCTGTTCAATCTGCCAGTAAGACGTGAGGAAACCACTGCGTCCGGCCACTGGTGCCCAGTTCCAGCTCGCCTTTAAGATAAGATAAGATAATTCTGTATTGATCCCCCATAGGGGAAATTCGGGTGCTGCAGCAGCACAAGCATACAATCAGGTAGAAGTATAAAGTATATATATATATATATAAAAAAACTATATTAAAAAAGGGTATATACACCTTAGTATATGAGTAACAACAAAGTACAAGTGGAACCTAAAGTGGCTTAGTGAAGATAAAGTGACAACATCAAATAACAAAACAGCAGTAAATGAGAATATGAGGTAGATAATGCAGCATAGTTACGTCAGTAAAGCAGCAAATGTAAATATTGCAAACTGAGAGATAAGATAACGACCTAATGAATATATCTATATAAGAAGATTTATGTACAACTGGAGTTCAAATGGCAGATCCAAAGTGACTTAGTGAACATGACAAAGTGACAATACAGTCCAGCAGCAAGTATTGCAGTATGAATGAATGAATGAATAGTGAAAGCATACAATGACAACCACATATTATTAGTCCTGAGTGCAATAGTCAGTGTGTGTGCATATGTGAGAGAGGGTGTGTGTGTGTGTGAGAGAGAGAGAGAGAGAACTACAACTAAAGTTTTTGTCTGGATTAAACAAACAAGAGACGACATGTTAATATAAGAGCTTTAGAAGTATGGGCAGGGAAGTTAATAAGTGTCAATCAATATTTTTATATTGAGAATAGCTCAAGTCATTATTTAGAATGTAAAAGGAGTCACTGATGAATACATGGAAAATTATCACATGAATCTGCAGCTGTTTTCCCAGCCACAGCAGGTGGTGGTGTCAGAAAAAAAAAAATCTTAAAAAATCCAATGTAAGCTGCAGGCCAGGCACTAAAGAGCAGACAGAGAAAGTTTGCAACTAGCTGGTGAACATAGCTCAACATTTAGCAGCTAAAGATTTCCCTCAGGATTTGGTAGAGACAAAAACAAACCTAAAAGGCGAGTGAATATTGGACTGTGGCCAGACACAGGACTGCAAATGAATGTTAATGTTGCTCAGTATCTGCAGGAGGTGTAAGTAAGCAACTGTTTGCTGACAAGTTACCGACATCGGCTTCAAAGGTGATAGCATGTCAATGATGTATTCCCAGCTCGTTTCTGCTGCCCCCAAGAGGATTTTTAAAAAAATCAGTTATTGCAGGTTTAAAAGCGCAGACAAGAATCCCTGTTGCAAAAGACGTTTCAAACATTTTTTACTACAAATATACCAGATCAGACACATATCTACTTGCTCGTCTCGGATCTCATCTCATCTCAAATGGGTTTTGTACCCCAGGGGTTTCAGAGACTTTACAGTGTTGACCTATCAGGAGCAGGATGAACCTTTTAGTTGTACATCAGATACCAGCTGTGCATCAGTAAGTCTTTGGACGTATACACTGGCCGTCTTCTTTTGAAAGACCACGCTGGCATCAGTTTGTATTTCCTGGAGCACAGAAAGAGTGTGTGACCTCCGGTTCCCGCTAATGCTGTTTTTATGGGCCTGTTGCTTTTTATTCATTGTTATCTATCATCCTCGGTGAAACCTTGAATTTCAAACGCTGCATTTTCCCTTCTTCTCTTTTCTTTTTTTTTTTTTTTTGGCTGCCTTACATATTTTCCCCCTAATGAAGAAAATGAGAAAATGCCAAGCGGAGTAATTTATTATAATTCATGATCAGCTTCCCCTCTCCTTCCTTAAAGTCTGCAGATGCCAGGTTAGCTCGGGCGCGGGTGATTGATGGGACGCTTGTGACCTACAATAGACAGACCCACAATTAAAGCGCGCCTTATCTCCCAGCTGTGACTCTCAAAGATAAATGCTGATAGCGCCCTCCCCTTTGATGTTCAATCATGCACTCGGCGCCTTGGTCTCAGCTTGTGTCCTTAGAATGACTGATGTGCATTTGAATATTTCTTTCTCGCAGGTAAACATTAACATTCAGTTCGCTTATTCAGTCACTCCTCCTCACTCTAGGTTCGATGTAGCCTGTCTGTTTTACTCAGACATTCTCGGGGAAAACCAGAACCTAATTTGAGCCTGTTTATTTTCATGCTGTTTACCAGTAGGACTAATGCTCCCAACATCCTTTTATTTTCGAATTTTTCATCATGTGAGGTTTTTCTTTATTTTGTTCTCTGCATCTCCTTTGCTTTGCTTTTCTTTATTTTTAACATACCTCCAATCCAAACATCATATTTTGGACAATAAGCCCTCACACTAACAAGGACATACATATCATACAAATCATTTTTTGATGGTGTCTGATTCCAGTGGAAACCGTTCAAAGAGCAAACCGTTAATGATGATACTTCAATCAAAACAGAAATACAACTGCTCTATCAGTGGGGAGCGCCATATGATGCAAAGATCACATGAAATGCTTTCATGCCTTCCGTGCCAGGCGCTCTTCAATTATATACATACTGTGAAAATTTAATCAACACTCCTTGTCTTTCATTCTTGAGTCCTTTTTTGTTTCTGCCTCGGCTCATTATCTGTGTCTGACTTTCATCACGCCGAGTTAGACTTTACTGTATGCAAAAAACACATTTGGCTGTTTACATTTCGAGTGCAGCCATGTTGAAGGAATGAATTTTTTGCTCACTTAACCGCTTCTAAACATGTGCGTCGCCCTGTTATTACAAACTGTCAGAGAGGCACACACAACAGCTGTCACTGACCTTTCAGCAGTATAAACTACCGCATTATCTCCTGGCTGAGAAGATGGATTACAAGAAATTTAAACATTAAATAGAAACTCTGGTTTTTTTTTTATTCATTGCAGGTTTCACCTTCAACTTTATTCTTCCTTTCCACACGCATTTTGATTATAACAGATGTTGATGTCTGGGCCCTGAACCTTGTCATTTGGTGTCCATTTATTTCCTTTGAGGGAAGCAGCAAGCCCACTGACATTCAATCACATTATTTTGGCACAATGATTCGCTGCCTCCACCTGTGACCTGAACCACACATAACACAGTGCATGACAAGTGCTGTGTAAATCAAACCAGCAGGGCACATATACACGGATTCCTTACTGAATCTCGTGGCGAGACCCTAACCAGCAACACAGACAATCACAAAGGCAGGTGGTGGCGTCGCACTCTCGCCTCCTTCTGCAGTGTTTTAATTCAGGGATTCAATTCTCGGATGCAACCGCCGACCTGTTATTGCAGTAGCGCGATAGAGAGTAAGCTTATAGCTGCCATAACAGGCTTTTGTAAAGGCATGATGGCCTGCAGGTAAGTGATTTAGGGAAAATCAGGCTGATGCTCTCCAAACCCTCTGCCAGAGACGCAGCGGCCAAGGCCAAGCAGTTGTAAATTTTCTCAAAGTGTCAGCTTTTTCCACATCGCTTACCGTAGGCACGGCTGGAATAAATTCTCACACAATTTTTAGAGCTGAAATTGGTCATTCCTTGTGCATCTTTTCACTCCAGGACCTCTAAAAATTGACTGAAGGTGCCGTTTGGAGGCTTGTCTCACTGTATTTGCCGTGGCACCTGATCCATATAGTCAGTAAAGAGGAATTTCTGAATCTTTCACCCAATTTAGAAGGAATTGGCCATGCTGCACGGGGCTGATTTGACATGGTGTGTGCACAAAAAGGGAGCATATCTGATGCGTTCAGCCTCTCTGCAACTGGACATCTAGCCGAGGTATATAAACAGCTACCACTATATACTTTCAGGTGAGTGTGGATTCCTCACATGCTCCCCTATAATATTTTAGCAAATTTACCTTGGTGTGCGTGTACTATCATTCACATCCCATTTATCGTCGTATAATGTGGTCGTTATCATTTAAAAGACAGATTATGACCTTGTAGAAACGCACACATAGAAAATTGGTGGGGTGACTGATGAAGAATATTTGTTAAAAACCTGTAGTCATTACGTCTAACATGAGGCCCCTCAAGAAAAAGGGAGGCATCAGGTGTAGAGAAATGGACACTGCATTAAGAAGAGAGGAACACCGAAGGCCTTTCAAAGAAAAGGATGTCCTTTGTACTGTATATGTGACAGAATTTCAAACTAAATGGAATTATGTAAGACGGATAAGGTATGCGCTGAATGACAATTAAGGAGTTCAGCAGCTTAGAAAAAAAACGTATAGGATAATAGGAAAAAAGCCTCATTTGCACCATTTTCCGCTCAGAACAAGGACGTGGCCTCCGTGTCTCCCATTATTTCAGATTTGAAAAGAGAAAATGGGCATAGTTTTTTTTTGGACTGAAAGAGACCATGCAGACAGCGGGGGTTAAGTGTGGGGTTGAGAATCGGTTGCTCTGTGGGTTGTCGGTGCTCATCATATTTTGACATGTGCCCTTCAACGGTCAGATCTGCACCAACACAACAGCCCTGACATGAAGGCCATTGATCTCAGATATTATGTCACTTTAAACATGAAGATGGGACAAGATGTCACCTTAGTGTTAATATTGACTGAGGAGATTGATTGTCTGGTGCAGTCGTACATAAGCAACATGTCTAAAGGGACAATACAACTGGTTGAGCAGAGTCAGCCATTAAACATTCATTTTATGACTACTTACATTTCCCACATACTGAGCCAATCAGGGGGTCAAATGGTAGAAAGCGAATACGTGGAAAAGTATAAAAATCACATATTAGTAAAATGTGAAACTAAAAATAATTGGAAGAAAGGAGCTCTTAAGTTTTTGCCTTCTTCATGAGAGTTAGATAAGCCCATCATTCTCACATCTGTACAGACGAAAGCTTGAGCTGGCAGCCAGTTAGCTTAGCTTAGCTGGACCACACACACCTGAAAAGGTCCCTAATGATAAAACGCATTATATCTCTTTTGTTTAATCCACTTGTAAAATAGTGAATTGTGTTGTTTTTTTTCACTTTGATTTTCATACCTATTAAACTCCAGCTACATGTTGATCATACAGATGTGAGAGTGATATGTATGCTATGTATATGTATCCCTTTTTTCCACTGTTGATGCTTTTTGCAAAAGACAGATAATCAGCCATTCAGAGCTATGTATAGATTTAAACATGACACTATTCTACTTGACGACTATTCTTCTTGTTTGATTGTTAAAGCAGCTGTAATCAATACGTTTCTAATAGAAATGTATCAAGCGGCTGTGGAAACAATGTGACAGTGTGAAAGGGGTCGTTTGTACTGTTGAACCTGCAGAGAATTATCACCTGAATCTGCAGCTCTCCTCGGCTTTACGCAGCTTCATAATGAGTTTCAGCTCATTGTTTGGCTGTCTGGCCTGCAACTTTACTGTTGTGGTTCACCGTCACTGCTCTCATAGCATTATTTTTGGCTGTAGCAGGCAGCTTCTTTTTTTTTCCAGTGAGAAGCTCACACTTCCTGCTCAGCATCAAACTGCAGACAGACACAGTTAAAGAATAGGTGGTGAACATAGTGCAGCATTTTGCAGCTAAAGAGACAAATATTTCCCCAGATAGAGACCAAAAGCAGAGCTACAAGAGAGTGGATTTGGGGCTTATATTTGATAAGTGTCCAGAAACAACCAAAAAACCTTTTCTGGCTTTTGGCACTATAAACTTACAGTCATCTCTTAAATTATATTTAGTTTGCTGAAGTTTAAAATATTTCTGGACACCATCTGGAAGAGTATTTTGTTTAGCTTTAAACATAATTTGAACTGTTTTATAATACAGTAGATCATTCAATTTCATAAGATTTGATTTAGTAAATAATGGTTTTGTATGGTCAAAATATCCAGCGTTATTTATCAGGCATATGTCACGTTTCTGTAATAAAACAATATCATTAAGTGTGGTCTTAAAAGTACCACCCCATAGCTCTACACAATAAGTCATGTATGTTTTGTTCTCAAACTGTTTCTGTTGCTCTCAAGGATCCATAAAAAATATTGCAGGTTTATCTATATAGTATGAGAAGAGAAAAGGAACATTTTGACAACCCAGATAACCTTTTTGTCATTGTGTTGTAAAACTGGATTTGTAGAACCCTGTTAGTCGCAGTCGCCAACAGGAGCGGCCAACTACACCTCCTCGTCGTGAATTCAACGGCTCGGCTGTTGTTATCTTCTTTGAACGGTCATCACTCATGTAAAGGTTATGCAATTTGTAGTTAATGGGCTATGAGATGAAATAAATGCGGTGGTCAGTCTTTGTCCATCCTAAAAAGTTAAAGTTAAAAGTCAAAAGTTTTTACATTGATGTTGGAATAATTGTTTCCAAAATGTAAAAATTCTGCTTCATCAACGTCTGTCTCGGTCAATACATTTGATCCAGGCTGCTCTGGTCTGTAGTGTTTCATATGTTTAGCAGATATAGTTCGGTCATTTTGCCCAGCTTCTTGCGGACCATTTAGTTTTCATGCCTGTTTGCTGGTTTTTGCTGCTTTGACAGCATCATGGAATCTGACACCTGGCTGAGAGATTCGGCTTCAGCTGTCATCCAGCACCATGGTAGGTTATGATTTGTTTTTCCTTAGGTTAGCTGCTTGCCAATAGCCAACAAAAAAACCCATCTTGAGCCAAGCAGCTTAAAAGTCTTTTTATTGTGCAGTAGAAAATTTGATGGCGTAGGTGCAGGTGAAAACCCATAGTGTTTATCGACTGATATGAGTGATACTGATCTGAAAGTAGTTATTTCCTCTCCACCAGGCTGTCATTTGGCTGGCTGAGTGAATCCAGCCCGGGCCTTAGCCTATTCTTTTACTGCCAGATGGCTGGGTGATTAGTGCTGTGGCAGTCTGCGGTCGGCAGCTCAGTGCTGTTACCTGATAAAGGGGTCAGGCTCAGCCACACACCCACCACCAACCCACCCTGCCACTTAGCAGTCTTTTTTTCTGTCGGCCTGCTCGCAGCGAACAACACTGGGTCACTGTGCCACCTTCCAGCCGCACACTCTCCTCTCCTGCCTCTGACTCTCCATGAAGTAAATCCACTTTCGCCACTGCCCGTTGCTGCACTGCATCTCTGCATCGCTGTAAGAACATCTGCTGATTAATCTTAGTCGACATCAGAGCCAGAAAGCCAACAATGCAGTCCTCCTGGAGCCAGAGTCCCTTCATTGACTGCAGACGGATAGGAGCCCACACAGAGGAGGGCAAGAGTTAGTTAATTGGACATTATATTGAACAGAAGTAGTTTAGAGCTGAAGGAGAAAATAACTTTTGTTGGTAACGGTGCGATTGCAGCAGCACGGGGGGAGAGATAAAATGGATGTGATTCTCCCATCAAAGAGCGGGGTTTACTGTTTCTAGAACAGTCTTCTACAAAGGATTGAGATTGGAAAAAGAGATGGGGTTTTCATCTTTTCACAAGATGATTTACGGCACTGATATAGTTTCTAATCAGATTTCACTGCTGTTTCAGAAGCTTTTTAACATCAAATCTCGGAGCGAAATCCACCTTAAAGCCAAATTCACAGGTAGAGGTAGCTGTAAGTCCCATCATTAACAGACCCGCCGCCTTGAAACTTCACTGTTGCTTGATCCTGGTGAGAGTTTTGTGTTGGAAATGCTGCAGCGCAATTGTAAGATGAAGAAATCAGGGGCATCTTTTTTTTTTTTTTTTTTAGATGTCTATTGTTGCATGGTGTTTATTGAAATTTGAGCAGTTGAGTAAAAAATCTCTCCGCATTAATTTAACATTTCCAGCTGAAGAAACAAGAGGGCAAATGTGCAACACAGATAAAGAAAAAAACACTGTGAGGTCATGACTTATTGATCGAGTCCCTTTTAAATATGATTCCTGCATCTGTAATTCAAAACACAAAAGGCCCCCAAACAGTTGAAGCTGAAGCTCAGAATTCTGTAACCATAGAAAAGGCAACGTCTTCAATCCGAAATAACCTGTTATTAACGTGCAGGGAAAGTTCAACGCAGCAAAGCAACATTTAGAAAATGAGCAATTACAGCCTCAACGGAGAATGTGCAGAAGTCATTGCCGCGTCACCTTGAAGGCTCCTGGAGGGTCAGCGGTAGGATGCTTTTAATCTGTTCGTTCTCACATCTTCCGAGCCACAACCTTGCAGACACACCATGAATTTCATTACATGCTTCTTACCTTTGACATGACAATGACAGCTGCTGTTAGTTGCCTTAAGAAGTTTTCTTTAGGCGTCACTCAGAGCCAGGAAATC
Organism: Centropyge bicolor; assembly: GCA_037975185.1. NCBI lineage: Eukaryota > Metazoa > Chordata > Actinopteri > Pomacanthidae > Centropyge > Centropyge bicolor. The sequence goes on along the minus strand of JBBMOC010000032.1, from coordinate 715,583 downwards.
CATCCGGTTATGGGCCCATTTGCCAAAATGAAAAATAATACTTTCAGTTCTGCTCCGAGATTCAAAGCTCAGTCAGATGTATCTCTTTTCAGAATTCATTTTATTGTTTCATTTTCGGTCACACACACACACAAACAGCCCGGCTCAGTTCCATTAGTTTGACTTTTCAGACTGCATTGCTAAGCGTTATCTGAGACTGCCTCATGCTTGTTGCTAACCGATGCTGCAGTCAGTTCATTATTTTAGTCTCCCATGGCTGCTCAGAGATCTGATTCATACGTACACCCTGCATTTAATCAGTCCGATCACACAGCCATTCAAGCACACATAAGAGGCTTTGACGAGGGTCTGAAGCCATCAGATCATGCATGTATAGCTAATCAATAATGTGTAAGGTGTATTACGAATGCTCATTAGTTTTTCTCAAATAAAATCGAATTACTTTTTTTTTCCTGACTTTCTGTTCACTGCTTAAAGTGCATTACTTTATGATTATCCCCAGCATTAGAGATTCAATTGAGGACTTGCAGGCACAATGAAATTTGCATGTCAAATTTCTAATTTGACGCTCCCAGCATTGTTTTATGTCCCAAGAGTTAGCAAATGTGCTTAATTTTTTTGTATGAATGTAAGAGGTATGAATAGTGAGTAGTTTGCACACAGTGCTAAATCAACAGCTGGGACTCATTTATCAATGCTCATTTTGCTGCTGTAAGGGGGATTTCAACGATCAGCTGTGACAATGTGATTGAGCCACATTAGATTTGGTGCTTTTTTCCCCCCTCATCAGGCTGATCAAGGGCAGTATATTGTGGGATATCATTGCTCCTCTTCACACATGGTTTGTACTGCTCCATCACGAGGCTGCAGCACGACACCCGCCCTCCTCGATAACCAGATATTATCCTATTTGAGCTTTTACTAGCCAACATAAAAATGGAGTACCAAGGTGATTATTCAGAATTATGATGGCGGTGGTGATAAAAAGTGGCCTTGTCCACTGAAGAGGAGCAGGGAACACCAGAAGCAGCAGCCATTACAGAGCTATAAATGAGGGAAACCCCTATAGAGGGATGGCACCAAGCTCATCCAAAAACAACCAGTATTTAATCCTGGTGTTAATAGTTTGCTCAGAACATCTATCAGCTATCTAAAGGACATCTGGAATTACCTTTTAAATGGCAGACTGACTGAACTGACTTCATTTGAAGGCATTATTCTGTGCACAACTCCCACAAATGATGCATTAAAATGCCATGATCAACACGTAATAGACCTTATGCCACCGGCAAAAATTCACTCAAGCAACAGAGACTGTATGCCTCTGATAAAAAGCAGACAAAAAGAAAGACAATTAGGACGTGAAAAAGAAATTACCGAGCTCATGAATGGGCCTGAATAGAGTCCCAGAGGAGGAAGAGGTAAAATGTAATGCTTCAACAAAGGACATTAACACAGATCCCTTCATTACTTTGAGTATAATGACCCTCTCCCTTCCCCACCCACACTCCATTCACACGACCCACAGAGAAAAATAATTTACTTTCAGCGCTTTAGTGGCAACGTATATTCTTCAAATACATCGCTGCTCCATCCATGACATTGTCAGATGGTGAGCAGTGAGCTCAGATGTCATTGTTAATTCATCCTCTGACATTTTAGGAGTTTTCTGCCTGGAGCCAGATTCAACCCACTTATAAAGTCTGATTTATCACCAATTTATCATTGAGTTAAAAACGGTTGCACGACACAAACATTTCTTAGATATGGATTAATTGTTACTGCTAATTACAAAAATAATCTTCTAATATATGAACCATTAAGACTGAAGATTAAAAGAGGTAATATTGAATATGGTCTCAAATATATGACCTGCCATCTGATCAAAAATATAATGATGGAGAGTGGGAAGATTTTAAAAACTAATTTCACAATACAACACAATATTCCTTAAAAAATGTATTATGTTAACCCAACCAGACTAAAAAGCTACATATGTATGTTCCTCATACTAATTCACACATTATATTTTTTGGCCACTCCATTTCTTAAGTTTTAAAGGTGCAACCTGATTTAGTAAATTACTAGTTTGAAATGAGCTTGTGGCTGCTAAGAAATTAGAGAGGACTTAACACACATACTTAGAAGAAGTAGAAATGGATTTACAGATCGCTGGTGCAGCTCAGTGACCTCAGTGTCCAAGCAATAAATCTCCAATCAGCCTTCCCAAAGGTAAAGATTGAATCCCAATAAGCACCTTAAAATTATTCTTAAAGCATTACATTTTCATTTTAATGCCACACTGGAATACGAGTTCGAGTCCATAATTTGCTTTTGGCTGCCTGTGCCCTTCAGTATCGAAACAACACAAAGTTTACTTTCTGCAAACACGCCAAGTGCCATATTGATCACCTTGAAGGCAAATGTTAGGGAGACATGAAGCAAAGTTTCTCATTACGGCGTTCGGTTCATCGAGTGTAATTACCACGGACACTTGAAAAGTTATGCGGCAATTAAGTCGCGTAACACGAGCTCCATTATCACACAGCACGGATAGGTGTCCATGTAGAGATACAGTGAAACTGATTACACTGCTGTATCTGTTCTTAACATTGGTCACGTTCGGCACGGGCCCTGCCGGTGAGTAATTAGCGAATGAGTGAGCCTAATGAGCAGAGGTGAGCACTTCAAATGTGAATCATGTCCTCACATGCTAATGATGTAGGAGTTCATTTCAATAATAAAGGGATGTATGTTCCTCAATCATGCTCCAGTTACGGCGCAGGAGATTTAAAAATTTGAATAGAAAGCTCAGACAGGATGGTGTTTAAGCCAATCAAATATTTGAACTGGTTGTTTGAATATTTGATCTGAAGAAAGTAGAAGTGAGTGGTGTGTGGGCGGAAAGGCAGGCAGGATTTTTATTCCATTTATTGTTTGGTTCCTTTTTTAAGGTTTATTCGCTGTCACTGGAATGAAACGACAGAGACACAAACTGTCATTGATTTCATGATAAAGCCTGCCTCCTCATTCGACTAACCGGCAAAGAAGAATATCCCGCCTTTAATAAGTTTACTGTTCTGATTTATCTGAGTTTATGTGAGGATAATTTCAAAAGCTGGGTCTTCTCCCTCTTTTTTCTTTTGAGATAAGCCAGACAACATATCAGGCTGCAGTGCGTCTGTGTCACAATCCCCTCGTACTAACCTTTTTTCTCTCTTGCTGAGTCAGCGCCGGCTCAAAATCTCCAATGATAACCTGTTATAGCCTCGACCAAAGTGCTGCAGAGCTGGATGGGTTTGTGCACAATGGCTCGTTGACGATGCTTTGAAATTTTTGTGACATCCAAAAAAAGGGATTTTTGGGGTCCCTGAGGGCGTTTTTGTTGTTGTCAGTAACTGTTTCTCTTGCGGAGTTAGTTCACATGTGCAGCATCACGTCTAAACATGATAACATCATCATCGTCATCAAAAAAAAAAAAAAAAAAAAAAGTTTCATGCTTTGCACTCTGTCTCTCCTGAGCAAAGAATGAGTTCAAATACTTCCCTAATTGACAACCCAGAGACTGGGCTCATCTTTATTTTAGGCTGGGCTCTAATGATGGAGGGAGGATGTGCAGATAGAGCGATTGAAAGAGAGAGAGAGAGAGAGAGAGAGAGAGAGAGAGAGAGAGGGCAAGGTAGAGGACTGGAGTGCCCCCGTGGTCCCAGACACAGATGGACAAGATGAGAGGGGAACACAAGCACAGCTGAGGCCTTGCAGCGTGGAGTATTATAAGACCAGGAATCAGCGATCCCGGCTCGGCACTGATGACACTGGCTTTACTGCCACTCAGTCGTTCGCCGTTCTCACCAGGAGCCCCGGGGACGCGACTCGCCGAGCACGGTCGCATCAAGATTAAAGCCACTTTTCCCCTCGAAGATCAAAAGTTTGCTGGGCTATGCCAAAAGTATCTCCAGCGTAGTTACGACCGTACGATTTCATAAACACACAAATGCCCAGAGCCATTAGCAACGGACAAATGAAACTCAACTCTAACCGCATCCAAATATTGCACTTGTTCCGTCTGGTTTATTAAGTGCGTCCTCCATCTGCTTGGGCCGAAATCTTTTGGCTGCCAAGAGCCAAAGTTTGAGTTATCAACTTTGACATTTGGAGGCTCCAGATGACCTTAATCATTAGAGACTTTATATCAGAGCTTTTCATAAAGAGTGTAGTTTATTGCCGATAGATTGGTTTGACCTATTATGACTGCCATCCTTTATGGAATCCCTTAAGCCTCATGCATAAGAAATCATGTTTGTCAGAACCTTCGACAGGGACAATGAAGTTAATCCTTTAATGGTAAAAGGAAGAATAAACGTATCCACTCAGGCGTGAACCCTTGTTTGTCCGACCCGCGCTCCGCTTGTTATATGCTGCGTCGGATGAGTTTATCCGCTAAATGTCTTGAAAGGAAAATGCATAAATTGTCAAAAGTTATCTCTCGGGCTTCACACTTCCTTTGAGATGAAGCACAAAGCATACTCTACCTGAACTCTACGGAGTACAGAAAGACCAGTAATCTTCCACCGGGGGCTTCAGCCGGGAGGAAAAGAAAGCACACAATAGCATCATCCACTTCTGATCCATTTTGTGAGGGGAGAAGAATGAGAAAAGAAAATGAACACAGTGCCTCAACCTCAGCCTCAACAATTGCGGGGAATGGAAAAAGAAGTGGAGAAACAACTCAACACTGGTGAAACTCTTAACAAGTCCACTGCTGTTGCTTTGCGCGTGCAATGCTAATGGCGAGTAGACAGAAGTATGAGATTGAGTGAAGACTGTTATTATCATTAGGAGGGTTCATTGTCGTTACTTGAACATGCAGGAATAGTTTTTAGATCCAAAACAGTGCATCAAATGAAAAGGAAGGAAAAGTCTGGATGAAGCAGTTCACAACTCTCATGCTTTCCACCTTCACCTCATCATCTTCCTGTCCTGTCATAGAGGGAACCTTCAGGTAGGCGACTCAGAACAAAGTAGCTCCACAGACCAGAAAACTGGTTTCCAAGGGAACAGTGAATGCACCCCCCCCTCCGACACTTTTGGATAGAGTGGCTAATTTCCACAGCTTTACCTTCACCATGACTGCTGAGAAACAGTATATATATTTCAACACGCTTTAGGCCCGGAGTGATCAGCGGCGACACAGATGACCACGTACAGGCTGAAATACCAGATCGACACAGCAGCACCTCATTAGCAGTATCACACTGATACGGATGCTGGCTTTTTCTTTCTTTGGCTCGGTCATCACTGCCATCTCGCTGCGTGTTATGTCAGCCTGTTCCTGTTCCTCCTTTCTCTTTCTCATTGTCCTCGGCGTGGCTGTTTTTTTTTTTTGGTTTTTTTTTTTCATGTGTGTGTCCCTCACCTCCTCCCTTCTCCTCTCTCTCTCCCCATCTCCCATTGCGATCTCTGATTCAAAATGTCCTCAGGTGGCTCTTTTCATCCCTGTCAGTCTGTCAGTTTATCAAGCCTCAGTGCCCTCCCAATCTCTCTCTATATAATTAGTACACTGTCCTGAAGAAAGAGAGGAGTTATCTGACACCAGCTGTTTTCACTTTCAAAGTTTACCAAATTTAAAGTGGAGATCTGATTGATTAAATTTCCACTTGAACTGATTTGACCCCGAGAATTTGAAACCCTCCATTTTTTTTAAAGCCCCTGCAAAATGTTGAATATCATTAAATTAATCATCCTCAGGTGTTATTTATTAAGAGTTCAACACTCGACAGATTTGATTAACAGCGGTCTGCATTGTAACAAACCCAAACAACCTCTCAACTGTCTGTTCGTTCCCACTCAGACCCACCGACCTCAGACTGGTTGAACACAGGCAGAAAAACAAATACAGGAATACTAAACACTGCACGTTCATATAGGACCCTATTACATAAAACAAGTAGTGGTGAAATGTAAGTAAGTACACTTTTTTCAGTACAAAGTTGAGTTACTTGTACTTTACTTGAGCGTTATTCCTTATACCACATTATACCTTTATTCCACATGTCAAAAGGAAACATTGTACTTTTTATTCCGCTCAATCATTTTACAGCTTTAGTGACTTTACAAATGAAGCTTTTACTCACAAAACATATGAAGAGCTCATTTTGTCATGAATTAAACCCAACAGGATCTACAGGACTGAATTGATTAGTTGATGAAATGACTAGATGGAAAATGAATTGCCAACTATAGATATCTGTTAATCATTTTTATTTTAATCAATCAGGCAATAATGCCAAACAATTGTTTTCAGGCCCTCAAATGTGATGATTTGGGTTTTTTTTTTCTTTATAATAATTATATTATTGAAAAAGCAGCATGAAGGTGTCACTTTGGATTCTGGGTAATTGTGATGGCTTATATAGAATAAATACAATTAGCTCCATCTCAACCAACTACAACAGTGAACTGCTGCTTAGATATTAATGCATGAGTTCTAATAATGTAATGATATATAATAGTAAGTCAGACAGTCACAGGGGCTATTTATTTTTAACACTGTAAGTAGCTTCAAGTTTCCTGCTTATGCTTATGTATTTTACTCAACATTTTCAAAGCTGGGGCTTTACTTACAGTGGAGTGTTTCTATGGAGTAGTATACTTTCTCCACCACAGAAAACAAGAAGCTGAGTGAGAAAATACGTTTTCGTGGACTTTAATTTGTCGAGAGTTTCGCTCAAAGTTGACATTTCCAGGCGTTTTAAAATGAACTTTGTGGAGCGTTTTTGTTTAACTTTCCTCAGGTTGAGTCCCTGTCCTCTGAGGGCCAGTAGACAAACAGTCTAATGGCAGCACAGACATTGTAATTTGTGTGCATCCTAATGACTGTTGCCCCGAGCTATTTGCACAGTTTCCCAGCAAGCCCTGTGAAGGTCAGCATGGTATCACAGCAGACGTTAAAGACAGACTCAATTGGTTGGACAATTGACAGTTGACACATACGCATGTGCGTACACACACACACACACACACACACACAGTGTTATAAGAGAGCTGCATGCATGCCCCACATTGCATAAAGGCATATATGAGAGAGATGTCTGTCATGAATATTGTATATTATTACTCCTTTCTCATCATATTGACAGGAAACACATCAATTGTATTTTTTCATCAGGCAAATGAAATGTGTTCTCTCCATCAGAACGTAGTTAAAAGTCCTTTTCATTCCCCTGACATGTTGGTAACAAGCCTTTAACAACGTAGCATAGTTGCTGTCTTGCCGACTGTTAGCAGCATTGTTGAGACGCTGTAAATTGGCTTTTATCTCCCTGAATATGGTGAGTCAGTCAAAGTGATCTTAACAGTCTGATGGATCTTCGTAACCCGCATCATTATGCTTAAACAGACGCATCTGTGCTTGTTGAGAATGAAAGAGTGCGATGAATGTGCACCTCAGGACAAGGTTGCTGCCACTCTTTAATACTTGTTAAACTTAGCGTCTTCTTAGTTTAGAAAGCACTTCCCGACATGTTCCTGACATTTCTCCATTGTGATTGACACCAAGGTGATCCAAAATCAGCCATTATATACATGGCTAGAGGCCCCTTAATCAAGAAGGACATCTTGGAATTTGATATGGAAGTGCTCAGGTCAAAACTAATCTCATATGCTATTTTTTTTTTTTTTTTTTAAATATTCAAGCAGGCTCATTTAGATTAAGAACATAAAGCCGAAATTAAGAACGCAGAGGGCAAAGTCCCATATGAAAAATTAGCACAGACATAATGATGAAACTTTTCCAGTTTAATTAACCAGGATGTAATCTTCACATTCTGCATGCACTCCGTGTCCTCCGGATCACAAAAAGACACACCCTTGCCTTCTTTGAATTTAAATCCAAAATCTGTTTGTATGGAGACACAATATGTCACCCATCCACGACTGTTCTTCTATTTCCACAGTGCAGAGACACAGTTCTTGTTCAGTATCTACCAGGTACATATTTCAATATTATTTTATTTTTATGACCTAAACCTGTTTGACCTAATGTGCAGAACTAACTGAATATTTTTTTCTGCAAGAGAATGAACTCACAACTACGATCATTTTTGAATGGCAACACTTAACATTCTCAACCGAACCTCAGATTCTAATTTACACTTTACCATTACTGTACATCATGTATTGACTGTATACTCGAGGCACCTCTGTTGTAAAATGACTCATTTTGAGTACAACTAAACTGCCAAGGATATACGTATTAGGACCTTTTAATTGTTTTGGGTCTTTATACTGTGCAACCAAAGTCTATATTAAAGACGAATCTAAAGTGAAAACATAAACACTAAAACACTAATTTGGGAGAAATCATGATGCAACACAAACCAGACCAGTTCAGGTTATTGTCTTTGCATTTCTTACAACCTTTTTTTTTTTTGCAAGATGAGCAAAAATACAGAATTCTGAATCCATCCTATTACACGCTGCTCGCTGCTTCTTATCCGTTCTGCGGAGACGTTCTGCTCGGCCTGTACATGCATTACAAACAGCTGCTTTCTCTGATGAATCCTACAATCAACCGGCTTTCATGTTAAACACCTTTCCAACCGCTGTGAGATTAGAATTCTCCTCAGCCCCTTTCAATTATTCAGTGAATCCGGCCGGACCTGGACGTCATTGAGTGTGACAAAAAGACTGTTTTGAACACTCTGTGAGATTTATTACACCTGTTAAAATATCCTTACTGATTTTTTTTTCTATATGGAAGTCTCTTTATTGCTAAATTGCTTTTATAGCTTAATGGCTGTGATGCAGTTCCTCACAAACCCCCGAATGCTGCTTTACTGAAACACAAACTAAGAGCACTTCATAAAGCTTGGAAATGAATCTTGACACTCTTGTACTGCACAGAGACGAGAATAAAGGAAGTACACTGCGCGTCATTTGTCAAGTGCTCCAGCGGAAGACAAAGATCTTCGCGGCAGACATGTACAGGCAGCTCTGTGAGTTTCTAACTGTAGCTATAAGTGAACTATATATGTATATTTTTCAGCGATCTTCTTACAACAGTGCTTTTCTTGAAAGTTTGAAAGGAAGTCAAGGCTCAGTCCTCACATCTTTCACACCCCGTGAGCACTGAAACATGAGACACAATCAACAGAATATCAAACTTTGCACAATGGCACGAAATGGCAGTTTTTCAAAATATAGAAACATTCGCATTCAGTGCAATGAAAACCTGGTAAAGCAAACATGCATGACATTAGGTGACCCTTGCTTGCATTGTAATTCAGGATGAATCACAGATTCCACATCTGCCCTGAATGGTTTCAAAGCAAAGTACAGCTCAGTATTGTAAAGGATGTAAAAAAAAAAAAAATGACAACACGCAGGCACTCAAATGTTGACCAGGAACTCAGAATAGCTTTCTTCTAATGTGCACTCTTCAGAGACTCAACCAATGGCAGGTAATGGCTGCTTTTAGATTCAAAAAGCAGGGTATCTTTTTTTTTTTTTTTTTTAGCTTGTGAAACCTTGTAGAATAAAGCATTTGGGAAAGGTGTGTCTATGATACAGGATGCTGAACAAAAATGTCTGTAGGTGCATCTACTTATGCAGAGATTGTAATTGCAATGGGTTTGGGAGACAGGGTAGAGAATACGGCAATCTAGGCAGGTGAATTGGCAGCTTTGCCATGGCTGTGCTGAGCAGACTGCTAAATAAGGTTTTCTGTTGTCCAGAGAAAAAGCCGTGACCGTGGTAAGGGGAGAGAGAGGGAGGGAGACAGGACAGGGGATACCGAGGAGGAGTAAAGGCAACAGAGAGAGCGAGGAAGATAGAGAGACAGGGAGGGAGACCGAGAGAAGATAGACGGCGAGCACGGGGGAGCGAGGACAATGGAGGCTAAGGGAGGGAGTGTGAGACGAGCACCTTAGAAAATCAAGCAGCCAGTCTATTCCCCAGAGAGGCAGCAAGGCTGGCTGTGGCTGACTGATCCAGTGCTGTGCCGCACTGTTTGAAAGGGGCCAATAACAGGCTGAGTAATGGGATTGTGCCACTGCAGATTGTGTGTGAACAGGTTGGGTCCTTGGGTGTTCCCACACGTCAGGTTAGCGGCGGCCCGAATAAGACTGGACTGAACGAGAGCCAAGGCTGCCTGTAGTGCTCAACATCTATTGGCTCACCATTTTAGTTAGAAAGGGATAAGGGTGGGGGTATTCTATATTTTTCCAACAAATCCCATGAAAAGACTAAAACCAACAGTGAACAGATCCTCCTATCGAGTAGTGCCCGTGAGGCTGAGGCCTGACGTAGCTTATTGCTCTGCGTCACAGAGCTTCATTCTTGTCCATGAGCCACGTTCCGTCATCGCGATGAACACGGGCGCCGCGGTTTGTTTGAAGTTAATTATACATAAGCCGCTGGTGGCGTAAATAATCATAGCAAAAGTGTATTTATCCACGGCTGAAAACCCATCCAGCAAATGCACCATTAGCTCAACAGCGTCCGGCTGTTAGGTAATAACTCAACCACTTTTTAACAAAGAAAATCAATGAAAAAAACTCAAGTTTGAGTGAGAAAGAATGAGAGGCTAGTTCTTTTATATTTATTCAAAGGCTACACGTGTATCCACATCCTAAACTGCTTTGTAGAATTGGTATTATTGTGGTAGTATTTTATCCATTTTAACTGTCAAGTTTTTCATCTTTGTTATGAACCAAAAATCCATAGTCAATGAGTTATCTATTCTACTTACTTGACATTAACACAGTTTCTTCCATGTATTGTTAGTCAATGCCATATTTTTGCTAAGCTATTTTTGCATTTGCTAAATTGTTATAATGTATTTATTTTCCTACTGGGACTCATCACACACCAACTCAATGCATGTGAGAAAGAGGGGAGACCAGTCAGGTTAAAGCTGTCAATGCATTAGTAGAAGAGTATTTTCTTAGAAATAAAGAAACATAACTATTCACACAGTGTTGAGAGGAACATATAGACAACTCAGGGATGTGTGTTAGTGTAACACACATCACAGGTGCCAATAACAAGCTCCTGCAGGAAGAGTCCAGCTGAACCTCTGCAGAAAGGAAGGAGACTGATCCATCTGCTCTATCCTGTCCCTGCGGCAGACTGATCTATAATAGGGTCCATTAATACTTGAATTTATGTGTTTTTGTTGATGTGATGGGGCTGCACGGTGGCTCAGTGGTTTACACCGTCGCCTCACAGCAAGAAGATCGCCGGTTTGCGTCCCAGTCAGGGCGCTTGGGATCTTTCCGTTTGGAGTTTGCATGTTCTCCCTGTGCAGCGTGGGTTCTCACCGGGTACTCCGGCTTTCTCCCACAGTCCAAAAAACATGTTGAGGTTAATTGACTCCTCTAAATTGCCCATAGGTGTGAATGTGAGTGTGCGTGGTTGTTTGTCTATATGTGCCCTGTGACAGACTGGCGACCTGTCCAGGGTGTCCCCTGCCTTTGCCCAAAGTCGGCTGGGATAGGCTCCAGCCCCCCCGTGACCCTGCAAAAGATAATGGATGGATGGATGAATGGATGGATGGATAGATGGATGGATGTTGATGTGATGTGAAATGTGTTTTCTGTATGTTGGCTTACAATCACCCCAGCAAATGCTTCTGTGATCATGTTGTGACCGCGTTGGGCCATGGCTGGTTGCGTGCCGTGATGCCGACCACTTTGATAGTTTGATTGTTGTCACGACTCACGGAGCATCACAAGAAATCTGGCAAACCAGCAGTCTGCTCGATGATTTCTCTCTGTTTGTGTGTGTGTGTTTTTGGAGCTTGTTAGCATGAAGCTGGCTGTGAGAGACCCACTATCAGTTTGTTGTTAGCAGGGATACATACGTTTGCCAGTTTGGGTCTCATTCATTACACAACACAAGTTAGTACACAAATGCTGCATTTCCACACATCGCTTCTCTTTGGGGTCATAATTATCAGTTATGCACTGCTCACTAGTTTCCTCTATTTTGCACTGGCAAAGAGAAGAGTAGTCTAATCTACTGAGGCCAACTCACACTGGACATTTGACTTGAAATTCTGCCACACAAAATGGGAATTTTGACTTTAATCAAATCATTGCAAATCTTTTTTTTTTTTTGCTCCCATGATGTTACTCTGCATTAAACGGTTCTGATTGTAAAAAAGATATTAAAATATCAGGTCTCATCTGCCTCTGTGTACGTCAGCCTGTCTGCAGGGATAAGATCATCTTCTGATGTGAGTCAATGGGCTCCATATTGATGTATGGTTTAGTTACTGTAGTTCACACAATGTCAGTCTGGATTAGAGCCTCCACTGCTCAACACCCCTCCCGCCCCCGCTTTGAAGCCCTCTTGCTCCACATCCTGCTGGTGCTTTAGCTCACATTTAGCACGTCCCATTTCATTAGTCTCACTCTACCCCTCACCTTGTGGCTCAGCTCGAGCTGCCTCTTCCCCGGCCGTTTCCATTTTCCTCGTCGCTTCTTTGATGTTTGTCCATCACATCAGCCGCCGCTCGCTTTGCGTGCGGGCGAAATGCATGCAGAGCGTGTCCGGGAGCAGGAGTTAATTGTACCGCCGCGATCAGTGAATTCATTTAGTCGTTAAGGGCGCTGCTAATGCTTGGCTCGGAGCGAAGACGAAGACGGTGGCGTACAAGCAGCCTAACGAGATGACCGCCGTGCCAAATGTATAGCTGCGTGCCACTTCTACACCGACACAAAATGCATTGGCTGGTCCAGATGATGACTCAGAGGGAGCACAGAGTGAGGATTTTTTTAAAAAAGAAATTTAAACAGTATTGATTTAAGATTATTCAAATGAACTTCCCACTTGCTGCACATGCTGAAAAGGAGAATATAATTCGCTGGCGAGCCACCAAAGCCGTGATTCCGCCTTGTATTTCGCTTTCATACCGGTGCAACAGTCTTTCTATGGAGAAATAGTCCCTGGCTCTTTCTGCTGGTAACTGCAGAGATCGCTCTATAGCTCCTTCAAAAACACCTCCATTTTCCACCAAATTTCAGGCCTCTGACGTCTCATTACTCTGGATTAACTAGTCACAAGTGCCACCTCTGACAGCACTGAGGGGGCGACAGATGATGGCCTAAGGGTTTATTCATACCCTGTGGCACTATGCTATCTTACCCTGCCAAGGTACTGAGGGATGGAGAGGAGCGGGGCGAACAAGAGAGCTTAACTGGCTGCAGCTGCTTCAAACCTGTTATCAGCTTGACCTCGAGATTCTTGTTTAGAGTGTGTTTTCATTCCCTTTGATTTCTGTCTTTTTTTTTTCTGTTTGCATTTAATGGCAGAGTCATTAGAACAGTTGAAAGGTTGCTTTCTCGGTGCTTAACGTTTCATTCTGCCAAAGTGTAGCATGAAAAAGTGGGAGTGCTCTATCAAGATGAGACACAAGTGAGGAGTAGAATACGGAAGAAAGTGGAGAAACGCATTAAGTCAAAGTCACTGATCAACTTAATATTCATTTGAATTGCTGTAAAGAACTCATTATTGGGAACCTCCTGATAATCAGACAGACACAGTTAGCTGCTGAACATGGACACATATTTCTGTTGAGGAACTGGTGGAGGCCAAAAAAAAGCTGAAAGGAGAGTGAATACTGGACATTCATTTGTCAGTTGACCAGAAACATGACTCTAAATTAACGCTTATGTTGCTCTGCTGGATGTGTAGGTTGTCAACTGTATGCGTACATGTTCATTTAAACCACTCGAAGTTATCCTTACAGCTTGTTTTGCTGCCCCCATGTGGCTGAAAACATTGATTGGTTTAAAGGGGCTCTTTCCCAATTTTACACATCAAAGTCAATTTAATAGGCCCGGGGTGGGGGGTGAGGGTGGGGGGTAGAGGGGTTATAACACAGCCTATGGAAATAGCCACATAGTGTCTTCTGTGGCAGAGGAGATTTGTCAAGTCTAAGAAAATTACTCTAAGAGGCATCACTTGAGTAATTTCAGCTTGTGCTTGCAGGATAACATGTTTTTAATGGAAACCCTGTTTTGCAAAACAAAATTACTGTAAATTGCTGGAGCACTAATTTGATGCATACGTGCAATCAGAATCAAGGCTGAAAGAATATACAGTACACTCTGTACTAAAGTACCATATACACATATTCAGGGACGGGACTGGGACACGATCCAGACTGTGATGGGCAGCTACAGGTAGTGTCACTCCAGCAGCAGCAGCCGTCAGTGGTAATTAGGCCGGTAGGTGGATACATTTCATTATGCCTAGAGAAAGACGGGGCTAAGCCCTATGTTCCCCTGTAATCCCTCCACTGCGCTGCCCATTATGACTCAGCCCCAATCCACTAAACTGAAAGTCATCACTTTTCTCCAGCCACAGCGGATCTGACGAGCCAGGTGCCCCAGGCTTACAGACACCGGGCCTGTCTCTGGTGACTGAAGTCGCCTCAGCACAGACTGAAGTTTCCTCCTCTCAGGCTGAATAGGACTGGAGGGAGCGCAGTTTAGTTCCCCTTGTTTAAAGATAAGATAAGGCTAACGACTGTAATAGCTCCTCAGGGAAATAGATGCTCAGGATAATAGAGATCCACTCTTCCTATCAGTCCAGGTGTACTGGACAGAGCAGAGGCTTTCAGTTGGGGAAGAAAGTGCTGATGAGCTCGGCTTTGTATTACAAGCCACACTAATGACTGCAGTATATCCAACGCAGTAGGGAAATATCACTCCCTACCCCTTTTGATTTTTTTGCTCCCTACCACCACTCATCACTCGCTGTTCATTTAAGTTTTATTCGTTGAAGGAAGAAATGAAAAAGAACCAAAAAAATTCCAAGACAGATGATGAAACTTCAGAGTGGTTTGGAGGAGTGTGTGTGTAAGTGTTTTCTTTCTTCTTTTCAGTCCCAAACTTCTGTGCTCTTTTTTGTTCTTTCTCTTCATGAATCTTTCATGGAGAACAAGGTTCATTCAGCAAAGTCAAACTCTTCCCAACAGTTTTGTGTGGAGACTATCAGGGACACAATAGTGTGCCGGGACAAATCCCAATGGGCCGGCGGACCGTCAAAAAATCCATAGTTTTTACCGGCCCGGTCTGTCTCTTTACCGACCCTCTCTCTGTGTGTGTCATTCAGGAAGTGCATGCGAGCGTGCTGCGTGTGTGTGTCCCTGAGCCCCAGGGCTGAATTTCTTTCCCACTACACCCCTGCAAGGACACAAGATAAAACCAGAAGATGAAAGCATATCCCACTAAATGCCAAAGGGCTTGCAGGGCATTGTGCCCCTGGGAGAGATTTTACCTTTCAGTAGGAAATGTCAGGAGAATTCCAGAAATTCCAGGAAACTACAAGAAATTCCGGGGCGACTCTGACTCACTGCCATTCATCACAGTTTAAAGGCACCATGGGAACTCTTGAGGTGTGTTTGACCATAAAAGTGAATCTGTCGAACAGCATCAAATAACACCATTAGACGTCATCGCTCACATCCTACATATTATGCTATTCTAAAGGGCACCCACACCCAAGGTAATATCCAGTCACAATAATGGTTCCCTCGCTATTATATCAAATGGTGCAAAGGAAGGCAGAGCATTATGGAAAATCATCATTCAAGGGGAGGGATGTCATAGCAATTTGAGATTTCCCTTCAATTACGGACAAAAGACA
Source organism: Centropyge bicolor (assembly GCA_037975185.1). NCBI lineage: Eukaryota > Metazoa > Chordata > Actinopteri > Pomacanthidae > Centropyge > Centropyge bicolor. The sequence goes on along the minus strand of JBBMOC010000032.1, from coordinate 699,926 downwards.
CAAATCACCAGTAATCTGAACCTGATTACAATCATTTTCATCGCGGTCACATCTGGAAACAGCGGTGGTCCATGACAGGTTTGAGCCTCCGAGGGAAATTAAAGCATAGTAGTGGCTTTTTTTTGTCTTTGCATGTTTTTTTTATTAGGCCCTGTCCTTGTCTGTGTTTTGTTTTTGACGCCTTTTTTTCCCACCCCAAAATGTTAGCTGTGGGCAGGAGTGATTATCCCTTCTGCCCACACCTTTTACTTTCAGTAGTCAAAGCCTGTGTGGCACCCTGAAGCTTTAGTACGCCACCAACCAATTTAAATTTTGGCACTAAGATAATTTGTTCTGCGTTTGTACCACAAAAGATCATTGTTGCGCACTGACTTTGACCTTTGAAAGGGCAAATTATTAAGAAAAGGTGGTATTATTTTGCATTCATTTGATGTTGCAGCTACACTCTCTGGCCTGCACAGTTTTTTAAATTAAAAGGTATTTAATTGAATTCAGTTGGGAATACAAAGTGCCAGTGGAACTACAAAGACCTATCTATCTATCTATCTATCTATCTATCTATCTATCTATCTATCTATCTATCTATCTATCTGCATGCACAGCACATTCAGAACATACACAGCAGGTTTAAGCTGCGACCTGCGACATTATTTGACTGTTAAATTTAGAGCATCTCTCTCGGCTCCCTTAGCTCTCCACCCTCCTGTCTCTCCATCATCTCTGGAGAATTGGTGTTCTGCTCCTTGCATCTCTGTCTGATTCTCAGATGAAGCAGTTTACCTTCTGACATTCTACCGGTCGACTCCAGGAAGATGTCGAACCTCCATCTATTTATAGCCTCTCCTACTGTATCTGGATCTTTTTTTTAATAAAAACTTTACGCGATGCTTATAAAGTAGGTTTTGTTCACTCTGAGCAGCTGTTGAAAAGAAGTGGCCTTTCCGAGCGTTTGCAGGAGAAGCAACAAGTGGCATCGTGGGACGTACTTTGTGTGCCATTCTTCATGAATGGTTTTGTGCATCCACCCATCCATCATGATCTCATGAGTGTGTGCGCTGTGAGATTTGTCTGTTCTCTGCCTTACCACCTTAACGTCGGGAACAAATTGGAAAGCCTCTCTCAACAGAAGCTAGGCCAAGTGAAAAGAGCAGAAGTGCTGCCTCCCTGCCCTATTGGATAAACAGTCAGAGTGGAGCACATTAACCTCTGCTTTCTTTTTTAAATATTTCATTCAATTTTTGCATAATATAAAAGGCTAGAATCCAGGTCTAACTAGTAATGACACTTAGATAGAAGTGCTGTCCATTCCTGTGTGTGTGTGCATGTTTGAACGAATCTGTATGTGTGTGTGTGTGTTTGTGTGTTTGTGTGTGCGCATTTGTTCCAAGCAACAACAAATCTAGGTTATTGTGCTCCCAAGCTGCATTTTCAGGCTGCTCACTGTGGACTGAATGTCACCGCTCTGTCTTGCTCCTCTATCTGGCATTTTGTGTCTGCAGTTAATGTCTTGGCAAACAATGTTAGTGTAAAACGTCCTATAGAACAAATACTATGGCCAAACACAACTGGGCTGAAATTCCTTAAATATGACACTCAGCTCTTCCTGAAGAAGTAGCTCATACACAAAAAGGCAAACTCATGTGAAGCAGGCCTCTGTTTGCTTCCTCTCTTCTCTTCTTCTTTTCAAATTGTCTTTGGCACTGTGCAGCACTGCACCACCGGGGACACTGCATTACAAGCTGGGAATGGTAAATCAGACCCTGAACTCAGGGCTGAGCACAATTTCAGGACAAGTAGGCAGCAACATAAAGGCCAAGGTATGGAAGTGTAGTCCATGACTTGTAATTATGTGTTGCTCTCTTTTCTCCTCCAGATCAATAACCCTGACACCTCCCTGGTCCTTTTATTTTAGAAATTTGTAATTTCATCTTGGATCCTTCTTGGTCACCACCAGTGATGAAGGAATTATTTTCTATTTCATTCACTGTATTTACTTACTGTAAGTAAACATATGAATGCCGTACTGTAAAACTACAAGAAAAAATCTTGCTTTAAAATCAAATTTAAAATAAGATTATGTCCATCATTACGCTATTCAGGAAAATACACTTCAAGTATTATGAGTAAAAGTATTCACTGCAGCAAAAGAACCATGATACTGATTACTGTTGTAGCTGGTTTCAGTGTAAATTTTGACAAGAATTATTCATTTCATTTTAGTCTTAGTCACTCACCAAAGACTTGATTTAGTTAAAGTCACATTTTAGTCTTTTAGTTTAGTTTTGTTTTAGTTAAAATGTAGTCAGTGGAAATCAGTTTTAGTTTTAGTCTCATTTTAGTCTTTTGACGAGCTTTGACAGCGTTGTTGTACTGTAATACATTTTTCAAAAGGACATTTGTCATGATTGTAAAAACTATTGTAAACATACCTTTAATTATGTGTTTAGTTATTTAAATTAATGTACCATATTACTCTTGCATAAAAAATATGAATGTCTAAGACTTGTGAGAAAAAGTGCAATCTGTATTTGTCAGGTTACGTAACACTTGTGACGTCCGCAGTGTGGGTCGAATTGTCATTTTGGAGGGTCACGTGATGTAAACATCTCAACAGTGAGCATCATCTTCACGTGCGGCATATCTTTATCTTTGATATCTTTGACACTCGTGTAGTGTGAAAGGCTGCCATACTAAGTCACAAGAAAGAAATAGCAGGGAAGTTGACCACAACATAAGATTTTTTTCGGTTTCCCACTTGGAAAAGAGGTTATGGACAGCAGATTGAGGAAATAAGGAAGAGGCGTCGGATCTCCTGGGTTGCAGCGGTGAGACGGAAGGGCATCACTTTCGACACCAGATCTCCCTTTTTACATAAAGGCAAGTAAGAGAGTTTAGTAATGTTACTGAATATGCTGTGTTTTGCACATAAAGAACTAGTGTTAGTGTTGTCACAGTCCTACGGAGCTACGTTATGTACCGTGTTGTTTACATCCGCGGTACACCCAAAATGGCGCATGGAGGGCGTGTCTGCTGATCAGAACACGTGACTGACAAAGACCGATTGGTTAAAAGGGAAAACAATCAAGGCACTGAGGATGGTTGTAACCCAGATTGTTCGGCTGGCCAGTGTCAGCTTTTTCGTCACGTTTTTACTGGTCAGTTCATAATGAACAGAGGTTTCGTTTTAGTTTTTGTTGTCAGTACTTATTAAATTTATATTCTCGTCACAAATTAGTCACGGAATAAAGGGTCGTCAACGAAAAGTTTTCGTTGACAAAATAAACGCTGGTTGGTTTTTAACCTTTTTATGTATAGGATTATTATTTATTTATATATTTGGTTCTTATTTTCATTATGATTTAATCAATAATTAATTGACTGTTTAGCTTATGATAATTCAGAAAACAGTGAGAAATGCCATCACATTTACTCAGAGCCCAAAGTGACACAATGATTGTTTGTAGTGATGTGTCGGTCGCGAACGAACCGGTACAAAGAGCCGGCTCTTTGAAGTGAACGGCTCGAGCCGATACATGTCATTGAGTGAGCCGTTCTTCCCGCCTCGCTCAAGCGCTGGCAACAATGAGTGATTATACGTAGTGATTGAGTAGTCTCTGCACCAATGGGCGGTCGCTGAGAACCATGACGCAATCAAACTGGGACTCCACACACACACACACACGCGCGCGCAATTCAGTTTGCTGAATGCGAAGTGAGCAACTAGCATGCGATCGGTGGACAGACAGCTCGCAGGAGGAAAACTAACGGTGAGAAAGATTTAAAATGAAAAGAAGCAGTATTTGGTCACACTTCAGTCATGTTGATCATGTGAAGGCAGAATGCTTATTTCAACACACAGTAGGCTATTGTTATTATTACCATGAGGACACATTTGTTAAGACTGTGTGTTTGAATAAAAAGACAAACTAAATGAGAAAAAAACATTGATAAACCCTGGTGCTTTGTAAAACATAAATAATGTGTAGGTTGTTAATTAGTTCTTTGGATGGCGTTAGATTGGCCTATCAATTGATTGCAATTACTTTAAATCAATACTACACAATTAATTGTGTGCCCTGCTAATTTTCCTCCATGGGGCCATGGTAGGATCACGTCGTTGCCAATGCAATGTCACAAGCCAAAATAGTGCAAATTACACTGGGTGGGAACTTATAGGCCTAGATTTAAAAAAGAGCCGTATCAGAGCCAAAAGAGCCGGCTCAGTAAGGTGAGCCGAGCCAAATGTACCGGATCACCAAGAAGAGCCGAAATTCCCATCACTAATTGTTTGGTCCAACCAGTAAAACCTGAAACTGATTAAAAATAATTAAAACGAAAAGGCAAATCCTCACCTACGAGAAGCTGGAAACATCAAATGACTTAAATAGCTATCGAAATAGATGCCGATTAATGTTCTGTCAGCTGACCAATTAATTGATTGAACGTTTCAGTTATACTTGAATATACTGTTTAATTTATGACAAAACATCATATTTTATAAGCACCTCATATGTTTCCTATGCATAAATCTTAATTTGTAAGGTAACCACTGACTTAAACTGTCAAATAAATGCAGTGAAGTAAAAGAAAGTACAGTATTTCCTCCTGATATGTAGTGGAGTCGAGGTAGAAAGTGGCATGAAAAGAAACCAGTATCTCAAATTTGCTCTTAAGTGCAGCACTTGAGTCAATAATCTTAATTAGACTCCGCCACTGGTGAGAAAAGATTTTTACGGCGTGATACTTTAACTGTGATAAAACATTACCACAGTAGCTTTATTACCACCAGTATAATTTCCAGAAATAAACACGGCCATAACTAAGAAGATTGGCAGGCTCTATTGATGCCTCAGATCTGGAAATAGTCACGCTGCATGCTCAATCAATCCTTTCACTTCCTTCTCCCGGCCGACACTGAATAATCATATTCTACATGCTGTCTAATGGAGATTTCTAGTGTGAAAATGCATATATGCTGCCCTGGAAAGGTACTGAGATGTTCTTTACCACTCTGTTATCACTCACACATGATGGCAGATAACTCCCACTTGTGGCTGATTATAAAGTGGCGACCTTTGTGCGAGAGCCTGCTCCTCGTTGGCTTCCAGTCATTTACACAAAAACTCCCATTGAAATTCTTTTCTTTTGGAAACCATTCTGCAAATCTCTGCTCTGTAACCTGCTCTTACAACACATAGAAACAAGTACCATACTTTTCTCTCTTCCACTCCAGCCTGACAAGAGCGAATAACAAAAATCCGCAGAAATGGTCAAATTCATCTAAATTGCAGCCTCAGCTGCCAGCACACACACTTTCTGCCACCTGCAGCAGCTTCTCCAAAAAATGGGCCTGAAGCTTGTTTCACACATTCACATTTCTGTACTTCAGGCTTATTTAGCTCCACTTATTTATACTCATGATTACACTTGTGATTTTTCCATTGTTCATCATTTTCGCATTTAAAAAAAATCAATCCAGCCTGTCAACTACTGTTTTTCTCCATAGCTCACCCTCAATTATCTGGTCGTCCGTAGCAACGAGAGTTAATCAAATCTTAGTGTCCACTTCTGGTAGCATCCAAAAAATACTCTAGTGTCACTCTGAGCGACACCATTATTTGAGTGCGGTCCCACCGTAGCCTGTGTTGAGCTCGGTTAAATCTCAAATGCAATGACTAACATAGTATTGCAAGACCGGCTAATTGCTTTTCACTAAATGGGGCAATGGCTCTTGTTGCTTTATCATTCTAATGCTTTCCTGTAATGTACAGGACATTCATCAGAACGGGCCTGGGCCTGGGTGCACACACATTTGTCCCATGAATGCTTGATAAAAGGCTCTAAGTGAGACTGGCTCAGACTGATTGCATATGCACGACCAGTAATGGTGAATTTACTTAGCCCACAGGGGAGTGCTGCTCCCTGTCTGTGTAATGCTTTGATCACCGCAAGACACCAGCAGCACTGGGCTTGTTCCCTACCTTTCACTCACCCTATGCCACCGGAATATATTAGCATATTGTGCTATAAAAGAGCTGTCGCCTGTAATCTCATGGCTCTGGGTTAACAATGCCTTTAAACAAGTTTGTTTTTCTTTGGTTGCGTGGCAATATTGAGTGTCGGATGAGAGATCTGTCAGCCGGCGTTGTTGCTCTTAATACTGTAGCAGCTTACTGTCATCGGAGCATTGTCGTGATCTAACGCAGCGCAGAGGAGCAAGGTGAATAATTAAGACCTTTTGCCATTTGGCAGACCTTTTGTTACCTTTCATAAAACTTCTCGCAGCCATGTACAGCTGGACTGTAATTATCATACAAAAGGTTGGAGTGCACGCGCCCTTAAACTCATCACATCCACAAACTTGACGTCCATGAAGGGGGCACAGACACTGGCGCGATATGTGAGTCTCAATAATTCATATGTGGGGAAAAAAGATCACCCCAATGTTATTTTATGCTCATAAATATGTGAGTTTTGCAGCATAAAATCTTCCTCTGAATGCACTGCCTTTAGCAATGTCAACTTTGATAGGGTTTGTTTTGAGTGTAGAGGTGTTAGGTCAGCACACAATGACCAGGCATTAACTTAACATTCCTCAGGCTTTGTTTATATCAGGTCCGGTCTTGTTAGTGCGTCTGAGACATTTGTGAGTTCTAAAAAATGTAAAGTTGTGCCCACGTCGTGGGTGCAGAATTTCTTGAATCACATTACTAAAGCGTCCCATTGCAAGAGAAAATACTGTATGTTGAAATGTCAACAACATCAGTCATGAGATGCCGCCTTCAACACTTATAGGATATTGGCCTGATGGCATTTTCATACATGTGTTTGAAAATGCTGGTCTGTGAAGATATGCAAGATTTCACAGGGTTTCATCACAGCCTCACAACTAATGCTTTTGTGCATGTGCTAAATATATTATATTTCACAACGTTTCTCATCTCTACCTCTCAGCAAGAATAATTTGACGCTCAGATGCCCTGATGTTGTTTGCAAGTCAATATTTCAAGCGCTTTAAGTGAGAGGAGTCAATAGCAAATTGGACGTATTCTGGGTTTAATCAAATGCTTTAGTTCAGTGATGACACTGCCCCTGCTGCGAGCCCATCACGCTCACGCCGAGGAGAACACAAAAATATTCACCGCCGCACAGCTCGCTGCGTTTGCACTTGAGGACATTGCCGAATCATACAATTATGGTTTGGATGAGGAATGTCGATAACTGCCTCATACTTGGGCAGAGATGGCTAAGGTCACACCTGTAATCATGTGGGAGCAGCACAGTCCATTGACACAATGATGAGACTCCACAGACAGTCGGGCAGGATTGAGAGGGGGGCTGATTGCTCCTTATTGGAAGATGGAGTCAGGCTGTCATGAATGGTGCTGTCACACAGATAGAGATATGCACCAGTGGTCACATGTTTGCTCAGGTCAGGGCCTGACACCCTGCCAGCAGGGCTTGTCATGGTGGGTTGGAAATACTCAGGGCCATCGTAAACAGGCAACAGTTAGAGACAGTGCATCAACTGAGCGGTGTCTTCAGTGGAAGTGGGAGAAAGTGAACTGATAAAGATAAGATAATGTCTTTATAGTTCCACCTTTGAAAAAAGAACCCATTTTGTTTTTTGTTTGTTTGTAAGTAGTAATATATGACTTTATATAGATGAGTTATAAGCCATTAATTGTTGTTGCCTGATTTGCAAAAATCCTTTTGACTGACTGGACCTGGACTGAAAAGGGCTCCAGGGGATCTGGATTAAAATTCATTCATCCACAATCTTTTAGGCATTTCTCACTCGTTTATTACACAGAGATAGAAAGTACAAGATTTTCACAACCTGGCAACCCAAAGTTTGTTATCATTAAACACTTAATTTTAAAACATTAAAATGATTTATTCCATTAGTTGCAACTTCTAAACCATTATAATGGATATTTTTTTAGTTGTAAAGGCTTCGTCACAGCAACGTGGAAAAAGACAAATATTTCATTTTCAATTTTTCGACCGTTGAGGAAACAGAGCCACATAGTCCAAAATGGAGGACAATATCATAGCCCATTAGTTCTGCTGTACTGTCCACTGTTATTCTACCATCCTCTGTCAGAGTTAGAGCTGATCCACAAAAAGATGAGACAGGTGGCACAAAATATATTAAATAAACTGTGCGAACTGTCCCATTAGCAACTGAACTAACAAGCTTCCTAACGAGCTTGTTAGATTGGAACAAATTTGCCCTTTCATAAACTTTCTATTGAATAAAATGGTGTAGCAGTTAGCTCACTAGGTACTATATTTCACCAACTATAGTCCTGGAGAGATGTCACATGACCAAGTACTTGGATGGATGCCACTGTGCCACTTTTTCAAGTGACTCAAAACAGAGACACACAATAATTATAAGTGTAAAGCTTCAGCTGGGTGTCAAAGTGTTGGACAGCATAGGATTTTTTTTTTCTTTAAAATAATTATCAATAATCAAAAGCATTATTTTATTCAGTTGATAATGAGCAGAAAACAGATGCACTTCAACTTTCGACTCACCTTTAGTAAAGCTTTATGTTTAGGTCTGAACATTACACTGATTGTTACATCCTGTACATTTTCATGTTTAATGAAACACCTTTAATTATAGCAGGTTAATAATGAGAACTGTTGCCCCTGTGGCCTGAAAACAACTCATTCCAATAACATGCCAGATGCACGTCACGCATGTGCAGAAATTTCACATCAGTGCATCATGTGTGTGCAGCTACCTGCTCTGCTGCAGCCTCTCATGTAGATGATTCATTAGATGAAACCCAGGTTTCCACAACGCTTCTCTGACCACTTCACTCCAATTACTAACAAGTGCTCACTTGGAGGTCACCACTATGCCAAACCGCCCCCCACTTGCCATCATTTCAAGAGCCACAGCGGCGCGCTTGTTTTCCTGCAGCTTTCTTTTCTCTGTCCAAGTGTAAACATGCTGAGCCTTTTTTTTGATGCCATTAATGACCCTTCTATGAATAATCCAAGCTCCCATTTTTCCATAATGCTCCCGTGTTTTCCCACTGTAAGTCTAAAGCTGTTACAGAGCTGTTAAATCTCAGTCTCCTACACCCCGAAGCAGCACGTAAGCTGAGGAGCTGAGGAAGAAGCGAGGCCTACTGCCAAACCCATCCAGCGCTCGGCTTCTCCAGTTGGGCTGCACTGGAATCCAGAATCTCTGCTAAAATGTAAATGAGAGCCATTAAAGCAATGAAAAGACATTTGGCTGCATTATTCTAATTACCCTGTCAGATGAGTTCCATAATGTATTTTCAAAATTTGCAAATGATTTGTTTTTGCATACAAACTGGAGCCTATATCATCAAGTCTGTGAAACAGTATTGTTTACCTTTTCTCTGGGGTTGCAGACGGTGCAGAGCTTCATTAATTCAGAGCTTCAGCATATTTGTATTAGTGCAAAAATAGGTGCAATAAGGGAGGGGGACTCATCACAATATCGTTAGTAGGATGTGACTCGGTAATGGTGGATTGGTTTAGTTTATGAGCTTATTAGTGTGTTTGCGTGTGTGTGTGTTGCCTCAAGAGTTTAGACATCAAAGTCCCACAACTCCTGCCACTCAGGTGACAAAAATCGCGGGCCTGATGGGTTCTGTTATAGCAGCTACTGTAGCTTGCTGTGTGAGCACTGGCAGGGAGATGTAATAAAGGATTGCCGGAAGCATGTTCTCTCTCATAATGATCTCTCTCGAAATCACTGCAGCAGTTATTTCGGAAAAGACTTCATTTGTTTATACCTACTCAAATCAAAGTGATCCATAGTAAACCACGGCAGGTGTTAGACGCCTCCAACGAGCCAATGTTGTTTTTTTTTCAAGTGGCTCTTATTTATCACACAGTCATATGAACATGTTTGTCAGCCCATCGAGGACTGCTGGGATACTTAAAAGCTTTACCAGTCAAACAACAGTCCAAATTGTTTAAATATACATCAAGTGCAGCCTGCTTGTTTGTCATTTTTCTTTATCAAAATGCAGTCATGTTCCGCGTTTGCTCGGCGCCTATGCAAAGCCTTTATCTGGCGTGCTAAACTATACTGAGCAAAGGTATGTTCGGCTCAACTGCCTGAGACTAACGAGCATATTTGAGGTGCTGCCGTTTCGCGCGGAAGACCGTCCTCTTTTGATCTGAGCAATAATCTGTCTCTCGGAGTCTGGGAGCTATTTACAGAGGAGATTTATTTCACTGATTCTCTGTGTACAATGAAGCATCTGCTCCTGCCAGCTCAGGTAGAGAAGGGCTGTTTCAGACAGCGGTTCGCTGAATATGTGCTCTCTCCGCTCAAACACAAAGAGGAAAAAAATCTATTAATAGTCCGCCGAGTGTCATCTGTACGCTGCTAGATGTGTGTAATGCTCCTTTCAACGAGTTGAAGTGGGAGGAAAATGTCCATTTATGAGCATATCCCTCCTACATCCTTGTCAGCGTTGCAGTGAAAACACAACAGGAGGAAACTTCTGTCCGTTATCTATCAGCAGCGGACACAACTGTGTTTTCATCTACTCCACTGTGACTACAAATGAAATAAAGGAGCAATGATTGAAAATTTCCGCTGGATTTGTCTTCTGCTTTTTATCTCCCAGCTCCAAAGTGAATTACAACAGCCCTGAGCAGTGTCTGGCAGGCCTTGAGATATTCCCAGGCTGGAACAGTAGAGGTCAAGGTGTGAGAGCAATGCCATAAGCACAACTTGATATTCTGCCGGTGCTCCTTCTCCCACAGGCTTGCTCTCTCACTTCGCTCCATCTCTGCCTGTCTTTCTCTCGCTTTCCTGTTTCTATCCCATGCACATTCTCTCTCTCTCTCTCTCTCTCTCTCTCTCTCTCTCTCTCTCTCTCTCTCTCTCTGTCTGTCTGTCTGTCGCTCCCATTTCTTTTAACACTTCTTGCAACTTCTCTCCTCACATCCTCCTCACAATATATTCTGTATTTAGTATTTAATATTCTGTAGTTAAGCTGTCATTTCTTACCTCAGTTTAGGCCCATTGTGTATATTTACTGGTCACACATTTTATACTTCATATTTTACATTTCATATCCATCCATCCATTATCTACCGCTTACTCCTTTTCAGGGTCGCGGGGGGGCTGGAGCCTATCCCAGCCGACTTCGGGCGAAGGCAGAGGACACCCTGGACAGGTTGCCAGTCTGTCGCAGGGCACACATAGACGAACAACACAGACACACAGACAACCACTCACACTCACATTCACACCTACGGGCAATTTAGGGTAGTCAATTAACCTCAGCATGTTTTTGGACTGTGGGAGGAAGCCGGAGTGAGAACCCACGCTGCACAGGGAGAACATGCAAACTCCACACAGAAAGATCCGGGACGCGAACCGGTGATCTTCTTGCTGTGAGGCGACGGTGCTAACCACTGAGCCACTGTGCAGCCCCATTTCATATCCATACTTGAAATTGTAAATAAGTCATGTAAACTTGTGTATACCTCCTTTTTAGACTGTTATTTGTTCTTAATATATTTACTGCTGCTATCCCCTGTGCTGCTGTGACATGTGAATTTCCCCACTGTGGGACAAATAAAGGCTTATCTCATCTTATCTTATCTTATCTTATCTTATCTTATCTTATCTTATCTTATCTTATCTTATCTTATCCTCCTCAGCTGTCTTGGTCCAGTGGTAGGAGTCAGTGTCAGTGTATGGTTCTGATTCATATTCACATTGATTCATATCAAGGATGCAAACAAGGTTAGGGGTGAAAAAAGATGAGAAAATCATGTGGATGGAGAAATTTTAAATACATCTGGCCTACTCTGATGAGAAAACTTAAAAATTCATTATTTACTCAAACGTTATATCAGTAGGTTAAATAGGCATATAGACATTACACAGAAGACCACTTCACCCCTAAAGCCTGTAAAAGACCAAACAAAATCAAAATCAGCTCATAGTAGTTTTTTTCTGAACTATTTTTGGCTATTTCGTCCTTCTATTGCATTTTGGGAGATGGTAATCGATGACACAGCAAGCAGAAAAAAAGCAGCACATTACGCATTCTCTTCATTCTTTCCTCCTGAAAATAAAACCAGAAAACATCATGTTGTATCATTGAGCACTGCTTTTGTTTCCACTGAGACTGCACTGAGGCAGTTTAGGTTTTAGAAATTAAACATTTATTAAAACTACTACAACTGTGAGACGCGGTGGGACCTAACACGACTTCCAAAACAGCAATCCATAACATCAGAGAGATTACATTTAATGCACCCCCCACCCCTATCTACCCCTGACTGCCATGGGTAGACTTCAGAAATGTAATATAGTGGACTTATAGTGATACTGACAACATATTATCAGAGAGCTGGTTTTGATGTAAAACTGAGGCTGGACATGATCAAAAACACAAAGTCCACAAAACAAATAATCTAGTCTGTAAATGTCTTTTAATTTATGTTTTCTGTCAAATCATCTTTGTGACTTGTTAAAAACTTGTTGGTAAAAACCCACTATGTGTAATTTGTCTGTAATCATGAAACAGAAAATGTCAAAATTCCAAGAAACAATACTGAGGACATGACCTCCGTATCCTGAGTGGAAGTTATGGCCTTGTTTAGTACATGTCACCTTTAGCGTCTCTTGAGATGTATCATCTAATTTCATCTAATAAGGGGAAGAGCTCCCTCGTCAGTTTCCAGTATCACACTGAACTGAAGCAACTGCTCATGTTTTATATTACTTCGGTTCATCTTTTTAATAAGTCTCAATAAATCCCTGTCATTCTAATAATTCACTCTGTAAATAACGTTCCACTCTAAATTAATTTTCCAATTCAACATCCTGATTCAGGAAGCTGCAAATACGATAATAACATTTTCAGTTTAAAGTAATTGTACCTCGAGATAATCAATCAAGAGAACATGAAATAATAAGCAACTCAAGAAGATCACACTGACAAATAAAATATTCTCTGTGAATGACACTTACTGCCAGTGCGTTTGCTTGTGGTTGTCTGTGCGTGGGAGTGATGGTGAGTGTATGTTTGCTTGCAAACAGGCTTGGTGTTTATGGGCTCTGTCCTCAGCCTTCCTCCAGGTAGCACATTCAGTGAGACAGGAAAAGTGCTACTGCTGGACAAATTCCTCCTGCATGCGGCGAGGATCACTGTGCGCACGGACTGAACAAATTGCAGCTCGGAGGTCTCCATCAGACTTATTTTACCAGCATCCTGCAGCGTGGTTACTGTAGAGGAGAGCCGTGACAAAGGATTAAGGGGAGTCAATATCAATTTCTAATGGCTATGGTAAAGAAAAACAGATTACTGGGCCGTGAAGATTTTTCTGATGCTTCTAACAGGGCATTATATACTAATCTAAAGGTATTGAAACATTCTCTGATCTTTTATTTTTGGGTGCATTTTTGCCTTTATTTGATAGTGACAGTGAAGCGGCAGGCCGGAAATGGAGGAGAAACAGGGGTAATGACATGCAACAAAGGTCGGCAGCAGGAATTGAACTGGTGCAGCCATGCGTCATGCGCTGTAACCATTCAGCTACCAAGGTGCTCCGTGTAATTGTTTTTTAAAGTATGTTATATATCAGAGTATAATTTCACCGTTGTTATAGCGATTACTGTTATCAGACATGCACAGCACTGCCTGAGTAAATACCACTGTTCTGCATTCACTCCATTTTAGACCTATTTCAGCCTCTCTTACGGAACAATACTCAATTTCCATTGTGAAACCTGTGAACCAGCGACAGTAAAATGTAATGTCTATTTAATACACGATGAAGTACTTAATCTGTATGTATGTTTACATTTATGTGTGGCCTATTACAAATGTTAGCAACTATTACCAAAACTGAATATTGAATTGTATTAAGCGCAAATTATTTAAATGAAGTACAATTAAAGCTGCATTATTCAATCAAATATTTATTTAAGGGCCACCAGAAAGCCGGATCAAGACATTATTTTCATGCCTACAGGCAAATGGGCTTCACAGAGAAAGTGAATGCACATGCATTGCAGGCCCAGTGGAAAAAAATTGTGCTGGATGAACAGCTCTCATTGGAATAATGCCTTCCATTCATCGTCTATGGGTGACATAAGAGTGGACATTCATGTTTCCCCAACATGTCACTGTTTTTGGAAGGGTGTGACCCTTCCAAAACAGTGGTGTAGCAACAAAAATGTGATCCCTCACTGGCTTCCCACCTGACAGCAAAAGTCAGATTCAAAGGTGCCTTGGGATTTTTTTGCATCTGATTTTCACGTCCCCAGCACATTGCTAACAGATTTTAGGCTGAAAATCCCACATAGTGACATTTTGTTGATTTTGTTATATTGAAACCTTTCATTACTATCTTATGCTAAGTTTCAAAGTCGTATTGAATCACATCACACCGCAGCCTGCCTGATAACTGGGCCATAAGATGCAGGCCGTGTGATGAATTACATGAGGTGCTCTGCAGGAGGACATCGCTGTGCATGTATGCCTTAATAATGCTAATGCGATGCTAATGAAAATGATGATGTGCTCTTCCGGTCACCCAGAGCCTACGTGTGAAGAAAATACAGATTGTGCACAAACACTAGGCAGTATGGTAGAAGCCACACAGTCGCTGCAGCCATCAGCACTCACCTTCTCATGCCACACAACAGCTTTGTGTCTGTGCATATGTTGTGTATTTGATATTTGCCTTTAAAATCTCTATTATACATTTTTATGCAGGCTGTATCAATGATGACTATTGCTCGAGTCAGGAAGGAATAATGCAAGAGTTACTAAAAGCAACCAGTATGGCAGCAGCACTGACAATATTTACATACATACCGAGCTGCCTGCAGTTGGTTTAACACAGGAAACACCAGATTAAACTATCAAAGCTCAGACTCCGATTCTGAAAAGCACAGTTAAGATGCCTGGCACAGAGCGATACTAAATGTAAATCTCGTGCTTTTGGATTTCGCCATCTGTGCAAACCCTCTGACTCCGACAGCGTTCTGTTTACTTTTTGATATCAACAGCAAAACAAAGCAGCACTGGCTTTTCTTCTCAGTACCTGGATATCATTTATTTCACCTGTGCCAGAATGAATGTCAGGGAAATAAAAGAGGAAGCTGGTTTATTCATGACGAGAGTGACAAGGAGCACAGCTTAACCTGAACAAGATGTTAGACAGTTTAGAGCTTTGTCTCATGTAAATGTAGCCAGGGAAGTGTTATGGGTTCAAGTCCAACTATGAAATATTCACACACTTGACTTAGCGTAATGTGCTTTGGACAAATGACTTCTGAGGAGAGTGAATGTAGTGATCTATGTGGCTCCATGTGGGAGGCGTGTCACGCAACACTTTCTTACAATTCTTTTGTCAAATCAAGTTTATTTATATAGTTTCCCCTCTCAAAGTGCCAGCAAGTGTCAAAACTACACCTGCAGCCCTCAGTGAAAACAAGGGAAAACCTCATCAGGTAGAAAAGTAGGAATCTTAAGCAAGTCAAAAGGAGGACAGCTGTGCAGAGAGACAAACAACAAAACTTTGACCAAAGGCACCACTGACACTATTATCGTCAAGGTCAATATCACAATGTCATGTCAAAATGTTATAAACAACAAGGCAAATTAGCTTTAAAGGGAAGAGGAGGTGGGGGGAAACATTTAGTTACCATCATAGAAAAAACATTGTTAACAGATTTGCCATACTTAAATATATGTATTTATTATATACATGCTGATAAGGAGGCTAAACCTGTACATGTGATTTTGGGTGATTTGTGTTTTTATGTCACACTGAGAGCTGCTATGAAATACATTAAATTATGAATCGTTTGTGAAAGTAAAAACTTAGTTCATATTGTTTCCCAAAGCAAGCAGTGGGCGGTAGCTCAGGAATCATATATCATATAATTTCTACAGAAACGTCATATTTTGACATATGACTGTTGCAGTGACTTCAGGAAGTCAGTGGGGAGGGATGAATAAAGGTCTATCTCAATTTATCTTAAAACTGTTATAAAAGAATATGGAAGAATATGTAAACCTGATATAAACTAGATGATATTTCCATCTCTAAATCCACTTCCTGGAAATGTTCCTGGATAAGAGACTGGATGAACACCAGAAACAAACAATATCAGCTGTCACCATCATCCAACAAGCCTAACGGCGGCTGCGCATCCCATCTCTCTGTGAAGGCCATGATATGTGGCTGAAAGCTCCAGAAATCAGTTCAGTTAGTGATACTTGTCAAAGCATGGTAGAATAATTCATCAGGCACACAGCAGACTTGCATCAGTATTTTAGACCATATAGCTGCACCAGTGAGTTGGGTAAGGTCTATCATTTTCATCATGGCTCTTTAAAGAAACCAAACAATTCAGGTAAATTTCACAATAAATCTCATTAACCCTGGCTGTTAAGGAACCACACTTAAACATCTTGCTTGTGAAAATGTTACCTTTTGTCACCTGTAATTGCTTTTCCACTTCAGTTTCTTTTATCATATAGTGCATGGAAGCCTTGTTTTGTGTAGAGTTGATGAACTCCACTCAGAATGAATGCTTCAAATATCCTGCAGTATGAAATCAGAATACAGCTGCTAACGCTATTAAAACCTGCCTCTGTCCTATAGACAAAAGGATCATTTGTCTGTCACATTCAACAGGATACATTTCCCTGCTTCCTTTTATTATGGGATGCCCAGCTTCACATCAGTTATTATATACATACAAAGCAGGAGGTGATTTACTTCTACATTATACCTTCACTTGTTATGAATATAATTAATAATTCTTCCATTTGAGCCCATCTATTTAACACGAACTTGACTGAATTACTTTGGGAAGCCAAAGCCATTTTATTGTCTTTATTGCTTCCTAGTTCATAGCACATTCTGCTCGAAGCCATTACATCCAATTTCCACCCTGATGATTATTATGTATGTAGTAGATACTAATAGAATAATGGAGGTAGAATAGGAGAGAGCAGGCTTAATTAGAAAGCAGTGGGTCATCTTGTTTGCTCAAAGGAGGATGCGGAGGGAATTACCTGGCCCACAGACGGACGAGGGAAGAGGAATGCAGGAATGTGATATAAATGTGGGGAGATGAAAGAGAGGAAGAAATAAAGAGAGAGAGACTTGAGAGCTGAAGTAGGACGGAGGCTGAAAAAGCGAGAGAACGGCGACAGGAGAGAGGAAAGAGAAAAATGAGACTTGTTTCATTTTGAAATGATGGAATGTGTTCCCGCCCCAGAGCTCTGTTCAATAAGCCGCCTTCTGTTGTCGAGCTCTGGAGGAGACGGGGAGGGAGGAGAAGAAAGGGAAAGAGAAAGGAAGAGGGAGCGAAATGGCCATGCTTATGAGAGTGTGTGTGTGTGTGTGTGTGTGTGTGTGTGTGTGTGTGTGTGTGTGTGTGGGGAGTGTGCGCATCCAAACCATAATTCCATAAAGAGCATTAGTCCGCCTACTCTGCTGCCTTAAATGCTGTTCGCTCATTCCACTGCATGACTAATTATGATCAAAGAAAGATTAACACACAGATCTCTACAGTCATACATAGAAAAAAAGCCTTATATGCTGATGATGTTCTGTTATTCAAGCCAACTGTTTCTGTTTTTGTTCCTAATCAATTAATAAAAAAAACTTTGGTTTATTTTTGGGATAGAAATGATCCAGTGCCTCTCAGGAGATAAAGGCACTCCAATGATAGATCTTAAGGCTGGAGACAGATTTTAAAGTATCATGTTACAAGAGCAACACATAGAAACAATCAATCTTCACTAAGCAGCTCTTTAAAGGGATGCATCATGTTTTTCTTGCTCATCCATGCAGATAAGTTTGGTTTCATGTGCCAGAGTTGTGAGATGTCCACCTGCCTCCACCACAATACAATGACAGCAAATTTTATTTGTGGTGATCAAAGCATCGAAGAAAAACTCTTGTTTTATTGGAGAAATAATGTGACATCAAAAAAGAATGGGCCACATATCATAGACATAATGGGCATACTGCACATACGAAAAACAACATGGAGCAGTTACAATGATGTATGTGATGCTGTGATGTTGAAGAGTGTGGAAGCAGCGATTAGATTAGTGTGTGTGGGCAATGTGTGTGTGTTTGTAATAGAGGCAGTGATATGTGTGTTTAGTGACAGGTTGGTGTGTGAAGTGAGGTGTATAGCATGTTTGGTGGGGAGAAAGAAAAAGCCACATTGTTATGTTATAGCAATTTTAAAAATGTATGATCTTAAAGCAATATTATAATAGTAATATAAAATTTTTATAATATTTTGAAATATCCTGTTGTGGGACTAATAAAGGAATATCTTATTTTATATTATAATAATATAATCAAATTTTATTTTCAGTTTCAAATAAGATTTAATTTCCCGTTTTAGTTTCCTTTTCCTGAATCCATTCTACACAAAGGTTGGAAGCAGAATGTTCTCACGCTGGAAAAGTGGCAACATTAAGAGCACTCCAAACAGTAAATGTGCATGTTAAAAGAAACAAACAAAGGGACACGGAGGAGCTTCTCACAGCGAAAAAAAAAAAAAAAGACACTAATTGTGGATGTTGGTGAAACAGCTCCAATAAGACCCTGGAAAGCAAAAAAAAACAAACAAAAAAAACCAACTGTTAGATCTTTGGAAAAACAAACCAACAGCAATGCAAACAGCTTTCTCTTTGTTAACTTTAATTGGCAGTGGCACAGTTTGACTGACTTCTTGCAGCGCGTGAATTGTATGAATAAATATTGTGATTTCTTGTGTGCTCACTGCAAAAACAGTTGATTATAAAGACTAGTGCTTACTCTGTTCAATTAGTCTGTTGTTAAGTATTAGGACACAGTTCAATCCTTCTGCTCACTCTGGATAATCCACAAACCATGCAGTCAAAATATTTTTAATAGGAACTATTACTTTGGTACAATGTAATTTTTAATACAATTTTTAAAGCCCTGCACACCCACACAGTTTGTTTTTACTACATGTGGTTGATTAGACAACTCAGACTGAAGTTGGGCGGAGGTCACACAAGTACATAAACCAATCAATATTAAAGCTGAAACTCTAAAGGTGCAGTCAGACTGATGTTATCCATGGGAAATGTACCTGCACGGTGTGGCCAAAAGCAAATGGAACAAGCATCCATGTAGTTGTAAATTATACACTCAGATATCAGTTAAGCACAATTTTCACCCACTGATAAAGAAGAGATCCTTTCAGGCAAAATAGACCACCCGCTCCTTAGTGCCTTTAAAGCTAGACTAGGCAGACTAAATGTATAGATCAATGCAGGGGTCTCCTGATAATTCTCCAGAATGACAGCGCTATTATCAGATTAACATCCCAGGAAATATGGAGTATGATGGTACAGAGATTGGCTCTCTTGACAGATCTGTGTGTACATTTACATTTTTCGCAGAAGCCGTTTTGACATGTCACAGTAGGAAAATCACAGGTATGAATAATAAAGTGAACAATGGCTGAATCCCTGTTTAAGAGCGTCAGTGTAAGGCTCCTGGTTTTGTTTATGCTGGCTTAGTGGGACACTTGAACAGAACAGCCATCATTAATGTTATTAGTAACATCTGTGCTTTCCCTGCTATGACAAGTCAAACGGCTGCTGTGAAATAGGCCATTTAGTTCGGAAATGTGTGCATATTATCTCTAGAGAATCTCACTGTGTGGCAAAGAATTTGTCATTATATTATAAAGTAATGCACATGTGTGGGTGACGCTCTGCACATTTCTTGCCAATGGTTTCTCACAATCCCACTACATCCTTCCTCTCAGTGAGATATAGACCCTGATTAACCATGCTGGTTCAAGATTGCAGACTCCAAGTCGTGCATTATGCATTGTAACGTTTAAGTAGTCTGAAATGTAGCGGCTATAAATGGCAGCTCCAGCTGCTGGATCCACCGCCGCTTCAACCCTTCGCCGAGGTCACAGCTCGGCTCTGCGGGCCATCGCGCCTAATTGTAACTGCACCATTTGCTCCCTCGGCCCAGTACCTACACCTCCCTTTAAACCCCGTTCTCCCATCTTGTCTCAATTCATCTCCACATGCATCAACAAATCTTTGCAGACAGGAGAGGTGCCCGCTGCCTTTAAAATAGCAGCTCTGAGTTCAATCCTGGGGAAATCTAACCTCAATCAAGGCTCTTGCTCACACCACACAGACCCATCCCCAACCCGCTGTTTCCCACCTAAATGTTACAGCGTGCTGCTCCAGTCACAGCTGTCCAAAAATGAACTTGATAAAACATTTCAGCTGCTATCACTTCACAGCAGCACAGAAAGCCTCGTGAATGAAGCTTTTCCACGGCTGACTAATGGCAGCCGGCTCAGCTTCGAGTCTCTTTTTTCATTTCATTACAGACCATAATATTTTCCTCCATGAATGTGTTCAGAGATGGTTTTCACTTTTCTCCGGCATGCACAGTTATTTAGATATTATTTCGAGCAATATGTATGCGTGGATGTGTTTTTGTTCGCAGTCATTGCAGAGAGTGGGAATTTCACAACTTGTTAGATGTAGCGCAGGATTTGAGAGGCACAGTTATGAATGTGAGGTGTAAGTTGTGTTTCCGTGAGACTCTTTTTTTTCCTCCTCTGGCTCACATTTTTGCTGTTGCATGCGCTCATACTGTACAGCACTTTGCACCAATGCAAATTCTGCTGTAAACATACCCAGATGTTTTGCCACAGATACACATTTTATTGTATGAATGCGAAGGGGTTTTTACAACTGAAACACATTCACGACTGACAGGATTTACTGGTTGAATTAGTTCGACAGAGGCGGGAGAATAAAAATGAAAAATGGAATACACAATTTCCCATGATCCGCAGAGGTGTTATGAGACAATCATATACGGGACCTCTGTCACGCTACGCACAGGAACGTATCTATTTACAGCTGCCTCGGTCCAAAGACAACATAAAAGTGACACAATATGCAGTATATATATTGTGCAGCTTCTTCTCTTGTTTGAAAAACCCGTCAGATCCAACCTCAGAAGTTATCACTCTGTGAGTCAAACACTCCGTCAAACTGCTGTTGACTTCATGCACTGCAGACACATTATAACAGAACACACTGAGAATGAGCGTGGACTCTTTCTGACAAAATTATAAATGTCTGTTAGTCACCAGTGTGCTCAGTTATGATGTGGCAAACACAAACAATATGAAAAGATTAGCATTTTAATGCTTTTTAAAAATGAGTTATCTTAGTGTTTTTCCTAAAACTGTTTCTCACTGTCGTTTGACTCAGACAGTCTTTTTTTGTTTTGTTTTTTTCATCTGGTGACATCTCTGCGATGTCTTGTGTGTAGGAATGATGGGAGTGTTTCATTTCCTTTGTTAAACAATATTTATTCACAGCGATGGGACAACAAAGAGGAAATTCAAAGAGGAGGCGAAAGGAATTGTGTATTGATATTCAGGCAGACGCGGACGCTCAACGGCGAGGGGCGCAACTAGATGGAGACATGATGCTAAATAACAACAGCAGTCAGCAAAACACAGTAAATACAGGGAAGGGAAAAGAAATGAGATGACAGAGAAAAAAAAAACTAGACGCCATCTCTTGGTTTCTGTTAGTGTCTGTCTCTCACTTTTCTGTGAGATTTGAGAGAATCTTTGAGGAAGCACAACAGAAGCTAAAAGCACAGAACAAGGCAGCCAAGAGTGATCGTCAACAGGAGATAAGCTGACTTAGGACAACAATGGAAGGTTGTGCGGATGTGAAAGACATCCAGAGTGGGGATATTTCCAACAGCTGCTCCAGAGATGATTCTTTCTTTTTTTTTTTCTTTTTTTTTTTTTTTCTTAAGTTAAGGTGGTTTTTGCTCATTCCACTCACTGGGCACCACAGGCAGGAATACAACCCCCGAAACTGTCAAATTCAGCAAAATTATCTGTGAAACCTGTTCTGTGTATGCTGCGTCATGCCTTTCACTGACCCAATCAGGCACGAATAATTGCTTCACAATCTCACTCTCTCTCAGACTCACACTCGTAAATGCTCTCCTCACTTTCTTTTCAGATAAACTTTGCAGGATAATTCTTCCAGCAGCCTTGTTTTCAATTTCTCTATTTAGCTGTCAAATCAATCTCATCCTATGTGTGCTCTCATAACGGTGACATTTTACTTCCTGTACTGTGTATAATTCTAGTCTTTCCTGATTTGCTTCTGCAAGTTAAGCAACTATTCATTTGCTGTTTCTTCGTAGCCAGGAAGGAAAGAGCTGGACTCAATGATGCTGACTCCATGAACTTCTCTTCCCTGGTGCTGGGAAGTTTCCACTATTTGACACGGATAAAGGTGAAATCCAAATCAAATATATCAGGCAGCTCCACACAGGTATTTATTCATCAAACACAACAAGTAATTGGTCTTTTAAAGGGCAATCACAGTGGGAGCGTGGGGATCAGGTCTTGATTGCTGCAATTTGGTATTTAGGCAAAGGCAAAACGAAAAATGCACACATTTAAGAGTAGCCGGTTAAATTGCATTAAAATGGAATTCAATCACATTCCACAATCAATGTGCACTCTATTTCAGCACAACCAAAAACAATCCCAGCTGCATACCTGTTATACCTTCGATTGATTGTGATTGTGATTCTGTGCAGTGAGTGTAATCTTAGATTCAGGACTGCCATAATAATGTCCTTAAACAAAAGGTAATTTTACAAGTTTCCCATCAGAGGAAGGGAGGGAGGGTTATGAAGTGTGTCTTTCCCTGCAAGAGCCCAAAGGGTCCAGCTTTGCATTTGTTAAGTTTGCTTTCTTCTTCACGTGAAGATCTGGGAATTGAATGTATGTCACCCTTGGTAAAAATATAATCTTAATATCAACATGTTAGATGCAAATGTGATTCTTTCTTTTCCCAAAAATAACATCTTTGAATTGCAATTTTCCATGCAATAAACAGATATACAGTACACAAACAGGTGTTTATGTTCAAAGCCATATGGGGAGAACAGAATAAATGACTCCACACTTACCATTTTATGCTAATACAGCAAAATAAATGTGCATTCGCTTCAGACACTAACTGCTGTGTGTAATTACGGTTGCTGGGCATCCATGGAAACTAACACAAAACATGAATTTAAAGCAGTTTTAGAAGTATGACCAATTTGTTTGGCACAATTTGCCCCAGGGTAGGCGTAAGTATGAGGCAACATGCATCCTATGGAAGCAAGATGAAAGACTCTCTCATAAAACAGGAAAAAAAAAATAGATGCAGGTTGCAGAGCGTCAGATCTTTTTCTCGTCTCTTTTGGCTGTTTCACCAGAACATGTTCAGCTGCCACCTGTTGGATTTCAGGCACAGATGATTTGTATCTGGTCCCAGTTTTATGTTCTAAATGTACCTAACTTACAGCAACATAATCTGCAGGAAAACAAGGTGCAGCTTGACTCAACAGGTTTGTGTTGTGTACAGTAGTATATGTATATATCTGATAATAGATCAGGGGAACCGATCCCTCGCCTCTGATTGGATCGTCATGCATCTGCTCCGCGACTTGTGAGAACACCGCTTGAGCAAACATTTGCTAATTTAAGTTCATTTCATTAGAATACAAAATATATTGCATAACATTAGAAACTGCTTCATACAGCAAATCCACTCCAGAATTAGCTAATTAATTCATATTGTATATAATACTAAAGTCTCTCATGTATCTAATTCCATTTCGATGCATAATTGTGATATCATTACCCGACATCTGACACAGCAGAAACAAAACGGTCTGGCCTATAATACCTCTTTTACTTCATTTTCTATGTGCTCTCTTCTATTAGAGATGCAGGAAATTTGTGATCACCTTAACGTCCTTGTGTAGATATAAGTAGTGAGTCATCTAAACCACCATCTCAACCCAATCTTCAGCTCTGTTCAGCTCTGTTAAACCATCTTCTGAACAAAATGGGATTCATTTTCAATAGTATTTTTTTTTTGTTTTTTACATTTTTCCCCTACACCACAATCTGATTTTTGTATTCTTTTATTATTTATTAACCACCTACATAACATGACATCCATATAAATTATAAGTTGCCTACACAATAATAGTTCGAAGTATCGTTTTGCTCTGCCAAAAAACTGTTGTGAGCAGCCGTCTTGGAGTCAGAGGTTTCAAAGTCATACTGCTCATAGAAAAAAAAGACCCTTATCTTCTCGCACAGACTGTGAAATCATTGATGTTTTGTTCCTCGTTCCTTTATCATAAAATCCAAACTTTGCCTGATCAGCATATTAACCCGCTTTTTGACCACTTCACCTTCATTTCATGGCACATAAATTTGTTACCCATGGATACGTAAACTTTTAATTCCATCTAACGAACAAATCTGGTGAGCAGAGTTATTAATGATCAAAATAAGCTGATGCAATATCGCCCCATGTTTCTTGCTGAAGGCGAAGAAACATATTTTTATGGTGTAATTTATCTGAGCTATTGATTATTTTCATTCCTGCTTGAGAATGCACAGTAGCTAAGTCGCAGTGAGCACAAAGACATGTGAGGGATGGAATTAGCTCGAGAGCAGTACAGTTTGGTAGATGCTATGCAAAGCTGCAGTGCCACCAGGATACCCTTGAACCATCATTTAACACAGGAAGTTCTTAGAGCCTGAGCCCCAGGTAAGTCATTGACCTACAGAGAATGTAGCGAGCTGCTCTGACAGACATGCATTTCACCTTGGGAGCAACAGTAAGTGCAAGAGGAACTGCTAAGCTGCTTAGTAGGATACTTGATTTGCCTCAGCCTTGCACCATACTCTGCAAAAAGTAATGCTAGCTCTCACAAAAATAAAACCGGTAATCTGCCTCTCTTTGCACATGAACCCAGCGTGCTCAGGCAAGCGGCACATCATGTTCTACAAACTTGAAGAAACACAGACTCTATTTTAACACAATCCAAATGGGCGATTTTCTCCTCGGCTGGGATGAGAATTTGGTAATATGGGTAAAGGCATTTAAAAAAAAAAAAACTCCTCTTGCTGAGTGTTGCTTACAGTTGAGTCATAAATTGCCCCTCAAAATGTCGTGTGTACAGCGCTGCCTTAAAGGTGCTGGTTAAGCTGAGCAACACTTTAGTCAGTGTAGGTAAGTCTGCTATTTCACACTGTGATTAGCCTTAGCTGTCATGAATGCCAGATTATGTTGTGGACTGTCAGAAAACCTCTCACTCAATAACCCCAGCACATTTTAATACCACCAGCACATTTACAAGCCTCCCCTCCTCACTTACAATCAAACACAACATTTTTTTCCCCCTGGAAAAAAAAAGGTGTTTAACTGGGTTTTTTTTCCTCCACTGTGGAGTGAATCAAATAGCTAGCGTTTGCTTATTCTCTCCTCCTCTCTCTCAATCAGCAATTTTTCCCTTTGATCTTTTATTCATATGATTAAGTCTGTGTATCACCAGACGGTTCATTCTACATTTCAATATATGATGAGAGCATCTTTGAAGTTGAATATGCCGCAGTGGAGCCACTTTGGCCAACAACTTTTTTTTTTTTTTTCTGTCCATCGTTTCACTAATTATTGCTGTAATGGAAACACGTTTCATCTTGATAATTACCCCTTTTAAATTGTTTGACCTTAAGTGTAAAGACGCACAAATAGACGCCTGTGCTGTTTGTGGAGCATTCACTTATATTTTTTTCACAAATATTTTCCATCTTAAAAGAAAAAAATAAAAAGCTTCCAGGCCCATATATTGGCTATGGTTTGTGTCACCCAAAATAAGCCATCTCTTTCATAAACACATTTATTTGTTATCCAGTTAGATTGTATCTTCTCTTTTCTCAAATCTATTTTTTCCGCCCGCTTATTAGAATGTTTTACCCTTGCTCCTCTCCTCTGTCTCTTTCCCTGTTTTTTTTCAGTGCCAACAACCTCGATTCATCCTCGCTCTGCCCTCCTTTTCGCCTGTTTGTCCTTCCCTGTCTCTCCCCTCACTCTCTTCAAGCTCGCATCGGTTTCCATTTCTCGTCTTTATGCTGGCCACCATCCGTCAATCGATACCTTTAACCCCTGTTTTCTTCAACTCTTTGTTACCCCTCCACCCTTTTTCCCCTCCTTCTCTGTCTGTCTCTACTATTTCACACCTTTTTTTTCTCTGAAGATAAAAGGATTAAGAATATTTCATGTCAGATGTGTGAACAAAGCGTGCGAGCAGGCTCAGTCCGCAGAGATCTGATTGAAACCTACATAGGACCTAATGAGCGAAAGATGGCAGGGTGGTGAACCCACACGTAGTAACAAGGTAAAGGTGGTGAGATTTGGGGGGGAAAAAAGAGGAGGGTGAGATGAAACAGAGAAAGTGTGTGTATCCACGTGTGAGCTATAGGTCATGCAGGGGAGAAATGAGTCTGAGTAAAATCACTAACTAGGTGCACACATAAATGGATCATGAATGGTTTTGATGTCGCTTTTTATCCATATTTACTCAGACTGAACCATTTGCTATGACTCATGGCTCAGAGTGTTGCCCTGAGCTAAAGTGCTAGCATCGGGCTGACGATGATCTTGCCAGGCGTGCCAGTGAAACTGTCAATGCATATTCTTGTCAGTGCGCCACCATGTAACCTGCTACAGGATGAGGTGCGATGGTGTGCTTTTTGTCGCAATTGTAAGATCCGTGTCCTATCACATTGCACAATTGATTCTGGATAAAGGGCCCGTCTCTGTTTCAAACCTCTTGTCTTATTCTTTTTTACAGTCATTATTCACTGATGAGCTATTATCTCCAAGCAATGAAATGGGCAAAAGATTAACCACACTAAGGTGGCTGAATTTATTAGAGCATAAAATAGTGCGTTCAATAGTTGTCACATGAACAACTTGGAAAAAAAAAACCATACTAGTAAATTTGTTTCGACTCCATAAGCTTCAAAGTTTTATTTCTCACATGTTTTTCATGCCCCAAATGCCCTTCATCGCACATTAGTCCACCTCCTCCTGTCTTACTCACATGCACAGACATCTCCCCTCTACCCCTCTCACCTGTACACACATTCCCCCGTGCCCCCTCGGGTGCTGTAGGTAGCAGACCCAGAGCAATGGAGCAGCAGAACCCAGCAGTGGATTAGCAGTGTGCGAGAGAGGCCGGATTCAGACACATTCCTCTGGGGAAGTGGAGCTAATCCGACCCCAGTGCTTACTCTATCAACCCCCTACCAGCTGCACTTTGCCCCTGCACACAAACAGACACACACACTTAAACAAACTATAACTCAGGCGTGAAGATTTCAACTTAGATGCCGACATCGCTGCACGCCTGTGTGCTACCGGCATGCACACACGTTTTAGTGTACATCCCTGAAGGGCACACGTGTTCCATACACAGTAAGAGTCTGACACTTTTATTCACACATGTGCACACGCTCCCGCATACCATACACGGTATGCATACGCAAATTCACCTGCTGTCTTCACCTGTCTAAACCCCCCCGACAAGGTATCCTCAGGGACGACAGGAGACCCCTGGCCCCCGTGTGACATGAAAACCTTCTCATGTGTCAGTCCTCATACATGGCCGCGGTTAATCAGAACATGCTGCCCACATTCACAAGTACAACAGCCTGAGCCCCTGAGGGGAAAACAGAGTCGATGCAGTCTGACTGGCTGTTCAGTTGGCTGGCTGATTATCTGGCTGGTTAGCCGACTGGTTCCACTGTTCTCGCTGCAGCAGCCAACACGTTAAAATGCATTCAACAAATGAATTCCTATCAGCACGAGCTAAAGCGTGCAAATGTTTGCACAAACATGCCCCCCCCCCCCCAACACACACACACACACACACACACACAATGCAAAACCATGCTTGCACACATGTATGCATGTGCAGGAGTATATATATATTCAATTTAGCATGCATGGACTGGCAATACATAGACGTGAGCACACACACACACACACACATGGATGCACATAGACAACAACAGGAGGATCAGGCAAGTGGCAGTCTGATTGCTCATCAAGCAGCAAGAGAGAGCT
The DNA here is from genome assembly GCA_037975185.1 of Centropyge bicolor. NCBI lineage: Eukaryota > Metazoa > Chordata > Actinopteri > Pomacanthidae > Centropyge > Centropyge bicolor. The sequence goes on along the minus strand of JBBMOC010000032.1, from coordinate 671,877 downwards.
GGCGAGAAGCATCAATACAACTGAAGCCCACTCTCCTGGGCCCACCTGTCGATTACAGTGGTAAAGACAAGCTACCTGGTGCCTCAATCCATTCCCAGCAGCTTCCACCGGGCCTGCATACACCTGAAGAATTCTGATGCCAGGAGGGAATAAGGGACCTTCCACTTCACATCGGCAGATACGCAATGGTTTGCCTCTGCTGCATAAACCATTGAGATAAACAACTCTACAGAGGAATAGAGCGGGGGATACAAATCTATCGCTCATGTGGTAGCGACTCAGTTTGTAAGGGCAGAACGAGATAGATTAATATCAAGCTGTCCACAGAAACATGTAAAATGAGATTTCCACAAAGAGCTACAATACATTTCATTGAGCCGGCAAAGACACTATAAATACAGAATAAAATGCAATTCACAAAATACAAAGCCCATAAAGCGCCGCGCCTGTTTACCGCACGAAAATACCAAATACATTTCAACACATTACAGTTATAAATGTGATATTTATCATCATTTCGCCTCGGGAGTTGAATTATGTTTTCTGAATATTTGGCGAAAGGACAACAATCCCATTGCCCTCTGCCGCCTCTTAATGAGACGAGATTGGAGCAGGATCAAGCTGTTTTCTCCCATTTATTCTCCCAAGGGAGAGCAGGGGTGGGGGTGGGAGGTTTTTGGCCTGTGTAGTCGACTAACCTTGGACCCAGAACAGAAACATGCAAAAAAAAAAGGATGATAATGTGGAAAGCAGATCTTCGCTTTGGAGGTGAATTTTTAGGTAAGAAGCTAAACATCTTTTCAAATAGTCAACAAACCGTTTGAAATACAATTAATAGTAATTCATTTTGATGCGCCTTATTTTTCTGGTGGTGAAATGATGAAAGCACCAGTCAGTTTCCTTCCTAAAGTGGCTGCAATTAGAGTCAGACAGTGCATTAAAGTTTCAGGACCATGGACAGCTCTCGTACTGTAAATGACTGGAAAACACCCATTTTGGCTTCACCTCAAATACAAAGACAGGCTCACGGTTAATTTATTAGCCTTCTATATGAACTTACCCTGCTGACTTCACGCTCATAAATCTCGCCAATACTAGGGCACAAGATATTGATTCCTATGGAGGTCATTGCAGGTGCAATTATTAAGTGGGCAATATTCAATCCTGAAGCTATGCACATAATTGATTTAAACCTCATCTGAACTGGAGGCTCTGTCTCTCTCTCTCTCTCTCTCAAAATTGAATGTGTTGAACTGTTCAGGGCTCTAAGAATCCAGATGTTGATGTAAAAAGGAAGCAGAGCCATCAGAATCAACAGCTTCTGAAGAATCTGAATGTGTTACGGACCGGATGATGTTCATTCCACGTGCAATCACAGCCTCTCACTTCACCACCACCACCCCTCCTCCCTCCCTCCCTCCCTCCCTTCTCTTTTCCTCTCCATTTCAAAGCACAGGTCGGTGACTCTTCCAAAGCTAGATGGCAGAAGAGCCCCACTGCAGCTGAGCTGAAGCTTTGCGCCGTCATCATCCCATCTTTGCATTGCAAATTGCCCAGTCCCATCACTCCCAATAACGGCTGCACTCCATCTCCAAAATGAAAATCAGAGTTATGGTGGGATTGCCTAGCAGGCGAATTCTCTTTCATCAGCTTTCGGGACGGGATGCTGCTGCCTGTCTGAGTCTCACCTAACACCCACCCCCCCTCCACATACACCCCCCCACCCCCCACCTCCACCTCCCCTCCTTCATGCACACATAAACCACATGCTGTCATTAACAGGAGTTCATGCCTCTCTCAGGATTTACATTCTTCCCATAAAGATCTCCCTGTGCCACCCACACCTCCACTGTTCCAGCTGCATGATTTGTGACCCACACACCAGCCACATCATACTTACACAGGACGCCTCTCTCTCTCACCTCCTCCTCCTCCACCACCTTCTCTCTCTCTCTCTCTCTCTCTCTCTCTCTCTCTCTCTCTCTCACTCTGCGTGGCTCAATTGCAGATCCATAAAGGCAGCATTCAAATAGTAGCCTCCACTCTCTCTCTCTCGCTCTCTCTCTCTCTCTTTTCCTTCCTTCACAGGGATTTTTAAAACAAGGGGATGATGTTGAGGAGCTCACCGGCAGAGACCCCCACACTTGATGCCCCTCTCAGCAGAGATGGTTGAGCCCTGGTCCAGGTTGCTGTGGTCCTATCCTAAAATCCAGTCCTGCTCACTTCTCCTCTCCCATCAGCTGACATAAGGCGGCGGGCGGCTCTGCCTGATTCTCCTCTGAGGAGGCAAAGAAAAAAAAGGGGGGAACCTAGAGACAGCAAAGAGACAAGAAGCAAGACTGTAAGGTTGCATGTGTTAGTTGTGATCATGAAGGGGATTTACAGAGACGGATACTACGACGGATCTATTGAACTGCGGGACATTTTCAACAGGAGATGCGTTCAATGTGGCCGAGGGGACTTCGGTCAAGGCAGAGCGATGAGGATAAGGACGGGATTTGTTTTTTGGAACCTCGTCTTTTCTCTCATGTTCACTTGTGTGAAAGGTACCGAGCCACTGCAGCAATCCTCTTGGTGTTTTGTGTGATGCGTGCGCGTGTGCGTGCGTGCGTGTGCGCGAGAGAAATCAAAAGCTTTAACATTACAGACGTGCGCAAGAGGAAAAAAAAAAACAGGCAGCCGAGGTTTTTTTTTTTTACTGGATGGAGTTTGAAGGGGACGCATTTCTCCAGTGTTTGCGCTGAATGCAGGCTTTGACTGAGTCCCTCAATAGATATTCCACGCTTCTTCTAATAGCCTACGTGAGCTGCTTTGATTAGTAGGGTAACTAGTGAATTGTGCAAGTGCATGCACTGCAGATTTCCTATAGGATGTGAAGGGATCCTCGGTTATTTAGGCGAGAGCTGTGTGTCTCTTTTCTGGGTCGAGTTTTCAAGTATTTATGTAGGATTTTTTTTTTTTTTTTTGCATCAGGCCACAAATGTTAGTGGAAGCATGCAGGGGGGGCAGGCAATTAGTTGTGTGGAACCAATTTGTCCACTGGTGTTTATCAGACTTGCCAGTGCAGGCAGGTGTAAGGTGGGCTTGTTAGTATTCTACTGGCTCTTTCTCAGGGGGTCTGTCCTTTGAATACTCCCTCTAGCTGGTGAGTTAACCATGTTTATTTTTTCCTGACATGCATCAGCTAATGTCACTCAAGACAAGTCAACATGTCACCACTGCTCAGATCTAACTTTCCTGATGCAGGTTTTTAAAATGTTCCTTTATGTCTACATGAAGCAACAGAATTCCCACACTTTGCAGCCTCTGTTTTTCTTCACCTTGTTTACTACAATAATTAGATTCATGCTTTTTCTTAAACATACCACAGCTTCTGCAAGAGTCAGTCAAAGCAATTGTTGCTCTTTTGCCTTGCACTGCAATTACCATGTGCTCAGCTTTGCCCACTGGCATTTAAACCACATTTGCAGCAAATATATAAAAAACCCATTTCTTGCTTCCTTGCAATGTCAGTTACATGTTGATTATAAGAACTGAGCACAAGTGTGTGTGTGTGTTTCTCTCTGTTTGAGTGTCTCATATATTTAATGTTAGTGTGTGAAATTTCTCATTTCCAACTAAAATTAAAGCCAAAGAAAAAAAAGGCAAATCCAATTCCAATCCTCAGCATATTTTTCCACTCTAAGTCTTTGTGTGTGTGTGTGTGTGTGAGCGTGCACGCGTGTGTGTGTATGTGTGTGCATTCAGGGACATTGTGTGTCTGAGTGCATGGCTATTTATCTGTTGAATGCATGTATGTCTGAGTATGGGCACTCGCCGATATCAATTTACATGCAGATTGTTCACCCTGTGAGTTATTCTCATGTCTGTCTATTGGGGGTGGATGAAATGTGCAGCATGCAGAGTAGCGGCGCCCACCAAGAATGAGCCAAGTCGAGTCAAGCAGAGTCGGGCGCAGTGCTGTTTCATCACCACCCACATTGTGGCAATGTCAAACCTCGAGGCCACTGCCAATCCTCCTAGTTCTGTTACTTATTAGGGAGCCAGCCAGCCAGGAATTGGGATAGAGGGGAGGAAAGGAGGAGGAGGAGGAGGCCTTGTTTTTTTTGTTTTTTTGGAAAAGGAAATAGTGACACAGAGCAAGGCGTGAAGGAAGAATCCTGGAACAGCTGTTGTTCCTCTGCTCCGACAACTGACACGATGTTTGCAGAAGTAAAAAGATCTACTAGATTTGGCCTGTGACTCACTTCTCCCGCTAAGATAATGATGCTCTAAAAAAAGCCCTCTATCTAGCAAAGTTTGTACAACACCGCTTTTTCATTTTAGACTATTTTTGAGTCAGGATTTCGTGCGTGGGTGGTGCACAGTTCTGATTCTCAGTTTACAAAGTTGCCTCAGTCACCTGTCTGACTCTTGGTACTCCAGACATCCCAGTGACATTTGACAACTTAGTTTTAGAAAAGAATAAATTTCAGTCAAAAAGTGATGTATTCTCATTGCAGCAGTCCACTACCAAACAACTGAGGACATCCACTGCAACTGTGTCATCTAATCCTTTGGGAACACATAAAACTGCTTGACACAGACACAAATTTAGGGAACTAAATTGCAGGGACTGGATTTCTTTTAAACAGAGCAAAAGACCTGGGTCAAGTACAAATTGAATTCCTTTACACTGATGGGGAGCACTTTACTGTATCTTCTCTCGAGTACAACAGCTGCGTTTGCCCTTTTTTTCTTATGACAATCACACAGCATCGACCGGACGACAATCAATCAAGTCCACAATTGCGAGACAGTCGCACAAGCTGAGGGCATCCCAGTCTTATGGCACATGGTTGCATAAGCGCAGGATAGTATCATGTGAGAGAGTGACGGAGATCCAGTTTGGAGTTATGGCCACAGCTTCCTGGATCTGGCCTTTATGTTGTTTATATTATAATATGTCTCCTTGAAACTGATGAATGTTATGCTACATTAATATCCATTTCTTATGATACAGACCTGATAACACTCAAATATTCAGTTTCTGTCACTTGGCACTTCTTTACACTGCGCAGCATTAGTAAGGGAAAAAGCAAGCAGGAGGGGACATGATCGTCATGGGAAGTTGAAGGGACGCCACAGGAGAGGACAAACAGAAGACACAGGCACTGGCTTGTTTCCCGCCCTGACATTAGCACGTCAAATCACAGTGAACGATTAATAATAGAGAACAGATTGTTGAAAATTGTCCATCTGTTGTGTCCCACCACTTGTTTTTTGTGAATACGCTGTATCCCTCAGATTTCCTCCCAGCCTCCATATTTTGTTAAAATGTAGTTGTTGTTATTTTTTTTGTTTTTTTTTTAAACTCTATCGCAGGCAGTCACTAATTGCTGTTAATCAGGTGGGCTCTGCACAGACAGTAATCTGGCCACTGAGCCCTTGATGAAGACTTTCTCTCAATGTGATTATGTAAACAGGCTGGAAAGGCTGCTGGGGCTAATCAGGATTACAATTTGTCTGCGTAATTATACACTATCTACCGGGAATTTGGGGCTTTATCCCACTGCCCCACAGGTTCTTGATCTCCACAACAGTGGAAGAAGTCGAGCAGAAGTATGAGAGAACAGTGGACCGTCTTCAGAAGAATCACCTGAGTCCAGCTGGAAATGGAAGGAACAGTGTATACTTTTTCAGGACACAGAAACTCGGAATAGTAACAAGTTTACTCCTTGGATTCCTGATGCCTCTTTTAGTGCTGACATCTCGCTGGATAGCCTTTGTGGCATACCAAAGTACTGCTCAGCTCACCACTGGCCTCTCGCCCACAGCTGTAGGCCTGGCCCAGGTTCTTAGATGTTGCTGACAGGTCCCTGCAAACGTCGGATATAGTTTGCTGGTTCTGATTAAGTCAGTTCTTCTCAGGTATCAGTTTTAATATAAGCAGCACTCTTGGGGGAGAGAGATTGGCAATATCTTGTCTTCAGGAAGAAAAATAGCTCACCGTTTGTTGAGATTAAATGTAACAGGCTGAGGAGAGGCTGCTTCCAGAGTCAAGGCTGCAGATTGAAGGTGGACTGTCTTGTGCACCTCAGGTGCCATTTTCAGAGGGGATTAAACTCTGTTAACTGTCTGGAGGCTTATTGACTGATAAAATACACATGCATTTAGCCTCTCAAACGCAGTAGTTAGAATCTAGACAACCTGATGGGTGACACATTTGCTGTCACGCTGTATTTATGGTATATTTATGTGATATCTGTGTTTACTACCAGCTAATAGGAGGGAATGGAAATACAGCAAATCATTTACTTTAAGTGAGCTGTAGCTAATAAACCTGTAACTAGTTTGCTGCAAGATTTATTGCCTATGTGTTCAATGAAGCACAGTAATATCCATACCATTAGATATATTTTTAATCTTGCTCAGAATTGCATCCACAGTATTTCCAGTATTATTCTCTTTATAACCTGTGACCATGACATACCCACGTACCTTCATGAATCCTCCTTCACATTGACGACTGCTGCTCTTGTTTGTGTCTGTGGCTGTCAGCTGGATTTTTGATATGTGACAGGAGAGCAGGCAGAGGTGAAGCATGGTCAGGGAAATAAAGTAGGGGGGATGTGAAGGTAATTGAGGAGGTAGACTGCTTAGTGGAGGTTGCTTTGACTCCATAGTGTGTTTGAACAGCAATTAATCTGATAGGTGAGGTTAGCATACCTGTTCAGACTCTCAACTACACCATTTTATGATGCATGTTGAGGAGGCAGCTCTGGGGATTTCATATTTCATCTAGTTAGAAAATAGGCCTGGATAGGTAGACTGTACAATCTCAGCTTCTTATGAGATGCTCTCAGGTCAGCAGCTTAGGAAATTATTGATTTCTTTGTAAATGCTATGTTGCTGCTAATGTAGCAATTGACCCATTTAAGTTTCCCAGCCGCTTCTGAAAGTAGCCAAAAAAAAATGTGATCTCACCTGCACTGCATTTTCAACATGTGAGCAAACACATTCAGGCTTCTGCTGTGCAAGCTGGAAAAAAAAGTCATTGATTTACTAATTGTCCTATTTTAGGGGTCCATGCTGTGTACTGGCCTTTGGTCCTGGCCTGTGGAGCCGCATTTATTAAAGCACTCATTCATCCCGGTCTAATTTTGGTCATGATCAAGGACGCACAGTGTCAGTGATACGAGGAAGCTGAACCGAGGCCCAGTCAATATCATCCAACTGCAGTGGCAGCGGTTTTAGACCTGCGGCTCCAGCCCAACCTGTAGAATCTGAAATGACAGTGGCAGCAGGTCAGAAAAAAGAACAGGGAAAGTAATGGCCTCTGTACTGTACCACCACAGGCAATGCATGCTTCAATGGCAGTGTTGTTGTCTTTTCCTGCTCTGTTATGCTCCTGCTGTGTACTTGTGTTAGATTTAACCTGCAAAATGAATTATTTATTTTCACAACACAAGCATATTTTCTAGTGAATTCCAGTAAAGATAAGCAAATATTTGGTGATTCCAGATACTAAAATGTGAAGATTTGAAGCTTTCCTTTGCCATACATGATAGTAAACTTAATGTCTTTGGGTTTTGGTCTGCTGGCTGAACAAAACAAGACAAGGAAGACATTTGAAGACATATTGGGCTGAGGGAAATCATATTGGACATTCACATTTTTTAATGTTATACAAATTCAATAATTGAGAGAATAATCAGCAGATGAACTGATAATGAAAATAATCTCTTAAGTCATAGCTTGAGTTTTAGTAAAATTATTTACATGTCTGTCTATCATATAATTGTTTGTATAAATGCTATTTTTACTACCCTAGACTTTTCAATCTTCAGCTACATAGATGATTAGAAGGTGAAATTTAAATTAATTTACAAAACCTTTCAGTGTTTTACAGCCACAAACTTCATTATATTTCTATTTGATTATCTAATAGCCACCACTTGACACAAAAATATTCCATTTTTTATCACCTAATGTGTGTTATCTAACAGGTTGTACAAACGTTTAATGGGAACCAACAAAACACATGTAATTGCTAAGAAAACAAAAGCTCTGAAAAAAAAAACACTGCAGCTGTGACACTCATTGCCTCCAGGTGGTGCAAAATTGCAGCAGCTGTTCCACTCTTTGCCTGTAGGTGGCGGGATCAGCATGTCTACATGTGCAGGTCTAAATTGCTCCCACCATTGCTTTTCTTTCCTGCAGGTGGAGCAGGTTGGCATGTTTAGAAGTAGTGCAACAATCTCTGGAGAATCTGTAGCCGGTTTAATGTTAATGTGGCAGTTTGTTGTTGAGTTTCAAGTGACGTCCATGAGATGCTTTGCATTTTAAAAGAAAAGCACGTCCTCACTGTGTGAGCGGGCTGTTAACTGGAAGAAGATGTTTGTTTGGAGAGTGAAAAACAGTCGAGTACTGTTTCAGCCCCTGTGGTTGCCTTTCGAGAGGAAAAGACAGATTCTTATTGTGTGCCTCTTCCCTTTTCCTTTTTCGGGGAAAGTGAAGTGTTGATGTTATTGTTTCTTTGGAAAATTGGAGGCTAGAGAGACAGGCGTCCTATTAGATGTGCTGTTGGCTCACAGTTTCGTGTTGTACAGCAGCTCTCACAGTGGTGGCCTGGCATCAGGTGCAATATGGCTCAGTAGCACTTTGAGGAGATATTGGTGTCTAGCCATGAAATACTGTATCTGCTGGGAAGAAGCTAAAGCACCAGCAGCACGCAGACGTTGGGAAACAGTCATTATACTTGGCGGCGCAGATACACGATGTCTGTTATTTCCTTGTGCAACGGCGTGTATGTTTGGTGTGTGTGTTTGTGCACGTGCCAGCTGTGTTTCGGCGTGGCAGTGTATTTGATTTTAGGATTTTTCACCTCGGTGGTTGGCAATTTAAAACCACCGAATGGAATATTTCAGAGCCCTTTTCCAAATTGCAGTGACACACTTATGAGGTAATAGTCATTCTCTAGAAAGCCTCTTTTCTGTTTCTGTTGTATGGAGCCTATTTCCCTTTCATCAAGCATGCAGGCAAGCATGGTGAGGGGCTATGAATTGTGAAGGTGCAGCACAGCCATGCAGATACAATCCCTCTCCTAGGGGACATCATTTTAAGATTTCTGTCTGCTAAGGTTGCTGCCTAGGCCTTAGCAGGCATCACGGTTGTATTCCTGGTTGGGCTGACGAAAAATTATTTTCTCTTCCCTCAACAATTTATGTCTGCGCTTCCGAGTACAACTTGCCAAAGATCTAAGAGAAAAGTGCTTGGATTTCTAAAAACAAAATGACCTCGAAATGTAAGTCCTAAGTGCTGCAGCAGCTCTGATTTGACAAGGTGAAGACCCTGAGGAGTTATGATCTAAAGGTGTGAGAGCAGAAAAGCAACAAACGCCTTTTTTGTCTACTATTCATGTTTCCTTTGATTAATGGTTATGTTCCATGTTCAACATAAGCTATAATTGTCATTTCCTTTTATAAAATCACATACTCAGCAATGCAATAGAATGCGTGAGTATAGCCCTGTTCTGTCTTTTTGGTGTGTTTTTGAAGGTGTGTGGACACTTGGCAGCAAATGTAGCCTACCAGGATGTTTGTTGACCTTTGTCTTCTTTGGTAAGGGCTCTATCATTCCAGTCAGTGCTCTGTAACCAGGCTCCCCGCTGATGGATATCTCTATATTGGCTGACTCACCTTTAAGGTCAGGTGCAAATCAATGGAGGTTTTTTTTTTTGTACTTTAACTTTGATTGCTAGGAGTGGTGCTGTCGCCTCCACCCGCCCCATTTGTGATAGACCATCATCATGAACAAAGATGAAATGCCATCCAGAAGAAGAGGTGTCCTTGACGAAGCATACGCTACAGTCAATCGTGAGGAAATGGAGTATCAAGCAGAGAGAGAAAATAATACATGCCAAAAATAAGTCAAGAAGAGGAGCTTGAAAGCGCATAGCTCAGTAGGCTGGTGGATATTGGGCTTAGGATTTGTTTGAAGAAAGATACTGTGATGTATGAAGGGTGAAGGCAAAACACTTTTCATGCGTAGTTCGACTGGTGGTCCAAGCGGTGTACAAAGCAAAGGCTTGTTACTTTCTAAAAGTCTGGAATGTTCATTTCAGTATCATTTAGTGATTCATGTAATCATGTATTATATAACGTTGATCACACTGCTGTGAATATTTATACACTGCATGAATATTTGCATAAATCCCACAGTTCATTTCACTTCCTTATACAGTTGTTAATTAGATATAGGGTATATTTATAAAGAAGTTTCTATATGCTACTCATTTTTAGTCCCTTTTCTCATATGGGAATATAGTATATTTCAGCTAATATATCTTTATGACTCACAGAAAAAGCTATATGTCAGAGATTCAAACATTTAATTTATTCCAAGTCTAAGTTAACTTTCAAGACTTTTTAGGGAGCCTCAGCTCTCTGCTATTTTAACATTTCAATCTTTAAAAACCTACCACATGTATTTGCTATTTAAATCAGAGGGGAACTGGTTAAAAAGGTCATGTAGAATCCTAAAAGAAGTAAATACAGCAGTAATAATACATAATGACTTCATAAATTATACCACCGTGCAGTATTAGAGAACTCAGTGAAAAGCCTAGATTTTTAAAGCAAAGCAGTGTAATTAGGCTTGGAGCACAAACATGTCATGAGTGAGCTGAGAGAGAAAAGTGTACTTCTGCCGTCTTTGGCCTCTATTTTCAGGTACACAGCAACTAAAATAACAGCAGCAATGGCGTATTATTACTCAGTGATATTTCTAGGTGTGTCTGATAAGGCAGTGATAGAGCACGCTGACCATTAGTCATATTGTGGCACAATCCCGGACTCTTGCTGTCCACTTGTTGAAGTGTCCTTGAGCAAGACAGTGATAACAACCCCAAACTCTTCCAGATGTGTGTGTAAAAAAAGCATCTGCCAGCTGACTGTGAAGTAATGATAAAGTTTGAAACTGTCGATGCAGCATCCTTTCTTCTGACGCTATAGACATTTCAAAGTGAGGTCCCTTTACAGCGTCATATAGTTCTCGCCAAATGTCCTCACAAAGAGCCCTGCAGCTGATGTCCTCTTGCTGTTTTGTTTGTCCACACATCATAAGTATGTTTCTTATGAAGAGCCCGAGAACAAACAGTCTTTGATTTATAATGCATCAATGGTGTTGTTTCCCAGATGGTCAGTGTTCTCAAGTAACTGCTCACAGTCCAAAGAATTTTTGAAATCTTTAGTTTAACAACCTAAGAATCACTTTAAGGAAAATATGTACTGTTTCTCCATTAATGCATAAAGTTTACACAGTCTAGTGCCAAAGGAGGGCGCTACAACTTTTTTCTAATTGCCAGTACATTGAATGCAATTATTGAGGACCAGGACAAAAAAACTTGTCATCTGAATATTACTCTGATTGCTGTAAGCCACAGGATTTTGCTTGGTTAGATAAACTTTATTACTGGAAGAATGGCTTTGGACACGCAGGCTGCCACTTAAACTGGGGACAATAGACGGGCGATAAAGGACAAACACAGCACAATAGACGGCAGATAAATTCAATACACTTTAAGAGACAATATAGTAAATGGAACGCAATAAATTTGCCAAACTAAATCTTCCATCAAAATTCAACACTTTCACTGCCAGAGTTTGTCTTGCAGATAAATCTGCCCTGCGGGATCCTGAAGGGAGCAGGTCAAACTGTGAGTGTTTATTTTCCAAGCCTGTTTAATGATGGTCTGTTCAAAAATAGTTGATTGGGATGGGCAATCTCTTATACCCATCAACAATCATCCATTATCCAGTGATCTGTTAGTCACTCATAATAGTTTGGATGACAGTAAATGACTCTCCCTCACTCCCCCCGCTGCACATAATCATTTCTGTTAATGGACCAACTATAAATCTGTATTAATGGCGGAGGACAATATATTGGCTATTTACTTGTTTAGAGGCCACATATCACTTCATATACAAGTCCGTGTACAGGAAATCCGAATTCTAGTCTCTCATATTCTTCCAAGCTTAAAGTAAACATTAAATATCCTGTTTAGCCTGCAACAAATTCTGTAATAGGATACCTGCTATGATGCATAATGAATTTGGTCTGCAAAATCAATCTTATTTTCCATCCACACAGGATACAGCACTGTGGTTGATTAACTGCTCCATTCTGCCCCAAATCTGTATTTGCCGGTCAGAGGAGAGAGAATGGCACGCAGTAGATGTGTCTCGCCCTCTGCATTAGCAAGAAGCTCTCCAAGGCCGACAACACATATAAATATGCATGTGCTCACACGCAGACGCTCTCATAGAACTCAGACTGACAAACACCTTCGCAAATCTCATCAGGTTGGACACAACTGCCATTTTCCTGTCTGTGTTTTTGCTCAGCAAGTATAACAATCAGTTATAAGCATGAGAGGTTGTGGTGCGGTGAAAAGGTGGTATTTGTGTGTGTGTGTGTGTATCCAGAAAGCCAGGGGTAAATGTAACTATTTGAGGAACAGCTGGGACCGTTCCTCTGCTGTCTGTCATCCAGCACGGCTGCCTGCTGAAGCCCCTGCTCGTGCCAGACTTGTGCGTTATGATACTAATTCATATTTCTGAACCGCATTTTCCCCACTGTGCAATCACAGCATGTTGTTAATTTGGTTTCTCATCACAATTTATGGTCGGTGTTGCAGCGTGGCGCTAACATGGGGTCGAAGAAAACCCACGGGAGTGCGTTTTACAATAGAAGAGATGATGGAGGTCAGAACGGGCCACTAAACGGTGACAGTGGAATTCAAAGAAGACATACTGTATGTGTAAGTGGTAAATGGATATGATATCCTACCTCCTATACAAGGAAGTACGTGTACATGCATTTTCCTTTGAAGTAACAAGATGAATGTTTACAATGTTCTTTTTATAGACACGGCCTTTATGGAGATGACAGTGCTTAACATATTACAAGCTCCGATGATTCACACCGTTGAAAAGGGGGGATTCTAATTCATAATGGATAGCTTATAGGAAAAAAAAAAACCCAGAAAACAAGGAGGGTAACAGATAGCAGAGGGGGTGAAGGGTAGCTGGGAAAATGAGAGATAGAGTTGCAGAGCAGGAAGGGAAGGAGGGATAAATAGAGGGAGGCAGGGAATGGGAGAGTGAGATGAAATGCGTGCGAGAAAGGAAGAGAGTTGCAGGGATAATGAAGGATGAAAGCAATACACAGATCTGAGAAGGAGAAAGAGGTGAAGAGAGAGAGAGAGAGGCGGAAAGAGAGAAATAGATATCTCGGCAATGAGCATCTGTTCTGTCATCTTCAGCCGCAATCAGCCGCACAAACAATGCTAAGCAGTTCACACAAAACAGAACTACTCTGATCACTTTGCAACAATAGTCGTGTAATACTTGACAAACAGGGAAATATTTCGGGGACTTAAAGAGCTCCTGTCCTTGCTGTTACAAACTCTAGGTGACACAAGAGAGCCTTGAATTGAAGCAGTTATACTTGGATATTAAAATGATGCGGGTCTTATCATTACTGAGCCGAACACAAGGTTTAGGGGCTTTTCTCTGTGCTCTGTTGATATCCTCAACTCACACTGCTTCAGGTTTATATTATCCTACAATGGTTAGCTGCAATTACAAAGCTGTGTGGTCACCTCGCCACAAGTCAAGTCTAATTTACCTGACATGGTTTCGCAGCAGCGATTAAAACTGCATGTCTCTGGTCTCATGTATTTTTTACTCGGCTGTTTTAACAATTTCACTCAGGCGTCAAATCTAGTAAAGTGTAAGTAGTAATCATTTTGTTGTAACATTTAAAGGGTATTGCAGGGATTTAGTTCTGCCATTTCCATAACATTAGGGGACTCACAAGAGGCTGATTTTAAAAAAGAATGGTCAAAAGCAAAGCAACAAGGGACAAAGAGATCTTCTGACTTTTAGCCACTTTTACGGCTCAAGTTCCAAAATACTGGGTCCTACTTTTCCCATAATGCAATAGCATCTGTCATAACACCTGTCTCCTGAATGACCACTTCTTTCAAACCCCACACCTCAAGTTGGGAATACAAACAAAGTCATCAGGTTTTTTTATTTTCAGCGTTGACATTATACAACTGAGCAGCACTCTTAGTGACAAATAGACTTATATCATGTGTAAAATTGCCTCTTTAAACCAAAAAAGCTTAAATGTTTAATAAAATGTTGCACTGTGCCTTTGTTTTAGATTAATGCTGTGAAAATTTGCAGCATCACTTTTTGTTGCTCACACTATTTGTCTTGAATGTTTAGTACAAATTAATCCTCCTATGGCCATGACCAGGCAAAATTTAATCTTAGAAAAAATGCACTAATAATTATGCTCATAAAAATGGATGAGGTGACTTTCCAAGATAAATAATGAAGCCGAACATCAGTTTTCAAATAGTGTGTTGTTAAGCATTTCTGCCTTCATAATCGATTGATCCTCCTGTTTTAACTGAAGCAAATTAAACCGAAATTATAACTACAAAGGCAACTGCAGGTGGGCTCTGCTTCAGTTAGGGACATGTCGTCCTCAAAATTCTTTTTCAAGACCATTTTAAATATTCAGCGTGGGTGTGGATCAATCTGTCTTGTCTTCAAGTGCTACATACACTCAGTCAAACCATTAATTGCTTTTAGTTTGGAACAAAAGAATAATGCAGCTGGCAGGGAAGTATGTTGATGGCTCTGTTGGTGGCAGCTTTGTAAAAATGAAGTCAATGTGGATCAGGAATTTTAACAAGTAGGCCCTGTTTCAGTTCATTAAATCCAAGAATAGGTTACAACTTTAAGTAACATGATTAGTTCAAAAGGAAACGTGCAATAAATCATAGCAGTCGTCGGTCAAACTTGCTGTTACATTGCAATGACTCACTTGTCATCAAAAAAAATTCACACTTTTACTATCAAATTTCCTGGATCAGTCAAGATGACTGTCCTGCTAATGACCATATTCCAGAGAGCTTGAAAGCAGCAATAATGTGGCATGTCACAGGTTGGATCATGTTGACCCTGTAGGTGGCACATCGGTTCTGCACATTTGCCATGATTACCCTGTTTGCAGAATGGTGGCGGAAATAATTGCAACTTAGACATGCGACAAACCTTGGCAGGATTTTTTTTTTTCCCCAACTGCATTCATAACAGCAGTTCATCACCAAACCCAACATCATAATCCTGAAAGGGCATGATTTACTGTATCTATAACTGTATCTTTAAATAGGTCAGGCTGCTTGATCACTGGATACCGGAGGAGTGAATTGGCCTCGGGGGAAGGTCAGTTATCTGGACAATAGGTGAAGATATACTGTTCTGTCAGGGACTCTGGGTCAGGATCCCTGTCAGAATAATATCCTGAAGGTGCAGCGAGATGTAAAGATTATAGAAAAATGTTCTAGAGGATAATCGTGTTTGTGATAACAGAGTTGTTTTTTGTGAAGTATAAACAGCTGCCAGGCTTTGTCCAAAAATAATGAAGCAGCTTGACAAGAGGGAAATTAATTGTCAGTTTGTCTCAGTTTAACATTTTGACTGTTGTGCCCACATCCGTTTATAAGAAGGCGTATATATTATTGGGAAAAATGACTCCTGTTTGTCTAGTTTGAGGCCATTTGGGTTGCTTAGCTGCCAAAAGTTTTTTTTCCCCCCCCATACTGCAGTGCATGCGTATGGCCACCACTATGCAAAACATCCTTTACCCGCCAAGTGTGAAAAGCTAATTACAGTAGGAGTAAATTGTGGGGGGTAAACCATGCATCTTAATTAAGTTTGCATTTCATTAGACAACATGCAAGATAGCCTCAAATGAAATGGCACACTTTTCTTTGCCGTGCCACTGTGTATGGGAGCATGTTCAGTCATTGTTTGTGTACGAGTGGGAGTGTGCCGGATGTGGAAGTATGGAAGAATACTGTAAATGGGCGATTGTCTGCACATGAGTGACACAGTTTCTGTTTCTCTATGTGTTACCAAGCTATGGCACATTTGCTTATTTGCATGAAGGTTAGTCAAGCAATCACATTACTGTAGTTTGATGATAGTATGATGTTTAACCTAATATGTCAGGGGTATTGATTTTCAGAAAGCCAATACAACAAGGTGCAAAGATATATCTTGTGTGGGCTGTGAAACAGAGCGTTAAGGGCTTGTGGCACCAAATCGGAAGACCTTGCTTGTTGCTCGTCTCTGGGGCTTTCTAACCCTCTGGAAACAAGTGGGCAGTGATGATACATCACAAGCGCTCTGTTCGATATAATATTGAAAAACATCTCCGTCGTCCTCAGCTATGCATTTCCCTTTCATTATTGCAGCAGTAGGTGTTGCAGGCTATTTTTTTTTTTTAATTCTAAGGGAACCTGAAAACATAAATGGAAACACAAAATTTGGCTCCTGTTCAGCTGGTTGCCAGATTTTCCTCACAGCTTCTGCCAGCTGAGAACAATGTGTATTTTCCAAACAATTTGTTCTCAGTTGAAGAAATATTGCACCTGAACTTTACGGGGTGCATACAGTTGTTTCAATAAAAATGCTGCTTAGAATAATTCTGTACAGGTCTATTTAAAATGCTTAAAGCCATTTAGTTTATTAATTGCTGCGTGGATGTGTGTGCCAGTCAAAATTAAGTACATTTTCTAAGGATCTCTACAATTTACCTCTTTTGTTTCATGTGCCTTTGATAATGACTGGGTGTTTCCTCTCTTCACAGGGTTTATCCATACTTGCGGAGGCACTTTAAAAGGGAGGAATGGGACGATAGAAAGCCCCGGGTTTCCATATGGATATCCAAATGGAGCAAACTGTACCTGGGTGATTGTTGCCGAGGAGGGGAACAGGATTCATATAGTTTTTCAATCTTTCGCAGTGGAGGAGGAATATGACTTTTTATCTTTGTATGACGGGCATCCGCACCCGGCCAACTTCAGGACCAGGTAAGGAAGCGGCCCTGAAGCCATGCACCTTGAAGGCTGTGTTTGAAGGCTGGCAGGCAGGGACAGAAAAGGAGAGGGAGAAAAGCCTTCAATGATCACTTTTGACAGAAAGTTCATCTTTAATGTACACATGACAAAGACTGTTTACTCTTGTCAGGAAGGTGTCAGCCATGTCGGCAGAAACGTATGTCTATTGTGAAGTGTCTGCTCTTTTCTGACATGGTTCTGAGTTGAATTGAAATGCCTTCTCAAAACTATAGAATAATCAGATTTGGATTTTGCATGTGAATAGCTGATTTTGTGTTTTCGTTTCAAAGGAACTACTTGCAAATGCAAATTCCTATACATTAAACCAAAACGACGTCAAATGAAACAAATTTATTTTTAAGTATGTGTACATTATTGATACACAGGCCAGTAATACACACATATATATTTCAACAGTGAAAACAGCCAAAAAAAATATGAGATTCTGTTCAAGCACAAAATACAGTAGAATACATTAAGAGAAAATTGTTTCTTATCTTACAAAACTCTTTTTTTTTTTTTTAAATAATGTGTTGTAAATGTGTTTGAATTGCACAGCAAAGAAACCCATCAACCTGAAAGCTCCAAGCAGAATCCCCACCATTTGTTTGTGAATGAGCATGCTGTGTTGGCTTCAGTGATGCATGGGTCAGCTCAGTAACCACCCTCCTTTATTCAAATGCTTCACTGGAGGAGTCAGAGGGAGAGAAAGGCATGAAAATCAAACACAAAGATTTGTCCTTGTTTACTTCAGTCACTGAAGAGGTAAACAACTGTGTGTGCTCTCTGCATTGTCACGAAAGACTGAGGTTGAGCAGGCGTGGGAAGATTTTTCTGTGTTCCATTTTGATTTTTATTTCTCCCTCGCCTCAGTATCTGTCTCTCACAGAATTATTTGGCTCTCCTCTGTGTTTGACAGTAATTCAGCAACTATTGTTTGATAATTGAATTTCAAAAAGAAAAGTTGAGGCTCATGGTGAGATGACAGCCCACGGCTTTTAGTGTTTTTATTCAATACACCATCAGCAACATGGGCTCAATCAAACCTTGCTAACTGGTTTAATTGTGAAGACTATAAGACACTCATCATTGACTTGCCTAATGAAAAGCATTGTTGTTTGGCCATAAAAAAGGGACACATTATATGTCTGATTCAGAAAGACGCTGTCTGTACTGCAGTATTCTTAGGATGTTCATTTCCTAAATGAAACCCACTTTGAAGAATCTTTTTGTGTTGGATTTCAAAGCAAAAAGCCAAGGAGGTTTCACATTTTCTTTGTCAAACCAAATTGCCCAAAATAAACTCGCTCTTTATAGATATAGAAGTGTGCTGTGTATTATGAGAAGATTATCTCTCGCCTGAGCTGATAGAGGAGTGAGGATACACACATCAGCTTTTAAACCTGACAAAAGCTCCCCTCCCCCGTTTTTTTTTTTTTTTTCCAAAAAAGGCTATCTTAGTGTCTGATTATCCACTTTTATTCACAAGCATGCTCCATCAGAGGTGAGAGTGGGGTCCAGCATTTCTCAGTGAAACTCTCAAAAAGACAGTGCCAAAATGATTTCTGCAGGCCTGTTTATGTGGCTCAACTTCAGTGGAAGTGGGCAGAGGTCACATGCTAATAAAATGCGGGATGTATAGCAAAGAGTGGCAATGAAGGGGAATAATTCAAGAGCTGAATCATTGTTGATACTTTAGCAGCTGAATCACTTTAGATACTTAAAAGATTATGTTGCATAATACTGTTGTCAAGGTCAGGCTTATGAGAGATTTGTCACCATGCTGGTTGACTGCGCATCATTTGATCTTACATATACTGTATAATCGAACTGTTGCTACAAATATGAATAAAAAAGCCTCAAAGTATAAGGCATTATGTCTATGATCAATTAGGGCAAATCCTGATGTTGCTGTGACATAGCATCCTTATTTTACTCTCCAGAAGCTTGTTGAAATAATGACAATTTTAGCTTTTTTCTCTGTTGCTATACTCTTGCAATCATTGCAGCCCAAGCACTTTAAATTGAGCCAAAGCAAAATATTCAGTGTTACCACAACATATTAGTCCAAACCCCTTGTTATAAACAGAGGGCCTCATTTTAATGCCTGTAATTTGAGTTTAATGTTAGTGTAATGGCTCGCCATCAGCACGTTATGGCAGACATGATACGTGATCACACATGCTGTTGAAGTTGAGCTGAATCTATTGGCCCTTAAGTATAACCTGTGTTGTCACTGTGCCAGAATTCTTTCACAAGTGCCTTTAAAATTGAGTGACACTGTCAAACCTTAGTATAATTTTGATTAACAGCTCATCTTTAATCACGGAAATAGTATTTAAATAGTTGGTGTTTCACGATGTCAAATATATTTTCATACCTATAGTTTGCAAGTGTGTGAGACAAAAGAAATGATAAATTCCCATATCCCAAATTTCCCATTATTCCTGAATGCATCTCCCACACTCAAACAGACGGACACAAACCGTCATTAAACAGACAGCAGTGACACCTGTGAGGAAGACGAAGGTGGAGATGAAGCTACACTCTGACCTGTAGCAATAACTTTAGTAAGTGGCTTCTTTCGTGTTTTTTTCCACTTCGTTCTGACATCTTCTTATAATAATTAGCTCTTTTGCTCTCAGTAACCTTAACTACGTAGGTAAAGTTTGCTAGCCAGCCGCCAGCGAACGGCTAACTTATGCTGCATGCTAGAAGCTGAGCGCCATGTTGGAAACGGTTATTGGTAATATCGACAAGGCAGAAGAGTAAATATTATCGTTGCGGTTAACAATTTCAAGTAATTTGCTAACTATATGCCATTAAAGAGACTCCACATTTAAACACGTTAAAAGCTGAATAGTAACCAGTAGGAATGATGGCTACATTGCTTTTTAAAATTTTCATATATGTCATTGGTATTTAGCACAATTTAGCACCTTGGCTAGCTGTTGCACCTGTGCTTTTCCTGACGTGACTCGGTAAAATGTCGCCTGTGAAATAATTTATTGTTGTTGAAACATGTCAGTGAAACATTGTAGACACCCTTATGGTAATTGCAAGTAACTGATTTGAGAATTTGCACATAAGCAACAAACAATGCAACAAGTGCAAAGTTAGATTTTGTTTAGATAAAAATGACTGCAACCGGACAGCTGTGTGTTTTTAGGCATACAGACGTAGCTGAGATTTGAATGTGTTGTAAGGTGTTTTTTTTTTTTTTTACTATAGCAGTCTAATTCTGTTTTTGAGGATATCCACATTAAATCATGTTTCTTCTAAGTCTAGATTTATGTTTTTAACCATGTCTTGAGCTATGACTTGGTGTCTCTCCATCTTTTCAATCCATTTGTAATTAAATCTCAGCATTCTACCATTACAACATTAGGTTTTGCATTTTCTGTCTTACATTTTTCTTAGCAAATCTCTGCCTTTATGTAACCTTCAATTCCCTGGTGATGCTTGTGTTTCTCCTCCTTGGTCTAATTATGGCAATTGAAGAAATTTAATTAGAGTTTAATTCTGCTGTGATGTGATTGCACCAGTGCAGGCTTGTCCCAGGTTCCATGTGCAGTGGTGATTGTATATGGATTGAGGGTTTTAAAAGGTCTTTCTGTGGATGTCCAGATTGTAACCGTTTCAGCCATTGTGACGTGTGGTCCTGTTTGTTCTTCCTGATGTATTTGAGAATATGAGTAGCTGTCCGTAAGCTTGTCTTGTAATATTGGGTCAATTTTAAACATTGGTGTTTGGTGTATCACAGACCAGACCCTCTTATGTTTCCAAACAATGACACAGGAAAAGGACATTGCTTACCTTGATTTATTGTTTTTGGGAGTTGATGTTCTTTCAAACTGCAATAAGGAATTACAGCTATTCAGCAAATGAGTTCACTGCAAAACTGACCCATGCTCAAAGCATCTGAGGCATGCAGCTGACGATTGAAGTCTGCGCACCAAAACTATTCATATCTTTATTGAACATCAAATGACTTCACCCCAAATTGCCTTATTGAATCTGTTATTAATTTAAGAATATTTTGTAGATGGAAGAATATTATATAAGGACCAGTTGGAGTGTTGGAAGTAATTGTGAATTAAGTTTAAATATTGAAATATATTTAAATGATATGTGGACACTCAAGCTAGCAGTCTTTATTTTGGTCTAATGGTTATGAATATAATGCCTAATTGTAATAATAATAATGCAGGCAGTACTTCAATGTACCTTCCAATGTAGATTTAGACCAACTTCTGACCTGGTTTACATCTAAAATCTACACAAAACTACTGCTAATGATGATCAAATCCTGTGGGTATTTCACAGTATTTCACAAAAGCCACAGTTCTTTTCAGAGGAAAGCTTGTACTGTTAATAGAAGGTACAGAAAGTGCTTAGCGCACTCCTGTTTATCTCTTTTTTCATTTGTCTTTCCATCTTAGCACTGCTTTGTCCCCATCATACTGGTGGTCAGTGACGATGGAGAAAAAGCTTGTGGTAGCGAGGGCTGTGTGCTGTTTGCACTGAATATATTTTGATTAATAGTATGACGTATGATGAAGATTCTGGCTAAAATTGAATTGTAAATCTATGGAGTATGCTCCCCCCCCAATTCAGTGCAACTCTGCACTTCCAGTACACTGAATTGTTTGTTTACAGAGATGCCGACTCCAGCATCTGCCATAGATAGAGGCTGCAATGTTATGCAGGCAAAGAAAACACAACAAAGCTGATGTCAGGGAGGTGACTGTGCAGAGTCAATGTTTTGACAAGAATGTATGATTGGCGTGTGCAGGATGCTTATCTGCTAATGTTTTATAGTCAGGCTAGAAAAATAAATATATGTAAATGTTCAAGTTAGAGCTTAATGTCATTTACATAGGAATTGCCAGATGCTATGCAATGCAATTCTTATACCAGGCAACTCTCTACTGAAACAATACAAATCCAAAATTAAAATAAGCAGTATGCAGAATGCTTCTTGAGGACTTTGACGGTCAAGTAAGTTTCTGTCTCAACCAGGAAACTACAGGAGAGAAGTTGTACTTAAGACACACACTGACATGCTTCAGGGATATAGGATATAGGATGATTGCTTTCATTATTAATTAATCTTCTAATTATTTTCACAATTAATCGATTAAGTCAATAATATATCAAAAAAATGTGAAAAATGCTCTACAATTTACCAGAGCTGAAAGTGACATCTTCAAATTGCTTCTTTTGTCTTTTGCTATGTGTAAATTCAGCTGGATGTTTTTAATTAGGCCATAGTTATAGGCGAAGTTGTAAAGGATTATATTGATTATATTGATTCCATTTTGGGAGGAAGAAATTAGAAATGCCTCTCAGTATAATGGAGGCCAGGACAACACTATCTCTAATGCTAAAACATATAATTTAATTAACACCTCTATGACAGTGTAAACAAAAACTGAATATTACAGACACTGAATCAACACTGAACCATTGCTGATTAACTGTATCAGATGCAGTGTAGGGTTAACAGTTTGCAAAACAAGAACCTGAAATAGGGCTGGAGATAAAATGGAAAAGAAACGGGATCGAGATAGAATTTATGATTAACAATAAGCTTTTTACTTGATATGGATAGATCTAAGCCTGTCACACTGCAAAAGTAAACACCAAGACAGAAAACACAACAAATCTATTTCATCACCTGAAAAGGTACCGTCAGGGCCACCACACGAAGAGTATGAAAATAAGGGCCCAGGTTTGTCCGCCCACACATTTTAACTGCGGCAAGTGGTCAGTGCTTTTCTTTCTCATGGTGAAAGAAAAGAGAACTAGCAGCCACTCAAGAGGAGTTTAAACTACCTAAGCACAAGGCCACAGAATCACCTGGGTCGGCATCCTGCAATGATAACATGAGTGTAAGTGCGGGAGTACACTATTGCAAAGCTGATAGAAAAACAAGGCACTTGACTCTCTCATGGCGTTGATTTGTTGACTTCACCAATGTCCTTTCTGGTGAAGCATACATGAGTATGTCTTACCTGAAACCTGGCTGCAGCCATCAGTGAAGTGGTCTTGAAGTCAGAAGGGTCAGAAGTTAAAGACATAGGGGTCAATAAGACCATCAAGGCTACTGTCATCAGCTATCTGAATGAGAAATGATGATGCTGGCATTGTGATGACCTCCTAAACATTGTAGCCTTTGTTGATCCTTGGTTCAAGACCTGCTATATCAAAGATGACAAGGTTGAGGCTGTGAAATTCAGAAATCAACTCAACAACGTTCCCCAGAGTGAGCCTCCTGGCAAAGCAGGACCTCTGTATTCCTGCCACTAGTTCACCCTCAGCATGCTTTTAGCACTGGTGGCGCTAATGTGACCTGCCGCAGGGCAGCTGTGCACAGAGTAGTCATTCTGGCAAAAAAATCCTGTAACAGGGTTGCAAATGATGTGCGCATGCCAAAAGATGTAGTCGAATGACTGGTTTACAGTGTTTACATTTTGCACTTTTTACTTACACTGATGACTCTGAAACAGAGATGTAAAACCAGTAGATAATTAATATTTTTTAATCTTACTCTAAGAGTAACCTTACTCTATCACATTGTTCTTAATTTAACTAATGAACTCTCTGGTTTCTTCAGACTTCAGCCATTATCAGGATTAATAATTGGCAGTATTATCAAATTATGTACTGTGATAAATATCCATATTTATCAATATGGAAAAAAATATCATCACCACGTTTTTTTTTTTGCAATATTGCCCAACTCTAAACCAGAGATGATATTGTGCTGAGACTTTTTAATTTCACATGGAACTAATCCTACCATTCAGGGAGAAGGAGAAAATGCACGACTAATTCTTGCAGTGAGACAAAAGCAAATGGCTCAAATTTTGCTGAGTTTTTTTCCCGATCCGACCCAAACCTCTAAAAAGAAACGTTGTTCTTTGTGTTTTAGTCACACTTTTGTTTTTTTCCAAATGGTGGATTTCCTCACAATGTGGGACTATGTTGTGTGGTGCCAGAAAATGATAATTCCATGACAGAGTCTTTGCTTTGCCTGTAGGGCCCAAAATGTACTCTAGTAGACACTCCCCCTCTTACACAATTAATTCTGTCCAAAACAAAAATCACTGGGAATAATAATAATTTTAAAAAGTTTCTTTACCTTGTGTTTTCTTACCTATTGTTTAACTTTGTCAAGAAAGGTGGAGCACAAACTTTCCCACCTTCTCTTCCAGCAGTTTGATCATAAAGATGCTCATTTCCATATGGCAACACCTGAAGTTGTTAAATTTTGTTGTTTATGCTTCCCCTCTCTGAATATATGTTGACATGTTGTTTACTCAGGAGTTGCTTGAGCTGGAATAAATGAGAAGGTGAACATAATGATAGGCAACCCTTTTTTCCCCTGCTTTTCTTTTCCTGTTCTAGGGTAATTATAAATAGAAACCTTGATAGAGATTAAAGAGGCCTTTAATTTATTAATGCTATTAATTAATTAACGCAGAAATTCAGAAGGGAACACGACAAAAGCGACAATGAATTTTTAACATGAAAAAGAATCGACATCCCCATGATGGACCTGATTAGTGTGTCTCCCCATTGATCTATGTATTCTCTTTGCTCTGTGAAGTTTTTTTCCCCCATCCCTCTTACTTGGTGCTGCACTTACATTACGTACAATCCCTCGTGCCTGAGAATGGCTGGTTGAAACACTCATTATTGTGCTGAAATTATAGGCTGTGGATGATAGAGGAAAGGAGGTGAGTTAGGGTAATAAAGCCTTTTATTCCAACGTTGCCCTGCACAAATAATGACCTCATTAAGATGATCTTTTTGTGCTGTCATTATGCAATTACTATGACAAGTGCAAATGGAATCCAATGTTGATAAAGCCTTAGTTTTTGTGACTTGCTACAGAGTCGTGCTTTCTGGCTGCAGCTTGTGACAAAGCGATTCCCTCTGGTGCTCAACCAAACCCTGAACTAAACACTGTGACCATGCAACTACAAAAGTTTTGACACTTTAAAAGTGTAAAAAATTGTCCTAGGTTCTTTAAATGACAGTCAATTTGAAATTAAGTGAAACATTGAACTAGACTAGTGTATTTTAATATTCTAATTCTATTTTTTTTTTTTAATTTTTGTGTTCCCTGTGATGCAACTTCAACTGAAACAAAAGCTGGTGCTTTACTAAGCATTAAGCACAGGGCACTCAATTCCATCTAGACAGTACATGAACTTGTTTTACTATTACATTTCCACGGTGGTTGAGAACTTTGAGCATGAGAAACTCATGGATTTGAATGCTGATAGCGGTCCTCTCTTTGTGGAGTTTGCATCCAATACTGGTATGTGTAGAAATATATGTCCAGGTTTTTTTTTGTTTTCAGCAATTATTAAAGTCTTGTCTTACATATTTACCTTACTGGTTGGCACATTATTCAGAAAATCCCTTCTAGATGTTAATTAATAATTGTCTCATTAGTGTGTAGGTTGAAAGCTTGTAATTGTTGGTCACAGGCACGGGGAATTTCTAAGTGGAAGACACAGAAACCTGAAAAGAAACAGAATGTAGTTGTAAGGCAGGGGTGGGTATATTGAAGTGGACAGCATCCAGTGAGTGAATCATTAACCCTTTGTTGGACTGGTTCTCTGTCCAGTACATAGTATGTGTGTTTGTGATGTGATGTTCCTTTTTGAGTGGCTTCAGTAACAAAGGCAGAAGCAATGATGATAGTTTAAAGCTTGTCAACAGAAACTAAATGTTGGTGAAACTGAGAATGAGAAACTTCTTTCTGTAATATGTGTTGTTTCAATTACATTTTTTTTCTTTGCCACTCTTGTTTTTGTTCCCTTTCATTTAAAACACAAGGACAGGATTTTTTTTATTCTCTGCAAAAGATCATAAAGTGGGTGTGACTAGTAATTATTTTTCAAGCCATCTGTTTTCAAATCTGAACACAAATGACAAATATAGTCTTATATATAGTCTTATTAAAACACAAACCCCAGCCTAAATCTTGATCAATTCAAATTCTTAGCATCCAGTTCAGGATTTTTACAGAACGACTTAGGACTTGTGTACACATTAAAGCTATAGACATAGAGCCATAATATGGCACAAAATCGGCTTTGCCTGTGGTTTCTGAGTTATATTTAACTCATCAGCAAGTTCCAAGTCTCACTGAACAAATCAAGTCAACAGACTTCAATCGTTGTGTAATGGGCACTTCTACTCTTGATGAGTGCATTTTTGTCTTGTGTTGTTAACAGCCTTTGATCCAAAACGAACAGGATATTTGTAGTTCTGCCTTTCTGTCACACTTTCTGTCTTTTTTTCAGTGTCAGATTTGTTCAGACATATAAGAACTTTTAAAGTTGTAATTAGATGTATTGCTAAAACTGCAGTTCAGATTGTGAACATGTCTAGAAAATAAATGTATTTTACTAGTGTCAGCACATTGCTGTGTACATACTACGGTTAGAATAAAAGCACTTAGTGGACAACCTTCCCTTTTATTTCACAGTGGAGTGGCCAGCATAGGTTACATTACATGCATGAATCATGAATCAGAAAAGCAGTGGCTTCTAATGTTTTTCAGCTCATACAGTGCTCCTGTGATGATTTAATACAGAAATAACAGAGAGGTTATCTCAACTTAGCCTGACATTTACCTTACATATTTTTTACATTTTTAACCCTCTGAGTCACTTGGCAGTTTTAGGTTGTGGAATGTAAATCTGTGACTCTTGACTGGTTTGTTCTATATATTGTTACTCTCTTATTATGACCTGTGATTAAATCCTGTATGCTGAATAGTACTAGTCATGGAACAAGTGGTGCCACCACTGTCAAGTAGTTAGGTCTGTGCTGTCTATTTTAACACAGAACACAGTGCAGAAAAAAATATTATGCCACTGGCTAGTGTCAATTCAGATGCTAAAGAAGTTTGTTGCAGTGTACAGAACTGCCCACAACCAGTGAAAGGATAGAGGGTATAAGTGAAACAACAAACACTGCAGTAAATAATGTGATGTGTAAGCCATTTTGACACCATATCCATCCTCAGTCACAAGGTAGTCATTAGTCATGATTGGTAAAGTCTCAAGTTTTGTTAACTTTACAACCTATTATGATTCTTGTACTTGATAAAAGTGACTTTCCAAGTAACTTAAAGTAACATAAGGTTTTCATGAAATAAAAGCAGGATTAATGGCTGTGCACTACTTCGTTTTTTATGTGCTCCAGCCTTTGTCACCTCCAACCTGGATGACCCAAATTGAATCTCTGCTTAGTGTGCTTTCTCTGCTTTACCCAACTATACCAGAAGCACAACCACATTCATACAAATGGCATAAATGGTGGAAAAGTAGAGGATTAATTACCCCTTTGTCTGCACACCTGAGAACTAATTAGAGTTTTTGAGTCAATGTAATAGCTCATATTCATCCCAGTTTTGTTTTTGTGTTTGACACCCTGCCTATTCTCATTAGGAAAATTACTTGCAGATGCATCATATTATAGAATATGACAATGTGATACTGTGCAAAACTAAATATGAATAGCACACTAGACACACAGAGAGTAGGATATTAACTTTCTGACCATATCTCCATATTTGATTTCCCTTTGCAATTCAAGAAATTACATATTTTTCATTCTTCACTCTTATTAGACAGAGAAGAGCCAGGAATGAATTAATTGATAGGATGATTTGACCTTTATTACTGCAGTTATTAAAACAAAATGTCAGTGTCTGGGGCTGCTGTAATGAGTTAGGACATGTCAGTGGAAAATAAGTCTATTAATCATCCCCAGCTGTTTTTTGCCTTTGTTTCGAAGAGATGGCCAACACAGCCGTTATTCAACTTTTGTAACAGGCCTTATTTTGCTCTGTTTCTAACAATACACTAAAAGTAAGTGGTTCACTTTAATTGTTGCTTACTAGGTAAGATCAGCCAGAACACTTAAGGGCTCTTCCCACCTCTGTCTGTTTTTGTTCTTTCTTCTTCTTTCCCAGGAGACACAACCTCTTTGTGTCATGTTAAGAGCAGTGTACCAACAAGAAGAGGTGGGGAGAGACAAAGAAAGAGATACAAAGAGGCAAAGCAACACACACGGTGAACCAGCAAGACAAGACAAGAAAAAGAAAAGTAACCATGAATAAGAGTGACCTCATGCCACGAGAAACTGAGAAAGTGAGCGAGAGCTAGTGTGACAGAAAGAGCTAGTGCGACACAGAAGGAAAGACAGATGGAGGTAGAGAGACAGTGAGTCAGACAAATCGAGGTACATCATTCCTGTCTCTCCCTCCTCTCTCTTTCTCTCTATGGAATGCCACTATGGTGACACACTAATCAGATGGCGGGAATGTCTGACAGCTACCTTCAGGGCTGATGTAGTGTGTTCAGGTGGAAGGAATGGCTGCATCTGTCCAGACAATCATTGGCACACTGTTCCCAGGCACACATAGTCATTCTGCAGCCACTGGTGTTGCTTTGATCCATAAACGAGGGGGGCGCCATAGCTGTTCAGACACTTGCCGTCTCTAGACCGACAGTCAGTCTTTTGGTAGACCTGGTAGAGTCCAACGCATACAGCAGAACTGGCTTATATCTGACTCACTTGTACTGCTTTGCTATTTCTATTCATACAGCTGCGCAAAGTTAAATTTAGTATGATTTCTTTGTGAAAAAGCTTTGATCACATTTCTAAAGGTTCCCATCTTGCTCATGCCTGAAGGAAGTCATAATCCGTACGCGCTGTACCAGTGTTAAGACTCAACAAATGTTTTTGTTTTTGGAAAGGCTTTGATCAAGTCCATCAAAGCTTTTTCACACAAATAATTTGGTTCTGACTTTGTATGACCTCTAATGCACCATTACCATCACAGGGCAAAACCAATAATGTTACTTCCTATTCCTACAAATAGACTGATAAACTGATTGGCTACATGTAGGACTGCATTATCTACTGCGCAGTAGATGACTTTGCTATCTCTGGAAATAGAATTTCTTTATCGCTAAGGTATTTATATGTATTTTTTAATCACAGACATTTCTCTGTACTAGTAAAAATTTCTATTATTATAATTGCAATGATGAATTTAACAAATTTATGACAAATGTTACAGTGGCTTTCTTGGATTCCATTTTCATTTCTTCTTGCTGCCCATTCATCTTAACTGTGTTGCCTTAAACTGCTGTACTTTTACTGTCCCCAGTTAAGATGAAAATTAAAGTTCCCTAGGGAGTCTGGCCTACCTCCCAAAGTCAGATTAGGGCATAATCTGGTATTTAAGATTTTTTGTAGAATTTCAAATGGAAATTTGATTAAGTTCACAGACTTGTGTCTTATATGGAAGTCTCAAGCTCCTTGTGTCTGAGGAGGCAGCAGGCCCCATGGTGTTTATTTGTTAATGACATTTTCCAACCGTTCACCTGATGCCCCCGTTGCCAAAGCAACAGGTGGCAGTGAGTGCCAGATGATGAGATCTTTTTCTCTGCTTTTTGTTCAAGACATACTTAGGTCACAATGTGCTCCTTTGATTTTAAACAAACAGGCACAAATGTGGTATTCCAGTCGTTGAGAAAATGCTGCCAAAAAGCTCTTCTTTTTAAAAATATATTAGCAATGTTCATCTCCTTCACAAATGCTTCAGACAGCCATAATGTGTACAAGATTAATTTAGATTGTTTCTTGAGCAGTTGTGCATTTGTTCAGGTGCTGTTTTCACATTTAAATAATTCCTGCATTCTCCTGTGCCATATGACATGAAACCAGAAAAAGTCTAGGAGTACAGAATTTAGACCAACTCTGCCTGTACTGTCACCTCCTAATCCTTCTCACTGACAGCCTTAGAAAAGATGTCTTCCCCTTACTAACCCCATGACATCCTCATTCCTGTGCTATTTCGTGCCATGATGACAACAGTGCAATCTAAGAAAGGATTTAGTCTGTTGAGACTTGGAGCGTGTGTTGAGGTTCAGTTTGGCAGGGCTAAGCTTTTTGTACAGCAGTTTATCCACTTTGCTTGCGGTCATGAGAACATTTCTTTATTTCAGATTTTCTGGTGGTTGTAGGGGACTAAAGAAAACATCTAGGCTTTTGCTCATTTGGTCTAATTCTTTACCTTACCCTGTATGTTCTGTCCCGTCTTTGCCCCTCTGCATCACATGTTGCCATAGCAGCACATTTTTTTTCTATCCTCTGTGCACTGTGTCAATGCTGCAACACAAAGTAAACACTTGGGCAGTCTAATTCAGTGTTCATACAGCCCACTTGCAGGTCAAGGCTTTATAGTGTCATTGTGTAACTGGATTGCACTCATCTTGGTGGGTGCCATCGACCTCTGTGGAAGCATGTGCTCTGCAGCCACTGATTGTTCTGTTCTTTTCTGTTCTGCTCAGCCAAATAATTAGTTCCCCCATGGATCCCCCTCCCCTGACTTTGGGTAAGGAGGGCTAATTTTACAGACTACCCAGCTTGACATCAAACTGTGATTCATTGAAAATGTATAACTCCCACATGGAGATGGCACTGCGGACCCCTCCAACCCCTGTGCTCCTGTTGGAATGGCGCTGAGAGAGAGTTGTGTTGCATAGGAAAGCTCGAGGGCTTGTTTGTTACATGCCACAGCAGCTAGCAGACCAGCTAGGGAGAAATGCCGGGGTTACACACTTGTCTTTTAAATGTGAGTTTTGTGAACAGAAACAAGGAACCAAAGTCAGATCAAACAGATTTGTGTGCGACATTTTCGTGTGAACTCTGACTGGAGCTGTGTTTCCAGCACAAGTTTCTAATAATGCAAACATATAAAAGGCATGGTGTGTGAGAGAATCCCTTAATATTTTGCTTGTTCATGTAGATATTTTGTTGCTTTTGTCAGTTTCAGTGCAGAGAAGAATGTTTCCCATCGCTTTTTAGACACAATAGTTTAGCCAATGACTTCTTTTCGTTTCTCCACTCTGCACTATGTGTATACTCAACAGGGTTTGAGGCCTGCAAAATTAATGACAATGACTTTAATATTTAGATTGTGGCCAGTTTGTAGATTGCC
This sequence comes from Centropyge bicolor, assembly GCA_037975185.1. Classification (NCBI taxonomy): domain Eukaryota; kingdom Metazoa; phylum Chordata; class Actinopteri; family Pomacanthidae; genus Centropyge; species Centropyge bicolor. The sequence goes on along the minus strand of JBBMOC010000032.1, from coordinate 640,864 downwards.
TAACCAAATGTCATTAGACACAAACATGAATAAGTAAACCATAAAAACTGACAAAAAAGTTTGAATGTGCTATGACTCTCCCCTGTCTTTACTGTTCTTGTTCAAGCACTCCAACAAAGACTTTTCTTTGGAAGCACAAACTTGCCTCCACTTTTAATTGAAACTGCGATGGCATGCTCAGGACAGTGCTCTTGTGTGTGATTAAGCTTCAAACAAGGTCACATTTTAAGTTCTCTCTCCTCTTAAATGTATTCAAAATTGCATCATGTGGCAACCGACTTTTACTCGTATCTTGGCATGCTGTGCAGTACCTGCGGCAAAGGGTAATTATTTACTGCAAGGACCAGCACAGTTCACAGTGCTGTAATTGGAAACTCTATTGAAGCTGTAAATACAGCACCCTCTTCTTTGCTGTCATGAGGGCGGGGTGGGTTCTGTTTTTCCACATTTGGCCCTCTACAGACATTATTCACCTGGCTTATTGTCAAGTAGAGGTTCACAGCCCCAAAACTAGCAATAGAAAATAACAAGAGAAAACGAGATGGCAATGGAGAACGAGTCATTTTATTTCATGCACAAGTTTTGTTCTTGCTGCACAGCCTGGCTCACAGCAGTGGAAGGTCGATAGAACATCAGCAAATGCTGCTGAGGAATGGTCAGCAACACATCTTGTTTACGACGTCGTGAAAATAAATGGATTTGTTTGGATCGGCACCTAATTTGAAATGTAGTAATGAAGCAGTCTGTTACAATGCAGCTGCCAGCCCTCAAACACTGTCTGACAATAGGGTAGGCTCTGTCTTTGGTTTTAATTGTATAGCACCCAGTATATTATTGGTGGACAAATTGCATCACAATTCTCAGAGCAGTTTTGTTTTATTCGACACATGATGCTACAGTGCACAAACTCACTGGTCATGTGAGAGTTGAAGTCTTTGAACAGTCGTTATTTTTAGTGATAGTTACTGTGGTCTACAGTTTTTGTGCATCATCACATTTTAGTACACACATTGCCCCACAGGAATTAGAAATATATGGTACGCCACTTTGCTTGGTGGCCTGTCTAATTAAAATACAAAATGCCAATGTTTAATAAACCCAGGTAGTGTTGTTGCTCCTGCCTCACAACATTTCAACAGTGTTGTCTGTTTGGAATCATGATTGTTTGGGGAAAAAGCCCAAATGGTAGTGTGGTATATGTCACTCGGGGGAACAATGGCATCCGTTGCTGTAGGTTGATTGCTCTTGTGTGGTTGTGTGGTTTTAGCATGTGAAAGCTGAAAAAAGGAAATGTTTTACCACAATAACATTTTTGTAATTCACCAGGTTTTCTGGACTGCCATCCTAGAAATTCATTAAAACATTTGTTTTGCATGTAATTTGCGTCAAACTTCAACTGCACAATGTTATTTTTATTGTTCCTAACACATAAATGTGATTGATATAAATGAAATCATACCTTCAGTACTGAGGTCTCTTTCTTTTATCTGCAGGTTAACAGGATTTACCATCCCTCCGCCTGTTACTAGTTCTGGCTCCATTTTTTCACTGAGGCTTACCAGTGACTTTGCAGTAAGCGCTCATGGATTTAAAGTAGCTTATGAAGGTAAGAAAAGCATCACTTTCTGCTGTTTGTCTTGTACTGTCATTAGAAATGTCCATTTTAATGGAAAATGAAAGAAATGTGGAATTTAAGTTAGAAACTATGATCAGGACAATTCTTCATAAACTTGGTGTTCACTTAGAGAAAAAATCCAGGGGCCAGGAGGAGTAGACATCATTTATTCTTAAGAGAGGGACATGTGATAACACTTACTCACCTTATTTTCCTGCAGGACTTCCACTGTTGAGTTATGGAAACATTAGGTACCTCAATTAAGCAAATTAATCTCATATTTTCCAAATCAACATCCCACCCCCCAAAGTCCTGAACCTTTTCTGCGACTCCAGAGGTGCATCTGAAATTGGATGGCAGATGGCGATGGGAATTAGTTGAACTAATGGATGTACCGAGTTATCTGTGTTGAAGCAGAGCTGAGTGCAGTGGGGAGCTGTCTAAATATGAACTATCCTTCTGTGACCATCTTGCTCACCCCTACTTTTTCCCTTCTGCTTGTTCGTGCAGACTCCATCACTTATCCATCTCTTGGTCTTGTTCTCTCTCCATTCCTTTATAATGATATTTTATGATTTTTTTCTTAAGGGTTCCTTTGTTTTACTCATTTCATCACTTTTTTCATCATTTCATCTTCCTTTAATTCTACCCTTCTGCCCATGCGCCTTTTTGGCTTGTCTGCTACTCTCTTCCATTTACGCTTGATATCCTTGGTTATTTCTCTATTTTCAGATCCATTCCCTTACCTTCTCCAGCACAAGCAGGCTAGCCCCATCCTCTAGTGTCACTCCTCCTCCCTTCCATAATGTCCTTTTCCATCCCCCCTTTACCCCCTCCTCATCTCTCCACCTGCCCCAGACCTGGCCAGTCCAGGACCTCTCCCCTCTCCATCTGCCCATTTCTGCGGTCTTTCTCGTTCTGTTTTCCTCCCTCTCCTGTCTCCTTCGATCTCTCTATTTCTTGTCTCCAATGGTTGTCTTGGTTAAATTAGATCTCATTCTTCTGCTTCCACCTTTTGCTGGTGTAATGCTCAGAAACAGAATTTCATGCCCATTTATTTTGTTACATGTGAGGCACAGATATTTCCCACTACTCAACGCTGAATAGGATATTATATCATCTAGTTGCATTGCCACTTTTAAAGTGTGTTTGACACACCAATTAAATATTGTAGCCAAAGCTATGGTATGATGATACTTAAACCATAACATGTACAGCTCAGTTTCATGTGACTATCATTTTTTTTTTTTTAATAGACTGGTGTTACAAGACAGTACACAGCACACGGCATAAATATTACCTTACCTATGCCTCTGCACTCATCTCCCCTGAAGTCCTTGGTATGATGGCGATGGTGCTGTCAATTTTAAAATGGTGTACTACCAAGATATTGTATGCAATAATTGCATAAAATGGGAATGTAACACCCTATTTTAGATGTGAAATGATGGTGCTTAAGTAGATTATGGTTGTGCAGTTGAATGTGAAATGTCTATAAGAAAGGTAATTGGTATTATCATCATCATCATCTGAACTGAACACCTATCATCAGGCTATCATCACAAATTCCCATCAATTTAAGTCAGAGACCCTCATGAATGACACATACAGTATAAAACACAAATATTCAACGCACTCATCCATAATGTATTAATTTGTAACTCACTGTCACCGCTGTATACCTTTCTTCCTTGTTATGGTGATATGGTTAGCTACATCTTACACATGAATATGTATGTGCTGCTCATTTTTCTGGCTAAAAATGTGTGATGCTTGTAGACACTCAGAGATGATTGAATCATGACTACAATTAAGTGGATTTGAATCTGCATGCATATGAAGGACACAGTGAAGGACACGGCCAGATGGAATCTAATTTCTCAGCGGCCTGTCAATCTTTTGTCAAGTATGTTGGAATGCAAACCAGCTCCAACTTTCTGTGAATTTTATCACTGATTAATGCCTACTTTCCTCTACTGTCACCACTCTGTCAGTGTGATCCTGCCACCTTAACACTTAGGCATGGCCTTAAATCGTCAAGCTGCATGTATTAAGGACTAGAGATAATGGGGGGCTTTTCAATAACGCAGCAAAACAATGGCCACTATTGCTTTTAGCTTTCCAATGGATGAAGATAGGCTGCAGCTGTGCAGCATACATGTACCAAGCTGGGAGTAATGTTATCTGCTTGCCCTTTGTTGAAGGTTGTGTATTTGTGAAGAAAACATTGCTGTGCCTATCTAAAACCTGCCTCAATGCCATTTCAACCTGCCCTTTTTTTTGGAAAAGTCTTTGAAAGACAGTTGACCCATGAAACATAATTTCATCTTTTCTCCCCAAATCATTTCATTTGTCCCTCTGTGGCCATACAGATTGTCCACTGAGTTGGAAAAGTATGCATGTGTGTGTGTCTGCGTGCTTGCATGTATGAGCATGTGGTGTTTACTAGCTGCTTTGCCCTGTGATCCAACATGGATTCAGTCAATACTCTTTTCCCCGCTTGCATGAGAATCCAGCTCAGCAGCCACTCAGACAGCCAGCTAGGAAGCCAGACAGGCAGTCTACACGCAGCTCCTGTGAGGAAAGTATGCTGCTTGTGTGCTCACAAACACTGCCACTCCGTCAAACTTCCATCTTCTTCAAAGGGCTACGGAGTCATTAGATATACAGGCGAAATAAATAGCTCAGCCCTAGAGAAATCTCGCACCCAACTACCTCATTTACCAGTTCATATAACTCACTCGTTACCACTGTGATGAGGGATAATGCAAGCCTGTCCTACTCCCACTGTCTGTGAATGCAACTGTAGCTAAAAATTGTAGGAGTGTTTATGATGATTAGAAAATCCAATTACAGTGGCCTTTTTACTTTAGTTGTGCAATGTTGGTTTACCAGGCCTTACATTGTATTTTGTAACACGTTATATTTTATAATGCAGTGCTGTTTTCACCTATTTTCAGTTTACGGATAGGTCAGAGAGATTTCTGTGGGTTAAAAGCACTCTGCAGCATCATATTAATGTTGTTTGCGTTTGCTTCTCTCTGGCATGGCAAATAATATTTGTGTATTATGATTCTAAGCACCATATGCACTTTTTAATCAGGTTTTATTTTGCAGATCTAGTGATGCTTTGTGAGGTTAAAAGTATTCCATCTGCGATGTATTAGCATTGGTTGCATTCATTTCCCCATCTTGGAGTGAAGTTTGTACAGATTTTCATGAAGTTTCTTACCAGCACCAGCCCCTGGTGTTAAAGAGCAGCTGTTTTCCCAAGGTTCAGTTATATCAACACTTTATTTAGTGTCCTCCAGACAACAACACTTGTTAGCTCAGAGCGAACACTGTGTCTAAAACACTTGATTTCTTTAGGGGGTTCTTCAAACCCTCATAAAAGTAGAAATCCTGATTCGGTGTTAAGCGCAGGCTATTATTCAAAGTAGTTTTTTTTTTTTTCAGTTTCACATTGAGATATGCAACTACTGTTGCTGCAACTGAGACAGTTTTATTTTGCCTACATGAGAAGCCTTATCCAAGCCAAATGCTTCAAATATCTGCAACACATCCTTTGGCTTAATTCAAGAGCCATGTCTGGCCGAGACATTAGTTATGACTTTCCATACACCAAAGGCCAGTGAGTCAGTGTTGGTATAATTACAGCTGGGATGCATCTATTACTTTTTAATTAGTGACCTCGGGTGACTTTCTCCAAACTCTTCCTTGCGAGAGTGGGTCTTTTGTTTCTCCGTATAGTTTTTTCAACTACAGCTGCCAAAAGCAATGATTATAGCAATGAATGCCGGAAAGTTACCATGTGTCTGTTTGGGTGTGATATAACCAGTGAATCTATATTTCTCATTATATTTTGAATGATAAACTCAACAAATAATAGGTACTTACTCATATATGATTATTTTTCTCATTTTATTTAGAACCTTGCAAATATTCAATTAAGCATTGAACAAAGTACAAAAATATTTATGAACAAAATATACAAAGCTAAAATGGAAAACACTTGACTGTACTTTTGTGGCTCTCATCTGTAGATTCACTGTGTACTGTTTGACATGATTCTTATGTAGCTGGAAACAGAGAACTACTTAAACCTCTGGCTTACTGCACACACACTGGCTTGCCCCGCCCACCTCTTCTGTTTCTGCTGCCACGTTATTGCTGTAAATAATGTGATTTTTGGTTTAACAATATATGTACATCGTCTTCCGGTACAGCCCTACAACCTGCTGCCACTAGTATTGAGTGGGTCAGCATTTTTTATTACGCACGAGCCTTAAATGCGTCATACCCTTGAATAGAAAATCCATGGGAAATTATTAAAGGCAGTTACATTTCTTGGAAAATGTGGTGTCATCCTCTAAAATAATTTATATGCTATCACATTTTTATTTGGCTGAGTGCAATCTGTCCAATTTTGCCGCAACATCTGGCAGCTTAAATTAGATCTCTGTTCAGGGTTCACAGGCTACAGGCTGCTTTTGGGTATCATTTGACACTCTCACTAGTCCACATACTTCTGAGTTTTTGATTTTACTCATAGGCGCATCAGGTTAGGCAAGACACTTCCGAGCAGCAGCATGTCTTGGGTTAAAGAAAATGCAAAGAATAAATGGTGAATGAAGTAGTGAGGGACAGTTCAAAGAATGAATCTTGGCATATTATTGCAAATATTCACTAAAGAAGAGATGGTACCAATAGTTAACATCAAAGCCACCTAATAGATACACACAATGTCACTTTCCCCTCTGCTAATTTTGCATTTGTAACAGTTACTTGCTGAAAAGCCTTGCCGGATATCCATGTTATGTTTGTGCTGTGGCAGTGCAGGAACATGGCAGTAATCTTGGTAAATATGTCCTCACTCCTGTACACTCACACCTGTGTACTGCTGGGTTCTCAATTGCAGGATCTTATATTCAATGTGGTCCCTGTGGTATTGAAAACAGTGGGATCTTAACAGACCACAGACAACACTGGAATTGGAGCTATGTCCACCAATTCTGTAACTTTCTGAAACCAATGATCCTGCATTCACACCCACTTCCCACTTCACACAATCAGTGGCCAGGTATGTGAGAAAGGGGACAGAGTTTGAACTCCTTTCTCTAGCTCTCCTTTTTCATTCTTTACACATCTATTTCTAGCCCAAGCACAACATTATGAACACATTCCAGTGTGGCTGCTATAAACACCGTTGCCTTCCAACGTGGTCAGACAAAAAAATGTATCCCACTTCCTTATACCAGGCATGCAATATTAGTTCTGATTTTTACCTAGCTTTTAATGACATCTATTAAAGGGGACATATTATGTAACGCTCACTTTTTCAGTGCTTGTGCACACACATATGGGTATCTGCAATGCCTACCAACCCACCAACTGTGAAATATGACAGCCCAGAGTATTTTTTTCTGTGGGCTGCCTAGATCAGAAACATGGGGCTCAACAAGCCAGTCAGTTTTGACTCCCCTTCCTATGTCAAGTGCAGCCTCATTAGAATGATACTGCCTGACATCTGAATGTCTCTACCCCTGTCTTGAGAACTACCGTTACCAAGGAAGGCAAGGAAAATTTTCACTCATAAGTGTTGAACCTGCTCGCGTTATGTTACAGCTAAGAACTAAGCTGCTCCATTCTTAGCTACACAGACCAGCACAAATTGCTACATTGGCCCCCAACATCAAAAGGACAGATAAGCTTAGGGGATAAAGTTTATTTTTGATGGAAATGTCCCCACAACTATAACTAACTCTGTATGGGGGCCAGTGCAAAGAATGATTTGTTTCAAAACTGAAACTCATGGATGCATCGATACAACTTCAACCTGTAAGTTTTGCTTTTTTTATGTTGTTTTACTGTTTATCTGCAGGGTAGTCTGCAGCTTAGCATGCTCTGCGGCTAATATGGCTAGCGTCTATAGTAGGCTCACATGCTGGAGCAATATTCGTATGTAATATTGGGTAAAGACAAACTGTGTGAATGTTACCTAACCTTTGCTTGAAGTAAATTAAATGACCAGAGCAGTAAATTGGATGTGGGTTTTTTTGGGGGTTTTTTTCCCCCAAATTTCTTTTCGTGGAACTGTAGCATGAGCTCAGCTGGCTTAGATTTTACAGGAAAGTCCCTTCTGCTCTGTGTCTCCTCTCCGGTATGTGTGTCTGTTGCTGCCATATGTTAAATTGCTTGATAGACTGGCCTCATGGTACACATGTGTAAAACAAATGGTCAGCTTGCAAGGAGCTCCTTTGCGTGGCTCATTCCCGAAAGCTGTCGTGGCCTGCTGAACGGTGACTAATAAGACCATTGTGATCACAGATATGCCTAGTGTTCCTGCAGTACTAGTATTGCAAGTTTCCCCGTTGTGGGACTAATAAAGGAATATCTTAGTGGCAGTACTGCAGCTCTGTTGCAGTTCCAGTCTAAAATATATATAGGAATACTGTCAACAGCCCTCGGCATCTCCTTTTGTATTGCACTGCATATACTGCATTACAAACAATTGACTACTGCAATAAAAAGTCTTATTAAAGAGTCTTATTTTCAAAAGTTTTAAACTCTATATTTAATTAAGCATAGTGCAAATACAACATATCAAATGTTGAAACTGAAACATTTTATTCTATGATTTGTCAGTCCACCGGACATTTTTCCACTTTGCCTTGGTTTCTCTGAAATGGGCTCAGGCCCAGAGGTTGGAGAGTGGTTTCCTCTTTGCATGGTACAGTTTTAACTTGCATTTGTGGATGCAATAATGAACTGTGTTCACAGAAAATGATTTTTGGAAGTGATTTTGAGCCCATGCAGTGATTTCCATTACGTCGTCATGTTTGTTTTTAATGCAGTGTCACCTGAGGGTCCAAAGATCACAGCCATCGAGTATTTATTTTTGACCTTTTCGCTTTGCAGTATTGTCAATAAAATATAAAAAAATCTTATTTTATCAACATTTTACACGGCATCTCAACTTTTTGTGGAATTGGAGTTGTACGACAATGTGAAAAAAAGGTATTTTCCGTGCTCTAAATAGTTCACATGAAAATAGATAATGCTTAGTGGAATTACAATAAATACTAAACTATAAAAATGTCCAAATATCACAATACCTATGTCAGATTGCATTAACTCTGGGGGTGATTAGCAAATTAGAGAAGAAAAATATTTATAGTAATCAGCAACTACTGTCAGATCACCTAGACTGCTTAGTATTCTTTAACGAACTGTATTTAAGAATTACAATGTGCGGATCACAATATTCATTTTGGTTTCCTCTGTTCATACTGTAATCAGTTTAACATTAATAGTGATCACACACATTCAAGACCAAGTTATCTGCAGTTGTACATGGTTCGCCCAGATAAAATATGACAGTATAATGTACAGTAAGTAACAGTGAATCTGCAATGTTTTGCAGATTATCTGAATGACTTGATGAACTTCATGTTTAATAGGGTGTTCAAGGACCCCCCCAGTAGGAGAAACCATCGAAGGAGAAAGTTATTGTACTTTAGCCAATCAAAGTCCAAAGACAACACAAAAGCCAGCAACATCATGAAGTGTGGGTATCAACATCAGTATTACCACTGTCATGTGAGAGCTTCTTTCAGCTGACTTAACTTCAGTATACAAGGAAGCCTTTACTCCAGTGGAGGACACGATCTGGACTTACTCTACATAAAAGGCTTTGCTACTTTAGGTATTATATATACCAAATTTATATTTCCATTTCATTGGCTGTGAATAAAGTACTTTATTTTCAAGGAGCGTTTTGGTCATTTTTAAATTTAGTAAGGGTCCTGTGTGGCATTGGAGAAATATATCATGTCCTCTCACAAAGGATTTATGAAACACTTATTTGAGTTTGTGCATGTAGAAAGCTTGGAAAACCTTTTATGTTGAATATCCGGACCATGAATATGTGAAATTGGGTTTACTAGTAATCTTTTACTAAAGGTAATAAGTAGTGACGTAAGCAAGAGAAGAAATTTCTCTATTTCACAGCTTTTTTATGGTGTTGAGAGATGATAAATTACACAATATTCTTTCCAGTTTTTGAAATGGTATCAAACAGATAATCTGCATCTCTGATAAACATTTTAAAGTTAAACTATGGTAGCAATTGTTTGGCAAACTTTTTTCAACTGAAAAGATCCTGACATTAGCTGCAGATAACGTGTAAGCCAATTACTTTGTAAGATCAGTATTTCCACCCTCAGTTGTGTTGACATGGTACAAGATAAAGCCAATTCCATACAAAAAAGACATGAGCACCAAAACTGAATGATGAGGGTGAATAGAGTGGAGTGTGGAGAGTATGACACTGTGTTTTTTAAAAATATTTTGTAGTAATCACCCAAAACAAAAGTTTGAACCTGAAATGAGCATAATATATCACCTTTATAGGCAATGGATTAAATTAAACACTTGTGTTGATAGTCAATGATAGAAACACTATTGCATTGTTTCTACACAGAGCTGTGTGCTTGTGTGCTGTATTACAGCAAACTAATAAGATATTCTGCTTCAAGTTCTAATATTTCAACGATGCTTGTTTGTGTAATGTCTTAATCACGTTATTTTCTCCAATTCCCAGCCAAGCCATTTAAGATTGAGTATTTGCTTATTTTTCTCGTAGTCTATAGGTGCAAATTGTGTAGTTAGCCTGAGGTAGGTAGGTAGATTAACTGCATTCAACCCACATACCATGGCAACCCATTACCCACATTACCCAACATCTACAGTACAGTATATAATACATACACATCAACGTAACGTTGTTTCCATTCCAACATCATTGAACACAATTCTCCACCAATATGTCATCCAAGAAATGCTTGGCAGCCTGATTCAGCAGCCAGGCTCTTGGCGAACAAGTTTTTTTTTTTGGCTGAGGCGTGTTAAATAGCTAAAGCACACTCTGCCTTTGGTATTCTTCAGTGACTAAGACCATCCGTCCAGTTAAATGGTACTGGTGTGATGAAAGGCTTTGTGAGAAATGTTCTAAATAACATCTGGTTGCACCCAGCACCAGTCCTTGACCAGTTGATTTTCTGTCGTGTTTTTTTGATGCAAATATGTTCTCAGCTCAGCAGTGTGCTGAATTTTAATCTGACACTCTCTGCATCACGCTGTAAAGGGTTGTTGTGGCGAGTTTTTAGATACTTAGATTGCCTTTGATGTGCTTAGTTACAGTTTGTTGAACTCCACAAATTTGATATTTCAAACAAATAAATTTAAATTTCACAAGCTCTCCATAAGTTCAAAGGAAGCATATTTGCTGTTTGTTGCCAGGGAACATGATGTGCTATGTAGGGATGCATACATCGATTATAGCCTTCAGTACACAGCTGCATTTGATACAAGTGAAGCAGGCTTACAAAACAACGCATCAAATCACTGGATGCTGGAGTATGTTTTAAATGTCAATACAGAATATGCTTATTAATGCTTTATTGGCTTTACTCAACAACATTTTTGAATGATATTTTAGATCTATTTTAACCTTAATGATTAAAGTGACCGTACACAATTTGCTACATAGAATTTCAGAATTTCTTGATTTTCCATTGTCCCACTGTTTGCACCACTCTCACAAAAACATCCCTTCAATAGACTGTCAATCATAAATTTCCATTTGTATATTCTTTTTTTGGTCGACCTTCATGAATTGTGGATGGAGGTGTTGCCGCTTGAAATTAAATAATTGCATGGATCATACATAGATAATAAACCCATTATACATATTTTACTCTTCTTCAGACAGATTCATTTGCAGGGGTTTTTGTCTAAAAATAGCTGATTTTACAATGTGAGCTCCCAGCGTTTCAGGTAACTCTCTCGGTGAAAAGGTGATCAAGCTAAAAAGCTACTGTTGGCGTAGAAATGGTTTATTTTTATTAAATAATAGTTTTGTGCGCAGAAATCTTTAACCCAGAAATCTTTTATCCCATCTTTGGTCACTGTAGTGTTAGGTCTGTTTAGACACTTTGATTAGAAAGAAACCACACATGATCTGACGTCCTCACACTTTACTCCCATTGCTGTCTGTTGGTAATTCATTTTGCTCATAAACATGAACAGCTGACTGTGTATGTGAGCATCTGCAGTGTAAAGTGGATTAATAATTAGATTTCAAAAATGATTCCTGGAAATTAACATTAGAAAATGCGACCTCACAGATGTGTCTATCAGTTAAAATTAATTATAGGATCAGGGTTGAAAATATACTCCATATCTGTCTATCTGCATATCTGTCTGTCTGTCTGTCGGTCTGTCTATACCTATATCTGTCCATCTGTGTGTCTGCCTATCCATCTATCTATCTATCCATTCAGCCATCCAATTTATGTAAGTGAGAAAATGACTTTTGGTTTCCTGGCTTGCCAGTTGGAATAATTAGCCACAAGCAGATGGCACATTATCAAAAATAATCATTTAACTTGACTGCATGATCAGTCACAAGCTGTAGGATGGAAGGAAGTTTTATATCCCATCAACATGACTACTCTGGATCTGATCAGACTAATTGGGTTGTATTGATCATTACCCACAAATCCTGTTATGCAGTGTTCTTTATCATAAAGATAAAGTATGTCTTTGAAATAGACTGGATATGGCAGTGTATGGCATGTTAATAATATTAAGAGAGTTACTAATCTTCAAACTGAACAATTAAGAGTGTAGCTACTGAACATCTGAACACAGTAATATAAAAAATCTGAATGTGTAACATTTTCAAAAAGAGTTTATTTGCTGTATAAATAATTATTTTACAAGGCAAACCCTGTTGTTTAGGTTGACAGACAAAAAGACATAAAATCTTATGTTAGAAAGTTAGAAGTTTAATGACATGAACTCAAGTTAGACCAACTCCTGCCTTCAAGCTGAACAGGTAAAACCAACATGCAACTTCTAGGGCAAAAAGAAGTCAGTGTTGTGTTATTGTCCCTTACTGTGGCTTTGAGTAAAAGCTGATATTTGTTGTGCTGCCTGGACATGTGCAGGGGAATTCTGACAGAGATTGAGTTATGGGAGTGTAATGGAGGAGAGAAATGTACTGGAAGATTGTGTTCAACCAAAAGAACACAGGATTGAACAGCCCTCCAGGCCTGTTTCACAATTTACAGTAGATCTTTATCAAAATTCTCTTTCAATAGTTTGCCAGGGAGTACATTGATCATAAGCACTTTGGCTCTGTCAGCGCATAAGGATGGCGCTAGTAATTTCTGGGGAATTGCTTTCTTGTGGAAGATGTATAACTTCAATATGCCATCTTCAAAAATATGTCTGCCTAGGGATTTCAAATAATATTAATGAAATTTTGTACAAGTAATATTATTTCCCATTGTAATGATTGTTCTGTCACATGCACTTTTTTGCCTCTACTGTGTTTAACAGTGAATGATAGATACACAATAGATACAGCAACAAGGAAGTAGGGAATAGAGGGTGCAATAATGTAATGCAGAAATAGACATTAAGTTTGAAAACTATTTATATTATTCTGTTATTATGCATGTTTACTGCACTTTTCACCATATTATTACCATTTACCAGAATTAAAGAAAACATGATTAACATAACTAATATTAACAACACTAACATAAAAGACATCCATGTCATCAGAGGTCATTTGTACAGTAGCCGAGAGAGCTCAATTTAACTACGAACAGAAGAAGAAACACAAAGAAAGCAAATTAAGATAACACCTTCATCAATGCAACAACAACACATGCAGCTTTTTGAAAACAAACAGCAAATACAGAAACACTCCACAAAACTACAAAACTACAACAGAAGTGCTTTTGAAGGACACGACGAGGTACTAAACACAGTTTGGACACTCTTGTTGTTGCTATGGTTTGTGACAATTGATGTTGCTGAAGTCCTCATTTCTAGTTTTTCTGTTTGATTTGTACTGAATCTTCACTTTAGCACATGTGCGATCTGATCTACAGTGTGAAATTACCTCGCAAGGACCCACAGATTCAAAGAAAAAGTTTGCAAAGCATTTGTGAATTTGAAAACTATGGTAAATGTCAATTTTGAAAATTTGAAAAAAATATTGTAACACCTCCATTAATCAGGGGTAATAATACAAGTAAAAAATCTCTTCCCCATTGACAAAATAATACTGTGTGATGTCTAACTTCTTAAACATTGAAACTGGGTTTTTTCTTTCCCGTTACAGTGCTGTGGCCCTTGCTTGGTATATTTTTGGTCTAATTATGCCTATGGGATTATTATTAGGCCACAGGCTTTCTGTCAACACTGATGGTAGGATAGTAAATGTAAATATCTCATTTTACAACATATACATAACAGATGATACATGGACCTGACTTCATGAGTCTGTGGCAACAACAAGTGTGATAGAGGATGTGTTCAGCACCTTTTCATGTCCTCTGGAAAAGTGTACTGGTTTGTGCTGTTTGTGTTTGCAGTAATTTTCCCAAATGCTGCACACGTCTTGTTAAATTGACTTTTTCTTAATTTGCTTGTTTTGACTGTTTGCATGTGCTTTCAGAAGTTGCAGCAGATTTAGCTCTCTTTCTCAATGATAGTGATCAATACAGGGTAAAATGTGCCAAATGTTGAGCATTCCTATGGAAGCCCAGTATTCATGTTAGATGATGTTTTGGCCTGTCACTAGGCCCAGCAGTGGGTATCAGATAATAGGTGCTCATCAAAAATTAAAAGTGTAGTGCGCATTCAATGCTGTGATGTTTTTTTGTGATGATTTTTTTTCATCCTTGAATTTATGAAAATAATTTGAGTTCTGCCCCTATTGAGCAAAGCGGCCATTCAGCAGCGTACAGGAAAATGATTATACTCTGCAGCTGTAGCTGCTTCTTTCATGTCTTTCTGCCATCTTTTTTTTAACTACCTTGTTTTTTTCTTTCCTTGTGCATTGTGCTAATGTACTTGTTTTTCTTTGCCCCTCACTGACGCTTCCAGCAAGAGATTTATGTTATTTAGTGCACTCTTAATGTAAAGAGATGGGTAAGACACAGTGCGGTACTTCAGCACTCCCTGGGCAGTGCATTTTATCATCTTCCCTTATTAATGTCAGCTCTTCAGACATAGCTAAGCATCTGAGTAGCAATGGCATAAAAGAGATTTGCTTGCTATTAACAGTGTATGTAGACTCAGTTAAAATTACTGACAGTGTCAAATATAAACAAATACTATATAATGCTATGATACGCTATAAATAGCCAAAACTATGAAAACTGTGTTTTGATGGCTTTGCTTACATGTCTAGAGACAAAATGACAACTCTGGTACATATTTTATGCAGCAACACATTATTGTTCTTAACAATACTGTCTTCTCTTTCCATTTTCCAGAGCTGAGAAGCAGCTCATGTGGAAACCCAGGGATTCCACCCAAAGGCATACTGAATGGAACTCAGTTCAGCCTTGGTGACAAGATCCGCTACAGGTGTGTCACTGGCTATGTCCTGGACGGACATTCACTCCTCACCTGTGTGACCAACGCAGCCAGTGTGTCAGTGTGGGACTTCCCTGTGCCAATCTGCAGAGGTGAGGATGTTTTATCTGTAAATGAGATGAGTTTCTAATCATTTTAACTGCATGTAAGGACTGGCTGCTGCCAAATATTTCTTCCAGCTATACATTGTGACTGTAGGATGGAGAATATTTAATAAGAAATTAAGCACGACATTTAAAATGAACAGGTGATTGATTTCTTTTGACTTCTTGTCCTTTGATTTCCATGTGTTGCTTTAACTTAATTGCATTTTAGTGATTGACAGCTTGATGGCTGCGTGATTGGGTGGCTTGTCAGTGCCACAGATGTATCTGTCTTCATTAGATCTATACATTTATTTGCAGTCTGATGGGATGGAATGATTTTAATCATAATGAGGAAGTTAATTAGAGCATCCATAGCTCAAAAGGTTAATTAAATATTTATTCCTGTAGCAAGAAGCTTAAAGTAAGTACATTAATGCTTTAAGCAGGAGTGAACTAGATTCTACTACTAGATTAATCTACTAGATTTTTGTATTTTCATTTGGGCTGTACTTTGACTCTAGTAGAGTACAAGATTTGGACATCTCTTTTCTTTGAAATGTCTATTGGGTTTTCTCACTTGATTTTTTTTTTTGTACAATCGATGAGCTTCTGCAGCTTTATTGAGGTCATAGTTTCCTCTCCTCTCCATCTGCAGGGGTCGCAATGCTTCGTTATATGAGCAACAAAGCAAACCATTAATGGCACACCAGTCATGTTATTTTTATATCAAAAGCTTTGGGCAGTAAAAAAACTTTACTTTTAGTCCATTGCGGTTACTCACCAACTCCAGAACCAGGGTCTGAAATTCACACCTGTCAAACGCCAAATGCGGGTAGATTTTCCATTTACCAAGTAAATCTTGGAAGGCTGTCAGCCACACTTGAGCGAAAATGCTTGTACCAAAACAGTTGTGTTGCAGCCAGAGACTCAGACCGACGCTGGGCTGTAGATAACTTTTATGAAGTTTGAGATAAAGTTTTTTTTATTTACTCACTTTACAACCACAACAAAGCAGTAAATATTTCTTATACTACTCCAGCATATTTTCTCTGCTGCTAAAACTCGACTAGCTTTGTGCTAACTACTGCAACGTACAACAGAGGAAGTTTTCTTCTACTATGTGTGTTTCAAAACTCGCTTACCTTACTAAAAGTCTCTACCTATAAAACCAATACCAAACAGTTAACAGAAGGAAATAGCCAAAAATAATAATCTTGTCAAAATCAGTTTACCTCTCACACATATCATAAAATATCTGGCATGATACAGTGGATGAACTGTTTATCCCTACACAAATATACGCAACATTTGAGTTTTTTAGGAGCATCTAAGCAGTGCCACAAAGCTGTAGGAGTGGTCAAGATGGTTTGGGTTAGGTAAGGTAAGCCAATTAGTTAATTAATTTTACTTTGAGCAGGTTAGCACTCCTGCCTGCTTTTTAATATAAAGTCGATTTAGTGAAGTACATTGTGTACTGAAGGAATTTCTATGTGACATATAAAGGCTTCTTATTATTATATCCAGTAAAAAATAACTTTGGTCTGTGAATTTTTTCATCTACCTGTCGCCTTGGCAGGTAAGCCAAAAAGTTAATTTCGAATACTGTCCAGAACCATTATCCATGAGATGGAGAAGCAGCACCTTGAATATATAGAGTAGGTCCAGCAGAGAAAAGAGATAGTTAAAGAATTTGAAATGAAAATGCCACATTATTCAGTTGCACCTGGAACTGTGAAAGTGCAATATTTACTGTGTGCCTTTTCTCTTGCCTGGCAGCTGGAATTTGCTGGGACTGCTGATACATGAATATTGCAAATGGTTAGATGTGACCTAAAAATACAGTCGATTGTTTGGACCGTCACAAGAATGGGAAGACAAATAATTAATATCAATTAATTATGAACATCACAATTATCTACTGGTGGAACTGACAAATCCATCCATTTAAAATGGTCTAGGGTTTCATGATACTTATCCTTGAATAATGCACCAATTCTTAACACCCTATCCAGTAAGAGTCTCAACTTTTCCACGATATGAGTGTCTCACTGAGCATGCACTTAGGATTTTCAGACTACTTAAACAATCCAATGGAATCCAACAGAAAAATACAAACTGATAATTAACATGGACATATACAGTATGAGCCAAGATCAATTCGCAGTATTATATATAGAGATATTTCCAAAAGTTTCAAGACCCTGCATTGCTTGAGGTGTATTAGGTTTTCTTTTCTGACACTTGCAGAGCTTCCTAATGGTGTTAGCTTCTCTTTCTACTCACAATCTTTCTAGCGTATTTGAAAATACTGTGTTGCCCAGAATTTGAGCCCTTGAAGATGCTGTACATATGTAATTGAAGCAGAGGGAAGAGGACACTATAGCATAATGAGAGCCTCTTTGTGACAGCTGCTTGATGGATGACTGACTCGTGTTCTTCATACCATGCTGTTTACCACCCTCTGTGCTTAGATGAGACCTGTCATCACACAGACGCAAATAATACATTATGTGTGTACAAAGGTGTTGTGCTTATGAAAGTGTGATCACTTGCAATTTGTGAACAATAGGTAGGGACTCAAAGTAGTACCGTTCGGTATATAAGTTTTCAGTATTGCTAGGGTGCTTGAACAAAGGATTATGTGCGATCATTTTGCATGATGATGATACTTAGATGCAAATCGCAGAAGCTGCAATTTGGGGGGTAAAAAAAAAAAGTAATGTGTCACATACTTGCCAAACCATAGCTTTTTCAGTGAATCATTTCAGTGTTATGGAGATGCCCTGGCCTCCAAATCATATTCTTCAGGCACAAGGGAGCATGCGTCTTTAGTACTGACCACAGAAAAATCACATGGTCACCATTTTTATTTGTAGTTTTTTTCAGAGAAAATACAATTACCATTCCAACCACTTTTTGTGCTGCATTTGTTTAACACAAGAGAACTACTCAGGTGAAGAGATTTAAGTATTTATTACAGTTTGCCTCAACCTCAAACCTGTGATGCACATATTCCAGGTAGGCAACATTGTTTCCTTTGCTTTTGCTGCGTCAGCCTCCCTTTACTCCAAACCACAATCAGCAAGTGCTGCTGTAGTCTCATTTTGAGGCAGGCGAAAGCTTGACAGTTACTTTTATTATTTTTAGACACAGCCACCACTTCGTACAGTATACTGCAAGGACAGATATACTAACATTAGGCAAAAGCTTGTAAGGAGAAGGATTGAAAGCCATTCCCATATAGAGATCATTTCCTTCCAATCTAACAGAATAGTCTGATGTTGTGTTTTCTTATTGCTGTGCAGTGAAATAGTCTGAGCCAACTTTATGAACTGAGCCTGCAATGATTGACTAAATCAAAAATACTCAGCATTATGGAAATCTTTGGTATAGGTCTGTGTGTTTACAACTGTGTCTATTTTCAAGCTGATTGACCTCACAGTTTTCGTTATTGCAGGGAATAACTGCATGCTTTATTGAATAAATGAGTAGTCTACATTTTGATGCTGGTGGATTTTGGGGTCTAAGAGGTGCAAAGTCATCCAAAAGCAAGAGAGAATATACTAAAAGTTTTAATATACAATCGGTCCCAAAGCCAACAGAGCAAATTTGTTTGTGCCAACTCATTCTACAGTGCAAGGCAGAGCAAAAAGAAAATGGTTCAGCATATGTTTGAGAAGCAAGCTTTGAGGGAACAAAAAGCTGCATATGGAGGGTTCCTTCCATTTAAGGATGGTGTTAGCCTCTATTGCCACAGGCCAGAAACATCACTCCTTTTCAGGCCTGGGCACTGCTTGAGCCACTCTCTCTCTCGTCTAAATCCGGCCCGGCTCCTGTATGTGGGCAGATGGTCCTTTGATCTTATTTCCTCAGAGATCCTGCCCTTTCTGCTCATCACCAATTGTTTCACACTAAACACACAGCAACACAAAATCTCTCCCCAATCCACCATCCACCCCCCACCGTCTCCCAACACCTCAGTCTTTCAACCAGTCACCTCCTTTTGTTACTGTCTCTCTCTTTCATCTTTCTCCCAGTTCTTTTCTCCATCCTCGTCCAACTTCCAAAGTCCACTGTGTCTGTCAAACATTTGTGTGTGTAGTACAGCTGATAGAAACACAGAGGGTATAGAGGAGGAAAGAGGGAAAGAGAAAAGTGCAGGGAGACATACAAATTTCCAACGTAAATGCTATGTTTAAAGCAGTGGAATAAAACTGCAGAACCCAAATTTGACAAATATTAAACATCATTACTGAACCATGGAATTATCAGATATATAAGTATAGGGTCACTGCACTGTTTACCCTGCAGGCACAACATGGCAGTCAGTATGAATAAAGTTATGTAATTTAATATTTCTTTTGCCAGATTGTCTCCTTATAAATCAACCCACACGCAACCATCACACTTATATTTCTTTCTTATAGTCGTCTGGGGTATAGAACTTCCATAATAACTCTGCAGTAACCATATAATGTTGTTAGCATGAAGCCATCGCCAGGTGTCATCTGATTTAGATTATCCATGAATGGGTCCCGCGTCACCGTCTCTTTGAAAAGGCAATACTAGAGCTTGAAACGTTGACAAAAAAAAAAAAAATCAGATAAGTAGATATAAGTGCTGGGATGGTGTAAGTGTAGAGTCAAAGAGACTGAAGTACTGACATAAAAACCCAGAGAGAATCAACTCCAAGCAGAAAGGCAGTGAGATGGAGAATTAATGGCTATTCTAATCGTGAGTTGCTACTGCTGCTCCCAGGAGCCCATTTTGATTCCTTCCATCTAAATTGTCTCTGGACATTCATTAAACCAGGCAGCGAGACAGCAAACAGGGACATTGTGGCAACATGAGAATATGGTCTATTGATACACTGTCATTCTTGCTGCCAGCCACTGTCCAACAGAATAAGAAAATTAGGCCACAGAAAAACCTTACTCCTTAAGAACATGTCTGGTAATAAGACGAGACTGAGCACACAGCTCTTACTGCAAATGCCTTTTCAATCCTCTGCTTCATAAATTGAGAATTCAAATATGAAAATTTTACTTGCCCATGGCAAGATTTTTCAGTCCCACTCAGTGTAAAGTTCTCCACAGTTAAAACTGATATAAAAATGGCTCGATATCTTGACCAAGCTTCTGCCAGAAATCCTTGCCTTATATCCATAAGTGTGATAATAGGCCACAATTTTAATACTGTTTGAATACTGAAGAATTGGGTTTCCAATGTAGACCTCCATATTAAATATTTATTAATTTGAGGAGACTGATTTGCATTTGGCCATCATTACCTGTTATGTAAAACAAAAAGAACCCTACTCTTTCGCAGCCATGCTGTGGTGCCATGTTACTTATTCAAATGTCCTCATATAATTCATTTAAAATCTAAAATTGCAGATTTTCACTATCAAGAAGTGACCCCAGTAGGAGGTGATTTGTTAATTTTAACTAAACTAAAACCCAGCTAATTTCTTAACTGTCTTTTTCTTTTTGGAAAATGAACAAAGGTCATGCTGTGCTGTTCTTGTCGATGCCATTCTGGCCACGAAACTGGTGATGCTGCTTACATTCCTGTGCACAGAGATATTAAATTAAAATTCAGAGAGGTCCCTTTAGAAAAAAATGTCCTTAAGCGAAGGTCCAGAACATCAAAATGTCTAACTTGCATTATGCTTCAGTGCCATATAAAATATCAATTTTCTGTGCCTTTCTGTTTGCTCAAAAGATGCTTTGTGCTTTGTCTTGTAGTGTTGCTTCACATTGCCATTTTTAATAATTGCCACGGTCTCAGAACATATGAGACATACTGGCTTTGAACTTTCTGTGGAAAGAATGAACATGTAAGAGTCTTTCCATTCTTGATTAAAAACTCTTTTTTCACTGTCTGCCTTTCTCTTTATAGAGCACACCATGTGAAATTACTTTTGTCTGACTCACTTATTTCTCAGCTCTTGTCTCTCGTCTCTTCTCTCCCCTGAGTGTGTTTCTCTCTCACTGACTTGGGTTGCAATGCTTATCAGAATGCACAGATTTGATTGGCTGAGTAGCATCACGTGAGATGATTTACAGTGCATGCAATTGGTCTGTGAGTTTCCTGGCCCACAAAACAGTGCTACACAGGCTGTAAAGGTAGGCCCTGGAGGACGGGTGGAGAGAGATGTCAGGTTTTTCAAGGGGGGGTGCATTTTGGTCATTTTGCTAACAAGGGAGATGGTGTACCCTTCATCCCACCTTAAATCGCCTACTAATCGCCCAGCAGTATGCATGGTGCAGTATGAATTGCGTCTCTGTACCCATTACAGATCTCTTTACTATTCATCAAGGCTATCAATGTTTTACATGACTTGCGACTGAGCAAATGAGGGACTTACTATAGATGTAGTCACTGCCTTTGCATTAACACAGGGATTATTACAAAGGAAAAACCTGAGGTAGTGTAGAAAATTATACATGAGTTCCTTCTATCCTTGGGGGTGAATATTTCTAAGTAGAAAGACAAGTGTTGTATATCTGATCAAAGTCAAGGGGAGAGGCTTAATCCCTCCTCAAGTAGCATTAGATTGCTGATGCTGGGGATGTAAATGAGCTCAGCTAAAGCAGTCCTAATCCTCACCACCATCTTTTTTTTTTTACTCTGCCATCGTTTTTAAAAAAGACGGATCCTTCTTCGTCTTTAAATCCAGAGCATGCTCTAATGATTTGCTTAGGAACACGTTGCCCAGCATTCAGTGCCTCTTTTATGTCACTAAACCTCATTGGCAAACTGCAGCTCAAAAGCTGCCATGGATCCCAGTGAAACACTGCGTGTGAATATATGGAACCTGCAAGGCATTATCCAGCTGATGCCATTTAAAATTCTCAAGCTGCAAAGCATTTTTTGAGCCTCAGACAGCACTTTGCTGGTTCATGATTTACAGTACCATGCATGGATGCTTCTCAAAGAAACCACTAAGAAACCTGTCGTAGTACTTCTGTACAATAATGAATTGCACCCAAGCATCTACCCAATTTTCCTGTGCCATTTAATTGGCAACAACTGTAGACTCATTGAGTTGTATGTGAAGTTATTATCATAAATGTGGTTGTGGAAATATATCTCATGCCATTGAGGAAGCCCTTTGCTGAAATATTGGTGATTAATCCAGAGTACATGTACCAGAGAATGACTAGAAGCCTGTTTTTTTTCTTCTTCTCCTTAATGCCTCCTTAAAGTTGCTTGCAGATGGCAGGGAGTTATCACTGCCATGTCCACTATTTTCAGTCTATGTACAAAAATACTTTTGGACCTGTCACACACTTTTGCACATGGCTTCTTGCTGGCACAGCCTAAGTTGAATGATGTTCAATGATAATCCGAGAGCACATCTGTTATTACGGAAACCACTTCAGAGGAAACTATAAAGTAGTTATTCTTTATTTGTTCCAGCATCCCATTCAGATGTACAAGGTCTGAAAAACCAAAAAAAAAGATTTCATTTTTGTTTGTGGTTTGTGGAAGAGCCTTTTCATTGTCTCTATTTTTTCCTATGATAATGTCAGTGGTATCATTTGCCATGGTGCCAACATTGTGTCCTCTGTGCCTTCGAGTCAAAACCTAGAACATAAACCGTGCTGGATGACAGCCTGCTGTTTCTGCTCGCTGTCTGCATGCACCTCGAGGCCTAACTTAATACGCTTTTATCTACAGTACTGAGTACTACTGCTGTGTTGATATTTGATTGATTTACAACCTGATTCCAAACAAGTTGGAATGCTGTGTGAAACATAAATAAAAACACAATGCAATCATTTATGAACGAAGTGCTCCCAAGCTCATGTAATAATATCCTTTATGCAATCAAGTGTTCACAAAGTGGTGTACCTCACCCCATCCTTGCTTGTGAGTGACTGAGCCTTTCATACCCAATCATGATTCTATCACCTGTTACCAATGAACGTGTTTACCTGTGGAATGATCCAAACAGCTGTTTTTGGATCAGTCCACAACTTTCACAGTCTTTTGTTGCTCCTGTCCCACTTGTTTTAAACATGTTGCTGACATCCATTTTTCATTACATGATGCCCGTAGGCCCCATGAAACTTTTTAGATATTGTCCTAGTTATATTCCTTGAACATTTAACTAAATGAAAATGTTGTTGGTATTATACTGTAAGTATATATGCAATTCAGCAATGGCTTTCTACACATCCAGTGCACTGAAGTTGTTTGAAGAAGCTTTTTGAGGAAAGACCATGGAATGTACAACAGCTTTCTTTTCTTTTTTACTATATTTTTGTCCCCAACTGGTGTCAATTGAGTTTGTATAATATTCATTAGTTGTAAGGATTTTTTTTTACCATTACACATTGCAAAGTGTTGAAAGCTTGTTTGAGACTGTAATCCATTTACTGTCTGCCTTTTGCCTTCAGAAGTTTTGAAGTTAGTATGCAGTTCAACATTCAGTCTCACTCTTAAAATGGGAAACTCATGTTGATGTCAGTGTGCAACATAGTGCATCGTTTAATGGCCATAGCATGGTCAATTTTTTTGGTTTGGTCACAACTGCTTATTTTGTGTGGCACTGTACTAGAAATCAACGTTACAGTGTTCAAAATGATTTCATAAAATGCTTACCAGGGATTGGGCAGTATTAGTTCTCAAGGTCAACCTCTGTCTTTTTACTAAGATCAGGCTGTTTTGCCTTTTTGGTTAATATGAGTTTGAATAATAATTGTGAATTAAGTTTGGTTCTCGTGTTAAAATGTCAATAAATGTTACCTGTTAGACTGTCATGCTTTTTGTGTGGCTGCTAATCATTTTCATAACACCCATTTATTGATGCAGTCAGAGTTGTCAGACAGATATTAAGCTTGCTTTCTTTGAATCTGACCTGTTAGAGTCTTGAGTTGTTTTTGGTCTGTGTGGTTAGCAGTGGTCACATTGACAATGTTTTTATAATAGATTTCATTCTCTCAGTCAAAAATTTGTGACCCATTTACTGTTTTCTGACAGACATACTATAAAATAGACTGTTTAGCTAATAGTGAAGGATTTTAGAGACAAGTCTTCCATTGTCTGTATTTATTATTATATTATTATCGATTTGTTGGGTCTATGTTGTTGCATGGAGCTGGCTTTGTCACTTGAAGAAAAATAAACCATTTGAAACATGGCAGAGACGTAATTCAAGTCAATTTAAAAATCGGCATGTGTAGTATAGCTTATGTTAGTCTTACAATTTAAACAATGCTGCCCTGCAGAGCTAATGAATTCCTGGCCTTCACAGAAGCAATTATTAACTTAGACAACAGGGCATATATTAAGTTTTATGTGAAATGTGCTTTATGCATACTTTTACTGTCTTTCTCATTTCAGCAACTCACCATGAGTGGCTACTTGATGGGGAATAAGGCCACATGCACACCACAACAGAGTGCTTTGACAGATAGTGTCCTAAACATGCTTGTCACTGATGTAAGGTCACTATCAATTGTAGATGATGGTTTCATGGCAATGATCAACACCCTCCATTCTGGTTACACGCTTCCCTCAAGGGCCCATATTACTAAGCTGATGGAGAGGACATGTCAAGAGACATTCCTGGAGGTGAAGATTGCAGTAAAAGCCAACAACAGCAAAATTGCTCTCAGTGCTGATGGTGGTGGCCTCCCTTGGAATTTCATGCATTTACATCAAAGATGATTGGGACATTGAGTCAGTTTGCCTTACCACCATGCAGGACAGATACATGGCATCTAACATGACAGAGTGGATGGAGAAAGTAAAAGACAGGTATGGAATTCCTCAAAGATACTGGCGCAGAAGCCTGCATGGTTCCCTGTCTGCTGCACTGACCATACCATACAACTTATGATTAATTCGGCATTGAAGCACCCAAGTATTGAGAAACCTGTTGGGACTGCAATATGTCTTGTGAAACATTTAAAAAAAGCTATATAAGCTGCAAGAAGTTAAGAAAGGAACAACAAAAAATGGCCCCACCTAAGTACAAGCTTGGTCAGGACATAAGCACAAGGTGGAACAGCATATTCTACGTGATAAGCTGGAGCTTGAGCAAAGGTGGTTCTCTGTAAGAGCAAACTGTCCGACTCCTCTGTCACTCAGGACAGGAGGGACAAAGGGTACCTGAATTTGAAAGTAGACCAAGGGAGCCTGCTGGAAGAGTTTTCACAGCCTTTAAGGCTTTCTAAGCTTCTACTGTCTTCATGAGTGGAGAGATGTAAATAATGTCTGCAGTGCCTCCACTTGTTAAGGGCCTATTCCACCCAGATTGCTGATTTCAAGTCAGCCCCAGTGCAGCCTTTCCAACTCTGCTACAGAGCAGCTGCAGCAGTAGTGGGAGAGGATGACTCTACAGTCCTGGACCTGAGGTTCAAAAGACTTAAGTTTCTAACACCTGACAAAGTGCAATAGCAAATAATGGCACTTAGAGAGAAGGGAGATGAGCAGCAGTGTGGCGATCTCTGTGACCAAACCAGTGCTGCCTCCACCATTACTACAGCTGCTGATCCTCTTTTTATTTGACTCACTTCTCGATTCTGAAACCAGCAGTGAAGGAAGGATGTAGAGAATGGGAAGCTGAGGCGCTCAACAGCCAAGTGAGGAATGAAGTCCTCACACACTTGAGAGAGAAGCCCCTTGCCAGGAACAAAGTCTATTGCATTGGTGGAAGCCTAATGAGGATAGATATCCCAACTTGGCAAGGCTAGCCAAGTCCTATGCATCCCTTGTTCCCCAACACCATCTGAGCAGCTGTCTGCAGCAGGAAACATTGTGTTGGAAACGTGTGTGTTTGTCTGAGATAGTGTCTGAAAAAGTGTTACTGCAGTAACAATTGACCTCTGTAGTCTGTGGCCTGTTAACTTATTTGATGTAGCGAAGCCTGTTAACACTTAGCTGTGGTCTGGTAAAGCAGTTTAAAAAAAGAAATAAGGACCATGTCTTACCTTTGTTTTTGTTATTTGTGTTAATATTGCCAATTAATTGAAATAAATAATTGACATATCAGTCGATTATCAAAATAGTTGTGAATTGCAGCTCAATAGCCCACCCCTGCCAACGAGCAAAGAAGTCTGTAACTCATAGGCCATCCATTCTGCAGAATGAGATAATTCTCCAACTCCATCTTCTTTACTCTGTGGACCCACTGTCAAACCACCCTGTTTTCAGCAGCACACTGGCCAAACAGTGTGTGAGTGTTGGTGAAGCTCTTAGCTTCTCTATCAGAGGCCAGAGATGTCACTTAGGTTTCTTTTTATTATTTTCTGCTGACCATCGGGGGTATGGAATTTCAAACTGAATATTTTTGTTTGCTGGTGTCCCAAAGAAAGGTTTGTTGTGATAAGTTGAACTATGAGTTTTGTATTGAGCATTGACTGTATAACACACCATGGTGTAGTTCCAATTCCACTGTGTTTTGTATTTTTTGTTGTTGCAGGTGCCTTTTGAAATACCTGGCTGCTAGTGATTGTTAAGGGGCCATGTACTGAAAAGCATGGGTCCTTTGTAGGATTGGCTGGCACATAACCAAAACATTATCTTTGTCTGACTTTAAGTCTGACTGGCACCCTGACTCCTGCTACCACAGTGTTTGAACAATCAACAAAAAATATTTGCTTGACTTTTAAATGACTGTGTATGATGCAGAAGTACTAGGTAAAGAAAAACAGAAGGACAGAGCTGACAGGATTTTCTTTGAATTGTGACACGGTTTGATAGAAACACCTACTGATGACCAGTGGAGGAAGTTTTAACTGTCACCAAAATTTTAATAGTTATTTGATAACATAATAAATGATTAAATACAATATAGAATGCTTTAAAACACTGCCAACACAACTCATTATCATAACTATTTGATCTGCAAACTGGAATCATTCTATTTATTTATCCTTTTCCATCCCTTTTATCTCTTTTCTGTCCATCTTTGTCTCTTGCAAATTCCCAATCTTTCTCTCATTCTTCTCTGTATCCCTTTGTCTTTTTTCTCGCACTCTTGATTTGCTCACCACTTGTCTTTTTCTTTTCCACTTATTTTTTGTGTGTGTCTTTTTCTATCTCTTCTCCAACACTCACTCCCCTCTCATTATCTAACACTCCTCCACCACTTCTTTCTTTCTCTCTTTGCCTTGATGGCCATGAGGACACTTTACGCTGCCCTCCTGTCTGTCATCAAGGTTAAAAAGTGATATGGCTCCTTTGGTCAGACTCACAGCACTTTAATATCAGTTTAATTTCAGCCTATGGCCAATTACTCTACAAATCTACTGGGCACTGGAATGTTATCTTAAACGCACTGAGGCGATATAAAATTTGTCTCTTAGGATAAGTGATATATGGTGGAGTATGATGGAAACAAATCATGCCTCCACGTGCTTTTGTTGTTACAAGGCTGCAGGCATTAAACAAATGAAAGCCTGCCTTTGGTGAAGTCGACAAATGAGAGTCTGGCCTTGATATGAATCATACATGTGTGGACGTCATTGATGTCTCACACAGTATCAGTGCCATCTCCACCCTTCTTATAAAGACTTTGATCAATTGCTGTGCTTCAACTAATGTGTCAAAGGACATGGATCAAGCTAACTAGCAGCCCCTACTCTCCCTTATTTCCCCCTTTTTTCTTTATCTTCTTTTGAATTTCATACATCCACTTCCTTGTTCCTTGACCAATCGTGTAATGCAGCATACAGGAATGTTCCAAGGCTGGCAGCTCTGACAGTCTTGAGAGGAGCGCTGAACCATCAAAGGTTTTCAGCTGGCACAGCTGAGTGTCACATATTAGTCTTAAATGATGTGAAAACTGTGAAAGCCCTGCCATCATTAGAATTCTTTAGAGAGAAAAAAATCGGATACAGGCACAGAAGGGAGGATGGTTAGTAGTAGTAGAAAGATCTGAGAGGGCTCGGTGGAGTGAGCGATATTGGCAAGGGTGGAGGAGAGAAGGAAAAGGGATGTGGAGTGAAAGAGAGCAAGCCGCTGTTATGGTAGAGTGCATTAACATTCAACTGACGTGTCATGCTCCCTGCATTCGAAAAAATAAATATACAATTTCACAGCATTATAAGCCCTGTTTATCACCATTTGTTTGTTTCCTGAAACACGAAGGGGGCTCGGAGGACACAATGATGAATTACTGACTCTGGGATGGGGCGAGGAGACAAGAAGGAAGGAAAAAGCACAAACAAGATAGTTAGGATTTTTCCTCCCACATACACGAAAGGAAACGGTGACAGATTTAGTACACAGTTAATTGTTAAATAGTTCTGCCCATTGTCTGCATGCTTCATGGTTCTTGCCAGTGTGAAGAAAACACAAGCAACCTTTTAAGCTTACATTTCATAATTGCTGATAATTAGCTGAAGATACCAGACTTGACAAACTGCGGATGTGTGAAAAACAAATAAAATGTGTTTTTAAATGGCCTGTACAGCTCTAGCATTGATTCACTTTCAGTTCAATTTTATTTATGTAGCGCCAAATCACAACAGAAGTTATCTCAGGGCACATCGGCTTCCATGTTGGTCTTTTTCTGCTTTACATTCATTTGAAGGGACAGGTACAGATGTTTCATGCCTGAAGCCACTTTTATTCCCATGTTGAACTTTGAGTAATAGCTCTGAAATAACCTAGAGACTGTGTGTCTGTTCTCCACTCACCCTCCCCACCCTGCTTTTCTCTTTGGTGACTGACAGCGGAGGACACGTGCGGTGGCACCCTGAGGGGCTCCAGTGGGCTCATCTCCAGCTTCGATATCCCCAGCGGTGTCTCCCCCGGCGCTGGTGGAGGTGGAGGTGCCGGAGGCCTGGGCAGTAGTGGGGAGTGTAAGTGGACCATCCTGGCAGATCCGGGGGACACCATCTCCCTGGTTTTCACTGAATTTCAGATGGAGGAGAAGTCGGATTATCTGGAAGTCGAGGGATCTGAACTGCCAACCATCTGGTGAGTTGAGCTGTGAGGAGGAGTGAGAACGTGTAGTGCTTGTATTTCATCAGATGAGGATTTAGTAGTTACATCAAGAGTTTGACTGTGACAGGAGGTGTGTATGTATGTGTTTGGTTGCACGTGTCGCATGGTGTTGACAAGGTGTTAATGGAGCCTCACATCTTAGCGAGGATGCAGGTTTGGTTTGCATAAGTGACTCATATATTGGTTGGAGAAAGATGACGTATTCTGTCAAGAAAATATTTTTTAGTACTATAGTAAAACTGCTAAATCATGCCCTATATTCTGTTAAAATCAGGGCTGCCAAACTGAATGTAAGCCAGAAAGCAAGTTTGGAAATCGGTGATGGCGGCACTTTTGTCACAATTAATGTGTTTTGTATGTCTGAAGTCAGGTTTGATTGACACATGACCAGACCAAACTCTATAATAATACCAGGAAGAACTCCCATAGAAGAAAGAAAATAAAGAAATGTCAAGAGAGATCCCCCCTCATTTTGAGGGCTTGGGTTGCAATAAAGAACTATAGCAATTGTCCTTTATAAACTACAACAAGGGGATTATAATCCAATAATAAGATTACATTCTGGCCAGTAATATAATTTATCTACCTATCTGAGTAATATTTGTGCCCTGTAGATACTGGACAACTTTATATTTAATCAGAACAAAACCAAAAGGGCAGTCATAGAGAGAATAAATACATTTTGAGTCTAGATTTGCAGATCGCAAGAGACCTCGATCGCAACCAGTTTATTCCAAAGAGAAGTGTGGGCTTGGTAAAACAAGGCTGTATTGCCTTAGGATTTCATCTTAGTTCTTGGGATAACAAGGAAGTCTGCCCGCTGAGATCTTAAAGCATGCAGAGGAACAAAGGCTCGGTATGTATGGTTGAGCATGACCATGTAATGTTTTCCAGGCGCAGCACTTTACAATCAGCCAAATTTATCAGTAAAACAAAAAAAAGCCAGCTGACTGGCATGCAAATGTGCTGTTAATGAATTTTCATAGACAGTTGTGTGCAGAAAATGTTTTGAATATGCCTAGTGGTTCTGATTGAATTAAATCAATTCACAGAGAGGGTGCATGATTCCCTGCTGCATATTTCAAATTAAAGTGCGCATGAATTACAAATCTTTGACAGAGTTTTGTTTAAAAAGCTGCCTTCAGACACTTTGGCTTTCCAGCCTGATGTCGAAGTGTCTCCCAGCTGAAACAAGGAAATATGAAATGGCTTTGACCCCCAACCTTGAGGCTCAGGTCATCCATCTCGTCTGTGTCCCGCGTGAACGGGAGCATCCGCCTGGTTTATGCGATCCTGCCGGGCATTAATTATAATTGGCTGAAAGACGCTCTAATCAATCACTGAGCTACGAGCTTTGTTTGTCCCTGAGAGTTGTCATCCGGAGTCAGAGGGAGAGAGAGAGGCAGACACTGTGTCAGTGAGAGACAGAGAGAGTCAAAAGGAGAGGTGCTCTGAGTGTGGTGATGACTGCTAAGTATTGTATGTTGACGTAGCTAAAGAGAATGTGACAGTGAGCTGGTACAGGATGAAACTGATTTGTTTTGACAGACCATCAGGTAACCCTCCTCTCTTAGGTATAAAAGCTTCAAAATTAACTCTTTCACTGACAGACATGCCTTTCAATTTCAATCTCTCAAAGCCCCAGGGGCAAATGCTTTGTGTATGTATTGTCTTCTGCAAGATTTAAGTGGTGAATTATTTAAATACGTTTTATTACTGTTTGTTTCTCATCATTTAGTTCTCTGTTGATAAAATATCTTCACACATTGGGGAGACTGTTGCTTTGAATAATAACCAGAATGAATGTTATTCATTTTACTGGCTGTTGCACTGGAGTTTTTAAAGAGAAGAAAGCAACAAATAGACTTCTGCACTCGACATCTAATGTTCACATGAGACACATCTCATTAAGATGGGACAAAAAACAAGGCATAGTTGGCAGGTACTTCCTTGCATATTCAAAATTAAAGCATTTTTTTTTTAACACTGACCTCAGCAGTAATGAGTTGTTTGCATCAACAGGCTTCCTCTGTTCATATTAACTTTAAACAATGTAAATAGTATTACATTTTTATCACATTTCTGACATTTTAAACAATATGTGAATATCAATTGAAATGCACAAATTGCATCTACTGTAAATTAGGAAGTCCACAAACATTTACATGTTGTATACACTCAGACAAGACTTTCTTACTAACATCTGCAGCAGGATTTTTTTTATACTTTCCTGTTCATTATCCATGCTTAAGGTCCCTCCAATTAGAAGGTTGCCATGTAAATTTGAGTACTTTTGTATTCAATTGTCTAGATCACGGCATGAGGAATTTTTTTACTATTAAAAATGTATATGTATTGAAATGTATCAGCATATCAGACAAAATTTCCTTTGAAGCTACCTGCTGTCCAAGCAAGACTTACATGTATTCGTAAATGTGAACAGACTCAATTCTGCAGTCCAGTGTCCAAGAGGAGGTTAAAAAGAGACATGCTGTTTTTATTTATGATCTAAAGCTGTTTAACAAGCAGCACATTTATTCGTGGGAGTTTTACTTATGTGTGTGCTGAGCGAACACCACGCATCACTTGAACGCTTTGACACTCCAAAATGATGATATTTTATGTCACCAAATGCCAGTGGCTGTCAGGCACAGTTCTCATTTTAAGCCCCGCAATCCAAGTGGGACCCAGTGAGCTTGAGTGCAGTGGGGCCAGAATTTTAGAGAGATGGCTTCAACTCGGCCAGGTAAACAAACAGACAAGAAAACAAACACGATTCAGAGCGAGCAATTCTCTCATGCCCATAAAATTCATTGCTCTCGCTCCCACTCTTTTTATGAGTGTCTCTGACTGCGTACAAGGCCATTGGACAGCTAAACTTTCAAGCATCCTAACATATAGCATCAGCTGCAGGCAGAGACAAGCAAACTGTCAATTTACCCTTGAGGTTTAGAGCTGCTTAACGATGATTGACAGCCTGCAACCTCAAAGTCAGCCAGATTTAACATCTCCTCTTAGCCTTTCTCAGGCAAATAGACTTAAAGCATGAGCCAACTTAACTTGTTATCCTCTCTCAACCTGTGGTATTACAGGTTGTCGTAAAGTGACTAAACTAAAAATATGAATGCAGAAAATGAATCGCAAATTAAGAAACCTTGATCACCTGACAGAAAAATTGACTTCACTGCTAGAGAATAAGAATTGCAAAATAATTGACAAGACAGTATAGTTCACAGAAATAATTTTTTAACATAATTAATAACATCAACATGCATTCCCCATAGATGTCTTTACTGTAAAATGTAATATTAATTCAGGCATACAGTGGGGTCCAGTAGTCTGAGGATACTTCTATTTTGCAGTTGTTTTGAATGTAATGCAATTTTTAAAAGTATCAGTGCAATAATTTTAGTGAAAATTTAAATCTTTGAAAAATGTACTTGAATTTCAGAATAGCTCTTTTCAGAAATTCCCCCCTTTGCTTTAATGATAGCATGCGTTTAAGCTGGCATGGACTTACCCAAGCATGATTTGACAATGTTCCAACAGCTCCGTGTGTTGTCACACAATGTTTGGCTTTCTCAGTCTTCAAGTGCTCTCACAAATGTTCAGTGGGGTCGAGGTCAGACGACTTTGGAGAAAAGTCCATGACAGTAAGGACCCCTAGGTCTTCTTTGGTCTTCAAGATTTTTTTGCAAAGCCCACCCTTCCATTACTGCAATAAATCTCAAGCTTTGATTCATCACTAAATAGGACTTTTTCCAATCACCCACTGTGAGAGGCTGGTATTTCTTATCCCAGCCTAAGCGTTTGGCTGTGTTTCCCCTCCAGAGAAGAGGTTTAGAAACTGCTACTTGTTCCTCTGAGACCACTACAAGACAGCCTTCTTTGACAGGACTTTTGCTGATTGGAGTCTTGCATTCTTTACTTAGCAAATCTGTATCTGTGATGACGTAGCTTTTCAATCTCTCAGGGAGCTGAACTTGATGTGTTGATCTTCTGATGGTGTGGTTACTGCTCTGGACACTAGTGATTCAGTTTCTGCAAAGCATTTTAGTGTTCCATACACTTCCCCCGAATTAAACTTCTGACAGTTTAACTTAGTTTGATGTCATGTTTGCCACCATCACAATGCTACGTAGTGAGCAATGATGTGCTGGTAAGTAGAGGCGTAGCTATATTTATAACATGTGAACACTGACCTCAAGCTGAGTCACTTGAACAGGGCTCTGATGAGTAGATCAAATCCATCTTAGTGTCATCTGAATGCATACTTTAATGGCAGTGATAACACTCAAGGAAATGTCACCTTTTGTAAAAAGTTAAGTTGGCCAAGGTCAAAAATTTGCCTACATTTCATTGCTGACCTAGAAGTATTACAGAATTACAGAATATAACAAAATTTCTTACGTCAAAACATCTTGAGTTTGTAAATGTTTTCGAATCCTCAAACTTTTTGATCTTCTCAAGGTTTACATGAAAAGTATTAGATAAAATAAAATAAAATATTAGACATTTCCAACATGGTCTCAGTTTTTTACCCAACTGAATGTAACAGCTGTTCTAAAATGGAAAATGTGGCAACATTTTGAACTGCCCAATTTTGCAAGCCAATTTCCTGAAAATGGATGATAGATGACTAATACTGAAAACCAGTTCCTGATAGTTGAAAGTACATCAAATCCAGGACTACAGGGCAAGAAATATGTTTTTCTGACACCTCTTAGCAGCTTTTATCCTTTTATCAATTGGAGATTTCTATCAGATCTCCGCAAATGAGTTTATTGATTCCATCGCTGTCACGCTGGGGAAGGTTGATGTGAGGCTACACATCAATCACCATGAAAATGGACGAAAAAAATCAGTTTCCTTTGGCAAAAGCCAACATTTGAGTCTGGGTAGACCAAGGAAAACAGTTCTTTGTTATTCTTCTGACCTTTTAATATGATTGTACAGCCCTGTTCAGAAAGGGCAGAAACAACAAGCTGGAGATTACACGTCACTCATTATTTCAGATATGGACAGAGAACATAAAATCTGAAAGGCTTTGCAGATGTTAGATACCCTTTTTGTGCTTATATACTGTGAAATTTGGTCAGGAAATGTTCTGTTTTGTTTTTTCATACTTTTCTCTCCATGTCTACCTCATTTCCTACCTTCCTGTCATCCAGTGTCTCTGCAGATTTTTTTCTGATTACAGACTGTAACAGCGACTCTGCTTGTTGTAAACATACTAAGAAATCCCAGACTTTAAAATAGATTGCTACTTGGCAGAGCAATCTGCCAATAGTTTGCTTGGTTTGCTGAATATGGACCGTCCTATTCCACCACAGTGGCTAAATGGTTGTCAGAGGAAGATTACAATATTCAAAGCAGGTTGAGAGCAAGAGGTGCCCTGCAGCTAAATTACCAACTTTGGTTAAATTACCATGTGTGTTAGATTCAATTTCTTCTTTCTGAGATTTTTTATTGATCTTCCTAGAGAAAATATCACGCAGCAAAATGTCTCCAAAATCTTTCCTCTACTGCAGTCAGACTGGGAGGAATGTAATGTTTAATTGAATGGATGTGGACTGACAATTGACCCAGGTATTCCACCAGGACAATTAATGTAAGGAGCTATGGTGACTGCCTCACTGTTCTCAGAAGCCAGTCTGCTTGCAGACAGGCACCAAGATGTATAAGTGCATCACCGGAACAGTCTCTGACGAGGGAGTAACTTGAGGAGGGATGGAGAGTGACAGCGTCTTCTTTATCACATAAAATATTCGTACAATTATTCCCTCTTGTCAGATTTTATAGAATATGTGTGGGAGGAAAAGAAAAAAAAATCACCTGGCCCTATCTTTTTTGACAAATTTGAATTGATTGCTCATTATCTGGGGTGCACCTACGTATAACCTGCCGCTGTGAAACTAAGTAGAGGCACCAGAGATTTCAACTTATCACTCTGCCCTCAAGGCCACACATTTGGCCACAGCACCTGCACACTGGGACTCGTTACGTCGGTATTTTGATGAGATTGCCATGCTCCTTTCAACCTCTCATCCTATCAAATCAGGCACATTTTACTCAGAGAACTTCTTGAGAACTCTCTAATGTGCCTCGCAAACCTAGGTCAGAATCTACCATTAGTCCTTGGGACGCCCCAAATCGATGATATGACGCATTCTAAAACTTGGATGAAACCAAGCACATAAAAAAACTGTACTCATGCCAAGAAGTAATCTCTGAAAAGCCATATTGCATATCTATGAAGGAACAAATAGACAGCCTGAGTGAGACTGCAGAGACAGAATGGCAGTGCATTATGTGAGGAATCCATTTTTCCAATTGGACTTTCTCATCTTTTGTCACTCAACATGCACTGGAGGAGATACTATAAGAAAACAGTAGACAGCTCTCTCTTGTTCTTATCTGTTTTAAGGAGACTAGGCAGCCCACACTCTACAAGTAATTTATTTGTTTTCATGACAGCTACACTGACGAGTACCAGCGACGAGCACAGAAGTTTTGCGAAGTAGCCCTGAATTATTTTGCATAACCATTTGGCTGCTGTTAAAAATTTCATCGCAATCTGGACAGATAAGGACAACTTGAGAAACAAAATAGCACAAGAAAAATAATGCAATACAGGTCATTTTCTGTTAGCGGTGATAGAACATATTCCCTGACATGATACCTTATCACTTTAGTGCTCAGGTACATACAAGGTTAATTCTCCATCAAAGAAAGCATGAGAAAATTTTAGCACACAAGTCATCAATTTCTCAGATCACATCAGATGCTGTAAGCCTTCCTTCTCTGACAGAATTCAGCCTATGAGCACATTTGTGTTCATATGGGCATCTGTGCTTACTGGGAGCACAGCAGCTGGACGGAGTGGTGAGGGAATGTGTTTCCTCTGTGTGATCCAGGCGTCCCCAAAAACAATTTCAGAATCCATTGCATATTTTTTTTCCCACTTGTACTCACTTTGCTTTTTATAGCAGGGACATTTTTGCATGCAGACTATTATTATATGAATTAATAGAATGTTTGAAGGTTTAATGCACATACTGTAGATACAAATGTACCCGCTGGAGTAAGTCCTCGTAAGGTGTCAATATGCCTTTATTTACTGTTGATAGCAGATCATCTTTCACTTCCTCTGCCATTCTATGCTGTTGTAACAACAGTATATTCACCTCTGCTGGTCTTAAATTTGTAACATCACTCCTGTGCTGCCTGGAGCGTCCCCGCAACTTCTGGATGGGTACAGCTTTATTGTCACTATCCATTTTCTTTTAGACTTCTTGTGAAAATTTGTAGCTTCTACTACTGGAAACATGGTGACAGTTTCTTCTACAGTATATAGTTCAGCTACCTAAAGGCTGCTTTTTTTCATTCTGCCCATATATCGGTGTCATTAACATTTTATCAATGACACAATGAGAGCAAAAGGCAACATTTGTGTGAAGATCAATTACAGTTTAACTCTCCTCTAGGAGCTGCCATCGTCTCCCGTCATGATGGATCATTTGGATTAAGAATATCAGTATTTAAAAATCACATTTAGTTTGTCAATCAATTAAAAATATAATCTGCGGTGTAATCAAAATAAAGAGAAATCAAATGTCAAGCAGACTTGCCACTGTGTTTCTTATTTCTTTATGCAATAGCCACAAAGGGAAAAGTCATTCTCCTCTCCTCTTTTTTCTCATCCCTCTCTTCCTGCCTGTGTCTCTTTCTCTCACTGCACTTTCATTTCTTTCATTTTGCTTGTGTCTATCTGCCCCTTAGGTTGCTCTGCAGTAAATGCCAAAGAAATTACATAGAAAAACAAACCTTAAGTACAACTTCACACACTCTTACACACACAATAACAGACATGTATGGGTGTGGGCGCATACACACACACACAAAATAACAAGTTAACGCATTGGTTTTTTTTTTAAATCCACAGAGCCAATTTGGGAACCCAGGGCTCAACTGCACCATCCTTTTTTTTCAGCCTGTCCCAAGCCTCTGTTTAATAGCTAGAATGGCATTGTTCGCTATTGACTGCTGTATGACAGGGCATGGTGTGGGAATTGAAAGGGAATAGAAAACCAGAGTTGGTCAGGCAGTCGAATGAGAAGACCCATGGCAGCTTTAAATCCCTACCATAATAGAGCGGTCCTGATGCTGATCTGAAACACAGACAGTAAGACAGCTGTAGTCAGAGCATGCAGAGACTTGAGTCGCTTGCCTGTGTGACAGAAACAGCTACATATATGATAACACATATCTGCATCCAGGTAAAAACGCACTTTTTTTCTCGCAGTTATTCCCATTTCTCCCCCACGCACACATTTGTACATTCAGTATTAGAGCACAAACTCAAACACGAACCCACAGAGTCACAGTAAGGTGGGTTGTTTTCTTGGTTGTAAGGCTGGTCTTCATTTTAAGGGAACCATTTTCTTTCCATCCCTGACATACTGTAGAAATGGATGAGTTCATATAGTTGAGAATTCATCTCTATAGCTGGTGTTTTTTCTCTCCTCTTATCCTTGTAAGTCTTAATAATTTTCTCCAAGGTTTTCATTTATTCTTCATTTAACTCAATTGCTTGTTCATCCTTTTTTGTTCGGTGATTATCGTGACACAAGAATGCTAGTGATCAGAAAGCCATGCAATTAAAGTGAAGTTAAAACAGATGACATGTGTTTTCTTTTATTTGTGACACTTTACACTCAGGCTAACCGGAATGAATATTCCAGCACCCATCATCAGCAACAAAAACTGGTTACGGCTGCACTTTGTGACAGAGAGCAACCACCGCCACAAAGGCTTCAGGGCTCAGTATCAAGGTAAGACATGATTACTTCATTTTCGCATCGTAATAGAGGGCCCCCCTACTTGAACAAAAAGGCATCATCGTAGGAAAAACACACTGTAATTACAAAACATGTTTTTGATCTTTGTTAACTGAATATTAAACAGTTTGATTAATACCCCCCTCTGTAGAGGGCACGAAGGCTTTTTCTGCTTCAAATCGTTGACTTCAAAGGGCCTTGCTAATCAAAAATTTGAGAGATAAATACTGTATATACTTTCCCCCCTTATAAAAGCTCAGTTCTTGCAGCTAAGTAATCCATTATCCTGACATTGCTCTTTAAAGTCAGAGTATGTGCTGCATATACTACATACCATAGAAGCTTAAAGCCTGGCTGTGAGCCGCATATGAAACCTGCAACTTCACCATAAACAGCTCTATAAAATCTTACAGTAACATGCATGTGTGGCAACTCACTGTTAATGAAGACATAAAATCAATTGCATTGCATTTCTCATCTATTGTAGTTCATTGCTGTTCAGCGGTTAAGCAATTTTTGTATGCATTTATGATGTAAAGGGCAGATAGGCACCAAGGGGTTTTATGATGCAGTATGCTAATGAGCATGGAACTAGCCTTATCTGACCACTAAATAGATTCACATTCTAATTGTGTTTATAACATGTTGGATTAAGCAGTTGACCTACAGCGTAGTTCAGAGGAGAGGCATCGTCCCACTGTTTTCAAATTCAAATAGCCTTGTTTTTGCTTGATACATCATTCATTGCTTTTGGCTATTTTTTTAATACTTCAAAATTAGTGGCAGCTGCTTGTATCACCTGGCTTTTGTATGCAATCTGGCCCCTGCTGTGTTTAATTAGACTGTCTTAAATTGTAGCATAGCAGTCCTTGGAGTGCTCTTTGATTCTGCGTGGTATTTCCCCCCCTACAAGCTATAACCATTAAAGCTGCTCTGACCAATCAATTTCCATCCACTGTTTAATATGTCTGAGTTATATGAACAAACAAACGAGAAAGAGAAACTCATTTACGTTTTATTGAATTATCAAAGCAATCCTTCAGAATGCATCAGAGTGGTTGGACGAATTTCTTTTGAAAAAAAAAAAAAAGGATACACACCAGTAGCAATTACATTTTGATGTTTTTCGTAGGACCAAGTATTATCTGGAGAAAGAAACACTTGTACTGTATCTTCTCACATCTAATACTGTAACTTCTTTTATCTAATGAACTCTTTCTATTGCTCTCGACCAGTGAAAAGCTCTGGAGAGCTTAAATCCAGAGGGGTAAAATTATTACCAGGAAAGGACAACACTAACAAACTGTCTTTGAGTAAGTCTTTTATTTTTCTTATGCAACTGTTTTCCTTGTTTTTTTGTTTATGTAGGACTTGCGTTCTGGGTCTCTATTTCTTTCTTGTCTCTTTTTTTTGCTGCATCATTTGGTGAAGGAATTAAGCTACAGTACTAGATATTGCAGAAGTGCAGTCTCTTTTTCTTTCTGATGACCTATTTCCCCTGCTGTCCAGAACTTCCTGTCCTGACTTAAATGAATGAACTCATAGATAAGGCCCAGTTATATATATTGCAGCTAAGAGCTATATTTGATCAGTTTCAGTTGGCCAACCCAACCCCTCCCTTGCAACCCCGTACTATTTAAGCAACACATCTGATTGACGTATGTTCGTTCACTGTGTGATCCACACACACAGCAGTAGTCAAGGTTGAGTGACCACCCACTTATCAGATGATTTGTGTACACTTCAGACTGAAGTGAATGCATTCTAATTGCTTGCGGAGCTCTGTCATAAACATAAATCTGGAACACAGTTCCCTCTAACTCCACAGTGTGCTAAACACTTCAATGATAAGAGGTTGTAATCTTTATTACCTTATGTGTCATAGATTCGGCATGGCATGAAGACATGAATAATGCAGGGGGCTGTAATCTTTTCTACGAGACAATACTGTATATCATTTAAAAGACTATGAAGAGATGCTTCATATGCCTTGTGGATTCATTGCATATAATTGAACCCATAACTGTATTATAACTTGCAGCAATTAACTTCAAAGCTAATGAACTTCCGGAAAGAAGTCAAAGAAGAGAGCACATGCCCGCAGAGCTCTTCGCCATACAACGGATGGGTCTTATTGGGTTATGTCTTATTGAAAATATTAGCAATAACAGACCTTAACAACAATTGTGATACTACATATTTCATGAGTTTCATTTGGAGTGCACACGCTCTTTGTTTTATAGATCATAATGTGAGGGGGAGATGAGCCTGTTAGTCAGAACACAGAAAAATGTTGAACCTGTTTTCATACTTCCAAGCCACCTCTTTTCATTCCTAGCACAGTAAAGGCTGTACTTGATATGAAACCATATCTACAAGGCTTTATCCAGTGTGCTTAAACCATTATTATGTATGGAGAGTCTCACTGAGTGATTATTGTAGCTCTTGTAATTGATAGTTGAAGGTTATTTAATCCTCCTCGTCCCTGTTGGACTCAGATATATTTCCCTCTATTTTGTCTAGCTCAGGTAAGAGAGTTGCATTTACCCTTGGCACTTACTCTGATATCACACAACACAAGTGTGTATTCGCAACAGTGCTGCCAAATAACTGGCAGTCGAAAGTCTCTGACATTGAGAGATGAGGTCGATTTGTCTAACTACGTGGTTCCTGGGCCCAAATTCTGTTCCCAAAAATATTACTAAACCTTCAAACAGACAGCGTTATCTACTATTCAAGTGCTTGTCGCTGCAGTGGGTGTTTTCTGAAAGTACAGAACTTTGACAATTAAAGTATCTCTCTCACAATGTGCTTGGCCCTTCTTCTTTCTCACTCAGTGAATGAAGGAGGAATCAAACAGGTGTCTAATTACTGCCCTGACCCAGGGGAGCCGGAGAATGGCAAACGGATGGGCTCTGACTTCAGGTGAGTTGGTGTTCCAGCATCAAGTGACAGAGCTCAGATTTGTGTAGAGGAGAGTCAAGCAATGGGTCAGCATGCTCTTGTTCCAATTTCAGTGTTATGACATGCAGGATATTCCAAGTATTGCTGTCACATTCTGTTAAGACAAAAACTAAATCGATGTGCACATAATCCACCCTTTGGTCTTGTTATGCTAACCTGCACCCGTTTTGAAACTGTTATACAATGTATATTAGTATCACATATCAAATATTTGATTCAAATCAATCAAATGATTTTTCCAGAGTCATGGAGAATATTTTTGCAAATACTGTTGAGTATAGTCTATCTACTTTTTCATGAACCATATCCATTCAGCTTTCATGTCAGGAAAAAAATGAACATATCCACTTTCAGACTATTTACTTTGACATGTGGCAGACTTCCACAACTCCACTCTCAGATCCCTGCACAACTGAGTGTATGTTTCTTTTCATCTCAGTTCATGTTAATATAAACCCTCTGTTCCTAGGTTTGCTCTCCATTTGACTGTATTAAATGTAATTTGCATGCATGTACAGCATTCATATGTAAACATATTTGATGTGTTTCTCAGTTCATGTGCACAAAATGCTGGCTGCATTGAAAGACATCATTGTTTGTATTTACTGGGACATTTGAGCTATGTGTATGGAAACTGAAGGCAATACTAAATAAATACGTTTACTCATTTATCTATTGAAATTGATATATTTATGCGCACTGCAGTTGCAACCTGTATAAATAACATAAAAAACAATAACTAGATATTTCATCAGGAGTCATTTTTGGCGGGTTGATTGCTATTTCAGTCATTAATGGTGTTTGTTATCTTCTCAGCATCGGAGCAACTGCTCAATTTACCTGTGATGAAGACCATGTGCTGCAGGGTTCCAAAACGATTACCTGCCAGCGCGTAGCCGAAGTCTTCGCTGCTTGGAGCGACCACAGACCCGTCTGCAAGGGTGAGCGTGGCTTCTGAGGAGCTAATAAAACAGTTTGATTAAGGCAGTGCCTCTGGATATAGGTTCTATGCAGATAGAGGAAAGTTCAGTTTTGTTAATTATGTATGAAAGCCCCTGCTGCAGCACTCTGCTTCCCTATTCCAAAATACACTGCCTGTTTTTCTATGTTCCTTAATACCTGAAGCACCTTTTAGAATTTGATTAATGAAAATGTAGCTAATAGACCTTCTCTCTACTTGTGCAAACAATATATTACCTTTCTGTCATATTACAATGCAGGAGTTATTACTCTGCCTTCTGAGCATATTTATTGTTAATTTAATATTCCTAGGACTGACTGATAGGTTTCTTAGTTATGATTCATACTCTGTACACTGTATATTTTGGATCTGTCTTTTAACTTATTGTGTATATTGTCTGTGTCATCATGTTTATCTTGATACTGTTGCAGTGAAAACGTGTGGGTCGAATCTACAGGGACCCTCTGGGACTTTTACATCTCCTAACTTCCCTATTCAGTATGAGAGTAACTCCCAGTGTGTGTGGATCATCACGGCCAGTGATCCAAACAAGGTAGTACATTATCCTCCTTTGAGTTTGTAGTATTCTTACTGTTGGACCAAGTCGTCTAATGAAAACCCGCTGCTGCTGTGTGTCATGTGAGGACTCAAAAATAACAGGCAATTGTTTCCTGAATCATTTTTCTCATCTTCACGTCTCAGATGACAAATTAACTTTGGTGATAAAGTAAAACAAAATACACGGTTGCAGGCACTTAACAGTGTACTTAAATTTTGTGTCATACTTATTCACATCTGCTTTGCAGCATAAATAACGCAATTCCTTTCAAGATAACAATACCAGATACTGTCTATAAATACCCGAGGCTTAA
Source organism: Centropyge bicolor (assembly GCA_037975185.1). Taxonomy (NCBI): domain Eukaryota; kingdom Metazoa; phylum Chordata; class Actinopteri; family Pomacanthidae; genus Centropyge; species Centropyge bicolor. The sequence continues at coordinate 598,097 of JBBMOC010000032.1, read as the reverse complement.
TGAGAGCCATGGTTACAGTTAAAGGTGGTGAACATAATAATCTGAGAGAAAAAGTGTTTGCCAGCAATAACTGCAATCCCATTTGGTAAATATTGCCTAACTACTGCTTTTAGAATTTACCTCAGAGTAACCTCTCTTCACTGTAGACATGGTAAGTATAAAGAGGAAATAATGGCTTTTGCTTTCTTGATGAATTCATTGAAGAAATCCCAGAAAGCATTGAAGCAAGAGTTTAAGCAGTATGGTGTAATGCTCCACTTATGTTTTTCATAAACAAATGCTGCAGTCCCTCATTATTTTTATAATGAACTCAAATGGGCGAGTAAACCCTCACCTTTTATTCCCCCTTCCTGTGGTTGAGAGCATTTGTCCTGGCATTCCCTTCTGGCATCTGTATTTATGCATGCATCTATTTTCCAAGGGCTACCCAAGGTGGAAAAAGGTTACATAGAATATGCATGTATTTTGACTTAAGTTCGTTGTTACAGTCCCTCATTAATTTACATAGCTGCAGCGGGTTGCATTTCAGTTCTCAATAGACTACTAGTTTGACCGCGGCTGTTGGCAATTGAGCGATTCGCTCCATTCAACTGGGATAACAGAAATGGAGAGAAATGATAATTGAATGAGACCAGCTTTTCCCCAAAGTGAAGAGGTCAAAGCTGCTTCCCTAATGGTCATTACAGCTCTCCTACATCAAATCTGACTCTCTATTGGTATTCCAGTGAGTCATAAACATGCGGGTGTCAACTAAGTGCTACCCTGCTAATAAACAGTAACTACCAGCTAACTCTCATTCAGAGCTCACTAGGACTGGCAAGTGCCATAGCTTTGTGCCGCCGTGCCCTCTCCTAGGCAAACAAGCCATTGACTTGGCACTGAAACTTGGTCCATTAGTGTTATTATGGTAATTATGCTTATGTGTGCATTGTAATGAGGCTGTTATACATGGATATTGTGCAGGCATTGTCCTCCCCTTGGCCAGAGAAAGGGATGCGAGGGTTGAGTGAGCAGCCATCATATGTTCATTTTCAGCAGATGTGACACTCATGTCATTACAACATCTTTTCTATCATTACTAATCCACATAGGCAAAGTGTGGACTGAGATAATGTGGCTTTATTGTGCGGTATCTCTGCAGTAGGCTCCATTTTACATGATTATTATTAGTGCAAGCAGCTCTTGTTCTTTGAATATTTCATTTTTTGTGTGTCATGTACATTTGCTAATAGAAAAACAAGACATACGAGTGACAGTTGACAGATGTCTCAAGGGTGACTGTGGGCAATTAAAAATCTTGGACTCCTACATTTGCCTTGCCATGATTTGTTCTTAGTATTTGATTTGTGCTCTAAAGTAATGTGAAGAGACGCTGCTGTCAGTTTCTATATTGCTTTGAAGGATGTTTGTAGTGTCCTCTCCAGGGTGTATGGAATGGACATGCACTATTTGTCAAAACCTTTTTCTGTAAACGGTTAAAAATTTGATGTGAGTTGAGTTTTATGTTTGCCTTCCATTTTCTCTTGATGTCATTGTTGATTAGAGTTTAATAGGTAGTTTCTGCATTAATCCCAAAAGTTCCAACATATAAGCTGCATAATATGCAGCTATCTGAATTATGAGATAGGAGGAAGTTTTTTGTTTGATCAAACATGTTGCTCTCTGCTTGCAAAATTTACATAGGCTTTTATCAACATAAGCTTGCCTCTTTCAGTTTAGCCATCTCTAGAAACACTGTCTCTGAAGACCATTTATAGAAATGAACAGAGTTATCATGAATTTCACATACATGGGATGGTGGGTTTGGTAATAAAACTTGAGAATCATTTGGAATTACTGCTTGTTTGATTGAGAGCGTTTGGCGTCTATGAATGAACACCATGAATAAGATTGAGTCTCAGATTATGTTGGTTGGTAGAGCTGTCGAGTTGAACCACTTGGGTACAGTTGCATGTAAACAGAATGGCCTCCAGGGGCAGATGGTGGAGCTGTCAGACTCGTAGATCGTATTCATAAAAACCTATAAAACATTGTTTGCAGGCAAATTGTCTCACGTGTCAAAATATGTACACAAACTGTCTGCTCTGTGTTGACAGGCATGGATTTATATATGTAAATATTGCCCATGCTCATATGCACTGCCATGCTGCTTGTTAACACTTATCTGAGGACAGATTATGAAAGTGATTCATATTTCATTGCAGGTGATCCAGATCAACTTTGAGGAGTTCGACCTAGAAATTGGATATGATTCACTAACAATCGGAGATGGAGGGGAAGTAGGTGATTCTAAAACAATAATACAAGTGTAAGTACTAAATAAAATACTTGAATATATTTATTTTACTATAATATTAATTTTGTAGTCAAATATGTTCCAGAGAGGTTTAGATCTACAATTTTTCAGATAATGTTGGGAAGATGTCATATGCAGAGAACCTTGAATTGAATTCAATGACTGCGCCATATAAATGAAAGCTTGCTTTATTAAAGTAAATTTTGCAATGCCCTATAATTATGGAATCAGATCAATCTCAGTATTAACAAAAGCACACAGAAAGATTCACTAATGTATTTTGGCATTTATGTATAAATGACTCTCCATAAAAGCATTTCTCAGTGCACACAAATGTTTATTGTTGTATCTGAATGTAAAAAAAAAGATAACATAAGTTAGCTCTATAGTATAATTCCAATAGACAGCCTTGGATAATTGGCTAGCTAGCTAATGGCCTGTTAACTTGTGTGTTAAATGCCACTAATTTAGCAAACACTCATAACTCAAACATATTTAATCATGCCTGGCAAGAGAGTTATCACTTACCTGTGGAGAGCAGCTTCCAGATCCTAATAACACTGTGTGATGAGATGATGTTTGGAAGTGTGTTTTGATACCATAGTGACGTTTTTTTTTTTTGTTGCTGATCTGCAGGCTGACTGGAAGCTTTGTCCCAGACCTGATTGTCAGCATGTCCCATCAGATGTGGCTCCATCTCCAGTCTGATGAGAGTGTTGGCTCGATCGGCTTCAAGATCAACTATAAAGGTACACAGACTTTTTGCTGATATCATCTCTCGCTGTCTCTATTCATGTCTGTGTCTGTGACTGTCTCATTCAGTAAAGCACGGAGTCCATTTTCCTGTCTGCATTTCTGTCCCTCCCTCTGTCTGTCTGTCTGTCTGCCTGCCTGTCTGTCACTCTCTTCACTATCTCTTTCTTTGAAAAACTTGGTTAACCAGGCTCTCGGACTCTTCACCTGGACCTTTATAGATAATGTTTGAGAAAAAAAAGTAGCTCAAAGGACTTGGCTTGACTTAATCCTCTGCTTTACCTCTTTCCGTCCCTCTTCTCTCCTCCCCTCCCCTCACCCTCAGAAATTGACAAAGAGAGTTGTGGTGACCCTGGTACACCGCTGTACGGCTACCAAGAGGGGAGTGGCTTTCTAAATGGAGATGTTCTGCGCTTTGAATGCCAGTTTGGATTCGAGCTCATTGGGGAGAGGATGATAACCTGCCAGAACAACAATCAGTGGTCGGCTAATATCCCCATCTGCATATGTGAGTCCCAGTACATGCTTTTTTTTCCATGATGGCAAATGAAGCAATTACTTATGCGTTTGGAAAAGTTCACAATGACACTAAGCTATTGGAGGATTAATTACAGTGTTGTTAAATGACCATGCAGTGCACTGTGTGTAAACAGCAATATACATAATGTTAAATGGGAAATTGATAGCATATGGTTGCCTTGTTATTTGGGGTTGATGTGAAAGAGAAAAAAGTAGGGTACACGCTGTTACACTTTAGAAATACTCTGGAGAAGGGAAACCTGCATTATACTGTACGTTGTCCTTTGTCAAGACAGCCTAAACCCCTCCTGTGAGTTTCACTATACCTAACCCATATCCATAACAAAAATCAAACCTTCTGTATCTCCAAGTTAACTGTGTCCATTGGGACAGACTGCAGTATTCCTGTGCACCTATATTGTCGTATGTCTGTATTTTTATACACTAACTCTTCAGCCCCATCCCTCTTACAGTTTCATGTTTCTCCAACTACTCAGCACCCATGGGAGCGGCACTATCTCCTGATTGCTGAGCTAGTTATACAGTACTGACATTGTTCTACCGAACATTGTGCCTGATTCTGTCCTGGCAGATTTCGCAGTGTAGATAGTCATGTGATAGTTGCTGTGATACAAATTGCTTCACCTGGGATAAGTTCTTTAATCATTACTAATATATTTCACCCCTTTTATCACATAGTCCCCTGTTTCTCCAACTTCACCGCTCCCATGGGGACGGTGTTGTCTCCTGACTACCCAGAGGGCTATGGAAACAACCTCAACTGCGTGTGGCTAATAATCTCTGAGCCTGGCACCAGAATCCACCTGGCCTTCAATGACTTTGACCTGGAACCTCCCTATGACTTCCTCACTATCAAAGATGGAGACCAGTCAGGAGCCACTATACTTGGACGCTTCTCAGGAGCCGAAGTTCCTTCCCACCTGACGTCCAACAGCAACGTACTGCAGCTGGAGTTTCAGGCTGATCACTCTATGTCTGGACGAGGGTTTAACATCACCTATAGCAGTAAGGAACTGTTTGATCAATTTAAGTCAAATAATAATATCCTTTTAAAACATTTATATAATGAAACAGTCAAATATAAATATCAGGACTGACTGTCTGAGATCTCAAATTTGACAATTTTTCTATCCTTATGAACAACTAACCAAAGAAATGAGAATTATCCAAAGTAAAGAGAAAAAAAAGCAAAATAAATAAAATAAATTTTATATCTTATTCAAAATAGAGGCTGGGGTGAAGCTGAGTGGTACTTGTAATTTGTGTGAATCTTCTCATTCACAAAGCATATCCTACTCTTTTTAAAATGAAGAAATGCTACATCACTGCACCCCAAGTGAAGCTAAAGTGCCTTACCAAATCAAAAATAACATTTAAGACAGTGCATATGGTTCATAACCGTAGCGCCTCGATGTCTAAAAGGACACCATCATAATTCTTTTTCTCCTGAAGAAGTCACAACAAGCTCTAAAGACAGAGGCTATTGTCACCTTCAGGTGTAGAGAGCAGACCTCTGTTAGGGTTTTTTTTCTCTCCTACAGACAGCTACATCCATTTCCCTTATCTCCCTACTCCTCAAAGACCCCATTTCTCATTCACACAACAGCGTTTGTCACTGGATCTTGTTCTTTTTCTTCTCATTACAAGCTTTCGGCCGTAATGAGTGCCCTGACCCTGGCATACCGTTGAATGCCAGGCGCTTTGGGGACAGTTTCCAGCTGGGGAGCTCCATCTCTGTGGTTTGTGAGGAAGGCTTCATCAAGACGCAGGGAGCTGACACCATCACATGCCATCTGGAGGAAGGCAAGGTGATGTGGAGCGGACTCATTCCCAAATGTGAAGGTACTGAAATGGAATAGCTAATAATTATGTGGTTTGTGGACAGAAATGTCAACGGCTGAATTCGGAAGAGAAAGAAATAAATTTTTTGATAAAAAAAAGTGAGTGGGTTATGTGGAACATGCCGTCCACCAAACTGGGCTGCATTTATCTTGTTGTATTATTTTCAGGTATTTGTGTAACTCCAGCATTTTGATGACTCACATTTATTTTTTTTAAGTTTTTCATGTGGGTACAAAAAGATTACTGAGCAGTATCATTTTAAAAACAACTTTTCTTCATAATTCTTCCTCTTCTCTTTTCCTTTCCTCCTCTATTCAATCTCCATTCTATTTATATCTTTAATTCATATCTTTATCCTCTCGCTCCCATCCACCTTTGGTCCATCTCTCTGCTCGTCCAGCTCCTTGCGGGGGCCACTACTCAGGGCCGTCTGGTGTCATCCTCTCCCCGGGGTGGCCAGGCTACTACAAAGACTCCCTGAGTTGTGAGTGGGTCATTGAGGCCGAGCTGGGAAGCTCCATCAAGATCAGCTTTGACAGGTTTGTATGGCAGTGCTGCAACAACTCAGCCGTGGAAACAAAGATACGCACTCTCACACACTCACACAAACACGTAGACAGCGCACAATCCCTTGTGTACGTATATCCACATACTGTACTGTATGTGAGTATTCTATACTATATGCCGAACACAGACCTGCATGTATACCCACACACATAAAACGTGAATCTACACATGCACTGTACATGTGCACAAACGCAGAAGGCGTATCCTTAGCAGTGGAAGCCTCTGAGTTAGAAATAGAAAGTCAGAGGAGGTGGAACACAGTCCTGGACCTAGTTTCCAAAAATGTTGAAAGCCTCGAGTAATTCTTATTTTGCTTACTGGCTCCCGCTCACTTCCTCTGAGAACTGCAATGAAATAAGGTCTTGCTTTAAGATCTTTATTTCCAACCATTAAGAAGTGAAACCATAAAATGTTCATATTTTATAATCAAGGCTTTCTCAGTGCTGACACACAGCTTCATAAAGAAACAAAGAGCTTCTTGCCCTGATTTTGTTTGGATGGTATGAGCCAAAATCTTTTGACCTTCTGTACTTAAAATAAGCTAAAGTTTTCCTGTCTGGTTCATTCAGCTGATGGTAATGTTACACTGGAGATAATAAACTTCTTTGCATTAATATCATAAAGACGTGTGGATTTTCTCTTGCTGAAAATGTCTGCCAGTATTTTTCCCTACAATATTGATAGTGATATTGGAACTCGTGCTGATGTCACTTGTTTGATGATGTAGAGACCTGAGGGTGACCACAGATCCATACTATGTCAAATTTCCAAGAAGCTCATTGATCTTAGACTATAGCAATAATTGGAGTGCTTGCTGTGAAAGCTATTTCTTCCCATTTATCTCCTCAAAATTAGACTGTTTTCTCTGTAGACACTACGGGCTAAATGGCTTCAAACTCTCTAATCTGTCAAAGCAGAAGTGTTGTTTTGAATACAAATAATTGTCTCCTCTGCACCTCCCTCTCTCTGCTCTCTTTGCTTTTAAGGTTTCAAACTGAGCTCAGCTATGACTTCCTGGAAGTGCACGACGGTCCCAACCTGCTCTCTCCTCTGATTGGCTCGTTTAATGGAACCCAGGTCCCTCAGTTCCTGTTTAGCAGCAGCAACTTTCTGTATCTGCTCTTCACCACCGACAACAGTCGATCAAACAGTGGCTTCAAGATATTTTATGAAGGTGAGAGGATGCTGCTCTTATCTGGATGCACTGCAAAACATTAAACGGGATGGGTTATGAATGCAAAATATTTATTTACAATTATATCAGGTTGCACAGTAATTTAAAAACTCACTGTTTGGCCTTTGTGTGAGAGGATAGGGAATAGCCAAACTTCAGGATAAAGTTGGCTGTAAATTTTAATCATTACTGCTTACTGAATAATATTGTGATGCTAACTGTAAATGTAAACAAACAGAAAAAATAGCAGAGACTTCAGTGGAATTGTGTGATTTATGTCACAAGAGACCTGAAGGGACCTGCCCTAAACCCCAGTCCCTCGATTCACTGTTTTGCCTTCCAAATGTGTTCTTGCACCTTCCTGCCCCTTTTTAAGTGCAACAGTTGCCCCAAGTTTAAAAATGGAAGCTTGTGGAGGGAGGTTGTCGTCAAGTGTACAGAGTGACTAAGAAAATCATGGCAAGGGAAGAGAGAGATGCTCTCAGTGGTACATAGTCAAATACTAAGTAACTACCGCCTGGGTAAAATCTTCTACTCTCAAGGGGGTTTGTGTCGTATGTTTTTTTTTTTTTTCTCCACATCATTATGCATGTAGTGGTAGTCTTTGAAAAATCAAATAGAAAAATACTATGGACATTGTGTGATCTATTTTCAAGATTGTTTGCACTTGTGCCATTACCCTTGTCACTCAGATGTGATTCATAAGACAGAGTTTGTTATTATGTCTGTATTATTGACTGAAAGCAGACCACAAGTGCCTTTGTCTTATTATGTTTCACTCTCAAGTGCATTTCTCTTTTGTTGATGAGGCTATTGAAAAGCAATAACAGTAAGATCATATTAGCTTCTTCCATTGCAATTTAGGACATATCTTATTGCTGAAATGCTTTAGGGAAACCCGGCCTAGTTCATTTGTAAAATTGGTCGTATAAAGTAGAACTGTTTGAATTAAGCTGTGAATAAACTGAGGCACACAAAAACTGCACCGTACCTTTTTTATGGAATAGATAACTTACATCTATTCAATTACAAAAAATTCTACAAAATGTTATCAAATCATATGTAGACCCACATATTCTGTTTTCTGTTATTCCGCTCCTGGACATTGTAATTTTTTTCAATTATTATTTTTGAGATATTTGTTTCCACCACATACCTGCAGCCTAGAGGCCAGTACTAGGAGTGATCAATGAATGCTCTACATCTCTAACATGCACAGGCAAAATACAGGTGTTTCCTTTCTAAAAATATCAAGTATTACTCAAGGAGAGCAAGACAGGTTTTCTACAGAGGCCTGGAAGGACAAAGGCAGAGCCCTATTATCACACATGAATTATCAGTTAGCCTAGGCTGTTATGCAGGTTATTAATGTTTATGACTGTATCTATAGCTCGCAAACCATATACTGTATCTGTGTTGCACTGTTAAACATGCCACATTGCCAAAACTAACTTCTTCTGGCCATGTAGTCGAACTCCACTTCTCCTATCGCATTAGAATTTTTTTTTACAACAGGGTATTGGAGCTTTTAAAGATCGACAATACCTCTTGCTGAGAGCGTGTTTGATTCTGCAGCAGGTACAATCCTACACAAATTTCTCATTGTGTGCTGTACCTTTAAATGCACATGCTGGGCTCATAGTCACTGATGCCAGACATCCCTCAGCGAACAGGATACTATTTGCTGACATGTCTAAGTCCCCTGACTGGGTCAATCACCTGAAACTACTGCAGCACCAGAAGTTGGACTAGAACCATGACATCTCTGATAGAGAACAGAAGGTGATAGTTATTTGCATGTAGTTACATATATAGGCTATTGTTTATATGGAAATATGGATGGACAGTTAAATACACAGAGCCATTTTTCTCCCTGAAATGAATGCTTACGTGTTTAATAAATGATTTGTGAAACAGTAAAAGGAAGATATAAAAATACAGGTTCAGATAATCCGAGCTTAGAATAGCCTAACTAATGATGACCTGATAACTGCTTACACAAATGTTGCCAGTCAGTGCCTAAAATCTGCATATTTTTAGCGCTTTCAAGGCAGCCCTACTTGGAAGATATCCAAACGGCAGTCCTGGAAATCACAGGGAAAAACCAGGGCATCTCTTTGCAGCTCGTGTCACTGAAGATTAAGATGGAGCTGGAATTACTGTGCAACCTGCTCATTCAAGGAGCAAAACCAGTAGGCAACCATATTTACAATATATATGTACTATATAACAGGAGCAGGTATATTTGCACAGTGCCACCAAGGTCAGTTCTCTCTCTTCATGAAACTACTGCCCTGTACTCCTCCTCACCACCCAGAACATCTGCCCTCTATCACCCGACCTTCTCTCCGTGGCTGACTTGCTTCAGTGTATCACAAAAGGAATATCATGAAGATGAAACCCTGTTTTTCTTAACACCAGAGAAACAGACCAACCCTGTCACGTTTATTCTGAGAGAAACTCTCAACCACCTCAGCAGTCAATGCAATAGTGCGTTTTTCTTCCAAGTTTCAACCGTGTCACGTTATAAAACAGCCTTTGCTGTTGTCTGAAATGTGTCACTGTCTCTGTGCAGTGTCTTTTGTTTGACATGTAATTTTTTTTCCACTTTTGAGTAAGCGTGAGTGAGCATTCATTTTTAAGAGTGAGCTAAAAGTCAAAATAAAAGTCAAAGTACATCTCTGCCTTTGAAAAACGTTCTTTCTTTCTTTATTATGTATGCAACCAGAGACCTACCTTTGTTATGATGATTGTAATAACATCAAAGTTCTGTCAGTACTTTTTTTTTGTCTGAATGTGGCCTAGAAATTTTACTGATTGCAGAAATAGAATTGCCATTTCATGTTTGATGAATGCTGTATGACTTCAGTATACCTCAGTAGCTCGGCAGTCATATTTTATTTGCGTAAGCAAGAGCAGACCTCCTCTACTGTATAAATAGTTGAACAGAATCTGACATACTGTGTGACAGACTGGAGAAACATACAGTCACTTGCACAGTATTGCTGTACTTAATACATAGTGCACATGACACATTACAATGAAGTGTGACTTGGTAATTATCAGCACAAGTCTCAGTAACAGACAACAAACCCATAGATTAACACAATGAGGACTTGCTCTAAAAAAATCAAATACAGCAGTAGTTAAATTCACTTGTTTCAAAACATATTCAAGTAATAAATGTTTGATTTTAATTTCTCTAGTGGTCACATTGGACACATACTCCTGTATGGATCCTGGGATCCCAGTGAATGGCCTTCGGCTGAACCACGACTTGTCCATCGGCTCCACGGTGTCCTTCCAGTGTGACCCAGGATACAGGCTGAGCCACGAGGAACCACTGGTCTGTGAGAAGAACCACTTCTGGAGCCACCCACTGCCCACTTGTGATGGTACATATGCCAAATTTTAACTGTTAAATTGCAGGCATCCATCTCATTTATGAAATACAGAACACCACAATTTATATTGAAAGAATGCTAATCTAAATTTAAATATTTTTTATTTTAGTTTTTATGTGCGTATGTTTCTTGTAAACCTGAGAGCTGAATGACCATAATTAAAGGACCACAATTGAATTTTATACAGCACCAGATCAGCTCAGTTGGATGTCAGCATTATTTTGAAAACATACACATAAACAGCCTATTTGTACATACAGTATGTATAGTCTGGCAGGGCTTTTTAGCCACAAATACTTATGGGATGCTGCCATGAATAACTGGCAGGAGCTTTATACATTCAGTTTGTAAAAGGTACTTACAGCAGCTGCTTCCATTGCTGTATTTATTCTCAAACATACGTGACCTTGTTGGCAAGAGGTAACGACACAAGCATGAATGGCTATGGGTAGTCCTCACCAAGTCTAATAGCCAGACCCAGTGCTTTTTATTCAACAAATAGACTTAGTCCTTGTGTGAACAAATTAGTTGAGCTGTTTTGAATCATGTAATACTGATGACAGATTATGCTCAACTTCAAAGCATGAAGTTCAGCGTGTTCCTGATAGTTTTGATATCTCGCATAATCACTCTCTTGGCTGTGCTATTTGTGCTGTTCTGAGGCACACCGAAGGACAATTGTGACGATTATTGTTGCACTGCACAATCCGTAAATGATGTCTCTTAGTCACAGATCAGTCATTTGAAAGAATATAACGAACAAAATACATGCAAGGGTCAGCGGGGCGCACCATACCGTACATATGATACAGTGCCTTGCTATACAGCTTGAGCCCAATGGTTGTCTTGGAAAGTCATTTTATATCTTGGAGCGTTTTGTTGCCTAGGTGTGTGCCAGACTGGTGCCAAATGCCTTGGCTCTCTGCCTATGGAGCCTCTAAAGTAGATCATTTGCCAAGCGTACTCATCCACTTTTAATGACTTTATGTAATTTTGGCTCATTAATAAAATATTTGATATAATTTTGTTGGTGGGTAAGGATTCAGGCCTTGATGTGCTGTGCTCGCTGGAGGGCCCAAGGGTAGAAGGAGAGAGGATAAGAGGGGGGTGGGTGTGTGCAGCTGTGGAGCCCCAGGCATCTCAGTGATCCTCCAAAACATCATCTGACATTCATTACTTTGAAAATATGTGCATGCACAAGAGTTCTACTTCTAATATTTGTCAAGATCGCTGTTTTGAGGAAGGCATCGAGGCATTTGGCTCAAACATCACTCTCAGGGCATTCAGGCCAAAGAACACACATACACAAACCCACACACATAGACTTAAAAACAAAGCTTGTCAAACTTCACAGAAGCTGTATTTCAAAAGCAGCGCCCTTTGTGTGAATTGACCTTTTAGTTGAAACACAATGACAGCATGAGAAAACGGCTGCAGGTTTGAACAATATCCAATTAGACCAGTTAACCTTCAGACGCATCTAACATTAACCTCCCGCTTCTCAGCAGCCAATGAGGGTAGAGATTTATCTCATTAACTTCCTATGATGAGATAAGGCACTAAAGTGTTTGTCAATTGTTAGCGTGCATGAGAGGCATATAACTGAAGTGACAAAGAGTGCTGCCCCTTTAGATGACGCTCCCTATCACCTAAACTGTGACTACTGTACACGTTGGGTTCCAGCTGGATTATCCTCCCAACCTGACTGCAATGTAGTTGTACGCAGCACTGGGGTGATTGTCTCTATTTGGAAGAAATTCAAAATCACTCCGAAGTCACAATCAAAAATAAAAGCCAGATAGTCTAATCCGCTGAGTATGCTTGTTTCAGTTGTTGTGAATTGTAAGCAAATTTAATGGATTATCATGTTTTCTGACAATGTCTTTCTGTTTAAGATACCATAGGAGAGGGGAAAATATGGATGGATAGCTGGATTAATGAATAATTTATTGTCCTGGCAATAGGACAGGTTTCAAGAGAGAGGGAGGAAAAAAAAAAACATTGTGTTGGCAGAATTACAGGTACTCATAAAAATAGCAGGACAGGATGTGATATGACTCAAATGCATTATTCATTTAAATCGCTCCTCTGTCTTCAGGTGAAGGATTTATTGGTTCATTTGCAATTTTCATTTTTTTTTCCAGCAACAGTTATCATTCATTATCTCCCCTTTCTATTCAGCATCATGTGGTGGGGATATCAGGGGACCTGGAGGGATCATCTTATCGCCAGGCTTCCCAGAGCTGTATCCTAACTCTCTAAACTGTACTTGGACTGTAGAAGTCAGCCATGGAAAAGGTAGGCAAACGCCCCTCGTTTCATTTAATACAGTCATTGTTCACATATACATACAAAGTGTGCTAATAAACTTTTACATATTGCTTTCAGAGCTCTTTAAATAAAGACATGTTAATTTAAGAAATATATAGTACTCATGGGAGTCTTTCACATACTACACCCCAGTAACAGTGCATTTATTTTTATAGTCTTTAAACAGTGACACTCAATAGTCTTAACAATGGCCAAATTATGAAACTATAAATTAAAACGACACCCCCTGCACAGATTCCAGGAACATTTTGGGGATTTATTATTATAAAGTGAAAGGTGTGTAGAGCATATATTTTACTTGAGGAAAGATAATTTAAATGCACCCACTTTTTTCACCTATGGCAACTGGCCAAAATAATATTACACTCTGAGGTGTTCACTTGTTTAAAAATGAACTGAGTGTAGTGAAGTGAATTCTTTTTAAAAACGTGTAGTATTTAAGAATTCAGTTTAATTTGTAGGTCTTTTTTATCAGCAGTTCTTCCACTTATTACAGTTATTATTTGAGCCAATATTGTACAGTAGGCTGCTCATACATTCCTCAGCTGGATGGCATTTTAAACTGTTAGAAGTATATTACGTTTTTATCAATTTTTCACCTAGCTCATTTAACAGCTCTGACATTTCAGCTGTTCACCTGGTAAGAGAATTCTGTGGTCTCAGTTTTATGCCCATATCTCTATTTAATTAGTTTCATTCTGTTATCGCAGCACTCACTGTCAGGTATGTGATCAGCGACCAGTTCTCCGAGACGTTCTTAGTCATTTGAAAAGTACACTGAGCTTTTCTCAGTGCCCTAGCACTTAGATTATCCATATATTTTACCATAGTCTTTCTTATCCTCTTCCTAAGGACCCTTTGAAATACCATATTGTACTCTTTGTACATTACCAAGTGATCCTTTTGTCAAACAAGAGCAAATCTATTTATTTCTCTATTTCCTCTAAAGACTCACCCGTGAAAGTCTCACAGATCTGTCCTTGATCCCTCCACTCTGAGTTGCTGACACCATAACTAAATGAAGCATTTTTTAATTTCTGCCATAAATGTGTCCAATTTGTGTGTAACTCCTCATCAGTTCATTTTTCATGCCATGGAAGACAAGATTAATGTAATTACTGTACACATTCATATGTCTTTTCCTGCCTTATTTCTTTTTAATTATAATAACAATAACCTCACACATTCTCTTGTCAACAGCTTTATCCCTTTCATTCCTTACTTTAACATTTAACAATAATTGGAAGTGTAAAATTCAATTGCACCCACAACTGAAAACCAATAACAACAACTCAAAATGATGAAAACTTCCATCTAATTGACTAATTATAGTCAAATGTGACACAGGGCGTATTATGGCATAATAATTTATTAAAAATGCCAAATGAATTTAGTGTGGGGCAATGAGCATCAACTGTGCAAAATTGTGAAGCTAAAGACTTTTACACAGACTTCACAGAAGTCCTCAAAGCATGATAAACAAATTTGATTAATTATGAATTGTAAGACAAAAATAAACTATAATATATCACATTTTTTTCATCATGTGGCAAATTCAGTCAATTGAATATGATTTAGAGAGGCAGGGTCTCACATTTCACAGAGCCTAGCTCAGCAAAATCAAAGCTGTGAAGCCCATGGATCATCATTTGGACACTGGGATCCACTTGTGTGAACAGGTTGGATGTACCTGTAAAATGTAAAATAATCTTATAGCATTTAAGCTTTACTTGTTTAAGTCATTCCAAAAAAGTTAAGTTTTTAAACCTGCAAAGTTGCCTCTAAAGTTCCTCCTCTGGCAGTATTTGTACCAGTACCTGGGTGTTAGGTTAAGGAGTGTATTAGAACTGTACTATAGCCATTGTACTGCAGTCTATTTCCTACATAATACATGTTTTCTTTAGGTGTTTTATTATATTGATGTCTCCAGATTTTCATCTGCACTACCTGAAACACAGGCGATGTTTCCCATCAGGGGGTCTCTTTCCTGCATGGAGAAATATATGAAGCTGTTGCTTTGTGTGAAAACAGCTTATGAATCTTTTATCATGGCACTGATTTACTTTGTGTATCCTGTGGCTACTCACTGCCAGACAAATTCATCTTTAGGGATAGCAGCTATGTAACTATTCCGCTCACTATTACCAACATCATGTACCTGCTATATTAAAACAGTGAGATGTCCCATCATGGGGATGGCTCTTGATTAATCGCTCATTTGAATTCTATCTCTGTAAGATAATTGCTGTTTTAAAGAGCACAATCAATCATTTCATTTTGTTATCCATTTTATGTCCATTTGGGATTTTCTTTATCAAGTGAGCCAAACATTGTGGAAGACATTATAGACTCATATTCGAACAGATTCAACAGATGGCATTAAAATGGCAGCGCTTATTGTACTGAAAAGCAGCCAAGTGGCCATCATGGCTGGAATAACGATGTTGTTATTGGGTCTGAGCTACAGCATGAAAATAGAAGCAGGGTGTACAGACCTAGATCTTGTTTTCCAACCTTTAAGTTAACTAATAGTTTGTTGATTGAAAATTTTAAAACATTTTGGCCAACCTGAACATAATTCATGGATTTTCTTTGCTTCTGTAGCGGATAGTGTATCATTGATTATGTTCTCTCTGCTCATGTCAGTGCAGACTAATGCTCATGAACTAGTGGAAAGGTTGTGTTACTTCAGTTTCATAGTTTGTTTGTTTGTTTTTTTTTTTTTAAAAGACTGAAAGTCAAACATTTTCAATTTTTTAGTTTTCTCTCTGATTTATTCACTTTGCACCTAAAAAAATTGCTTTTCATATTCATCTTTTCAACTTTGTTTATTTTCATTTTAGTATGATAATTTTAGTGGGATTCCTTTACTTGTGCTGCTGTAATCATTAAAGCATTTATTAGTTAATGAATGGAAAAAGTGTTGTGTCGGTGCATGTTTCAGCAAGCTAAACCCTAAATAATTCAAGCGATTTTTTAATCGAGATAGTGACATTTGAAATGATGAAATTTAAAATGAATAATAGTCATATTCAGTTTGTGGTCCCTGCATTCAGTTTCAGTTTGTGTCAAACAGTGTAAACAGCAAATCACTTTCTTAACCTTGTGGGCCAGTATTGATATGTAAACCTTAAATTAATGCATCACATATTCTATTCAAAGCTTTATTTCTATTTCTATCAGTGATTCTTCATTTTCTCCTGAGAACCTCTAACGCTGGGCTTTCTTATTTTCTCCTCGAAGGTGTCCAATTCACTTTCCATTCCTTCCACCTGGAGGATCACCATGACTACCTTCTGATAACAGAAAACGGCAGCTTTGCACAGCCACTGGCTCGACTCACCGGCTCTGAGAGGCCTGCACCAGTAAACGCCGGCCTGTATGGCAACTTCAAGGCCCAGCTACGCTTCATTTCTGACTTCTCCATATCGCTGCAGGGATTCAACATCTCCTTCTCGGGTATGAAGGCATATGAGGGTTCTGTCTGTGGGAGGCACGGATGGGGGAGTATTGCTAGATGTGTAAACAGTTTGGGTAGGGAAGGTCTTAAAAGAGGAAGGGGAATGAATTGTGTGGAGGAGGCAGAAGGGAGGAGTGAGAACGCTGAAAATGTGGTGCTTGGAGTTGTTAAGTAGGATGGGCAGAAGTTGAAGTGAAAGACACTGTGACAGACCGACAGAAAGAGACGGACAGCTCGTTCAATAATGGAATCAAAAGTGGTAAGCCTCTTTGCAGTGTCCATAAAATAACACGTGAGGACTGATTTGTCAGTCAGAATGCGAGCAGGCTGAAGGTAGACCATGCCTCAGGCCGTGGCGATCAGAGGAGGATAATTAAGAGACAACGAGGTCACGCAGGTAGTGGGTGTCTGACCGTGATGAGAATGATCATCAAAGCATGCCATGTGGGTCAGTATCCTCAGGACTGTGGAGACAGTGGGGAGGAGGGGGGGGCATAGAGAGAGAGAGAGAGAGAGGTGGAGATGGAAAGCTTAGGAAAAGAGAGAGAGAGAGAAGGGAGATGAGACAGATGGTGATGCTGAGTGAGCAGGGTTGATGGAGAGGGCGGAGAGAGTGAGGGAGAGGTAAAGAGAGTGAGGGAGAGATATAGTAAGGCCGAAGAAGGGAGAGAGAGAGATGGTCTGCTTCATGAGATTTCTGGCTAAATGTTTGCCTGCTGTTCGCTGAAGTGAAGCATAACTTATGCAGCCATGAATATTCATGAAATTTAGTTTGTGAGACTGTGCGTGTATGTCCTGGCATGCTCTGTAATTAGCATCTATAGATTTCCTGATTAGAATTCATTTTTTAACCTTCACTGACCTTTTGATGAAAATCTGCCAGCACTGTCAGGACACATCCTACAGTAGGATGCTCCTGTAGCATTTTGCTATGTTGAAATCAACAGGCCTACAGAATGTGCCTACCTGCGCAGGGTGTGAAGTGCGAGTGAAAATCTGCGTTGGTGAATAAAACAAATGAGGTCAGCTATCATTGACGGGTACCGAAATAGACCTACTTCGCTACAGAATTTCATCACTACAACACCTAAGCTGACTGACCATGGTTTGTACTGCATCGACTATGTACACTGGGGGTGATATGCAATGTATGACTGTCAACAATTGTAGCACAGTTCTTTGATGGACCCTCGCTGTCCACTGTTGCTATAGTTATCGAGCTAACTCGTGTTTCCACTGGTTACATCTATCTGTGGTAAGAAGTGTTCAAGAATTCTGCTGTAAACAATTCAGGAAGATGCCATAGTAACATTGCATGAACAAGGACTATTTTCTCGTCTGTGACAGTGAACACAGTACACAACCTTTCATTATGTTTAAATAGACATGTTGCAGCTGACTAAAGTAATTTCACTACCTCTTATAGCATGAACCACTTTTCTGTGCATACTGGTCCTTCTCACACACAGTGACCCCACTGGACAACGTCTCAGAGACAGGTTACCTACAAGGCCAACTGGCTTGTTGAAAATCACAGTTTCTATATTCAGTCATATAACTATTAAGTGTTTGTTTACCTTGATAGATAGGGACGTGTATTGGAAGGAAATGTTCATCTCTTTTACTTAATAAAAGTGCTAACACCACACTGTAATACTTACTTAAGTCAAACTTTGTAATTAAAATGAGGAAAATGTAATTAAAGTATTAAAAGCAAAAGTTCATAATGCAGAAAGATGCCCCCCCCTGACTACTATACTGTTCACCATATCATTAGATTATTATTACTCATGCATTAATGTAAAAGCAGATTTTACTGTTGTAGTTGTTTGAACGAGAACTCATTTTAAACTATTTTGTATAGTTCTGCAACTCATTACTTTTTTTTTATTGTGGATTCATCTGCTGATTATTTTCTCTATTAATGGACTGATTATTTGGTTTGTAGAAATTCCAAAAAGTAGGGACAAATGCTGTCACAATTACCTAGAAACGCCCAAAGTGGTGCCTTCATAATGCTTGTTTTGGCCAAACAAAAGTACAAACCTCAGAATTATTTAAAAAATTCAATTCAATTAAAAGTAATTAGAAGTAAAAGCAGCAAATCCTAACATTTGTGACCCCTGTACCATGAAATGTTTTGCATGAAAAATGACAATTATCTAAATAGCTGCCAATTAATCCTCCCCATCCAGCAAATCTGTTGTTCCAAAGGAAACATTGTATTGAAAATGCAGTTGAAATACGATTGAAAAATATTTTGGTTGGAAAGTTTTTTCACTTTACCAACCAGACAGACTTTACCAGGCAGACAGACCAAAAAGTTACTTTTGAACCGTGGTTCTGCATAGTGCCAATACGGGCCCTCAGGGGAATGCTGCCGGGAGCAAGACCTTATTCTTTTTATGCAGCCCGAGTTGCGTCTACATCTCAAATGATAAGGCCACCAGCAGCCCATGTATAATAATCGTGTATGCAGCTTGGCCTAGTTTTCAGAGAGCCTATTCTTCATCCAGACATGCAGGGTTCAAGCTTTTGGCGTGCATCCCAACCTGATGAAGTGTCCTTGAGCAAGACAGTTAATCCTCAAAAGCTACAGTCTTGCTTTTTTTTGGCTGAACGTGAACTCAGAAGGAGCAAGAGAAGAGAATGATGTTCCCCATGAGGATTATTATCAATATGTAGTATCAGTAACAAATCATCCTAATAGAGTATTACTTGTATCTTTTTATGGGTAAGACAACATTTATATTTGTTTTGTGAGTATTTTTTTTTGGTTATCTTGTTTCCAGAGTACGATCTCGAACCCTGTCAGGACCCTGGAACTCCTCGGTTCGGCTGGCACACCGGCTCCCGGTTTGGCATCGGTGACTCACTGGCGTTCTACTGCAACACGGGCTATCGTCTACAAGGGGCGAGGGAGATAGTGTGCTTGGGAGGTGGCCGCCGCATGTGGAGTGCCCCTCTGCCAAGGTGTGTTGGTACGTGGTCAGCAGCTTTTATTCCGTTTTCTTTCCTGTTTGTTTGTGTGTGTATGTGTATTGCAGAATTTACACTGTTAGTCAGGTTTTAACTGTATTTGGCACAGACATAAACCTTTTTATTAGACATTCACGAACTCAGTGGAATTGGATTTACTTAAGTGGTTCACAATTTAAAGCTCAGACCTGTGATTAATACTGATTCAAGCTGCTAGATTAAAACTATCCTAGGAGATCTCTTTTCCACTCAAAGGGCAGGTCAAGGGAGACGAGTTCAGGGACAAGACCACTGCCACTGATTTTCTTTTTCCCCCCCCGAGAAGCTCAATTACATTACCAGCACTTGCAGATCTAGTCCTTTCATAGCAGAGGGATTGTGTCTTTTAAACTGGTTCTTTCACAGCCCTGCTTAGTGCTTATGTTTTTTGCACACAACTCTACCTCTGGTCCACTACTTTAGTCCTGTGTTAGAACTGGACAGCTCTGAAGACATGAATTTTAGATGATAATAGTGCTTAGAAACGAAGAGCAAAAATGTATATATAGGGTGTGTTGCTTGGTATATAAGCCATTCTGAGAAATGCATAGCATCTATCAATGTCCCTCCCATTCAAAGTCAATGATTTGCTCTTTACTTGTTGATTGAGTTCATTTTGGAAGGTAATTCTCGACTGTTATGTCTTGGCATGGTGCGAGAAAGCCAGTAGGGTAAATCATAGAAATGAAGTCTGTAATGTTTTTACACTGACTGTTTAATAGTCTATTCAACGTTTCACAATGTGTCAGTGCCAGATGATAATGATTATTATGATACTGAAGTAATACAAGGGATGGACACGTGCATGAACCAGTAATTGCAATCATCCAAATAAGACATTTGAATTATACCTTTTATTACTTTAGTAACATGCTGATGAACCAGTTGTATAATGTCTATTAATTTTAGTGTATTTGTTCCACATCTAGTAGAGTTTTTGCGGTGTCTGGTGTTCTGTAATCGATCATGTCTGTTGTCTGTGTTTGCAGCGGAGTGTGGATCGACAGTCTCCAACAACGAGGGAGTTCTTTTGTCACCAAACTATCCAATGAACTATGACAACAGCCATGAATGTGTGTACAGCATTCAGGTCCAAACAGGCAAAGGCATCAACATCACTGCCAGCACCTTTCAACTTGCACAAGGTGACATCATCAAGGTAAAGACACCGTGTAGTGCCTTCTCTTTGTTGATCGAAAATGAATAACCAACAAATAAACACAAGGCTTTGGTTTGGTTAAGAACAAAGTCAAATCAATTTGTGCCATTTGTTTAATTAATGGTTAAGTATATAAGGCAGTTTCTGGTGCTTCTTATTATGTACAAAATAGGAAAATAGAAAAGGGATTATGTTAAAAAAAAAAAAGAGAAAAAAAACCCAGGCAGAATTGTTTTGCCTTGGAAGCCAGAGCAAAAGGTCAAGTGGCAGCAGCAGCAACATCCCTTTGGGAAGGAAGGGATTCATTTCTTTGCTCAAGGGCATTTTAACAGTTTTGGTAAGCACCACAGATGTGATGCAAATGACTATGTAGTCCCCACTTCACAGCTGGAATGCACTCTTTTTGGGATGCAGATGCCTTGTCTAATGGTCCAATTAACAGAGCATTGTAGCCTGCTATCTGTGTTTCTTGTAATGGAGTTGTGTAGACAGTAATCTCTTGTACTTAGTCATTTTGTGAACATCTGAAATGTGGAAAGCCATGCTTAGAGAGCTAAATTGACTTGAAGAGAGGGTAAAACAAAACAAAACAGAGCGGGCCCCAGTAGTATTTGAAAGGAAGAGCACAGAGCCCTGTCTTTCATGTCAATCAGGGAAGATTAGGTATACTGCTGAAAATTTGTACTCGCAAATTTAAAAGGGTGCTTCTTCAACAAATAATTTCCATTAGGCATTGGATAAAAAAATATTGCCGATAAAAAGAAATAACAAATAAAGAGTCAAAATAAAATTGTGCTTTGCAAAAATCCACAACTCATAGCAAAACATGTACGCTTTGCTTGAGAAGTGCACTGCTTTTAAACTCATTGGATTTTAGTATGTAAATATTGACGAACATTTAATTTATGGTTAATAACTGCCGTTAATTTATTTTAGTTTGACATCATGAGTCCCACCACCTTGTTAATTCAGCTCTACAGATGCAAATTAATGGGAAGAATTATGGTCACTCTAGTCTAATTTTCACATCCCATTTACGACATTGGTTTTGCAATAGAGGCGCCACATAAAACAGAGGATATACAGTACTAATAGCTTCTTTTTAATTGTGACTCTCCTTCTTCAGTATTAATATTTAATTCTTAATATTATTCCACTTTATTATGGGTATTTAATTCTCCATAAGCAGCAAAACTATCCATCATGTTCTTCTCTGTCTCCGATCAGGTTTATGATGGTAAAGACGGTGCGGCCCCACTCCTTGGCACATACACAGGCACGTTGATGCAAGGTCTGTCCATAACCAGCACCTCCAACTATCTGTGGCTTGAATTTTACTCTGACCAGGAGGCGACGGCAGCAGGGTTCCGGCTCATATACCACAGTAAGTCACATTTCATTTCCCTGGGGGAGGAGGGCCCAAAAGCTTTTCCAAATGAGTGAATTTAGCCTCACTTCAGGAGCCAGGCATTTCAAGTAGCAGAATTCAAAAGAAAATTTTAATTGACCCTCACCCTGCTTCACTGTGTCTTTCACTGTCAGGGTATCCATTAAACACAGCATGGTGTTTCTGCGCCATTCCTGCAGGAAAATGAGCTTTTTTTTCTTGCCTCTCTCTCTCTGTCTCTCTGTCTCTCTCTCTCTCTGTCTCTCTCTCTCTCTCTCTCTCCCCCTCTCCCTCTGTCTCTCTCTATGTGAATTCTTTTCCCCCTTTCCCCCCTTTTCCTTTGCTCTCCACTCACACAATTAGCGTCCCTGCCTGCCTGTACCTTGTTAAAATAGGTGAATTATTGTTGGGATTGTTTGAAATCAGTGTGCCTGTGTGTGCATTACCATTAGCATGCGTTTCTACATACAGTATGTATGAGTGTGTATTGAAAGTTTGGGTCACTGCTGTGACTGGGCCAGTAATAGATGGTTTTTTGTTTCTCCTCCTAATTGGCTTGCTGACTGTGTATTGTTGCTAACCGTTTCTAATTTATTACTGTGACGCGAGAATGTTTTGGTGACACTGCATTTTGCAGTCCAATTTAAAGTGTTTTTGTGTTTCACCTGCAATTGAGCTCTTTGAATTGTTTTTGTCTACCAGCAGGTTTTCTGAGGTAGAATTCAACATAGTTAGCAAGAAAGGCAACGCACAAAGAGCTGCTTTGACTTGAATAGTATGAAAGCAAAAAATGGTATTTAGCTAACTTGCAGTTAGTAGGCCCACACTGGCATTTTTTAGTCTGTGGTAATTGCACTAAATGTTCTAGGTACAAACAGTTTTACTATATTTCAAATAGAATTGCAGTTTTACCATAGAATGCATTTCAGCATTTCTCGTTGTTCAGATTTTACATCCTGACAGACCTGCAAAAATAATAGTAACATGTGCCTTAATCAGAAATGTGTACGCATTTACAACAGCTAAATAAATTGCCTTCATCTAAATGCATCTACAATTAGTTCAGAAGAAATGATGGTTTAATTACAAGCTGCCGTTTGAGTTACAGAATTACCCATAATTAAGTATCACATAATTTCATTTCATTCCTGATTTTTCTAGGGATGTGCGCAAGGTAAATAAAAGAATGTAACAAAGCACCCTTTATCAATTTCAAAGCGCAGCCTCTCCTTGGTCTTTTCAACCAGAATGAATAGCCCTTTCAACCTGGAGAGATTTGACTGATGTATGAACAGCACAAGGGCAAGGAGAGGGTGGGATATGGGCACCCTACATCCTGTCTGAACATGAAATCTGATCATGTTTTCATGACTCTTCTACCAAAAGTGCCGGGGTAATTTTCTAAATGTGAGCAGTAACTGCTGGAGATTTATACTGGGCATGACACTTGTAATACTACCATAACATCTGGCATGGGCATGGACCTCGCTGTGAGAAGAGACCATAAATCAGCACTGCTGGGTTTATGTGCGGCCACTGTTGCTGCATCGCAGAACACTTACATTTAGTACCTGAAAGAGAGGAAAACATATACCAGCCATGGTTGGGTTCAAACACGGTGAGCTAAAGAGTTATTACAACATTTTCTTGTTTGTGCCTTGTTTATTTTATTTCTTTTGTATTACCCCAAAGTGTTACGAGTGGATGGGCTGTTTCTCAATCGTGGTAAATGTCCACACTCAATTGAACATTTAATTGTGAACATCTAATTGTTCTCCCTGTACTAAAGGAATCTTTTACTGCCAACAAATATATTGGGACTGTAAACCCAGTCCTCATCTAGGCTGGAAATTAATTCTCAAAGCTCAATCAATAGCTCTTTACAATACAGATAACACAGGAAATGGCACTGGTTTTCGCTGCTCTCCAGTGGACTTTAAGTGCTGATAAGCATTTCTGTGTTTGTATCTAAGTCTTCATGTTATGTCACTCTCTTGCCTCTCCATCTTACTCTTCCAGGTTTTGAGCTATCCCACTGTGATGATCCAGGTGTGCCGCAGTTCGGCTTTAAAGTCAGTGACCAGGGTCACTTTGCTGGAAGTGCCATCACGTTCGGCTGCGATCAAGGTTACACCCTGCACGGCAGCGGCATTCTCAAGTGCATGACTGGGGAGAGAAGGGCATGGGACAACCACCTGCCGTCATGTATAGGTAATCCTTTCTGCCTATGTCTGTAGGCTGTCTTTGTCTTTTTTTTTCTTTTTTTTTGCTATTCTGTCTTCTGGTCTCTGTCCATCTCTCTCCTCTGTTCTAGCTATATTATTATTCAGGCCAGGCACACTGTCAACATTGCTCAGCTATGTGTTAATCCTAAGGATTTATCCCGAGATGATTTCTATTTAATTGAACTGTGTTGAAAGAAAATACGCTGCTTGTCATTTTGAGAGAGAATATAAACAGCTTTGATGTTTTATTATGAATCATTGATCTCTCTGTGTATTCTTGCTGGAGAACTGGCTGTATACGGTCATTAAGAACACTATAGTGAAGCAATCTTAATTACTATTGAACTTTCACCATGTTGTGTACACTCTCTTTCATTCATAGACTGTTTTGCTTAGATGTTTTAGTCCACAAACTATTGATCAGCGTTTTTCTGAAAGTAAAGGCATAATTATCAAAGTATTCATGTCAGACTGAGTCATGAACATGATGTACAGTCTTGCCTGTACTTTCATATTCAGAACATGCTGAGACAGAAATACAGAGAAATGATAAAGCTATTACCTGCACGCTGCTAGAGTCTGGAAGGTGTTGTGAGGCAGTGTCTGTTTCTTGATGTCTAGCAGTGATGGATTACAGAAAAAAATGATTTACAAATTTCCCGACGTGTGCAGAATTGCTCTTTAAATGCCACTGTGTCCTACTGCCTTTTTCAATGAAACATGTATTTGTTCCTTTTTTGGTAAAAGGACTAGTCTGGCATTAAGGCATATTCAATACAATGACAAAAAAGCTAAATCAGTCTATTGATTAACTGTTTAACAGTCCTGCATCACTGAATGGTCAATATTGATGGTGATGGTGAGCTTGGTATCTGTGAGCTGAATGTGAAATGGGATTTCCAGCCATTTCTCCAGGGCCACATCCTGGCTCCTGTCAAGGACTTTCACATTTGCCCAATGTTATGATACTGATTATAGCCCACCACTGTGGTAATCTAATGCAATTTTCCTATTAATTAAGTGCCAGTTGTTCTGTAATATAGATAGCAAGACGATAACCAGGGGAGAGACAACATAGATTGGATGATAAGATATTCCTTCAGTCATTAACATTTGTAGCAGTGTCCTCCCTGCAGTGCAGGGCCCAGCCTATATATTCTCTGGACACAGTCTTTTTAAAGTTAATTAATGGCATCATTAGGAGGCATACTTAGAGACAAAGCAAGTTTTGCATCTGTGAGAATGCCCAGTCCTTGTTGCAGTCCCATTACCTGTTAGAAAAAGAAAATTGTTCATTTTCAGCAGAACTTCAACTGTTGCTCATTTGTTCTTATTGTAGCTTGGATTGTTTTCTGTATGAGTGTTTGCTTGTGTGTGCGTGTGTCTCCATTTCGGTGGTTTTCATGTATTTTGTTTGTGTTTGTGTGTGCGTGCATACAGCTGAGTGTGGTGGCAGTTTCAAGGGTGAGTCTACAGGGCGGATCCTCTCTCCTGGGTATCCGTTCCCTTATGACAACAACCTGAGGTGCACCTGGACGATCGAGGTCAACTCTGGCAACATTGTCAGGTAATTTTGGTAATAAAATGGTCGTATAATACATGCATATTTATGCATATACTGCATATCCAGTAATAATGAAAAATTGTCTCTGTATAAGTCTAAGCCTTTTATAACTTTTTAGAAAATCATTAGAATTTTGAATATTTAAATAAAGATGTGCAATAATTTATCAAAATATGCAAATTGTATTGAGCATCATTAATCACAAAATACAGTGTTACGGAAAAAATCTTGTATTTGGGCTTAAAATTATTAGTCTTGAGTCTAATAACTTTGAATAAACAAGGCCAAATTAGTACTCTTAGTAGATGCATGTAATAAAACTTAAGGGAAGTTGATTGACATTATCGTGAGACTGAAGTTAATACACAAGGAAATTGCCGAGAAGTGAACTGATAGAAGTTAATTTAAATGCATCCTAAATTAACTGAGGTCATCCTAACTTGACCTGACTTTAAAAGACTGAAGGATGAAAACATCCTAAAAATGTTTTTGTAAGATGTTGTAAAGTTGAGTTCAGATTTTAAACATGAAATACTCTCCTCTGTAGCAAGGTGTCATCAAGAGAAAGAGCCTGCAGCACCTCCATTAACAATGATTGGGAGAGGGACTTTGTAGACACTGTGACAGCACCCAGGGGAATTTTCCCGGGACACGGAAGCATTTTTTTTTGGTTGAGAGCTCCTAGTATTACTGTGAAATAAAACCCATTTGGGCTTAGAGGTCGAAGTAAACATGGTATGATTTCATAAAGTCAGCCACACATTCTTTGTCAGAAGAGCTGCTTGAGGCCATCTCTTGATGAGATTGCAGATAAGCCTGTGCTCTTGTATTTCTAACTTTGGCAGAAATTGATTGATGATACCAAATCTCTACTGAAATGCCCAAAGCATGGGGACACTGTCTCTAGATAGATCTCTGCTTTGAACCGAATTTAATCTCGCCAAGTTCAGCACCCATTTTGCTTGCCTTATTGGGAACATTTGTTTTTGTTGTATTTGAGATGCAAAATTGTGCAATCACACAACCAGCGTGAGTGAACCGACTGAAGCTGAATTCATGTCAGTCTAATCATATGTTAAATGCAAAGATCTGAACTGACGGAATTGAACTAAAGTAAC
Organism: Centropyge bicolor; assembly: GCA_037975185.1. Classification (NCBI taxonomy): domain Eukaryota; kingdom Metazoa; phylum Chordata; class Actinopteri; family Pomacanthidae; genus Centropyge; species Centropyge bicolor. The sequence goes on along the minus strand of JBBMOC010000032.1, from coordinate 571,259 downwards.
AATCACTTGTGCTCATCTCTCCTAGTCTCCAGTTTCTTGCATTCGACACAGAGGCATCCCATGACATCCTGAAGGTGTGGGACGGGCCCCCTGAGAATGAGATGTCTCTGAAGGAGGTCAGCGGCTCACTGCTGCCTGAGGGGATCCACTCCACTCTCAACATCGTCACCATTCAGTTCGAGACCGACTTTTATATCACCAAGTCTGGCTTTGCCATCGACTTCTCCAGTGAGTGTTTCCTTCCAAACAGTTGATGTACAGTAGATGTGTACTTTGTCCCTCTGAGGAGCTGAATAACATCCGGTATTTCATTCAGTTTATATTTATGTAAACATGCAAGTAGGTGCAAGGACTATGTTCAAGGTTGACACCGTGTTCATTTCTAATCAGTATGTTCCCAAATGTTATGAGGTGTAGTGCAGATTTCCTCAGGCCATGTGGATCTCTCCGTAATTTTTAACCATGTCCTAATGAGATGTGAAAGTCCCAGCTATGTCACAGTTCACTGCTAACAGTCTCCTGTGCAACTTTTGCTGGTAAATAGTTTATAGTAGAAGAAGTGTAGAGAGTAGTAGAAGTGCAAAAGTTCAATAGCACCTCGTGTATGGCATGTATGATGAGTTTCTTTTCGTTTTCTGTAGTATACAAACATGGCAGCCAAAAGTCGAAATCTATTACATGGAATTCACTGCACATATTTGAAATTGGAATCAATTCTGGAGTTTCATACTGTACTTAAGTACCTGGATTGTGGTTTACAAAACCAAAGAGCTGGTTGCGTTATGGGAACCTCTGCAGACCTTCATCAATGACTGAATGACTTGTGCATGGTGCCCAGGATTTTTTTGAGGGTATCACTTTATTTTCAGGTTTGAGACTTTGGTTTGCAGCATAATTAGAAAAAAAGCTTTTTTGAGGTTGACTCATTTTTCAAACCATAACTCTGAGGATAAAGTTACACTTTCAGAATTATTGTGTCTTAAGTGTCTGGTCCCTTGATTCACAGACATTAAATCTACATTTTGTACATTTTGAAAACTGGTGTATTGTGCTGTATATCTCAATCTATTAATGCCATCATGTCTCTATGATCGCCATTACCGTTTAATTCCATATTTGCACTTTTCAGTTTTTGTTCCTTAAAATATTTTTCCTAGCTGTATTTGTAATCTTGAAAAAAAAAAATGAAATGAAACGACAACACCAGACTGCAATATACTTAACTGTGTTAAGTCTCTCAATAAAGTCTGTCACGATGAGAACGTTTGAAGAATCCATCAGATTTTACCAGATCATTCTGGTGGCTCTGGGCTGCTCCACAGCTGTAGTTTAGAAAAACAGATTAGGAAAACACGGCAGGATTTTGACTGATATCAGTCTGTAATCAGCTCTGTGCTCTAACCCTGTTGGAGCTACAATTTCAGCTTGACAGCTGTCTGCCATATGATATGAAACTCCTTGTGTGTGTGTGTTCTCTCTTGTGTTTGTGCTGTCCTGCACTTTGCATGCACATGTGCCTTTATGTATGTGTGTGTCACATGTGTGTGTTTGTCCTTCAGGTTCACTTGCGACAGCTTGCAGAGATCCAGGTATTCCCATGAATGGTAGTCGCAATGGGGATGGACGGGAGCCCGGCGACTCTGTGACCTTCTCTTGTGATCCGGGATATGAATTGCAGGGGGAGAGTAGAATCACCTGCATCCAAGTGGAAAATAGATACTACTGGCAACCCAGCCCTCCAAGCTGCATTGGTGAGAGAGAGGGAGATAGTGTGAGTTAGAGAGAGAGGGGGGGATGTGTGGAGGAGACAGAGAGGGCTATATGTAGGGGATCAGTGAAAGAGAGATTGGTGAGAGGAATAGGGAGTGAGGGAGTTTTTCTATTAACTGGCTGTAGCAGAGACTATAATTCTTTCTCACTCATGTCTTAAAAATATGTGTAGGATAAACAAGACTCTTCAGATATGTTTGAGTAGTTGCCAGCTCTTATGTAGAAAAATCCACATCTGTAGCCGAGTACTCTAAGGTCTCCCAACACATTGTCTTATTAGAGCTTAACAGCTAATTACTTAACAATGCAATTAGAAATAATTACACTAAGTAGGTCCAAAGAAACCTAGATGTTCTTGAATTGCTGCCAAAGGGTCTAACTGAGTTTTTTTTTCTCCTGGCCAGGGAAGAAGTAGACATTTGTAGGTCTTGCAATGCAATTACAAGATCACACAACTCAGCATGATGTAATGACACCAGGAGCAAGTCTGTGAAAGTCTGTGTGAACACTTGATGTTGAAATGTTAGCTGTCCTTATACAGATTAAGTGTTGCCATTGCATAAGAGTAACATACTGATTGCTGTGTTACTAGCACTTCTTCAGAGTGTCCTCTGACATGCTGAGACACTAACAATGTCTTAAACATTGCAAACATAATCCTAAAGCAGAAATGACCACATTTATTAATTGATTATTCATGTCTTAAGCTCTTGTTAATTTGTGTTCCCAGGGAGATCCAGTAGTCACGTATCAAACAGTGGTAAACATTGTCAAGATAATGACATAATGAGCAAGGAGCGTTATGTAAATAGGCAGTTGAATTGCTGAAAGAGTTGTCTTATAAATTAAAATGAATTAGTAACAGTGGTCTTTTTTTTGCTTGAATAACTTAAAGCTCAAAGTTTATTCTCCAATTCTATGTATATTCTCTCTTATTCCTATCATATTTTAGGTCCTGATATGTACAACTATACAGAGAGAAAAACTTTGTCTTTGAGTGCAGCTGACCTGTTCAACACTGAGTAAAACACTTAACAGACTACACCAGAAATTAATTGGAACATGTACCAGCAAGATCCAGTGCCTTGGTCAGACAAGTGTCAGAAAAATACCTCTTTAAATCCAAATGTTGAGAAATAATGGCAGAGTCTTGCTAATGCCCTGGTTTTTGGCCTGATGTCGCTGCCGTGCCTGATGGTTGTTGCTGATAGAGGTTGACAAAGGTCATAGAATTTGACTCAATTATATTTAATGACGTACAAGTGCTCATTCCTTACCTGTCTCAAACTGAATTCAGCTGAGCCAAAGACATTTGTAGCAGGTCAGGCACATTTAAAGACTTTCTTTGTGCATCTTCCGTATTCATCTCTCCCTTTTTTTTTTGTCTCTCAAGCTCCGTGTGGTGGGAATGTGACTGGATCTTCAGGGTTCATTCTGTCTCCCAACTACCCACACCCCTATCCACACAGCAAGGACTGCGACTGGCTCATTACTGTCCACTCTGACTATGTCATTTCTTTGGCTTTCATCAGGTACTATGAGCTGCTACAATGTCCATTTTACTTTACTTAGTCCGAATATAAAACAAAACAACACTGGATGTCTAAAACAGGCTTATTTATTCACAGTTAGAATTTTTACATTATAAAGCACATGGGTTTGATACATTCTTCATGTGTGTGAATCATGTACATTATGTTTAAGATTTCAACAGTTGCTCACAAAATACATATACTGGAGAAAAGGGGAAGAACGGTGTTGTCCTTTTAAGTCCATGGTCCAGTAGTTGACAAGATGAAGCTTTCCCTAAACCTGTGGCATGTTTGTAACCTACCTGAAAACAGAATGGAGTCAGTTCTTAGTGGATGCACAGCTGCTCAGGTTGTGCCATGGAATTGCTTGTTTTCTGCAGTGGAACCAGCTATAACGTCATAGTATTGAGCAAATTCGGCCATGTGTGTTAAGCAGAGGACCTGACTTTGAGTCCAGGTGTGTTGGGAGATAGGGGCTAAGCAGCAGTGCCTCTACAAACACCTCGAAGGCACATGTTCCTGCCACTTTGCTGAAAGGCGGTGAAACAAGATTTCTGGATGAATACTACATATACATTGCAGCCAGAATCGAACTCATTCTAAGGCTGAATGGTGCTCAGACCATAAGCTTTACATTATTAATTGCAATCTAAGCATTTAGTAGCAGCACTAGTGGTAGAGTAAACTCACAGATGGACCTGAGGGCACTTTGCATCGGCTGCGTTACTCTCGACTGTTGAGTATTATTTTTAGAGCTGTTCCGTGAAGGGCTGGAGAAGGAGCAGCAGTACGTCGGCTCTCTGCAATCCCACCCTTCTTCCCTCTTCTCGAGGTGAAGGAGAGGGATTCACCATGTTTCTTTTTCAACTTTGTCCTTCAAAACAAACATCTAATAGAGTTAGCACAATGCCGCTTTCCCTCTTGGGAATGCCAAATGAAAGGACGGAGTTATGATTTTAAATTGGAGTTGCCTTGATCCAACTCAAATGCAATTATCTCCAAGCTATTTACATTTTCGTCATAAACCACGCTCATTATTTTGAAAACAAATGCTCCTCTCTCCCTCACTGCGGCATGTGATTTGATATACAGCGCTACAATATGAAACGATATTTTCACACTGCATTGCCATTGCCGTCTGGGAAGATTTTGTGCCAGCGCAGTGTCACAACAATTTAATCTCTTCTCACCTCTTTGGGGAGATATCTTTTTTCATCTCTTTGTCTGGAGATGCAAAACAAATCGCTTGGCATGACTCACTTCTAGCACTGCGGTGCACACTCTCATTTTGAAGCCCTAATGCATTCTAAATCTCACATACAATCTGTACAATCTGGTGGTTAAGACTTGGCAAAATACTAACTGTTTTGTCTCTCGTTTGTCTGTTTTTTTGACGTGTCACAGCTTCAGTATCGAGCCCAACTATGATTTCTTGTATATCTACGATGGGCCCGACAGCAGCGCTCACCTGATTGGAAGTTTCCAAGACAGTAAACTTCCTGAGAAGATTGAGAGCACTTCCAACTTCATGTACCTGGCATTTCGCAGCGATGGCTCCGTGAGCTACACTGGCTTCCATTTGGAATATAAAGGTACTCTGAAGGCTTATACGAGTGGGATTCTACATGCACTTTCTCCAAATATGTTTATGCATTACAACAGGGGATTTAGCTGGATACTTATATAAGTGAATTTAAAAGAACATCTTTGAAGTATACTACTGTACGCAACAACTTTTTGTTTATGCCAACTTTGAGAATAGCCTTTGCTTCACCCATATTCATTTCCACTGTGTTTAGCATGTCAGTTTTTAATAACAGTTTTGTTTATTCGAACACACTCTTGCAACCTATATTCTCTAACTATTTATGTCTGTCTCTGCTTAATTAGAAACCCCTCTCATTTTAGACATTTGTCACTGTTCTGAAGCTTTGTTCATCCTATTGGCAGCAAAACTGCGGGAGGCGTGTTTTGATCCCGGGAATATGATGAATGGTACTCGAATGGGTACTGACTACAAGCTGGGCTCGATGGTGACATTTCATTGTGAGGCTGGCTACCAGCTGCAGGGCTACTCCACTCTGACATGTGTCATGGGCAACAGCAAGAGACCAGAGTGGGACAGAGCCAAACCAAGCTGTCAAGGTGAGAGGCAACACTTCTACATTAACAGAAGGGGCTGAGTAGCAGAGAGCTGCACTCCGGCTGTTTGGTCAATATTTGATACTATGTGATACCAGGGCCGTGATGTGTAAAAATGTGCTGAAGTGTGGCATGCACTCCTCTTGCAGAATGTAAGAACAGCAGACTCTGAGGAGAGAACATGATGTGGAGCACTAAGATCATTGCAGATCATTTATTGTTCTTTTAAAGATTTGGTTGACACATTATGTCAGAACTTCATATCACACAACAAAGAAACAAAAACAATTCGGAGGCTCCAATCTGGTGGGGCTGTGACAGAAATGAACAGAAAAGGGTCCAAATTTATACACTGAACTGCAATTAAAACTACTCGAGTCCCAAAACATTGGAAAATTGTGTCTGTAATATGGCCATTTCCAGAAACACACTCTTATGTATGTCAAGTAATTGGGTTTATATGTATTTAGTTTTTTTGTTTTTCATAACACCTCATAAAACAAGGAACACAAGTTTCCATTATTAATTGATCAACCCATAATTTCAGCAACAAACCAACCTTAAACATAAAACCAGCAGTTCAAGTTAATCTTAGCTGAGTAATATTATCTTGACAGAAATGGTTGCACAAGAGCAAAATTAATACATTCATGATATGCAAGGCATATATATACTATAATTGAGGCAGCCTTTGTGCTCAAATAAAATAAAAGAAACTAATTAAGGGAAATCTAAAAACCACAGTGTTTGATTGGTGTATAGAGTCAGTCTGGTCTGCAGAAGTAGTTTATGTTTAAACAGTAGTCGAAGCAACCTCATAAAGTGCCGACATAAATTGGCTGAAAAATAGCCAATTTTATAGTTTTGGGAATTTTACCCGAACATCATATACCAAGTATGAATCGTTTATTATTCATGGCCAAATTTCTGCATGTCTTTGAGCTTTTGAGTGTCACAGTGGTCACAATGTCACAGAGAAAAGTGATGTGAGGACTTTCAAACCCAGCACTTTCCCTCCAGTAGCATTACACCAGTTTTAATTCTCCTCCAAGTATTTAATCTGACAAGGTTGAATTAGAATTCAGCTCTCATTTTCAGCAGTGGTGGATGAGGGGGCACCCACTCTCACACTAGGGAGCTATTCATTACGTTTACAGTTGGCACCTGTGTAACTTCACTGAACAGCCCTGGGGTTATGTACTTTACTAAAGGGTCCATCAGCAACTCTCCATTTAGTATTTTCACTTTGAGGCCAAATTTGAACTGATAGCTTACCAGTCTAAAGGCTAAAACTAATGGCTTCAGCTGCACCCAACATATGGCCAGCTCCTGTCCTTTCACATTATTCAGCAATTAGCTGAAGCTGGAAGTTTTCCCCAAACAAGCAAAACATGCAGTTTACTTTGAAAAGTCAGTAATTGCCAACAAGACTAATTTCCGTTGTATTATCTGTTACTGGTATGGTATTGTAAACATCAGCAATCACACTGTCATACATCAACACGCTACGAATGATATCCTTTTAACCATTTCATACACTAAAATCCAGTGTTTATACAAATGATGTACATGCAGCCTGACATTATTGGCAAACTAACTTATAGCACATATAGTGGTATAGGCATATACTATACAAAAAAAGAATTGCAGTACAGATATACCAAGATATGTTTGAGTGCTCAGTTGATGTCTTTGTCACAGTTCTAACCAAATGTAAGGGATCAAATGTAAAGGATCAGCAAATCTGATCAATTAGTTATGTCTGTCATATTTCACACTTCCATTGAATTTATTGTTTGTCCACATTTTAGCTCCCCACCCTTAACATTCAGCACATTAGATTTGCTCTTGCTGTGCTGCGACAGTTCCATTAGCTTCCATGTCTGTCTAAATGAAATGGAGTGCAGGTCAATACACGTCAAATGTAACCGGTTAAAAATCTAAAAACATTGCAACCTCTTTATTTGCATTTGCCTTTTTGTTTGTAATGATACACTCTAACATGTTTATAACAAAAATTTTATAGCAGTTTGGTTTTTGTCTGAGCTCCTCTGAAACAAATTCTATTCATATTCATCTTAAATGGCAACCTAATTCTCAATTCATCATCATTCATCACTTTGACAGACTTTTGTAATAACTCACAGTTTTTATCTGGGCACTTAATTTATTCCTATCCGTCAGTCTTTTACAGAACACAAAATGATAGGTTTGCAGTGTGCCCACTTCCCCTTACCACTACACCCACCTGTCAGAATTGAACCATTAAAGCATATCTTGAGAATCCCTTCCTTCCCTTAGTGCTGCTCTCACCTGCTGCTGATTGACAGGACAGCGTGCCCTCCTTCCCGACAGCACCATTCTCAAATTCCTCACCCACCACAGCACTGCGGGTCCCATTCTGTCTGACAAATCAGCTAGAATTAGAGTCCCACTTGCCGTCATCGCATATGTTTGATTACATGCCTCTTGCTACTGCAACAACCAAGCACGGATAAATTGCTGATCCATCTTTCTACATTAGCGCCTCTGCTCGCTTTTGTTCACCCTCTCCTGTGCTGTGCTCGATGAAACAGCAGTGACATGTGCATTGTGTGGGCCACAGGGGGTTCAGAGCAGCTGGTGACAGCTTCCCTCCGACAAATGAGTGTGTGTTTGTTTACAGTCGAGGCTCCCCCACCTGATGGCTCGGTCCATGAGGTCTGAGGCAACTGCATTACAGGGCCTCTTGGCAAATTAGGTACATCATTAACAGCTTAAGATAGGACTCTGAAATGTGACGCAGGTGCAGGACAGACCACAGTTTATATTGATTTACAGAACCTATGATGATGATGAAAGTTAAAGATTATGGAATACAATCATCCAAATTGTAGATGTGGAATCATATTGTACTGAGGCTTTGGCAGCACAAACTGCACTACTGCTTACTAAAATGAATCCATAATCTTTTCTAATGTTCTAATCAATTTAGAAGGAATAATTATTCAGCAACTTCAAAACGAGGGCAGCTGGACTTGCTATGCACACAATCAACTGTGTGCCGGGTTTAGCGTTAAAGACTTGAATCTGAGTTTCTGAAAACATGCTGCTGGGCCGTATTGATTAAAATCACAGGCATGTGGAACTTAGGGATTGTGTGTTTTGTTGATTGATGGTGTTACGTGTTTTAATGGCAAAAAGTACTTTTCCTTGCTGGTTTTCCTTTCGGGTTTTAACACTGTAAACAGAGGTCAGGCTACCTTTTCTGTCCTTTTACAGCTCGTGTTCCTTTTCAAAATGTTCCCAGTGTCTTTCATGTGGCATGCTGAGCACAATTATATTTGTCAGCAGCTGAAAGTTCAAAGGTGACTTTTCATCTCATTCTGTGATATGAACCGCTTACCTGTGCACTCGTGCCGGTTAAAATGCTGATTGCATGATATTGCCTCATTTCCCCAGGTATCGTAAGCTGCTTGTTTCACATTTGTTGACTGTGCCTCTCTGTTGCTTCCCTTCCTGTCCCCACAGCTCCCTGCGGAGGTCACTTCACAGGTTCAGAGGGAACTGTGCTGTCCCCAAACTATCCACATAATTACACCAGAGGCCAGAGCTGTGTCTATGACATCTTTGTCCCTGGGGACTTTGGTAAGCATTTCAAGCATTATTTGCACAGAGTTGCAGAAAATTGTTACTTATTGTCTGTTCAACTGCTGCTTATAGCGTAAATGTGGTGCCAGTTTCCAGACATATATTTACGTCAACATGAAGTGAGTAGAGGAGGCTAAGAGAGATAATGGTTTGTGTTCACTGTGAGTTTTGTGTTAACGGTGAGGATAGAAGATAGTCTTTGAACAAACAGAAACTTACCCTCAAAACTGGTCATAGGTGACAGATCACTACCGAACAAAATGTTCAGACTTGCATAATTCATTTCCCTCTAGTGTTTCATTTGTGTTTCAAGCATTTCAGTATTTTGCAAGTTTGGATTGGTATGTTTGATGGTTACAGCCATTGACACTCAGGTTAAAAGCTTGTCTGCTGCTGGAATAAAATTCAATCTCTGTATCCTTCATATCTGACAGCTGAATTGACAAAAAGTCAAGCCACTGGTTGAATGACTAGACAAAGGTCAGGGGGGACACTGCTATCCCTCACCGTGCTGTGTGTCTAATGAAATCACATTTAATCAATACAAACATGTTAAAATTCCATACCAACATAGTGTAAGGGGACTGCTGCACCTCCGCTGACTGTTTCCCGCTCATACTTATAAGTTGAACCATAGGATCAGGGAAAACAAATTGATCGTGTTGACATGAGAAATGCCCTGCACTGAAGGTAATGGAGAGGAAGGTCAAGCAGTGGAGAGCTGTGGGCAGTAGATGGAGCAAGAAATTGTAGGGGTGCTTATTTCATCCAGGCGCCTCTTTATATACATAATTCAGCCAAGATCTCTAGAAGACCCTGATGCGCTTCTGCTCAATATTCCATGTTAGTCATAAAGAGCTGCTGAAATCGTAGGCAGAGGTTTTTATTCTGTAAAGCTCCATGCTTATGAAATACAGATTAATCCCCTGTGTGATGATCCAGCCCGACAGTTTACATCCTCTGTTGCCATCTCCCACTGCTCATGGAGTCCAGGAACCCACAGGTCTCTTTTTTTATTTTATAAATATTGCATACAAATGCAGCCGTTGCTTAAACTGCCTGCAAAAGCCTAATGGAGTGTGGAGGTCGCCAAGCAACATTCCCACCTGGGCTTACAAATTTATTCCTGGGAGTGCAGACACCGAGGCTATTGAAGAGTCCCACTGATGATGAGCAAGACTGCTGTGGTGTGGCTTGAGGGAAATGTATTCTGAGTAGTAGCTGAACAAAGGAACAAGGGGTTCACAGCCTGGGTAGAGCAAATTACAAATGTTGGGATTACAACTGGAGCTATGATGTAACAAGAAATCCTAAGTTATCTAAAGCATGTGCCCCTCATTCCACTAGTAATATATTATTCTTTTGATATAGGAGCTAAAGCCAGAACAGATAATGCCCTTGCAAGTGAAAAACAAGGTGTCAGCAGTGTTTTGCTGTAATGACGACTGACAAAACGGAGCTTATTTCCATATAGTCATGTACATACAGTGCTCTTTGAAAAATAGCCAATGACTTATTATACAGTACAGCGTATTGGAACTGCGGTACCACCTTTTATATATTAAGTGACTTTGTTTAGTCATGTGAGTTAAATTACATTGAAAATAAGGCCAAGTAACATATGTAGGGTCCTGCATGTTATTGTCTTTAACCTCCAGATGAAACAGTATAGACAGAGTCCTTGTTCTCTGTAGCAGCTTGCCAGAGTCCAGCCTATAGGCAGTGTGGTAGCAGAAATCACATTTCAGTGTCCAGTATACAGGTAATTGAAATTTGTAAGCACCTAGGGTGGAGTATCAAACGTATGTGTCCCAGTCTTGCTGCTCATATGAGCGATAGCATACCATAAGCCTTTGAGACATTGTGTCAACCTCGTTGAACCAGCAGGAAAAGGTCAGTGGGAAATATCATCTCTGGAGTCTGGCCCAGTGACCTAAGGGTTTTACACCTTGATGGGGGTGGGTTTCAGTATTATGTGGATATATGTCTTTGCTGTCAAGGTGTAGCTACTAGGTTAAATTGAAATAAATGTATTGTTTCTTAATATTTGAAATATGTTGCAAGCACACTGTGTCAGTCTTCTCAGAAAAATGAACAGGGTTGGAAACAGGACATTTAAAATGTTATCTTAATGCCTATTATTAGACTAGTTGAGTAAGTTAGTGCCAATACAATGCCTGACATCATGTCTGAATTGTGGTTGCTGGGATGGCAAATAGCCATCAGCCGTTGGTTGCCAGAATGAAAGATATGTTTGAATTGTTGATCATTATAAAATGCGTTTCACTAAAAACAAGAGGCTTAGTGTCACCATTAATGCAAAATAAACAGTGATAGACAGATGCTTTTTTAATTGCATATTTACTAGGTAGCCTCAAGTATAATGAGGTAAATTGGAATAGGAAAAAATAATTACCTCCTGTAAGCCTGATCAGATCTCTACTTCATTAGACATATCACGATTATATTTGATCCAGATATGTACCAAACGGGGTAGGGCTGGAAAGTGTTCATATTTAGGGAAATAATAGTTTTTACCTGCATGTCTCTTCCTGTATTAGTGCACTGAGAGCAATGAAAAACCTTTTTGAAAAATGTATGTGACAAACCCAATTCATATATGTGCACATACTTGGCCAGTATAGCCAGTTCAAATTCTGGTGTTGCCATGTTCCCACATCTTGGCAGTTACTTCACAGATGATAAATTCACACTATAACTGTTTGTGAAAAAGATAAAAACTCTTTAATTTTGGCTTTGCTATTTATGACAGAGTAAGTAGTTAGAGATGTTTTTCACACTGGCTCTCTTGTTGCTTGAGCACCTGGCTGACTGGTGAAGTAGTGACAGTACGCTCTGTGTACAGGAGTAAGTAAATGTGACAGCAGCACTCTCATTTTCCTCCTATACACATTCTTTTTGTTTGTTTTTATATAACAGTAAAAGCTGGTTGCCAACAAAGGCACCCAAAATCAAATCAAATGGTTGATAGTGTTTCAGATCTCGTTGCCTGAGGCAAATGGAGCAGCTGTTACTGTTGAGCCCTGCACTGCAAGTCATTACCTACAGCTTTGTTTCTTTTCTAACTACAGGATTTTTGCAATTGTGCATATACAATAGGATTAATTCTCATGGTGTACTGTAATCAGCTACAATTCCCTATCTTAATTCTTGAGCATAGTACTGTGATAGGTAAAAAATAGTTTTGGGAATGTTTACACACGTGTTGGATGATAAGAGATATTTTGTTTAGTGGTATTAAAGTTCATATAGATTTACTGTGTTCTATACAAACTGTCGTGGTTTCTAACTGACTGAACTAACCCTGTGGATGGGTTCATAGTAGCCCTCTGTATGTTTTTTCCTTTGGACTGTATTTTGCCCCTGATACACCAGCATAATGTATGCACGTAATAAACATCCATCCTTAACATCAGAATGCAGCACAGTGTAATCTAGTTCAATTCCGCCTGAAGCATCACCTCAATCATACAAATACATTTCTGTCTGTTTGCATAGGACTTCTCCCACATGACATATTTACAATGTGGGTACTTGATTTCTGCTCTTATCCCGTGCATACATGCTCATATAAATAAGCATTTATACTCTGGATTCCAGTTGATCAGAGTCATGCTCGTAACAATTATAATAAAGAAAGCTGGCAGGAGACGCCAGTGCTTAAAGCACTCTGAGTATAGTAAGTGAAAAGGCTCTCCATTCATTTGTGAGCCATCATTCCCTGGTAGCTCAACTGGCATCTTCTGTGCATAGCTTAGTTTACTTTGCACCATTCAGATGTCATTAAGGTACAATGTGCATCTGTCTTGCTGTTGAATGTTTAATTATTCTGTCAGAAATAATGGCTGTAGTCATATTTCAAACAATAACTCTGCTTCTTTTTTAAAGAGATGAATTATTCATGGCACTCAACCTTTGCCTTGGGCAATGCTTGTAAACATACAGACATACACTGCCCCACAGGAATTCACTCTTGTTTACACCAAATTCAGTGGCTAGTATAAAACTATTTTTGTACTATACTTCCAGCAGTGTATGGTATTATCTTACGTGAAAACAGGGAGACTGACAGTCTCGATATTTTGACAAGAAAAACCCCATTGTGTGCACTGCTACACAGGAAAAAAGAAATTAAAAAAACATTTTGATACACAGTTTCTTGGACAAAAATGCCAAACTGTGCTTCAAGGTAAATTGATCTTTTTTTCTTTCAGCCTAAGTTTGTACAGTTTGTGTGCCGTGGGGATTTGTTTGTTCACTGCAGCCTTCTTGTGAATGTTTGATGGCTCCACAGTAGAGTCAGATTCTTCTAATTAGCTGGATTCTCTATCATGTCTTATGTATATATTAAATGAGGTCCAAAAGTCTGAGTCTACTAGTCAGATAGTGAAATGTAATATATTTTTTAATATGAGCTTAATTTGAGTGAAAAAGTTCATCTTTGAAAAATGTCCATAAATTTCAAAATATCTTTGATAACAGCATGCACTTCAGCTGGCGTAGACTCCACCAGTTTGTGCTAGACCTGATGACCCATGTTATCCCAGCATGAGTTAAGCTTCTTGTGTTTGGCAGAATGTTTGGCTTTCTCAGTCAAGTGCCCCCATAAATGTTGAATAGGGTCGAGGTCAGGTGACTTTGGAGAAAGGTCCATGGCCGTCAGGACTTGGTTGGTTTCTTTGGTATTCAAACAGTTCTTGCAAAGCTTTGGAGGTCATTATTCTTCTGCAGTATGAATCCTTCTCCACAAAGATGCAAACCAGAGGGTACAGCAAGTCAAGAATAGAGTTGTACTTCTCTTTAGTCTGGGTAAGGTCAATTTGGAGCAGTTGTCGACAAAACACCCCCAGACCTGAATATTCCCACCGCCATGTTTCACTTCTGGTTTGATACACTGCGGTTTTATTCTCACTCCTGTTTGTCTCCTTACATACACCCTTCTGCTACTGCCATAGGTCTCAAACTTAGATTCATCAGTAAACAGGACTTTTTCCAATCACCCACTGTGAGAGGCTGGTATTTCTTATCCCAGCCTAAGCGTTTGGCTGTGTTTCCCCTCCAGAGAAGAGCTTTAGAAACTGCTACTTGCTCCTCTGAGACCACTACAAGACAGCCTTCTTTTGACGGGACTTTTGCTGATTGGAGTCTTTCATTCTTTATTTAGAAAATTCTTTATCTGTGATGATGTTGCTTTTCTATCTCTCAGGCGACTAAGCTTGATGTGCTGATGGTATGTCACAACAGAATCAGTTTCTGAAAGTCCTCTTCCTCTGATGAGTAGATCAAATCCATCTGGGGGTCATCTGGCCGTATACTTTAATGGAAGGGACACAAGTTGGTCAGTGCCACACATTTGCTTAAATTTGATTGCTGACTTATAAATAGAGTGAAATCTTAAATATTTTCTTCTTGTGTTTTTAAATGTTTCTGAATCCTCAAACTTTTTACATGAAAATATTAGAGATTTTAAATGTGGTCTGAGACTTTTGGACCTGGCTGTCTGTTTTGTTTTGCAAGGTAATGTGTTTTTTTTTTTTGTTTTGAACCGGATCGTGCATGAAATATCCCCCATGAGATGTAGCAACATTCTGTCCAAATATCATTAATATTGTAGGATAACCTTTGAAAATTAACTGTGGATCTAAGAATCTCATTAAAATTGAGATGATTGCCAGAAGCCATATACATGACTGAAGATGAAAATTGAAGCCAACTCCTCGTGCTCCGCAACTCTGGACCTCATTTTAACAAGGTTATGTAGCAGATCAAATAACAATTATAACTGCATATTTTAATTGTGGCTAACTTTGCAAAAGTTGCATTTCATCCTATGGTAGTCTCTCACTGGACAGGATACTCATAATGAGTCATTGGCGAATTTGATTTCATAGGCACAACATTCAGTCACCTCTGTTTATCTGCCCAAGGCTTTTTATAGCTCCAGTGTATGTGTTTATACAATACTAACAACAACATATGCATAATGCTTGCCACAGAATGTGTCAGGAAGCGAGACAGGACCACTGACAGATTGCAGTAATAAATCTAGTCTATAACAAGATGGACAGAGAATGAGTGAGCGAGAGACCGTGGCGACTGCGAGAGGTAAAGGGAGTGAGTGTAACAGCGAGAAAGAGGCCCATAGATCTTTAGGTTGGGATGCGAGAACTCTTGGAGAGAACGAGTCGGACGGAGAGAGTGATAATGAGTGAGAGAGTTATAATGAGTGAGACACGGAGCGGGAAGAGCAGGAGGGAGAAGCAGAGTGCCGCTGAGAGCGATCATAAAAACATTGACCCCGGGGGCTGATTGTTGACTCATCAGTGATGTTCGCTGGAGAGTAAGATTATGCCTGGGGCCACCCGAGTACACGACTTGCTACATCCCACACAAAAACCATTACCTTGTCTGTCTGCGTCAGCTTACAGTGTGTACACTAGCCTTGGTGTGATTAACCTAATATGAACTGTGAACCCCGCTCTGGCCCCACCTCCCTATAAAATGTGTTTTTGCTGCACAGGTACATACTATATGTCTGTTGTTGTGCAATTAGAGAATGTCCCTCTGTCAAGTTGGAATGTGTCGAGCACATGAATGACTGCATTGACTGGTTTTGACAACCTATGGTTTTTCAAGTTGATGAGATTCTGGGTAGCCATTGTGTGAACGCAGTGACTTGTGCTAGTTGTCAGATCCGCCCCTGAAGAGTACTGTACAGTGTTTCAAACCTCAACAAGTAAAAACGATGATAAAGACCTGAGCTAAAAAAAAAAAAAAGAGTGCAGCTAAAACTGGAGCTAAAAGAAGCCGGTTACATATCCTTGTCCTCTTCCTACTCTCTCTTTTCTCTTGGAGTGACCAATACTTACAGCTTTCAGTCCACAGAGGGGAGGTTTTGCCCAAGATAGAAGCCTAATGGACTGGATGCAGCATGTGCCAAGGTGCAGCCACATATTCCCTGCCAAAAGGGCTGATGCAATTTCACTGTGATAATGGGACATTAAAAATATATGTGTCTGTGCTGTCATACCATCCCTCTGGTTTCTGTAAATGAGGCTTGTGTATGCTGTCATAGCCCAGATTCTCAGAAGGCCTGTGCCGCCACAAAGCAAAGACGACAGGTAGCTCTTCCATAATTCATATCCAGAAGGACAAACATATGCTGCCATTTTCCTTACCTTTTGCTGTTCCCTGTGCTGTGAGCATCTTTAACACCTCATCCAGGCTCTGTGCATATTTTGCCTTAAGGTACATGTAGTTAATGCAGTGGCTGTAGGCAAAAATGGGCTTGCATTACGTACCAGTTACTTCAGTGGTGTCCTGCTTTTCACAGCATGGCCAGAGGATAGTTTACCTGTGTACCAGTTGAAAGTTCTGTTTTCCACCTACTTAAATTGCCGCCATCATAGCCATGGAGCTTTACTTACCAAACATGTTTTGTTAAATGTAACTTTCCATGAAAATGGTGATTAAAAGATAGGTAGTTTACAAGGCCAGGAGATCAGTGGACACTTATCACTGACAGTTAGATTGAATCCACCTGCACTTTGTGAATTTTCAGATAAATATGTGTGAATGCGAATGACAAAAGTTTTAGAAGTGTTTTAGTAGCCTCTAAATGTTTTTTGTTTTTATGTGACACGATAAGGCAGACCCCAAATCTGACAGACTTTCATCACAGCAGACATTTTGACTTATCACTTAGCACAGGGGCAACAAAAAACATTAGTGCCTCTGTGTCATTCAGCATAAACTAGTAACAGAAAAAAGGCTACTGAGACGATTTGCGGAAGTCTCTCTGTAAACAGATGTCTTTTTATCCAGCTACTTTGATGAATCAATGAGGAACAAATGTGCCAGGAGCTGGATACTCACCAAGGTGGCTTAGTGGGCAGGTCAGGTATAAGTGATTGTGGAAAATCAACAGAATCCACAGAGATTATGGAGGACGGGGATGGATATGCAGATGAGGCTGGCATCTCCATCAAATTTTGGCTGATGTGATTAAGTTGGCTGATAAAGAAGCATGTTGTCAGGCCTACTTCTACTTGCTTGCTGGACAAAATTCCTTTAAGACCTTTCAGACAGAGGTGAGGGCCGAGGGAGAGAGAGAGACCCTGCAGAGGCAGTCAAGGTTCACTGATTAGCTTCCACATGACACCTGGGAACCAGCTGTGTGTTATCTCACTTTGATACTCCATTTTCGAGAAATACTGCACCAAAAGAGGTTTATCACAACGATGATCACAACAAATTGATGTGCTACCAAGGCTTTGTGAGATTTAGCCTGAATGAATTGGAATAACAATTGTCTTTCTGTAATGCCACTTAACCACTTAATGCAACCCTTAAAGTTTAGTCCCAATTTAAATTCTGCATTCCAGCAGTGTCACATACCAGGAACAAGTAATATGTTCCTTGAATCTTGTCACACAAAGATGTTTTCAGATAAACTCTTTTGTCCTTGTTCAGGCAAATTATTTTGTAGCAAAATGTGCAGGACTTACTTATGACACAAAGGAGTCGCCTCAAGCAAAATGATTTGGAAAGGGTACTCTGACAAACCAGATGGTCTGCAGTATAGAGTCTGTAGTGTAGATGGATTACAGTGATCTAAGTGTAATCCTGCCATAGGCTCTTTATCTTCATATGTGTGTTTAAGGTGTTAGTGGAATTAAACTATTCAATAGTCTTTAATATTATACATACTATAAAATTAAGTCTAATTTCACATGTGAATGCGGAGAAAAGTGGTTATTTAACACCAGTACCTGCTGATGAGTCATATATAACAAGCTGGCAGTCATCGGGCATGGGTGAGTGGTTAGCCTGTTGGGTGGGTGATAATTATTAATATTTACATCTGAAGCAAATATGCTGTTTATTTTGCAGATTGGTTTTTAAAGCCATAGACTGTGGAACAGACTTTCTGTCTCTATTGCTTTTGCTTTGGACTCAATGATGATTTATAGTGAGTCAAATTTTATATACCTTATAGTGTGATACTTTTGTAATCCCTTTGTTATAGTACTATGAGCTTGTTTAAAGCCATTCTGAGTTGTTTGTCAGTTGGCAGCATGAAAAACCCCATCTGAATCTGTCTTGCTGTGAGGCGACAGTGATAATCTCTGGGCCCCATACCTGTGACTAGAAGTAAACTACTGATAAACATAACCCAAAGGCAATCCAGGAGCAGATTGGTTTGTTCAGGTTAAATAGCATCAGAGAAAAAAGATTACCACCACAGGCATTACAGGCTTGTGCAGTTCACAAAGGACCCTTTAGAATCACACATGTCTCTCTAAGCATCTATATCACTGCTCAGAGAGACATAAATTCATAGATGCTGGTAAGTATTTAAATGCAATAAACAGGACCGTTTTCTGGATGGAAAACTCTTCACTAAGACCCTTTATAGGATAAAGCTAAACAGTTTTCTTTATAGCAACCAGTGTATGTATAAGCAAGATAACACACAGGAGAATCTCAACCTGGCATTGTGTGGATCTTTTTCCTGCCTGGCATACATGAGTTTTATGATAATCCATCAAGTACACACAACACGCAAGTGATCCACTGGGCCATGCTCATTCATTCTCTGGAAGAAAAGATCAAATAGCAGAGGGAGGACAGACGGAGACTGAAAGAGCCTTTCTAAGATTATGACATTTTTCTTCCCCTGCTGTATTGTAATGATCCTATCTGCAGCACATGCCCTTGTTTTTGACAGGGAAAGGACTCCATCCTAAAAGCCGAGATGATAAAGAAGCCAGAAGAAAACTGCAAAGTGCAGGCAAAGTTTATGTGGGAGGGGCAGCAACATTGAGCTAAATTACATATGTTTTCTATTCTCCAGCTTCTTCTGCACTTGTTCTCTTCGATTTCCCAACCTCCAACATATCATTTGATATTTCTCAGCTTTGAAACAATATTGATATTGGTCAAATTGAGACCCAGCCTCCGCATTTCAAAGAGGTGGCCTGATATCGGTTATGTCTTCACATAAATCTGGCCACAGTGTGAACTTTACAATCAAAATCATTCATCCTCTGAACTTCCATTGATCTGTACTTGTGAAAAGTTTTGGAAGAAACCAGTTCATTTGAACAAACTGGCCATTAGAACAGCAAAACCACACTATACTGCCAGTCTGTTGTTGTTAAAGTGCTGGACTCTCCATCTACAGTAAATGAGGAAAACTATATTTAATCATTCTTAGTTTATACATAGTACGTTGACTGAATGTATGTGCACTTTTACAGCAATGTCCTGTTAGTAGATGCAATATACTGAAAGAAATATAGGAAAGTGGAATAAATATGAAACTTTTCTTCACAAGAAATGAAAGATGATGAAAAAACAAAGCATCAGTTACCCTGTGTTGTGCAGCTAAAACTAAAAGAAAGGGTCACATTAAACATTTTTTATCTGACTGTTACACAAGAAAAATGTGCACATAATCACAGTTTGAATAATAATTTCCAGTGATCTGTCTTTGCTGTGAAGTTAAGCATTGAGTCAGACATGTTTGGCAAATAACATCAGAAAAACTACTAATGCAGAGAAGTCTTGGCCAGTTAAACAGTTAGTGTGCATAGTGAACTTTTGGCATGAATAAGCACATGAAATGTAATTGGTTAGTGTATATTCCATACATATTATTAGGAACACACTAAATGTTAACTAAGCATTCAAGGGTAAAAAGACAGGGTTAAAATTAAGGCCAAGAAATTGGAGTAGACTCTTAACAGTGGAATCATTTTGCCAGCTCTACACAATACAGGTTCTTTGCTGAAGTCTAATGGTGTGGAGATGATTTCTTGGCAACATATTACTCCCTATAATACCATGTGAGCACCGTTGAGACACCACAGCACACTTAGACATTGTTACTGACCGGGTGCATCCATTCATCGCCACAGTCTACACTTTTTCAAATGGATACTTGAAACAAGCCTGGTCAAAAGCACTCATCATCCCAAAATGGTTCCCGGAACATGACAGTGATCTTAGTTTACTTCACTTTCCTGCACTTTCTCCAGATCCCAGACCAATACAGCACCTTTGAGATGTGGTGGCGAGGGATTTTCACAGTGTGAAAGTGCTGGCAAATATCTGCAGGAACTGTGTGTATTGAGTCAAAATGAACCAAGAAGTGGGAACCATCACTTTGTTGAATCTCACAGAATATAGAGGTTTTGAAACATGCAACTATAGCTTGGTGTTTCTTATACTGTGCTGTATCTGCACAGTGTACTCTTCTTCCAATCTCTTCATTTTCTGTAAATTACTGTAATGTATGACCACCCAGTGTTGATTGCTTTAATCAGATGATTAATTTAAAGAGTCCCCCGAATCCATTAGTATCTGACAGAAACCACCAGGATAGGAAGGAAACCATCACTGCCTCTTGTCATATTTTTCAAAATGACTGCTTTCAGATGGAAATGAAATTAGATTAGCATCACATGAGAGTGGGATCAACCTGTAATTTTCCATTTTTTGCAATATTTAAGCCCAGAAGGCATAGTGGTATGAGATACAGTAATGCACTAAAATCATCATCTAATACCCAAAGAGGTACGCGATTAAAGCAGCTTAACTGCTTTGGGATGATTCAAGGTGAAGATGCAGGTATGGAAATGCTGTCCATTGTCCAAGTGCATTGTGCTACACCACCATGACGAGGCCCAGAGGACAAAAGATTCATCATAGTCCTGCATAAATTAGGTAACAAGTTTACAATGATTTATTGACTTAATATCTGGACGTGATTACAGCAAAGGAGCAGATTGGAGTCATGCATGGCTGGCTTTGGATTAGAGGCAGAAATGAGCGACACTGTACTTGTGTGAGTGTGTATACATGTGCTCGCAGTTGAGTGTGTGTGTGTGTTCACAAAGCAGGGGAGTGCAGCCTATTCAACGTAGCACGGTGTTGGTATGCTAATACCACAGCAGCGAGCTGTCCCTAAGGGTAAAATCATCTCTTATTCAGGCCCTGGTTCAGGCATAGGCATTCTTACTACTGCACAGATAAAGAAACAGGTCTGCCTGTGCTGCTCTCTGCGACTACCTCTTTTTCTATGTGTATATGTGTGCATGAGCATTAGGCTGTCATTTGTCTTTTACCGTTGTCTGTGTTCAATCTGTTTCATGTTGCCACCCTGCTTATAAAGACATAGACACTGTTACACATCCCCCACTTTTCCTCACTCGCTCCATGTCTCCAAGACTGTCATTTGGTCAGTCACTAGGCGGTCGGTCCAAACCACCATCTCTTGGGACATAAGATGCAGCATTGCATTAGGGGGCGTTTAGTCTCTCAGTTTTGTTTTTTTACTCTGCTTCTCATTCTCTCGCTTGCTGTGTGCTTCTTACAGTATGTGGTGGGTGTAACGGTTTTACAGTGCTGTACTGTGAGACCTCATGCCACAGGAGATTGTACACACATAAAGTGTAGACGACAGGAAGCTACACCCGATGAATCATAGCCAGGAGGGCAAACAAATTATGCCTTTTTTTTTTTTTACCTTCAACATTTGCCTCTGTTACCAGTGTGTTTTATACCTTTTCAGGAGGGTCTTGTGTGTATTTTGCCCTGAGGCATTCAGATGTACCTAACACATCGGCAAAAGCTATTAGTGGCCAAAAACTGCCTTGGTTTTCATTTAGCAGTTTTAGCCATTTGAAGTGTTCTCTTCACAGCATGGCCCAATTATACTTAACCTGCATGTCCATGTACCAATTAGAGCAGACACTTTTGCTCGTCTTAAACTTGTTACTGCTAATATGCAACAAAGTGGAAAAAGCTGATGGTTTAAACAGGTTCACTGTTATTTCTAAAATGTCTTGGTATTTCTTCTATTCACAACACTGATTATTCGTCAAGATTAATGCTCTATGAAGCTGTACATAATTTACTATTTAAGCTGAGATCACTCTTTAGGAATGCTATTTCTCACTGAATAAACAGGATTGTATTTCAATACAATATTTCCTCTGTGCTAGAGCCGTAATGGTGTTAATTGTTAATTACTGTTCTTTCAAATGAACTCTTTTCAAACCTCTCCACACACTGAATCATTGAAACGGAGGGAGACAGTTGGGAATTTCTCTCCTTAGAAACGTAAAAAAAAAAAAAAAAATGTATATCAGAAGTTTTTATTTTCATTGTGGTTGTGATGTCTAGAAGACAAGCTTAACCTTGGTGATGTGATGGAGGTTTGTGTAACCATAGAAAGGCTTGTTGTGTGCACAGCCTCAATCAACCACCAACATGGTGACTGCTGTTGCCTGATTGTTGACAGATATCAGCTGCCGTTTGGGATAAACCCAATGAGGACACTGATGAATTCAGCCACATGGGATGCATGAAAAATAAACTTATTGTGGTAATGCAGTACCTGTCCGTCTTCATAAGAATGAAGAGGAGAGAGAGACAGGGGGATAAAAGACAAGTGCGTAAAGCATATGTAGCTTTGAGGCTGTAATTTTACCATTCATTATGCACACACATACAGTATTTTTATACACACTGGCACAACCACACAGACACAAACACACACAATGTCACAGACATAGTGAGCCAGCCGGCCGTGTCTGTTTGGTTGGAGAAAGATCAGATTATTTTCAAGGGTGTGTACACATTGATGTAATCAGGAATGCTTAATTGGAAATATTCATGCAGGATATTATTTAAATAAATCATTGTTCATTATCATACGTTCTCAGTAGTTTCCCTCACTACTTTCATATTGAGGATGTGACTTAATTATTGCTTTTGTGACATGTGACATGTCTTTAAGTAAAGGTCATTTAAATCAATTAATAATACATAATTAATAATACGTCACATATTTAGTCCAATTCAAAATTAAATAGCATTTTTCTTGTCTGTGACAGCATCTTCTTTGTAAATCATTTGTTCTGTTTGTCTTTTAGAAATCAGAAGAACAATCAGAAACCAAGACAGAATACCGTTCTGATCACTTCATTTCATAGTTCTTATCCTACTTACACAGCTCTTGTTCCGCACCTTAGCTTGTTGAATGAGTGAACAAACAAACATTCACCAGGGAAAAGTGCACTACAATATATGTGTTCCTGCAAATATCACTTCTGTCTGGTAAGATGCTGACGCGGTCCTGACCCTTAAATACCACGAACATGTTGTCTGCCCTTGACATGTAGGCTACAGCCCAGGTTTGTTTACATTGTCTCTCACTGTCCTGCTGGGACTCAGCCTGCCAGCAGCCGAGCAGAAAAAGAGCATTTTACAATATTTCCGGAAGTCCTTTTTTTTTTTTATTAGGGTAACTTGTTATTATTCTCCACAAGTGAAATGTCACAGTGCAGAAAAACAGGGTTATAATATTCAAGGGAATACCTAATTATTGGTAAAAACCCTCACATACTATAAAGGTGTTTAGTATTTAAGAAGATGCTTCTTTGCTTGAGGAAATACTGACCTTTAATATGCTATGGTCCAGGAAGCATATTGCACCGACACTACCCTTTTTTATTGCAGCTATTACTGCTATGCTGCACGTTAATAATTTCTCTTAACATTGCACTGAAATTAATTGGTCTTTTCTGGACTAAACAAGCACAAACCCCATGTAGGCACATGTGTGTGCATATTAAATACATGGCTCATTTCCAGCTCAATACTGCAAAATGGCAGAGCTGAGTGAAATACATAAACAGTAATTAAATCTGATCCGGCTAAACGCTGGGTAAATTTGAGCCAACCTGTACAAACATTATTTCCTTTAACATTATTAATCATTCTAGTTATGTTGTAGGCAAAAAATGATTAATAATACAACATTAGCATAAAAATGAAAATACTGCAATACATCATAAATGTACTGGTTTGATATTACAAAAACAATACTCAAAGCAAGTTGTCAGTAAGAACATGGAGCTCATCTATGAATTTGTTGAGGTTGTTTTACTGCATCTTCTCAAACATTTGTCGAACTGTTCTAATGTTTCCTTATGACCAAAATACATAACACATTGACATTAGCTACCATTACTGACAAATCTCTGGACCACAATCCTCAACAATCTCTGTCACTGAGATTCTCCTATACACAAGTGGCAGAGTTACAGCAGCATTTTCAAGTCATGTTGCATGGCTGATGTTCTGTTCTGTTGTTTAGGCTTTATCATTTTACCTTATTAAAACTCATATTTTGCCAAATACAGTCAAGCAAGCAAGCATCATGCTTTGAGTAAATTAAAACTACTGAACTAAAAGGGTGCCTATGTGCAGATTTTTTGCATTTGTAACAAAATAATCATCTGGCCCCAGGGGTAACTGAAAAATATGTCTAAAATAAAAAAATTGTGATGGGGGATAAAAGTCTCCCCTCTGAATGGAAAAATAAGTGGTTCACAATCTTCTGCACAGCAGTACATTCTCACACTCTGTCCCCAAGTGTGGCACTGGTATATGTCAGCAGTGCTTTAAGTGTAAGTGAATCAGTCACATCAGACCTTGAAAACTGAATTTACTCCAGAAAAGAGAGATTTAATCCTGAAATTGTGCCAATCATATGTTATCTAACATTTATTTTTAAAGAGTGTTATGACTAATTGCTTGGGTAGAAATTTGTCCATCTGGGGAGAGACATGCAAATTCGATTGGATTCATGACCCTTCAAGCTAAAGAGAGCATTCCAGTCAAAACAACATTAACCTCTGTGTTACTGGTTCAAGGTGTCAGCTTTGTCAAAGCAGCAGCCAGACTCTTGAAAGATGTAATAATTTAAATTCTCAGCAGCTTACCCGATAATTGCCTCACTGACACAATAAAACCCCTAGTGAATGCGCTGAATGTTGTATGTCATATAATATTTAATAATCACAAAATCCATGTCCAATCATGTATCTTCCTCTGCTTTTTGTCTCCCTACCACATCTTTCTTTTCAGTGCTCTTCGGTCAGTTTGTGGTATTCCAGACTTTGGCCAGTGATGTGGTCGAGATCTATGACGGGTCCTCCACAGATTCAGCCCTTCTTTCTTCTATATATGGATCACACTCAGGTAAAAACAATACTCTGCAACCCCTAAGCATAGTGTCTTATTTTATTTATGCTACCAGCTCATAGGTGTGAGTACTTCTGTCAAGCACAGCATGTTGCACTGCAGGCAAGACAGCACATCCTCTCAGTTCTCAGTTCAAAGCAAATTGTTTCCCAGACAAATTGAAAATCTAAAATCCTAGCATCCTTTGTGCTGCCAAGGATAGAGATTTTTTCTGTTCTGACATTTCTGTAATGATGATATAATGAAACACGATGATGATACGTAATGTATTATGATTACAATTGAATAAAGTCACGGGACCAAATTAAAATAACAAAAGCAAACCAGCTGTTGTAAATTGTTGTCACACTCTACTTGATTAGACTGTGACACAATGTAAAAACATACAAATTAATGAGATCTGCTATTTGCAGCTACAACACTGAGGATATACTGTTGATCAGATCAGACTGTACATTTAAATTACATTGACACAAACAACCAAATGTTTAATAGAATTGGATCAATATTTTTCCCTCTTTGTCGAGATTAATTTACAGATAATAAGGCCATAAAGAAAAGATGCTCATAATTTGTCCATTAGATATTACCTTGTTTATATGCCTTCCGACATGTGTAAACACCATCATCGCAAAGAGTCAATGATGCCTCCTTTGCTTTTGTAATCTAGGCGAGACACTCCCCCTGAGTTCAGGAAACAAGATTATACTCAAGTTTACCACAAATGGAACAGAAACAGCCAAAGGATTTCATTTTGTTTACCAAGGTAAGACTGCTTGTTCTGATACGTCTCCAGAATTTCAATGTAGAAACTGATTTGGTGCATTGAGCGCGTTTGCTTGCTTATGAAAAAGAGATACTTCAGCCGTGCACTCATCACATGAAAGACTGTTCAGGAGAGTGCCATTGGCTGAGGCCAGGCATGGCTGAGCAGAGCTGGATGATGTGGAGTCAAACATCCTACCCTGGCACAGCAGATGAGAGTGACTAATGACGTACGCTGAGATCCACAAGGGCTTCACCATATCTCTCTGCCTCCTTTGTCTTGCCATCTCTCCTTCTCCCTGTTGTCTTTCTGCCCACCACACCCACCACCACTCTCTGTCTTTGTCTTTCCTCCTCTCATGCTGGCTCCCTCCCCTCTTATCCCTAGCTGTCCCCCGGACAAGTGCCATTCAATGTAGCTCGGTCCCTGAGCCCCGGTTTGGGAAGCGGATAGGGAACGACTTTGGCATCGGCATGGCGGTACTGTTTGAATGCAATCCAGGCTACACGCTGCACGGCTCCAACGCCATCAGGTGTGAGGCCGTGCCCAATGCCCTGGCCCAGTGGAACGGCACTGTGCCCACATGTGTTGGTAAGTGTCCTCATCCTCCAACTCTCGTCTCACCCCTTGCATGCATGCACACACACACACACACACGCACACAGATCCAAAAAGATGAAGCAGGTGTACAAAAACAGTTTTGTCTGTCATTACTTATCCTAATGTCTGTCACCTATTGCAAAGCATCCACCTATCTCTGGTTTTGATAGTTCAGACAGGAAGAAAGGCAAGGACAAAAAGGAAAAGTAAATGTCACATAAATTTTCTCCCCAGGCAAGGATTTTGGTTCCCGTGTGTCCTTTGCCAGACTAATGGGAAAATAAATAGCGTATAAAGGGAATGTGTCCAACAACAACACTCACTTTGTGTAACTTTTATTTCTTCTTCTATGTAGCAGACATCTCTAATGCACTACATACATACACTCACTTAACTAATGCAACACATGTGTAATAGAAGGCGTTTCCAACAAACTGAAACAGCAAAATGATTTATGGATGCGATAAGACATTATAATGCATAATAAAGGTTTACACTCATGATGCATTATGCATCCTATTGCTATATATTATGCATGTATAGACTGAGTTACCAGTTTATCAAGTCCACAGTAAAATCTAATAACCTGAAATTTATGTGTACAATACACTACCCTGGAAAAAAGCCTAACTATGTGAATCAGAGCATCATATTTGATACCTTACTGTATTCGCTTTACAAGGTTAAAGGGGTTATAATTCATAATTTTCTAATATAGATGTACCAAATGACAATGTGAAAACAATGTACAATTTGAAAGGGGTCGCTGGTCGTGATGAACCCACAGACAATTGCAACTGCAATCAACTGATTCTGCAGCTCCCCTCAGCTTTACAGAATGTTGTAGCAAGTTTTAACTCACTGTTTAGCTGTGCAGCCCACAAATGTACTGTTTTCGTTCACTCTCATTGCTGTCATGGCTCTTTGACCGCAGCAGCTGTTTTCAGTGAAGAGGCTCTAAAAACCCACTGTATACCTGCTCAGAACCAAATGGACAGACATAGTCAGTGACTTAGCTGGTGAACATAGTGGAGCATTTAGCAGCTGGAGATACAGATGTTTTCCTCAGCAATTGGTGGACGACAAAATCAGAATTAAAAGAGTGAATTCTTAACTACCGACCAACTAATGTTGATCCATAACTGCTAAATGTCAACCACCTGACTCTCACTAACAGTTGCTCCGCCCAGTTTTCCATATCTGTGAGTACATCACAAACAATCTTAGCAATTTCTGTAACCATAACGAATGCAGGATAGGGTTATGGCATATGATAATACGGCATAGCAGTTCATATTTTAAGTAAAGTAGATAATTATAAATTATAGATAAGAGTTTCATAGAAAGTGTTAACAATCTTTTTAATTTGTGCAGCTGGCTGCAGACAAGTTTTGATGCCACAGGCAAAAAAACAAAGTGACTGAATAAATGCTACTGTTGCAAATACTGCCTCCGTGCTAGTCAAAAGAGTTCATTTGCCAAAACAGATAAACGCCTTTCTTTAAATGAATAACCAGTTTGATTGATATTTCCTTAAGCACACAATAAAAACATGATTTATGAAAATTAATAGAAAATGAGATATCTTATCGAAACAACCCAACACGAGTTTAATTGATATTCCCTGGAGTGCACAAACACATGATTTAGGAAAATAATAAGAACTGAGATATCAGTTGAACAGGCATGTGATATCGGTGACATAAAAGATTTACAAGTCAAAACGACAGGCTGACAGGAACCAGAAGTCTGATTTATTTCTCACAAAGACAGCAAATACAAAGAACTGATCCATAATTACAGCGTCTCTCTTTATGTGGTTCTTTGGCAGGCATACAGGACCATACATGCGTAGATACAGTATGCTTAGACATGCACACACCCCGCATTCATACACATGAGCAGATTTACATGGCTTGTTTGCACACGCCGTTACCCAACATGTACGCACGCAGGAGGACATGCACTCGGTCTCACAAAGACACCCACGTGTCTACCTTGGGAAGATAAAGAACTACAGATGAAGTTGGGAGAAATCTATTGGAGTCAGGCCTTGTGCCAGCCAACAAACAGTCCAAGCCGGTGAGTGCGGGAGATTTCAAGCCAGGGTTCATCCGAGTTTACTGCCAAGTGGTGAGGGAATAGCAGTGGCACGCGCAGTTCCATTTAAAAAAAACAGTGATTTTTATCTGGAGATTGAATCTGGCTGCAGCATCTCCCCCAGCGGCAGTGTACTCGTCCAGAATAATAGATATAGTTTCATGGAAGCTTCAACAAAAACACTATGCTCAATTACTCAAGCCCTCTTTATGGGACATGACGGCATCAGACGGTGCTCTCCTGTGAGGTACCTGTATTTCAGAAGATACGTTTCCAGCTCCCCGTTCAGCTGTGATTGACCCCGCTGGTCATGCAACACTTGCTTGGCTTTCGATTTCACTAATACAAAGCTGCTGAACGAAGGCTTTGCCATTGAGTTGCGCCAGTGCAGCGTTCTATCGTGATTTAATTATCCTCGCCTGAATGGATGCATAATGTTTGGATGGCCTTTTTATGGAAAATAGTTGACTTGAATAAACAGATATTTGTTTCCAGATGGAGTTTGACTTAATGTACTTTCCAGTGAGCTTTTAAAAATTGTAATAACAATGCGGATGATCTCTCAATTTTTCAGTGTCATGCGTAAATGGCGGAATCCCTTTTAATATCTGCCTATGTCACCATTAGATTGCGGAAATGAACACGGGTCTTGTACAGGTTGGAATAAAAGCAAAGAAAAGGTAAATATTATGATGATAGATGAACACCATTTTCTGCTGGTTTGTTCCCTGCACAACTGAGAGCCAGGCAGCTGAATCTCACTCACAGACTAAATCATTCCTGGTTGTAGAGAATCATGACTGCCCAATATTACATAAGATCGCAGATTGCCGTGATTCAGTATGCCCACACCGTGGAATTTGTTGTTGGCTTAAACACTTTTTCGAAGGTGTCAACAAGTAAACAGTGTTGCACTGAGCTTGTTTTTAAACAGCGCATTCTTGTTTTGAAATAGCCTCCCAAGACCAATTATAGCATCTCAGTCTGAGGGTGTGTGGTAAGGCCAGGCCAGAGTTCTTCTCTGGAGCAAGATGAGCTGCTCTTGAGGCCATGCTACTTTTTCACTTTACTTCACTTTCTGTAGTGAAAGTGGACATGACTGCTAGTTTGACTCACCAAGTATTTTTTTTATAGCTTGATTTAAACATTATGAATTCTAGAGCAACATATTTAATTTAATTCTTTTTTAAAAATCCCATTACCCTCCCCTCCAAAACATTAAGACCAGATACAAAAACCAATTAGTATTTTGCAAATAGTTTTTTCCCATTATACTGTGATGATGTTCTATTTTGCTCACTATACAGCATTCTCCATAATGACTTTGACCAGCTGGCTAATCTCGGTCATTTCTTTTAGCCTCCAAAAAACACAATTTTGCCCTGAGAATTGGAGCAGCAGCATTTTCTCCTCATTCACTTCCAATTAGACTGTCCTGCGAAATGGGAGAGCTTGAGAGTTTGTCATAGTTGTCTTTTGCTGACTTTCTTGAAGCAAACTAACCTTGAATAAATTTATCAGGGGTGTCTGCTTTATTCTAAGAAAGCTTTAAGTTTGGATTTAGGGTGAAAAGTCAAACTCTACGACCAATATTGAAGATAAATGAAAAACAGAGGCACTGAAGGTTGTGATTGCTGTATATGCTTTACATGTTATCACACTGTGTTAGATGAATTAATCTTCAGAGAATTGACAAAAGAATATTTCTACCTGCGTAATTTAGATTTGAATTTAATGTAATATAAACATAACATTTGTAAGATTTATGTCTCCTAAAAACAAGTATACAAAGCCATTTAGGAATACATACTGGATATATTACACTTAAGTGGGGCATGTGATTTGAAGCACCTCTGTGGCATGCACATTATGTGCAGATAGGTTTTTGATATGTTGATTAAAACGCTTCTAATTAAAAGTTGCGGTGAATTCCCTGCGTATCAGATGGTGCTAAATGGTGTCTCATACTGTGTGTAGTCCCCACGCTTGTCTACCTGCGGTAACTCTGACATATGAGCCTGCCACTGATGGAGATGGGTGTGGAGCTTTCATGCTTTTATGAGTGTCATGATTTCTAATCTGGCTCGACCAATTACATTAACTGACAGCTCAGGGGACTCAAAGGAGCGCTTAAATTATACTGAAATAGTGGGTCTTTGCCTGGAATGGGTCTGTTGCTTGTTTTCATGGATTTAAATTCTCTAAACCAGAACAGGGGTCCTATAATTTGTTATTCCTAAAATTTTTAATTATTCCTCAGACCTTTGTTCCAGCATTGAAGGTTGGATCTAATAAAGATCTGATGATAAAAAAACATAATTATTTTCATACTGCGTACTTCTTAATTTTGGAGAGTCAGCAGCAAATGATTAACTAGAAATCTAGCTTACTGACAGTGATAGTCTGGTTGCTCACTGACAATGTTATTTAGTGTATAGACAATACATTTAACCAGTGTTCGCTGGATGCGACACTCTGACAGCAGTACTTTAGATTTCACGGACATTCATTTTTTCAATTGCAGAACAGATTTCAAAACAATTACACAAGCTGTTCTCCTTCAGTTTTGCTGAAGGAGTTAATCCATTTCAATACGCCATATTGTGCATGTGACATGCGTTAGCTGAAGATGACATTACTGCGGCAGGGATTATGTGAAAGCGTGATTGCTGTGAGGTGCAGTATAGGAGTAATTTTGTCTAATGTGTCACTGTGACCTTGTCACTTTGACACGATTCTCCAATCATGTGTAAGAGGGTAGAAATTACCTGTAAAATATTGATGAGTTTGATGGAGGGGTAAGCTGACAGATGAAAACATGTTTTTTTCCCCCCCACTTTTCCCTTTGTCACAAGTAGCATATTTCCTTTTTCTCTTGTTTTCTATGTCTCCCCTTGTCTTTCACATCGAGTCCTCCAGTGGTTGCTGGATACCTGTGATTATCATTGACTTGTATAGGGTAAACCCTTGTCCTTGACAAATAGCATGTGGTTCTTCATTGTGAGAACACACTGTACTATTCTTGGATAACTGTTACATATGAATACTAGCTAACCTTAATTAGCAGAGGACTGATAAACCAATTACTTGGTTGGAAGCAGGAGAAGATAGAAAGTCTTTTGTTTGTCTAACCTGCAGTTCAAGCTAAGGATCATGAGCTTCTGTATCAGAAGTAAAGGGAGAACAAGAATAAAGGAGTTGCTGCATTTTAGTCACTGGGCTTGTCTTATACACTATCCGTTATTAATGTTGAAATGCATGAGGTGTCTTAACAGATGTCTGACAAACACATTCCAGCTGGCGACAACAGAACAGTGATCTCAACACGGCAAAGCAACAAAGACAAAGCAAACACACTTTAGCGTTACACTTTTTTTCTTGTCATAGTGTAAAAGATTTTGCTGAGCAAATCTCATCGGCCTAATAGGTCATTGCTTGTTTTTATATTAGCAGTAGAAGTAAGAACATTTCAAAAGGAAGCAATTGCATTTTTTTTCTGTGTTTTGTTGTGTGCAATAATCCAAAGGATTCCGGTCTGCAAGGCTGGTTCACCACAATCCTTAATGGACAGAAAGTGGAGCCAAACACTGTGTAGAACGTCGCTGGCTGTATACAAGGCCAATTGGCACCCATCTGAAAAGCAATAAAGAAACTGTAGCTGTTATTGCCCTTTTTTCATTTTGATTTCTACCCATGCTCAAATATATCACAGTGCCCGACAGTGTCAGCACAACCTGGCCGGTGACTCCAATTCAACATTCATCTGAGAGCTGAGAGGCTTTATAAATATGTTACTTGTGGCACTGGGAGAAACAAGGCGTGCTTAGAGAGGAATGGCATTCACAACTGAAAGATGTGATTTGTGCGACCTGCGAGAGATTTTATTACACATCAGGGATGAACTGTTTACTATTTAGAGGGCGAGTGAGCTGCCATGCAAAGCTCCACTGAGTATTAAATGACATGACATGTTATCATGTTGACAAAGATGCATGTCCTATTTCAAAACTGTCATAAAATAAAGCTCAATTACATTATATACCGTCAGGAGAACCTGTCATTATCATGGCTGATTTTATTATTAAACTCCCTATGATCCATAGAATTACCTGACATTTTACAGACACTCGTTTAAAATCAATGTGTTAGTGGTTACAGTTCACAGTGAGCCCTGCCCTCTCCTGTCTCTGCAGGTGTGTGCAGCACCTGAACTTTGTCATGACTCTCTATTTTTCTCTCTTTTTCTCGATCTCCTTTCCTTTGTCTAGTTCCCTGTGGTGGCGTGTTAACCGACCGTAGAGGCACTATCCTCTCTCCTGGTTACCCCGAGCCGTACGCCAACTATTTGAACTGTGCCTGGAAAATCTCCGTTCCTGAGGGAGCTGGCATCCAAGTGAGAGGACACAGATGCAGATCTTAGCAGTATAATGTTTAATGAGAGATTAAAAGATTCTGTGGGTGGATTCATTCTTTTATAAACTGTCTAATTATTAAACAGCTAGACATTTTGCTTTTCTATTTTTTTTGTATTTGCGTACTTTTCCTGCCTTCTTTTGCCTTTGTATTAACGAATCTCTCTCTTTCAGATTCAAGTTGTGACCTTCGCCACAGAACACAACTGGGACTCGCTGGATTTTTTTGACGGGGTTGATGGCAATGCTCCAAGGCTCGGTAGCTACTCAGGTAAAACTGATACACCTGAATTTTGGTTGTCAGCTCCCTCTTGAATTTCAATCAGACGTCACAGGGCCCCAGCAGCAGACAGATGTGGTGATGGGTCTGATGACATTTGGCATGTCCTTTGAGAATGCTGTCTAAAAACCGGCTAAAGAAGTCAAAGAAGAAAAATATCCCCCCCTCCTTCACACAATATCCCTGTCTCTGCATTAGAGATCTTCATAATGCAGCTCCGGTTTCAGTCTGGAATTTTACAAATGTAGTGTTGCCTTGGGGCTCACGCTAATAAAAATGGTGTGCTTGCCACATGGTAACCTACAAGAAACAGGCCATCACATCATTTTAGGTGCTGAATCCTAGTGGAAGAGGGGGTGTTGTAGCATAATGACGTCTGGCTCTGTATCGGCTATCAGTTTTATGAGACTAGGTGTCAAATTTCTCAAGTGCTGGATATCTCATTTTGGAGCAATAGTCTTTACATATTGTAATCGCTCCACGGTACAGCTCTCACTGTGCAGACCAGCGTGTGGTGTGAAAAGGCTAAGGCATTTTAAATAGCTAGCAATCAATTTTATCTGGGGCTAAACTGATGGAGGTGATTATGAATATATGTAAAAGTCTCCGTGCAAATTGCAGAAGACACACGCCTGGAATAGAGAAAATGACCCCAGACCCCTCAGCGTTGCCACACATACACAATATTCTGCAGTGTAAATTCAGAGTTAGCATTATAGACCATGCTCGAGTTCATGACTTCGAGTTTGTGGCTCTGACTGAAGGTCCAAAGGAAGTGTGTTGAATATGATACCTAAAAATGTTTAACAGAGACAGCATGTGTGATACATGTAGCTGAACAATCATTGTTGACATCCAGACATTAGTAAATAGAATTTAGTCAGTCAGTGTGCATCATGTTACTGTCTCTATCCTAAAATTCAGAGAATTTGGCTGCTGGCTTGAAATTCTAATCTGTTTTTCCATTGCATATGACTGGCTATTGTAATGCTGCCTTTTCTGGTCGGCCCAAAAAGCCTTACATAAAGAGCAGATTATCCAAAATGCAGAATGTTTTCTGACCAAGGACGGCACAAAATGCATCTACTGCCTTTTTGAAGTTTCAAAATAGACTCAGCTCTTGATGCATTGTTTATTTTTTTATGAGAGCGAGTCTGTGATTTATTGTATTGCATTTTTGTGTGGCAGCATAATTTCATTTACACTTGCAGATACACAGCAAGTCTCATGTAGTGAAATTATGGAGGTGAAATGGCCACCTGCTGAAAGCCATAGTGTCCACACTCTCACCATGGCTGTCAGAATTGGGCTGTAGTTAGAATGAAGACATCCAGAGAATGATTTAACAAAACTAAAGCAGAAATGTTACTAATTCTGAATTATTGTGTATACTGCATATAACTGAGGTGCAATTATGCATGTCAACATGTTTTGGTGGGCTTAAATCTGGAATATGGACTAGACCTGTTCTTATCAGTCTGTTGTTTATTGTATAATACAGGTACAACAATCCCCCAACTGCTGAACAGCACGTCCAACAACCTGTACTTGACCTTCCAGTCTGACATCAGTGTGTCCGCTGCTGGCTTCCACTTGGAGTACACAGGTATGAGGAGAGACGGCTTGTCTGCCTGCCTGTCACCTTATCTGTTGTCAGTTTGTTTCTATGTGTCCATCTGGCGACGGCTTCCAGCAGCTGCACAGGGGTATACGAAATAAGAAGGACTGCTGGTCTGGGTGGCACGGTTGGACATGGAAAGAGAGTATGAGGGAGTGAATGACTGGGCAAAGTGTTTTTCTTTCCCCCCTGTATTTTCAGGCTTTGTATCTGCTTTCCTGGCATGGTATTTCCCATTGGTGTCAATTGTTGAAATCCTCCCATTGCTTCAAGTTACTGGACCCACATCCTTTTTCATTTTGGTACTAAATATGCTCATTTCTCAGTAGGCTTCTTGCTTTGGGGCATATTTGCTAAGGAGCACGCTAAACATTTACCATGCGCTAAAATTTAAGCAGTGTAGCTGGCCCCAGCGGAGCGACTGATTTACTAAGACCTCCTATTCGAAAATAGTGTTACTGAATATAGAGGTGTTGACCTGCAGGTGATGCATGGAGCTTTTCTGCATATGTTTATTAATACTGTCAGTAACTCTCTCTATAAAGGTCATGTCTGTATTGCATTATAAGCACATTTATAAGACATTTTAATACATGGTAAGACTTTATAAAACTCTTTATAAATGATTATAATCATGTGTGACAACTTATAACAAGGTTTATACAGAATTATAAGTGATGGACATAATGTATTATAGGTATGGACTCATAATGCTTCATACCTGCATGCCAAAGGGACATCAGGGTTTCAGTCCCAGGTCACACAGCACAAATACCATATCTTTGCCAGTTCTAAAGACAGAGGGAAAATCGCTCTATCATAGAGAGAGCAGAACAGATCATAAATTCAACCTTTCTGAAATGCAATAATGTCTTATAAACATCAATAATATGCTATAGCAGGAATTTTTGAGCTTTAAGTAAAGTGACAGTACTGAATAAGACTATGGGGAGTTACATGATACTATAGCACAATTATAAGGACTTCTGAAGAGTATTTGCTGGCTGCAGATAAAGTGTAAGATTAAAGAAAATGCTGATAAGCTCATCAGTGACAGTTTGTGAGCCTTCTCTCACATGTTGTATTATGGTTGGCAGGAGATTGTCTCAAGAGTGGCCACTCACCGCCCTCAGTGTGGGTCTTCTTCTTCCAAACCCCACTTTTTTCACCAAATATTTTCAGATAGAGTGAGAATGCTTTCTTCAAAGTAACTTTTCAAGCCAGCTAGTTACCTTTTAAAGGATCTTGCTGTAAAATCTTTGACATTATCTTGTCTTTACAAGATAACAAAGAAGACTGTGAAGAATAATTACAGTTTCATGATATGAAATAAGCAACCTACAAACTACAAACCCAGAGCACAGTAATGATAGCCTAATGTTGTATTTTAATTGTGCTAAATGAACACACAACAAATGAAGAATTTACAAATGGAATAACTAGCACATAATACTTGCGTTCCTCTTGTGGTAGAATTTCAATTCACAGTTCAATATTAGAGCTATTCGACTACAACCCTGCAAAATTGCTCAATACAATTTTGTACCATTGGCCATTGTGTTTTTATATGTTATAAACATTTATAAAGCATTAAACAAACTTACATAAAATGTATAAAGCCTTTAGAAATGCATTGCAATGTCAAATGAATGGTCTTATAAAGCATTACAGACATAACTCTCACAGACAGTGTTAACATACAGTTTCACTTTGTGAACAGTTCCCCTCAGTTATTTACATCTGAGACACTTTGTCTCTCTTAATGTCAGGGTAATTTTCCTCCTTTTTTCCATCTCTCTAAGGTTAGACAGATTTTAAGTTGGTACTTTCTCTGCCTCATCCTCATATTTGTCTCTCTGCCAGTTTCTTACTTACCACTCACCCACACATTAAAGCAATTTTCTTCCTAAAATGTGTGGCTATGGGAGACCCGTTGCCACTCATTTTCAGTGAAGTAAGTCTGGGGTGGTGAAAAAGCGCAACCACACTGAAAGTAAGTGTGGAGAAGACATGAACTCCACATTTTTTTTCTTCACAGTTTTGTTTATTGAATTTTTCATGGCATGCATGGATTAGTGGTTAAATTGATAAGTTTCAAGGCACATTTCAAAGCAAGCCAATGTCTCCGTATAAAGAAATAGAGGGATAGTTCATTTTTTATACCTATTTTTTTGCCTGAAAAAAGTTTAAGTAAAAAAGAAATACAATCATTTCTTATTTTAAAGAATGTCAATAGAGAATAAGAGAGGCAATTAAGGAAAGGTGTAACTGTGAACAACAAAAACACAACAACAGAAAGAACAATTAACATCAGAGACGATGTGCTAATACAT
This sequence comes from Centropyge bicolor, assembly GCA_037975185.1. Lineage (NCBI taxonomy): Eukaryota > Metazoa > Chordata > Actinopteri > Pomacanthidae > Centropyge > Centropyge bicolor. Next base: position 533,996 of record JBBMOC010000032.1, on the reverse strand, counting down.
TTATGTATATACCCCACTTATATCATGGTTGAAGATAAGTTCCAGAGGTCAGAATTCTAATATTGAGAAACTGTAATATATCAACTAACATGAAGAAAGAGCGCCATGTTTTCTTAAATCTGGCTGATGAACCTCATTGTACACCAATCTCTTTCCAGTTAACTGAAATGAAGACTATCTCTGCTCCATAGAGAATGTGAAGGTGTGGTAGGGGGTTTCCACTTCAGTAGAATTAGGTGCCTTGCTTGGAGCATAGTATACACCATTAAGTTTGCCTTTGTTTTTTCAAATCTTCCACCACTTACTGAAACAGGGCTAAAGATTTCTGTCCAATAACTTTGCAGGGATGTATGTGGCAGGGTATGAATGCCATCCGTCACAAGAAGTGCTGACATTACCAAAGATTCTGGCTAATCTGACATTTGGTTAGATGCACACGATGAAGGACTTTACATCGGATCAGCCTGTGCTCGCACAGATAGATTAAGTGTGAACAAGGTGTAAGATTTTGCTCCACGTCTCATCTGGGATTTCCTCTTCTAAATCTTTTTCCCATTGACTTATAATATTATATACGGAGGTGGGACGTAAAGAGGGAATAAGATTATACATGACCGATATCACACCCTTTGTGGATGACAGTGGGGTCTAAAAGGAGTCAGTGCCAGCCTGTGGAAAGTTGGGCAATGTAGGATTAACATTATGGACAAAGATACAGATTTGTAGGTATCAGAAGAAATGTTGATTGGAGAAAGAGTATCTCTCAGCTACTGAGAAGGTGCAAGGGAGTTTATGTATAGGTACTTTAGGTTATTAGTACCGAGGTAAAACCAGGAAGAGAAGGTCCATCTGTTGAAGAAGGATGAAAGATTGGATTAGCAGCTGTTGAGCTCAGGAAGGAGAGTTTGTAAGACCAAAGTGGCATCTGAACTGATTCCATATTTTAAATGTTGATTGAAAAATAACATTTTTGGTGTAGGGAGAATGGATAAATGTATTCATGCCCCGCATGAATAAGTCCAGCTTAGGAGGCCTCGACAGTCCTTTACATAGGAGGTGAAGGTGAATTCTCCAACTATCGATGCAAATTCTGACTAAACTGTCAGTTTTATTTTAAAATGAAGGAGAATAGGGGATACTGATGGGTAGACACAGGAAGAAATCTTGGCAGAGAGTTCATCTTAATGTAGTTGATTCATCTTGCAAGAGATAGAGGCAATAGTGACCAACATTTGGGTTGAAAGAGGGGTGAAATTAAACTAAGTTCTCAAATTTGTCATTAATTTGAATGCTGACAAATTTAAAGCCATGTGGGACAATCATGAATGGGAACTTCTTAATTCTGTTGGTGGCTGATACTGACAATATTGAGTAAGTAAATTGCTTTATTCCCATGTTCATAATAGGCACCTTTGGATTTGAATAATAGATGCTCTGCTTGAGCTGAGGAGAGAATGTCAAGTTCTGGTTGAAGGGAAAGATGCTTATATATGTCTGGGGATGGGGAGGCAGCATAGATGTTTTCTAATTTGCTTAATCAGTAAGGATAATTGTTTTTTTCTAAGTTTTCCCTTATAATTAACGGAATAATTTCCAATTTTAAATATGCCTCCAATGTTTCCCACAACAGTGATGCTGAGATCCCCGGTGTTTTATTAACTGCGATAAAAGATAAATTTGACTGGATACAAAATTAACAAAGACCTCATTTGACAATAAATGAGTATTCAGGCACCAAAGGAGGAGGAGGAGGAGTACTGTCAAATTCTTGAAAATGATACTGTAGTAGTGCCGGGGAGTGTTCTGATGAAACAGTAGCATCATAAGAGCAGCAGTGCAGTGATGATACAAGTCAATTGTTAATCAAAAAGTAATCAATACGGGTGAAGAAGTGGACTTAAGAGAAGAAAGAATATTATCTCCCAGAAGGATTAAAGAAACAGCAGGAATCTGAAACATTAATTTCAGCAATAAAAGATTGAATCATCTTTGCTGAGCCAACAGCTGAAGTCTCCACCTTCCCAGAATGAGAACGTGCGTGGACATAGGGGGTAATTTAGAAAACAGCAATTTGAAAAAAAAATCCCATTATCCCAATTGGGGTCGAAGATATTGGCCAGAATGTGCCATAGAGCTGCAGAGTGACAAACACGTACCTCCTGTCTGGGTCCATTAAAGTGTCACAACAGATGAAATTAATTGTTTTGTAAATTAAAATTGTTCATCTCCCAGATTTCCCTTGGAATGATGAACAATACATTTAACCAACCCTTGATTTGATTTACTTTACTTGTGTACTATAGTATTTGAAAGTATATTCTGCAGATGGGCGACCAAACTAAATGAGAGAGCACTACATACAAACAAAAACATAACAATAACAATTCACTTTCACTCGTCTCTTTTTAATTGGTCACACCTTCTCAGAGCAGCTAGGGGAGCGCTTCCTCTCTATTTGATGCTGACCAGGAGTGTAAGTTCTCCATGATGTTAAGATACGGTAAAACTGGAAGATGTGGACAATAGCACAATAGCAGAAAAGAAAGGCTAAGATCCCTGCTATCATAGCCATCTTTGAGATCCCACACACAAAGCGACTAAAGAATAACATGTTTTTGAGTCAAATCAGTTCCCACAAATGCGTCGCACAACAAAAGAAGCGTGAAAAAAACGCTGCTGTCACCGAATCTGTCCCTGCTGTCAGTTGTGTCAGTCCGCGAGCATCGTGCCACTGCTGAGAACGACTTCACCGTCATGTCTCTCGCAGCTGGTGCTTCATTTCCACAACACCCTCCTCTTGCCTGGAAACACTCCATTGCTGCGTCTCACTGTTGGCTCTTCCCTTTCTGTGCTAACCCCCTCCTCTGCCACCACTACCTACTGCTGAGAATCACTACAGTGCCATGTCTCACAGTCAGCTCCTTCCTCTATGTCTGTCTTACACTTTGTCACTGTTGCCCTGTTGAAGTGCATTCTCAGATGCTTTGGGTAAACTGTGTTCCTCTTTTCCTGTTGCCATTCATATTTGTTACATTGCCAGTCGTATGTTTCCTCTGTCTACCTATTGGCCGTGTTGCTTGTTCTATAGACCTACTCATTAAGTATTTCTGTTTGAGTGGTCGGTTGTTTCCCATTACTTACAGCAGTCCTTTATTATATCCTTTACACAGTTCTTTTTTTAATTTTATTTCCAGCAAGTGGTTGCCTTGAACTGCCCATTTATTTTTCACACACTCCAGTTTTTAGCTACAAATTAATGTTCTGAAAGCTCAGTACAGTGGGAAGAAAAAAAGGAAGAGGGATTGGTACAGACCCAGCCATTCAACCATCTGTTTTAAAATGTTTCCTTTTGGTGATTGTCGCAGTCCATTGAGACCAGTCATACAAATCCTGTATACCCACATCACTACAACTTCTTAAAAGCTAAGCATTTAACCGGCTCTCTTAAGGCAGACGGTATAGTTGAAAACAAAATTGGCATGTTCTCACAGGCAATATGGCCGTTTGCATCCTAAATTAAGTCCCACACTGCGTTTCAATCACCGCAGTCTGCAGAGGCCTACATTATTTCCACATGAGTTACAGGGAGAGACTGTCACAACGAAATGAATCAATTCTAGACAACTTAGAAAATAATTCATCCTCTGAATCAGCCCCAAGATCTGTCAGTACATTTTGACTACACAACTAATTTCTGTCACACCACTCAAAGGACATTACATATGACATATGGGCAATGAATATGGTAATTACTCTAAGTATCTGTAAATGCTAAGCATACTACAGATACAATTCTAGATAAGTAGCTACACTTGTGCACCTTTCAAGTAAATTATTGTTTTAGTATCCTGGATGAACAACTAAGAGCAGAAATCACCTGGCAGTACCTATACTTGAATACTCTGAACTTGTAATCAAATTTATCATATTTTCACAGCACTTGTTTCTCCAGCAGAAAGCCATGGTGTATGTTGTGCTACAGTAATGTACATTCAATGTGAAATGACTGTGCTGCGGTCTTCCTCTCAAGTGTCACACTATGCAACTCTTAGACCTCTAATTTCACTCTTTTACAAAGGCACCGGAAGTGTCACTTTCATTTGCATAGACATCTCTTTATTTGTGCTTGTGGCTGTCAAGAAGCAGAGTGCAATTTCGGTGAAAATAAAATTCTCTGTAATTTCTGCCTGCTTAGACCACATTGTTTCACAAAGGCAAACAGCTTTACAATGCATTACTTTTAGTTTGGCAGAAATGTTCACATCTCGCTAAAATGATGGAAAAAACCTTCTTTCACTATGTGGGTTTTCATTTAATACAGATAAAATGCAAAGTACAATTTTTATTGTGTCAAAGGCAGAGTCTCTGCTGGGTTGGATTAATAAGTCATTCTTACTGATAACACCACACACTGCTGAGTGTTGAATGTGTCCAGCAACAGCAAATCTTTGCATTCAGGTTATATAGTGTGCATATCTTTAATTATTTTATAATTTCACAAAGATTCGCAAATCTGGCACAAAACTATGATTTCTTGCTTTTGGAAAGGTCAAGGTTGTTTCCTCTTTCCTTACATACAATCATTGATCTGTCATGTAATGGATATCTCACCATAGATACCATATATATAAAACAATAAAATCATAATTTTCTCCAAAAAAACAAAATATTGTCATCCTTGATGCAAAGAAAAATATACTATATGTACAATTACCATCAGCATATCACAATATATATTAACAAATACGCCTTTAATTGTAACCCATCAACAGCTGAAAGCAGTGCATATTCTTTTATTAATACAAGTTTAAAAAAAAAAAAAAAAGTATTTATCCAACCCAGTTTTTCAGACTGTTCTTTCAAAATGCAGTATTCACTTCCACCACTTACCATTACGAATAACCCTGGCTAATTTCTAAGTTCATCTGTGTTTGAACTTGGCACATCCATCCAAGAACTAAATTTCCAATAGTTCTCAACTCAAAAGAACTCAAAGAAATCCTGTTAATGGAGAACAAATATAATCCAGTAGACTCCACAGAAACAGCTTCGAGTTTAATTCCTCATTTAGCCCTCTCGGGCTTAAAGTGCCCAGTTTAGAAATCCAGAATGCCTCCCTCTTCTCCAAATCTCCCCCTCTCCTTGACAAACAGAACTTCTCAATTCCCATATGTTTCAGGGAAGAGACTGGATGATTCATTTCATTGAAATGTGCTGCAGCTGGATAGATCCATTTTGTGCATTTCTGGTACTTTTATGTTCCTCTATTCCTCTTTTCCACCTTTGTGTGGCATGACATAACTTTTTTCTTTTACCTGTATATGGATGGCTGAACCATGTTTGTTTAGTCGTGTTGTTACATTGTGGACAATCCTTGCATTTATAGTTTTCATCTGGGAGCATGGTGATTACAGATTGTGAAGGCTTTTGTTTGTTGGGAAGTATATTATTTCCTCTTTTGACTGTATGCAAGGTGCGCAGCAGGCATCCTCGCACCACATACTTAGTTCAGCGATATCTCTCCTCCTGACCCTCTGCTCTTAAAAGGATAATAGAAGCTGATGTGATCGATGACTTTTTTGATGGAGCACTAGTTGTGCTGTACCTCAACAAGATGTTTGTACCTCATCAAATTATCAGAAAAGCCCCACTTGCAACAGCACTTATACCCAGTTTCAGGTAATTTGAGACCTGCATCAGTTTGTTATTTTGACTCTGTTATTATCGCTCTAAAAGTCATGGTGGTAAAATCAAGAATATCGATTATGTTTGCAAATTAATATAAACCTGATTTTGATGCTGTTAATGGTGCAGATCACAGGGTTGTCAAACTGGTTTGGTTGTTTTGTTTTATTTATGAAGGAAGCACAATTACATTGATGGTTAAGGATGGGAATGATGGTGATCAGCATAAAGAGGAAGATAACAATGTGTGATAATTGTGATGATAATCATCACAGTTAATTTTTATGATAAATAATACAGAGATTATGTTAATCTTGTCACAAAATTCAAACAGATGACTGAGATAGACACGTGTATTTGATGTACTTAAAATTTTGTACTCTGCTTGACTTTGCGTACGCCACCACCCACCTAAAGTATCGCTTCCTTTTCTTAAACTCTCAGCTGCCTGTGCTGTTGACAGTGTACAACCACAGTGCTGTGTAAACCGTCAGTTTGCTATTGTTTTCTGTCTATGCTTACAAAGAGACCTCTTGCCACTCAGTAAACTACTTCCTATTGTGTGACTTGCATGTTTTGCTTCTGCATCTGCTGGATAACTTTTATTATCTTGGTATATTTTTTTGCAGGCAACCTCCTCCTACCTTTTTGAATACTAAACACTTGCTGTTTTCTTTACAGGTCCAAGTTACATTTTTGAATAATTATCGAAAAAAATCAGGTTTTCAAAATTAACATATTAAATTAAACAGGAGCACATAACACTCTCAGCGACACATAGATAGTAACTGGTGACACACACCGCTGCAATCTCAGTGGCTAGATACAACTGGCAGGGCATCCTGTTGAAAACACTCAAGCATGTTTGATAAGGACGGGACTCCCTCCAGACGCGGCTGTTCACTCAGAAACAGTGGGTGTCAACCTTCTCGCAGCAGGGTGACAGCAGCCCTTGCCAAGTGTGTATTCTGACAGTTTGATTGGAACCCATCTGGAGCCTAGCAGGAATCAGTACCGTCTGTTCGTGGGCACCCACTCTTTACCTGACCAGAGCACAAAGGTCTGTTAGTGCCCAGTTAGGATCTGGCACCCTGCCCCTATCTGTGTAAATGAGAATGCGCTGTTTTATGAAATAGTCTACTAGTTTTGCAGAACACTGCAAGGGAAAGGCTTGATTGTTCCCTACAATTAGGACTCATTATATTATCATGAAACAGATTAATTTATAGCTGCATTGTGCTTTGATGTCAAACATACCTTATGGCAGCATTTCACTATAGCGGCAAACACTGCTTTCATCAATTGCATCACCAAATCTCCTTGAAATCAATGAGCATTTCAGAAATTTTAAACCCACATATGACAAAATTTCACATCTTCAAAGAATCCACCCACTCCCCCCACTGTATACAGTAGCTCTTCTTTAGTTGTTGTATCTATGGCCGCTCTCCTATTACCTCCTGCTCCGCGCCTCTTAGGTTACCGTCTTCTCCCACTCAAATATCCTCTCTAACTTTAACAGGATGCAGAGTGGAGTGGCCACTCCTGCCATTCAGCGCTCAGAAGGGTTGCCTGTAAATTGTTCTGAATCTTTTCTGGCCATTTCTGCTGCTATGTATACAGTCATCCACCCACCTCCTTGTTTGGAACTGCAAATACTTTTAGTGGGCTTCTGTGTGAGTGCTTGTACATTTGTGTATTTTTCATCTTTGACTGGTGTATGTTTGTTTTTTTTAAGCTTCTGTCTTTGCATGTCAGATTGCTTACTAATTATGCGTGAAGTAAATAATTCAGCATGAATTTATATGTGCTTTTCAAATTCATTCAAACAACCTATTGACAGATGACTCAGTTGAAAAATGTTTAAAAAAAGAATTGATTCCGATGCTACTTTTTCACTGAGGACCACAGTAATGGGTCTATCTTGGGTATGGGTAATGATGCAGATTGTGAGATGTGTTGTGCTTTGTCTGCAGATCACAGTTTTTCTGTAATTATCTACTCACCTCTAGGACAAGTGAAACTGAAGCTTCACTGTGTTCCTGTCATTTTTTCCGTGAAAGTGAATATAGCTTAAATTTACCTCAGTTACCCCACACTCATATAGCCCAAAGCTGGAATCATCTCGCTTTTAGGCCATTAAAACACAATATCAGGCCTCTCAGTACCTGGCAAGTGGCACTGTAATCACTTTGTTCCAATGTAGCTCAATGCTTCTGTCAAGTAATACTGCAGGGATTGCTTTGTAATTTCACAGTGATTGCTTCAGATCACAGTCAGAAGGATTTTGCGATTACATCCACCAGTAGAATAGCTTTGTGACTTGTCCCAGTTTGTAAATGTTATGATGAGGGGAAAGGGAAAAAAAAATGACTTACTCAATTATTATGCAATTACTGTACAAGCGCATTAAAATGGGGCCACTGTGTAATTACATGTTAAAACATTTGGTTTGAATTTAATTATTCCCCTTTTCTCCATAGGTATTCTGTGATTAAATGTAAATGTTTCCATTAAATATACGCTCAATGTTCAACAATGAAACGGTATTAAATTTGTTGAGCAGTCTCAGGTTTTATTCTTCTCATAGTGTGCAGAAGAATGATCGCTGTCCACACTTTTGTGTTGTGACTCTGTCCTAAGCAATAGGTTTGGATTCGTGCCCAGAGCCGCTGCCTCCCAGTAACGGACAAAAAGTGGGCGACCGCTACACCGTGGGCGACATGGTGTCCTTCCAGTGTGATCAAGGCTTCTCGTTACAGGTGGGTGAAAGCATGTCGTGCTGGTAAAGCATTTATCTAGCTTCCTAATGGTTATGATGTGTGAATCATATCCACCTCCCTGGAGTGACAATTTCAGGGAATACCCCACAGGATGAGTCTGTCAAGGCAGCATTACTAAGTACTTTTTATATGATATTTGTGTTTGTGTGAGCAGAGAGCAAAGAGTGAGTGCGGGAAAGAAATGTGGCGATGCACAAGTGTGGGGTAACTGTCCATGTACTTATGCTTGCATCTTTATTTGATGCATATTTTATGTGCGTGTGTACTTTGCTCGCCCGAGTGTGTGTTTGTGTGTTGTTACAAAGCAGCTTTAACTTCCTCCAATCCTCCTTGAGTCGATACTGTAGCTGCGGCGTTTTGAGCTGTAGAACCCTCCAACGCCAGGGGCGATGGATTGTGTTAACAGTCGCCTCACTAATCCCACACCGATTTTTCTTCCCGGCTCGGGCATTCACTTCTTTTCACATTCTCTCCGGACCAACCAGCAACATCTTACACACATCTTTAGGCTGAGACTGTGAACACCAGAAATAGATTAGAGGCCACTGTAGAAATGAGCACAAGTGTGGCTGAGTCGTTTGAGTTCAGGTGTATGTGTAATACAACTCTCCATATGTGCACATGCTTTAGTAGGTGTCTGTTTTCAGATTTGACCTCAGTGTTGTGTTGTCTAGAGAATGTACATGTGTATGTATTTTACAAGCATCTTGGCCTGCAGGAAACTTATGGACTGCACTGAGGTTTGAATGGCTTCAAACAACAATAGCACTATGAATATTTTACGGAGGATTAACTTGCAATATCCATCACTTTTAGCTTGTTTTTGTATCTAACAGAGAGCAAATGTGGAAGCAGGATGTTTGTCTTTACTTGTGCTCTCAGGCGGCAACACGCCTCTCTGTAGTCAGACCCCAGGTGGTACTCTTGCTGCCCCACTAGCAGCAAGAGGTCCCTCTCCTACTCTTGATACCATCAAATATTTACACACAAGACCTTGAGAAGAGGATTTTGAGAAATCCAGAAATCTGACTGTTAACTAATTCCGCAGATCCACAGGACTGGGATCAAATCTGCTACAAGCACCAGTGATCTCTTGGTGTTCCCTTTCTGTATTTTGTAGGGCACAGTAGTTTGGAGGTGTTGAATATCTTGTTTTTGTCTGTTTTCCTCAACAGGGTAATGCATATATTACCTGCATGCCTGGTCCCGTCAGAAGGTGGAATTACCCCGTACCTCTGTGTTTAGGTAATGTATTATTTTATGGTCTGACATTGCCAATGTACAGAGTTTCAAAGAGGTGATATTGCAAACAACAAAACAATATTTATCGCATCAATTGCAGAGGCACTATTTTTCTTTCATCAGATGCCATTCACCTTTTCTCATTGACTTTCTTTGTTTATCTTTTCTTCTCCCTCTTTTTTATATTTCTCCCATACCAATACTTACTGATACGCAGTCACACAGTAGATCAATTCCTTCATAGAGGATTTGTTATTGAATTAAGGAAAGCAATAATTTCATTGTAAGATGGACGGAGGGGATGATGGGTGGGCGTGGAGGGCTTGGGGGGGTGGGGATTTTAAATTTTCTGCTTTCCTCCTCAGTTAAAAATCAATAAGGCTTAACACCATCTCGGTCTGTTGTTTGATTTCTGATACCCCTGATGAGAGTATCTGGTCTTCTTCGACACTTCCTCTGATGTAATCGCCACAGTGATAGATTCCAGAGATTACCAAGGAAGTGCCCCACGCTTTCTTTTGACACTTCACTGCTGCCCCCAATTACACATGTACACAAACACATACACATACATACATTAGTGTGAACACACCCTTACAGTGCATACAGACCCGCAGACAAAAATGCACTGTGCATTCACTGCATTCTTCGTGTAAATGCTGTGTCCCTGAGGTTTTCTGAGTTCACTGCAGACTTAAATCCAGGCTTTACTGTTGACAGGACTGTTCTTGGACGCGCGTGTTCGCTCGTTAGCTCAACTCCTCGCTCGTTTACAGTACATGCGCTCACCCCAACACCCCGGGATCTGTATTCACTTTGTTGCTGATAAACTCACATCAAAGTGGTTGCATGCGCCTGCACAAACACGCTCGTAAGTGCCTCTCCTCTCCACTTCTCTTTCATTCCATACGCAAACAGGTCAAGCACAGGTTTCCCCCACCACCAGCACAATTAGACCTGTGATAGCTTTTGCAACATTCTGGCCTTGGAGTCCCAAAGGAAATAGCAGCAACACCCCTGTTGCGATTCCAACCATTTGCCACATAAACAGACCTGTTGGGGTTGGGGTGGGAAAAAGAGGTGTTTGAACAACGGGTTTACATTGATGCCTCTTGTGGCTGTACTTGCATTACACCTGTGTGTTTATGTAAGACCAGTTTCTGTGCTACAGGAGCTGGGGGGGGTGAGTTTAACCTTCACAGCAAGCTGAAGTGCTCTCTCTCATACAGTCAAAAAAGAGACGTGGGGTGTTGCAGGGGGAGAGTAATGAAATCACCGCCACCGCTGTGCAAAACTGTGGTGCTGTATTGAATATTGACTCTGTCATTTATTTTAATTTAAAGCACCACCAAACAAGGAATGTGCCCCAGTGTGTTATCTTTTCATGAATGCCCATATAGAGCATAATCCACACAGTCAAGCAGAAATGTTCATGCACAGACATGCTCAAACACAGAGGCATAAGCATTCCCCCCCATTCCCACCTCCACCCCAACCCTAAGCTCAGAAAGCACACACACAGCACACAGCATTTTCTCTTGCCCCTCTTTTACAGTCTGCATACAAACACATACTTATGAGCACACATGGCAAATGCACACATAAACAGCCCTGCTGCTCTTCCTCCTTTTTGTGCACATACACAACAATTATACATGTCCCGAAATCCCCACATACACAAAGACACATTGCTCTTTGCCCTCCCTCCTTATTCACCCCCCCAGTCACTGTTTTTCTTTGTTTTCCCATCGAGCCGTTCAGTGGAGAAGTGACATGTTCTTTCTCCTTGGTTGGTCTCCCTCAGCTCAATGTGGCGGCTCCATGACAGACTTCAGTGGCGTCATCCTCAGCCCAGGCTTCCCAGGGAATTACCAGAGCAGCCTGGACTGCAGCTGGAGAGTTCAACTCCCTATTGGCTTCGGTCTGTTGTCCCCCCTCTGTCTTTGCTTTCTTCTTCTCCTCTCCTTTTTTATTCTGTTAGGTCTGATATCTTCTCTGCTGCTTTCTTCTGCGTCATTCTGGTTACTCTTCTCTCCTCTCCTGTCTTATGCTTATTGTGGTAAAAAGAGAACCTGCTGGTTGCTTTTAACATTGAATTTGAATAACATCCTACAAGAGTAGAGTTGAAAGCAACATACACATTAATTCATTTTGACTTTATTCATGTATTCCTGTTTTTTTCCCCTCCTACATTAATTCTTTCTTTCGCCTTTGTAGGGATCCATCTGCAGTTTCTGAACTTCTCCACAGAGCCTGTTCATGACTATCTGGAGGTGCGCAGCGGGAGCCTGGAGACAGGAACAGTGATTGATCGTTTCAGTGGCCCCGTGGTGCCAAACTCTCTCTTTAGCACCACCCACGAGACCACTCTCTTCTTCCACAGCGACTACTCCCAGAACAAGCCTGGCTTCCATATTGTCTACCAGGGTGAGGAGCAAAGATTGGTCCTCATGGTCAAGTTAAAACAGGCTGTTATCATAGCAACAGCTGAAAAAGTAGAACAAGACTGAAGCGTTTGCTAATAGAATACTTAAAAGCGCATCAGTCAGGTTCGATACAGCTGAAATATTCAATAGCACACATCCTTGAATATTCATAGTGTTGGATATGGCAATGGGTTTTTTTGTATATTACTGCCGATGTGGAAAAGAAGTACTAGTAATAGACTACCAATATGACAACACTTTGAATTGAACCTTGTGTTTTCAAAATGGTTATGAGGAGATAAAAGAGAATTATAAAGGCAGTCTGGTGATTAGGTTTTACCAGTGATGCAAGTTCAGCAACTCACAAGCCTGGCTTTTGTTGTTTGAGGTCATCATAGATGTTATATATTATTAAAGAGGCGATGTTTTATTTGCCTCCTGGAGTGTGTGTTTCATAAACCTCATCTACTGTGCATGTATTTGCTTTTTTCCCCAGCATACGAGCTGCAGAGGTGTCCCGACCCACGACCGTTTCGCAATGGCATCGTGATCGGTCAGGACTACAGCGTGGGGATGACCATTTCCTTTGAGTGCCTTCCGGGTTACACACTCCTGGGAGAGCCATCTCTCACATGTCTGCATGGAGTCAGCAGAAACTGGAATCACCCCATACCTCGCTGCGAAGGTGACCCACTTGTGCCTCATATAAACACAATAGGGTTTTTTCCTGCCAGTGCTGGTCATGTGTAGAACAAATGAGAAAAAAGCACCGAACCCCTCTTACTGTTACTCTACCTCAACCTAAATATGTCCTCCAAATCGCTTGCAAATATGTCCTCCAAATAGCTTGCATTTACAGTAGCAACAAATTATATTTATCAGTCACGAAATGCATCTTCTTTGATATTTTTATGTCACTTTTTCACCAAACTTTGTGGGGAAATATTTAAATAAATGTGTGCTAACAAATCCTTGAGAAAGTCACTGATGCTACTTTCTGAGGACTAAAGTAAAGACGAAGATGCTTTTCCATCACCATTACCCACTAAAAATACAGTCTTTGAAGTTATTTTGAATAGAGGAATATAGGCTCTTCAGTCTGCATGTTGTCCTGTCCTTTATTCTAGCACATTAAAGCATCTGACACTTTTACTGCCAAAGTAGCACCACTTTACTGAACTATAAACTGATACAGCCCATTATGGTGATATATGGAGCGTTTGCAAGTCTTTATTACAAAGCTGATTACAGCTGTCTCTGTCGAAAATTTCAAGGAGACACGTCAGATGTTGCTCAGGTATGATAAATTATGTCTTTCCTCTCATCAGTTAAGTGAAGCTGTAATATGCATTTCACGTCCACAACAGAGTGTGGTATTTGTCTGAGAAAGTGGTAAATAGTTTTGTTTTGCTCCATGGACACCATATTGTCCTTGTACAGTTTTCAGTCCTGTTTTGATCCTGAGGGCATTGCTGTGGCTTTGACTCCCAAAGTCAAATTTTAACACATTCTTTCTGAAGGGTTATGACAGGGGAGTTTTAGTGTCTGAACCACTCAGTGTCATCAAGTTTGTGGCAACCAGTAACCATCCCCTGCAGTTTTATCTAACAGGTGCACCCCCCCCAGTTACAGGCAGTTATGGTTTGTTTTATCAACACTTAGACTCGATACCACCATAAAAGCAAGGTTTTCACTCACGGTAAATCAAACATCGGCTTTCCATTTTGATGGGGCCTTTCTGACTTTCTGCCCTCCCTCCAGCTCTCTGTGGTGGGAATATAACATCCATGAATGGCACAATTTACTCTCCTGGACACCCAGCCGAGTACCCCCACTTCCAGGACTGCATGTGGACTGTCAGAGTACCTCCTGGGTATGGCATCTACATCAATTTCTCTGTTATCAATACAGAGCCAATCTACGACTACATCACAGTGTGGTGAGTTCTCATTTCTCTCTCAGAAAGACATTATTCATCAATCATCAGCTGGTGGCACACATTTAACACACTGTTTTCTGTATACAGAGCTGCATGCAGACTTCGATTGACAGCTATTGAGAAGCAGTCTTTCTCAATTAATAGTGATGTTTGTTGAAGCTTCACAAGCCAGTGACACAGATTTTAAAAATAATACTAAGCAGAAAATGTATCCTTGTGGAATTTTTCACAAAGAGTGTGCCATATACTGTGCATTGCTAATAGAGCAGCTCCCAAAAGGGCTGACCACTGAAGTCCTATTTCTTTGCTCAAGGAAAAACTGAAGAGTATATAAGGTCTTCAGAATAACATTCTGCATGGGGACGAGCATTTCCCCCACTCATTGCAAAAGCAAAGAGAAAAGCTGCACCCAGCGGATTTAACAGTTGACAAAATGTTAGGGCCATAGTCCAGTTGGACAAGTTTTACTCACAGCTTTTGATGTGACACTCGCATTAGATGAGCCAACAGCCAAATCCAAATATGTTGACCTTTGTCTGGACACTTGTGGATTCATTTTTCTTTCCCTGACAACTTTCCGTACAGCCCCTCGCTAAAACAAAATAGATTACCGTACGTGATGAAATAAAAGAAACTGAAATAAAGTCAGAGTCAGTGTGTCCCTCTTCCCCGACTCACTAAACTTATGTTTGATATTTAACTCCAGCTCCCCAGTGAGTGTAAGTAAAAAGACAAATGTGCACAAGCATGAAAACATGAGTTATCTTGGATGTTTGTTAGTATGTCGAACTTTAAGTCTTGACAGATAATTGTACAGCAGTAAACCATTTTATACTACCTGCCTGTTATCACTCCACAGCTGTCTCTCTCTCTCTCTCTCTCTCTCAGTCTCTTGGTCTCCCTCTACCTTTGTGTAGCCTCTCTCTAGTATAGTAAGCCTCCGGCAGTCGTGGAGCTGTCCTCATGTGTGATAGAGGAGGGAGATGCCTTCCAGCATCTGGGGCTACCATTCATAGTACGGGAGGAGGGAGCTACTGGCACTACAGTTTCCAAATGAAATAGCGCATAAACAATCTGTCCCCTGACGGTAACATTTCATTTCCCTGCTTGACTGCCGTCTCCCATTTTGCTGATCACTCTGAAATGAAACCGCAATAAGACTTTTTTAATATATCAGATATTAAAAGTACACACACATACAGAAAAGCATTTAGTGTACGTCATTTGGGTGACTAGGCCTGGAGCTACCTGAAAGTGCCAGTGATGAAATACTTTTCTCTTGTACAGAAATAGCATTTATTTATAATGGAAAAGTACTGTCTTCTTGCATTAATCTCTCTTTTTATCCTCAGAAAAAATTGGAGCATGTGGTTTGTTCCCACATGCTACACCAATAAATTGTCAGAATCAGGTTTATTGCCAAGAATGTTTTCACAGATAAGGACTTTGCCTCGCTATATGGAACAAAACAGCTTATTTAGTCAACTTATTTCAGATACAGATTATAGCAATATTCTAACAAGGGTTTCAACAGTTCTCCCCTGCTCTCATTAGCAGAGGTGCGTCTGTTCTGTGCAGTCAGCAGCTAATGCATGCCTCATAAACGGCTTCACTGCAAATGACACGCTCTATTATCAGCTCACAGTCATCCACCCATCCGTCTATTCATTCTGAGGATGGGGATATGTTCACACTAAGTGTAGTTTTATGTTGCAGTGGGGATACATGTTGTGATATATATCTCCTGAAAATTTCTTTTTATATGTACAGTAACAACTAGGTGGGAATACCTGTTTTTGCCTAATCCAGGAAATATACCTGACAAATCAAGCCGCATCATCAAATAGATGCAAAAATCCTATAAATCCAATATTGCCATTAATTAGTCTGTTCACTGAATTGCAACATTGCTCTCAGTTACCCAGCAGAGCTCAAGATAATAATGAGTTTAGCTGCCTCAGCAGACATGGTATAGAAAATCTCTACAGGTTGTTGAATCTCAATCATCCTTGCATCTATCTGCTTCATCTCAACCCTGCATCTACATGTCCGTCCATTTTCAGCCATTTCCTTCCTTCCTTCCTTCCTTCCTATCAGCTCCACCTCTGGGATCCTGAATTACACCCATCCCAGCTGGAATATATAAGCATATTCTGGGTCTGCCCCCAGGTCTCCTCCCAGTCAGACGTGCCAGGTGTAGGTCTACCGGAAGGTGTCCCACAGGCATCCTAATTAGATCTCTGAAGTACTTCAGCTAGCTTTCTTCAGGAGGAGCAGTAGAGCAGCAGGTCTACCCCGAGCTCCTCCCAAAAATCCAGCGTCTCACTTTATGACCTCAACTTGAACAGGAAGCTCATTTCAGCTCTTTGTATCTGTAAATTGAGAACTTCACCTTCAGGCTGAACTCTCATTTTCAACAAGACATTTCAGTACTATACAACTCATTAGTTTCACTCTACATTGTACCCTCGTTCACGAACAAGACCCATCGAAACTTACTTGCGGGTGCAGCACCAACTGCCAAAGGTGGATGCTATCCAAGATATGCGTCACACACGACAGGCTGACAACATTTAGGGCCTTCAGCATCTCATCCACTGCTGGCTTCATGCCAACGGATTGGCATCAGTGGCCTCTTATCTTTGTATCTGTTTGGCAATTTGTAGGTTGGTAGACTTGTTTCCATCACTGGAGGCATATAATAATTGTAACATTTTGACTGTGCTATGACATGAAATGTGAAGATTTTTTTTCTCTAGACATGCCATTGAACTGAAGATACTGTAGCTATAGTAATGTAGATGTGAGAATGATACTGCCATGAACATATCCACCCTTCACAGATAACAGCCACCTCTCCATAGCCTCCATTAAGGGTGAAGATCAAAAGGTCATTACTATTCAATTAAATTTTGATTCCCAGGGCTACAGTTCCTTATACGTCATGTTATTCAGTTAAGAGCTTTAGGATTTTGTGATAACCATCCATACAGTCTCTCGATGCTTTTATCCCTCCAGGGTCACAGGGGCTAAAGCCTCCTGATAACCATACATTCTCAATATGCACACATACAGAATATTAACAGTCTCAACTAAATTTAAAGGACTGTTTTACAAGATAAAAAACGGGCTACAAATGCTGTTGTGGATTTTGCTTTTTGCTGAATTATGTACCATTGATTTGATTATTTTTTTTCTCTACAAACTTTATTCCCCATCAATATGTAACATGGCTGCAGGGGGCAAAAGTTTCAGTACCATACTGCCTCATCAGTTAACATATACTGAACCTCTCCTTTGACTTAGATTGTCAGAATGACTGCTGGGTTCACAAGACTGCTTGTTGATAACTAGATGCTCTCTTTGATCCTGCAAGTTATTACTGGTGTTTATTCATAAATCATTTGCTCTCTCACGCTCACTCTCTCTCTCTCTGTCTCCGTTCTCCTCCTCCTCCCTTCACTCCTTCAATCTTTCACAACCACGACTCTCTCCATCTCTCTGTATATCTGTATCAGGGATGGACCTGACCAGGCCTCGCCTCAAATCGGCCAATTCAGCGGCAATTCAGTGCAGGAGGGCGTGTCCACCACCGCCAATCAGATCCTCATCAAATTCCACAGCGACTTCAGCACCAGCGGCTTCTTTGTGCTGCATTATTATGGTAACCTCCCCTGTGATCGCAGCTAAGTAAAAACCTTGTTCCGCACTGCTGTAATGACCCTTATTCATTCAAACTTTAGTTCTCCACGTAGCTGGGCCCCTGCTGTAGGGGTGTAACAAAGATCGGGAGGGATATTATCCCAATGTTTCAATATTGGAGCAGCTTTAATTTTCCCATTTTTTATGAGTCATTATTTGGCCTTTCTCATTTTGCTACAAGGTATTGCTTCCAGTTCTGTGTAATGATAAATGATGAATGCCCTCTTATGCCTATTTTTCTTCCGCACCATTAAAAACGCCCCTTTGAAAAGAAGCTGATTAATAATAAAATGTCCACAATCTCAACTAAATTAGTGATTGGTTTTGATGATCATGAACAGCGATAGGTGGCAATTTATGATCTAATCAAGTTTCAGTGTGATGGGAGCGTAAAGAATGTGTTGAATAGAAAATGCATATACACACACACACACTCTCTCTCTCCCCCTCTCACTTGAGTGCACACATACGCTGTTGCAGATTTCAGTATTTGTCCTCTTCCCGACAGCATACCAGCTGAGAACATGTCAGCCACCACCTCCCGTCGCCAACGCCACTGTCCTAACCGATGATGACGAGTTTGAAATAGGTTTGTCTTATTTTATTTTGCTTGTTTACTGGCCAGGGACAATGTGTAATAAAATATATTTGCACCAGACATAAGGTAATTCACTCAGACAGCCCAGGACAGAGGGGGAGAATAAGGAATAGACCTATCGAATGGTTTTAGCCATTAATTAATTCTTTTCCTTCTAAGTCCAATCTTTTATTTGCTTATTTAAATTATCATTGAATGTTTATAATTTTGCTGTTAGTCTTTATTTTTCTTCCCTTTTTGTGATTTTATTAATCCATTTCGCAATTTGAAACAGCACTTATTCATTTCAACACGTACATTTAAAAAAAAAAAAAATCTGGTCAGATGTTTATTGCAACCTTCACAATCTCACAATCTCATTCTCAACGTGATCTTTGCCTCTCTCGCTTTCTCTCTTGCTCTTGGCTCTTCCTTCTTATGTTTCTTCCTTCTAGAGTTTGAACGGAGAGCTAATTAGCTCTGCATATAAGTTGTCTATATTTTCAGTGATGAGAAGTGAAAATCATGTGGCTAGTGGCTGCTTTACTTTGCATATTTGAAACTGAAATTTAATTTAAATTTCATGTGTGTGTGCAAATTTGCAGCTCGGCAATGTAATGAAGTATCTTCAGTGCTCCAGCTAGCTAAGGGCATGTCAGTCTTTATTAGAAAGCGTGTTGTTGATTACTGTTTCAAGTGCTGGTATTGAGGAGGCTTTTACTAACACAGCTCTGTGCAATGGATGAATGTGTGTGTGTGTGTGTGTGTGTGTGTGTGTTCATTGTTGTGGTTGGGTGGGCGGATGAATGAATGGATATGTTTTTCATGTCCACTCCTGGCCTGTATACGTGTACGTATGTGTGTGTCTGTATGATTGCGGGTGTAAATGACCTCACAGGGGACATTATTCGCTACTCATGCCTGCCAGGCTTCACCTTAGTAGGCAGTGAGATTCTGACCTGTCGACTTGGAGAGAGGCTACAGATGGATGGACCCCCACCAGTCTGTCAAGGTTGGTTTTATTCACTGTGCAACTTTAAGCTCATGGGTCGATATTTTCATGTTGTTGTGAGACTTCAATGTTCTTGTCATTTCGTGAATTGCTCTCAGTGTTTGCTTGTGCGTGCACATGCGCCCAGATTTATCTTTATGTATATCCATGTTCAGTTATGTGTGCCTTTCGTGTGTGCTTGACGCCTCTCTGGCATGGTTGGTTGCAGTCAGCAGCACCCACTGTTGATGCATCATTTAACAGACTGGCAGCAGGGCCCCCTCCAGCAGGCTCCTGGTGGCAAACAGCATCCCTATTCTAATTTATCAAGACTCACAGAGTTGGAATGCTACTGACCCAAGATCATAGAACTGCGCTCCCCTAGAACCAACACTTGACTGTGAAGGATCAGTGTGAAACAGATTACAGATCAGCAGGTTTCATCGACAAGTGTGGTTTTGCAATATAACAAAGTAGAGGTCAGTCAAAGCTATTGTTTTTTTCATAGAAGAGATGGGAGTTTATATTTTACCCCTTAATCCCTACTCAAATGGCCCCATGGTTTGATTGATGTAAAATGTCTTCCTACCCATGTTTATTCAGAAGATGGATTTTCAGGCAAGAAGCAAAGGAAAAGAAATGTCTGTGTTGCTTGCATCAGAGATTTTGTTTAGACCAAAAAACAAATGCCATCAGCCTGCCTGTCGTGCCAATACATCTCTGCCGCAGACATCAGAGCGCTCTGAAACCTTCTATTCCCAGTGGAAAGGCATCTTTTGAAGTGCCCTGAAGTCCTTTGTCTACAAGTCTTGAGTTGATGAGCATTTCTGTCTTTTTATTTCTAGAAACTATGAGTAATCGCATTGGACGTGTGATCAAGGCACGACAGATACGAGACAAACCCAGAGCCTGCATTCATAAAGCATCTTAGAATAGGACTAGTGATTTGGAACCTATTCACTCATCCCTTGCTGTTATTATTTGATGTCTGACTTGATATCTTGGTTCTTCCCCTGCAACATTTTCGCGGCAGACATTGTTTTGCTCTTACAAGGAGAGTTGGCTGATTTAATTTCAGTCTTTGGAAAGTGCCACAAGTAAAGCAATAAATAGTGATGGGAAAAGTTGAGTTACCTGACCAGTGATCCAGGATCTGAAAGTTACTCATAGTCTTATACTTAATTCATAAAGGTCGCATTCAGCACTGCTAATGAATCTCTGTATTAGTTTATGCACAAAGGTCAGAGCGACCAAAATCTTGGCAATTTCATAAAATTTGCATCGACGTTGGTGCAAAAAACAACATGGCTTACCTTTACTTGTGCTGCTTTGGGCCTATCTAGCATTTTCCAAAATTAATAATTTATGAATGCACAAGGGGTATGAAGTCCTGCAGCATTTGCTTGTTAGACAGCACAAAGTGATGAGAGACAGGAAACAGAGGAGATAAAAGCTTCATTGCACACAGCATCATACCTGTCGGCTGTACCGATGCAACAATCATACAAAGTCTGACATCAGTACGGTGAAATGCTTTCCAATGCTTTGTTTCATTGTTTGTGTGAAAGTGACCAACTTAGCAGATCAGCAGCAATGGGAATCATTTGGAATAATTTTATCTGTTTGTTAGTTGCCAAGCGAGGGCAGTCATTCACTCGAGAGTGCGGGAAGATATTTCCAGCTCCCTCGTTATGTTGGATTTGCCAGCTCACCTTCTCATGTGTTACTGACTACACAGAGCTCTGCCAAGACCAACTACCTATCAGCTAAAGCTTGCGTACTGTACTTGAAATAATTTCACAGGATTTAATATGAGTGAGGAAATTAACCTGCCAAATCCAGATGGGCAAAGCGTGTGTTGGGACTATTCTGGTGGAACAGATACATACATCACAGTAAATCATGTTGCACACAGACAATTGGTGCTAATTGGAAATAATGTGTATGAAAACGTTTGCGTATGTGAGACAAGACATGAGTCTAAAAAAAGTTGCTCTTGTTAGAATCTCTGCCGAAAATGAGCATGCTGTGCCAATGAGTCAATGACTGTATGTAATAGGCATATTTGTAGGGTGCCCTAAAATGTGTCAGACGATTACACGTCACATGCGTCTTGATCGAACTGCTCTTTAAAAACCTGCCACGAGCTTTAAATTGGCAGAGTTAGCACTATTTTAGGACGTCTGGGTATGTAATTCGTTGTTTGACATTTTCACGGATCACCTCATTATTGTAGTCAAGAATTCATTACATTTTCTTGTGTTGGATATGTTATGTCCTTGTGCCACCCCTAGCAGGAAGCTAATTGCTCTCCTTGGGACATGTAAAGTTGAACTTAATTTGAGTTGACCTGCTATTCACATCCAAGAGACTGCCACAGTAAGCTTGTAAAGAGGCCATTTCCTGTCAGCAGCTTGCCGATAGGGCAGGAAAAAGAATTCTCCTGTGTTCCCCCGATTCTGCTTTTGTTTGTTATCAACCCTTCTGTTAATTGTCATTTTATGCTTATAAGATAACACTGAAATGTCCTTGCACAGCAATGCATTTCCCCCCTCAAATATCCCTGTTTTTTAAGATATTTCCCCAGGCACTGTCTTTATGAAAGCCTATGAGGAAGGTTATGCGGTAGCTTTGATCAAGGATAGAGCCACAATTGAGTTGACTGCTGTGGTTGCTTGGTAAACCATCTGCCACATTGAGGTTGAGTCTAACCCATTACATGTTGTCATATTGATCTTCACATTCACATTGATTTTCATGTGTCTGTCAGAAAAAACTAATGAAGAGCAATTTCTGTACTGACTTCATCTTTACTGCAGTTATGTAAGCTTTATTGTGTAATGTCTCTGCAGCTAACAATATGTAACAGTCTGTGGCATGGGACTGTCATCCCATATGCACAGTGCGCTGTGTGAAATAATAAACAGTATTGCTGGTTTGCACAAGGAATTACCAAAGTACATCTTGCAGTGCAAGCTTAAACAACTGCCAGTTCTTTTTAAACAAATCATGTTGGCATGCAATGCAAGTAACAGCTAAATACAAGGGTCTTCAGACACAGTGCATGTTATCGGTAGTTACCTGGATCTAGCTCATTGGCAGTGATGGTTGATATTAATTCACTCTTTAATGATGATACCTTTGAGATGACATACTCACAGTTAAAATAAATTTACCAGTAGATTCAGTACTGGACTGAACAATCGTGTATAAAATGTGATATTTTTTTATTCTCAGAAATATATTGACAGTATTTATCCTACTTTAACATGGACTATAATATTTACAATATTAGCCAGTATGATAATAACTGCACTTTGGCTGCCTTGCATTTTTTCACACTAAGTGGAGGTGCATTAGTGCTATAGCCATGCCACCGTATGAATACATTGTGAGCTTCAGTCTGCTTTCAGAATAGCTTTCTATCCTTATCACGGTCCTCTAAAAGCCCGTCCTAAAAAGTAGCGGTATTGAGGTGTCTGAAACAGTTTTAAGCCTCTCATGATTCATTTTTTAATCCCTGCACCTAAAGTTTGAGGCAAAGCAGTTTAAGCCACAACTGTGCTTACTGGATAGACTTGTGTTGCCTGGCAACATTAGCAACATCAAGTGTTGGGGGCTCAATTATTTCAATAACAGACTCTTACCAGATAGATGGCTTTATATACAGTGCATTAGATGTTGTCAAGTGAGTCAATTTCATGTATGTCATAAAGCCATCCAATATGGAACATTGCTGCAGGGGATGAGAATCTGTACAGTGTTTAAATGGATTTTGGGTTGGTATCCCAGCGAAATAATGAAAAGGAAAATGATGTCGAATGTACATGAGGAATTGTTAGTAGCAATTACTTTGAAATTTCACACATTTCCTTTAAGCTGAATTTGTGCTGCCTCTGTGACAGATATTCCCTCTGTCGTCAGTAGAAGCAAAGGCTCCTACTGACGACAGAACGGAGGAAGCAGTTGTGTGAAATGACGCACCTGCTGAAGATCCCATTCTGAACTCTATTGTATCGCCACTGAGAGTCACAACTCTCTTGCTAATTTTGAGTGCTACAGACCTTGCCTTTTTATCTCAAAAGCAAAATCAAGTGTTGTGAAAAGCACTTCGACTCCTTTTTCTTTTTGGCAAAAGTGTGGATGTTTTTTGAAGAACTAACAGTCTAAATATCATCAAATTAAATCAAACTGGCTAAAAAAGGTTGATGAACCACTGACCTGTCTCACCCACAATGATGCTGTATGCCCCTCTGACATCAATGTCAAAAGTGCTTTTAGAGGGCATGACTTGAAATTCCTGCTTATCTGCTGTCTATTTTACCCGTGTAGCCTGTAAAACATAATAATATGCATTTTCATTATTTCTTGGAAGAAATTCAGCCGGCATGTTGCTCTTTAATTTTGCTCTTAAGCACTGACTCGAGTACTGAAGGAAGCAGGTTAGCTGTTTTTTAAAACCCTATGCCCATCACAGAGCACATAATAAAACAGGGACATTGATTGAACACTGACTTGAGAAATGTGCAAAACAAAAGCAGCTGATCAGAAAATTCTTCATACAAATATGCACTGGAAAATATTGATCATGTTTCTCGCAAACCGACAAGCAATGGTAGTGAAGACATATTACTCTTTCATATTAAATTGCTGTGCTAATTTAATTTTTGAATAGATGGAGTTCAGATTTGTCAGCTCCCTAATCAATACCATACAGTGTATCTATAGATATTGATTCTGCCGTGTAATCTACCAATACTACATTTTGTTTTCTTTGATTCGGGTATTTTCTTTATTGCTGAGATAATGTAGTAAGACATTTTCTTCACCTCAGTGTCCAAACAGCACTTTTTCCTTTTTAAGAAATTCATTGTTACTTAAAAAAAAAATCACTAACTTTGACTATTCGAGATCGTATTTGCCCGATCTTTGAGCCAAAAGCTGTTCTAGTTGAAACCTCTGCAGTCGACTCGCCAGGGGGAATATTCATACTGCTTTGTGTTATAGCTCTTCCCCTCTGCCTTTTTTTCTTGATATATGTCCGTTTGTTTCCAGTGACCTTTTTATCTGGAACAGTTGTTCGCATTAACCTTTTATATGCGTCATGTTTCTTCACTAGTGGCCCAGAAGAGAAACTTCTGTTAGTGGCAGAAAAGGAAGAAGCAAGGCCTGTCATTATTTCACACATGCCAGCCTACAGGAAATGAAGGGAATGCTCTGAGCCGATACACATGAACTCACACAAACACACAAAAACGCAGCTTTACACACACCATCATTTTTCCATACAAAGTAAGCTGTCTCACCTACTGAGTATTATTATTTGATAGATTGGTATCAGGGGAGCCTGGTGACAAGAGCAGACTCACCAGCTCAATCCTTATGTGCAATATCAGTCTGGCTCAAACGTAATTGTTTCAGGACTAGTTATTCTTTCAATGTAATTTCTCCTGTCAGAGCCTTTAGATGGGGGAAGGGAAGACGGCCCTCTTCTCACCTCATCTTGACATTGCTCTATTACTGCCTTCCATTCACTGTCCTGTTTTCTGCCTCCACTGGCTTTTCATCTCCCTGTTTCCCTCTTTTACCTCTTCTCTCTTTCTCTGTTGTTCCTCCTCGGGCCCTTTGTCTCCCTCTAATGCTGCCGTGCCCTCATCCTGTTTCTCTTCTCCCAGTCCAATGTCCGGCCCACGAGGTGCGTTTTGACTCAACGGGGGTGATCTTGAGTCCAGGCTACCCTGAAAACTACCCCAATCTCCAGATGTGCTCCTGGCTGATCAACGTGGAAAAGGGTTACAACATCACTCTGCACTTTGAACTCTTTCAAACAGAAAAGGAGTTTGACATCTTGGAAATATTTGATGGTGGGTTCTGAGGGAATTTCTGATTCTGTGTTCTTGTAAATGTTTAGTGAGCAAGATACAAAAAATCTTACTTAACTGAAATTATTGATGTGTTCATGTTTTGAGTTTTAGTGCTTCTCAGTAAAACATTCACGCTTTTTTTACTCTTTTGTTTTGCACCACTATTTCAGCATTCATTCTTCCTCTGAATGTGGTATCTTAGAGGTGAAAGTCTGGTTTTGGGTTTCAGTCTTTTGTTCAGTAAAATAAATCGTACTCTGTGGTTGATGCTGTGGTTATATGTCATTTAGAAATGTTAATATTTCAGACAGACAGACAGACAGACAGACGGAGTACTTTATTAATCCCTTTGGGAGATTCCCTCCGGGAAATTGGCATCTCCATTGCTTCTTGTATATTGCACTGTTTAAATATAGAATACAAAGTATAAAATAGAATATAAAATAGAAAATAAAAAATGTAAAATATAAAAATAGACACAATAAATTAGGCAGTAGAGATAGCAGGAATTTGAATCAAAAGTAGGCACTTGTAGGAGATCTAAAGAAAATATGCATAAGTGTATGTGTGTACATAGTGATAGCAGCAGTGGGTATGGTATGCTAATGGTAATGATAGAGTGCATATAGTAATATAATATGATAATATAATATAGCCTGTAATAGCAGTATGATATAGCATATACAATGTATAACATCCAAGAGTACAACATACATGTACATGTATAATATAATTATATAGTAGTGTAATGTGATATATACTACACTCTACTACATATAATAGTAATAGTAGTAATATGCTACTAGTTAGTTATCAAAATAAAATGTAGTATAATAATAATATAATGTGTGGTATAATATGTGGTATAATATTTGGTGCATATCTGTGATTAATGAAAATAAAGTAATTAAAAAATTGAGATGCATGTCCACGTCTACATTCATGATTGTGTTTTGAGATCTGAGTGTGTGTGTTTCTCTCTCTGTGTTCAGGTCCCAACATCTACAGCCAGAGCATGGCATCGCTCAGCGGTGACATTGAAACACCCTTCAGCCTGACCACCACGGGCCACCAGCTCCTGCTGCGCTGGTCCTCTGACCACGGCACCAACCGGCGTGGCTTCCACATCAGATACGTGGGTGAGTATCAAAGTATGTATCCAGCTTATAATCATATTCTCCTTTTATTAGTGCTATTTGAATATATTTAGTATATAAACTACAGACAAGTGATAAAAGTCATGGGTTCACAATTCGAGCATTTAAACTTTAGGCACCGTGTCGAGACACATCAATTGAACCGGTGATAAATCCACATAAGGACAAATATTCATTGAACCTTATCTGCTGCAGCTCCTGCATATTACTATGGATACAATGTGACCCCATGATTTTTATCTCAGTGTGCTGCCGTTGTTTCGGGGGATTATTTATTGAGGCTTTAATATCAGTTAATTTACAGAAAATACTTTGAATTTCCACAGAAATTGTAGCAGCTCACAATAGGAGATGTTTTTCACACACAAAATCCACGAGGCTGGAAGGAAGTCACTGGAAGGCCTCCATGCTGTCTTGCACTCCTTAATTTAAAAAGGTTTTAAATTCTTAATTGGCTCTTTAATAAAGCAAGTGGTGCTAAGCAAGAGCTGCATAGGGGATCTTCTTCCATTTGAAATGCATCAATAATAATGAAAAAAGCACAAAAGACATTCATTTTTCATGTTGTGTCTCTCCATTATATTTAATACACGAGAGTGTTACTGTGAAAGCAAGTCGGTGTGATGAATTTTGTAAAGAAAACTCCTCCTTGACTTGATTGACTAGAACAGGAACTGACTTAAACTCCAGAGTGTGTCTTTTCGTCTTAAATCCCTGCTATCTCCCAGTCATGCTGATTTGAGGCAATGTTTGACAGCATTTGCGAAGCGCACAGCCCTCCCTTGGATTTCCTGTCCCGTCGGCTGTGCACTGCTCATATTCTTGAAATCAAATTTACCTTTTTTGTGTGTTCGATGGGCTGTAAGATGAGGGAAAGGAAGGCTATGGAACAAATAACTGGAGGATGCAGCAGAATTGCATGTGTTAAAGCAAATTGAATATGTGTGTGCCCATAGGCCAGAGAGGAATAGAAATAATGTGATTTTGAGGACTTCCTTTGCTGCGTGGCACACAGCCCGAGTGCTAAATAGATGTGACACTCCTCAGGCATTTTCCCTCATTATCTTTCTGCATTTAAAATGGAGCCATACTGTGACTAAAAATGTTCACCTGAGTCTTCCTCAAGAGGAGTGTTGTTAATGCCTCTCATCACTTTCTCTTTTCTCTGCTTTATTTCCTTTTCCCTGTTAATATCTTCTGCTCTCTATCCTCTTTTCTTGAATTCATTCTCACCTTCTCCCCTGTTTCTCTCTCCTCTCCCTTGCCTTTCCACTCCTCCCCCTTCCTCTCCCCTGTTCCTTTCTTCTCTATCTATTATAGCGATGTACTGCAGTACCCCAGACTCCCCACAACATGGCTTTGTAGTGAGCCAGACCGGGGGTCATCTTAACAGCATGGTGCGCTGGGCCTGCGACAGGGGGTACAAGCTGATCGGAAAGGGCACAGCTGTGTGCAAGAAGACCACCTATGGCTACTACGCCTGGGACGCGCCAGTTCCTGCGTGTCAAGGTGAGCACATCATCCCCCGGCAGCCTTTTATTTCAGACTTCATCCTGCCTCTTTTCGTGTTCTTCTGGTCACTGCCTCTGCCCTACACTCAGCAGGCAGTCAGGCAGGCGCTTAAGGGACCCGAGTGTCTCAGCCCAAGCTCTATTCCTGTGTTGTTAGCAGCTGAACTGAATCCGGCCTGATTGAGAGCCAGTACCCTGTCAGGTGGAAGGGAAACAGAAATCAATCCTCCCTTCTTCTGTCAATTTCCACTTCTTCAAATTACTTTGGCTAACTCGCCATTAGCATGCAGTGTCTGCTGCTCTTGGGTCTCACTCAACTAATTGGGTTCTTTGATGCGCACATGTGAAATGTGTGCATTTACATGTGCGCATGGCTGGACTGCATGCACTAGCACAGGCACAAACACACACACTCACACAGCAGCAAACAGCAACAGATGGTGTGCTCAATTGCTTTTTATCATGATGCAGTGAAATCAAAATATGTATGTCATGTACTTTAAAATGATTTAAAAACACTTCACACCTGTGATTAATTCCGTCAGTTTGGTAATTGCACACAGCTTTTCCAAAGCATATACACTCAACGGGGCCTGCAAATGAAGTAATATATTCATACAGATGTTGTCCATCTGCCATCCACGAGATGGTGGAGATTACTTTTCACTGTCTTCAATCCTTCTTTCTTTACGATCCGTATTGCATGATATGTTGACAGTGTACACTATATTAATCCACTGGTTTTGCTCGTGCATTGACCTAACCTAAATGTTTAGGTCAATGTTTAAGCCCACTGATCTTCTAAGCTTTGAAGACTTTACTCTTCCAATGTTGAAACTTTCCATCCGCAGTGTAGAAATGTGTTTAGGGCTTGTTATGAGTGTCTGTCAGATTGTGACTTAGCAGTACAGATGAGTGTTGATTGATTCTCCCTTGGAGTGGTGCGGGCAAATGTAAGTGCCCCAGGCCATATCAGTGGATTCATGCCTTTGATGTTTCAGAGTGTGCAGCTATCACTGCGGCTGCGTTTTATGATATGTGTGTGTTTGCATACCTGTTCCCTTTTAGCATGGCCCTACAGATGTTAGTTTCCCTGCTCTGTTCACTCCCTCTGACTTGACTCTGAAGATAAACACCTTGAAACCTACTAGTTTGAACTTTCTGTCTGGTTTAAGTTCTGAGGTCATAGTAACTCAGATGAGTCTGTGTAGGGCTGAGAAGAGGGTGCTGTGTGTGTGTAAGTTACACTGATTAAGTTGTTTGTGTTTGTTTTCAATTACCCACTGATAAATCAACAAAGGATAAAAAGAAACTTGCAAGACTTATGGCTGACTTTATTTTTGATAACATACTTCTCTGCAGTGTTTTAGACAACTTCCACTTTGAGGTGGCTAGACGCCTCTTTCCTCAAGGGGCCAGTCCTATATATAATACTTTCATGGCTTGTGAGATTTCAAGCGCAGTTGTATGGATTTAATGGCCTATAAATATATACGGAATAAGCAAGTGACTTGGTGAAGTGCTGACATGACACAAGCATCTCTGCCTCATTATTACACTGCGTTAGGAAGTTGGGATACTGCTTTGTGGTTTAGGACATGTCACAGTTCCACTGAGACCATGTAACTGACTTTTGACTTGTGATAGATCAGCTCCAACTCATCTGCTTAATGATGGCTCAGTTCCATTGAGTGCTCCAGTGATCCACTTCAGTCAGCCATGCACAACACCAGAACTGTGGCACTGGTTCAACTGAAGTGATTGCAGTGGTTATTAATGTTATTAATTACACCTGTGCTTTCCTTGCTGTGACATGTCAAAGGGTCTGCCATGAATGAGGTCTGTCGTCAGAATTCTCCAGGGATGTTCAGTGTTCATTTTGAACAAGTATTTCCTTTTGGGGTTTCACTTCCTAATACTGTGACCGTTTGAAAGGAAAATAGCAAAGTTACAAATAGCTGCTCGCGTAAATTGAAAAACTAACACTTGACATTGTTTGTGCGCCACAAAGCGGTTGCAGTCCCAACGCTGGTGGAAGTACATACACAAAAATGTGACTGTTCAGTGAATATGTGCCTGCCTGCCATTCCTGTGTTGAACAGGCGTCTCTCTGCAAATCTCTCTAGTATGCGTCTTGTACTCCCCATAAACATGTGTCGACAATCGTCCTCTTGCCGCCTGCAGCTGTGTCATGCGGTGTGCCCAGCGCGCCAGTGAATGGAGGTGTGCTCGCTGCTGATTACTCCGTCGGCACACGGGTGACCTACTTCTGCAACAGCGGCTACCGGCTCTCCTCCAAAGAGCTGACGACCACAGTCTGCCAGCCAGACGGCACCTGGAGCAACCACAACAAGATACCCCGATGCATCGGTGAGTAGAAGATGTTGGGGGAGGAGGCGAGATGTGGAGGAGGAGGGGATAATGATTTAGGGAAACAGGGGAACTGCAAGAACCCATAGCACTGTTGAGCAGTGGGAAGGACAAGTTGAAAAATGAGGATAGAAGAAAGAGTTATGGAGGAGATACCAATTTTGAAATTTTGACAGCTGTAGTGGAGACGGAGTTTGAAAAAAAAAAGTCCTCCAGAGAAGTTGTGGAATATCAAACAGTTTTAAGCAGACGCTGTAGTGTAATGGAAGGTGTTATGAAATATGGACTGCAGTCCCAACAGGACCACAAGTGATGGTTTCATTACGAAAACACTAAGTTGTTGGGTAGGGATGATTAGACAGATGGATGAGAGAGAAAATAATAGCTGAGAGGAAATCTGCAGCTGGCACTGGGGTGAGTTTTACACGGCAGTGCAACTCCTCCAAGTCTCAAAGTCAGTGTAACGAGTGATTGACAACATTGTTTACTATAGAGGCCAATGTTTATTCCCTGCTGTATATGTGTCTCCACAGCAAAAAAGGGAAACAGTGTTTGTTTTGAAACTCATTTTCCAGAGTGCCAATTCATAAACAACTTTGTTATGGAAGAACATTTGTATACCACAAGTGCAGAAAACTTGCTATTTACATTTTACATGAATGGGTTTATTCTACTGATTAAAATGTTTCCTTGCAACTATTTGTTTCCACTCCTTTGTTAAGTTGTTACATATGTTTCCCGGGTTTTGACTTAGCAGTGTGTGTGCAAGGGTTAAGAGAGGAAATTGAAACAGAAGTTTGTCCTTTTAAATAATCCATACCTAACAATGTCCACTCCATGCTGAATCCCCCATGTTTTTTCATTTGCTTAAATCTTATTTTGTGTTCTGGGCACAGTCATTATGTGCCCTAGTCTCAGCTCCTTCTCTCTGGACCACGGAAAATGGAGGATCGTCAACGGTTCACACTATGAGTACGGAACTAAAATAATCTTCACTTGCAACCCTGGATACTACCGTGTTGGCCCCGCCCACATCCAGTGCCTGGCCAATGGGGTGTGGAGCTGGAGGAGCGAAAGGCCTCGGTGTAGAAGTGAGTAACTTCATAAATGCAAATCACTTGAAAATGTATTTCCCAAAGAAAAGAAAGAAATTAAATCTCCTTTTACCTTATTCTGTCCTTGCATTATCGTAAAAAATGAGATATCAGTGTGTGCACCATGTGGCCATATAGTCCCATCCCACAAACATCCTGTATATGTGCTTCATTACTTTCATAGAAAAGATAGAATAGAAAGAAATTGAACATTGTTATTCAGCAAAATTGAAAATCCTACATCCTGCCTCACCTCAGGTACACTAGATTCATGGAGTCTAACACTTCAAGACTAGAAGAATGAACACCTTATTCGCAGCTCACTTAATCAGCAGCCCGATGCTTCACTTTTGTGCTGTTCGCCCATTCCCATCTCCGCCTGGTTTAGATACTGTTTATCGAAGCAATGGGAAATAAAAGCTTTTCTATGCTGCCATGGGAACTACATTTTGAGAAGCAAAAGAGCTGAATAGCCTGTATAATGGCAAAAGGAGATGCGAGCCAGTGTGATGAAAGATGTTGGGACAAAGGCAAACACCATCATTATCCTCCCCATGAAATAGTACAGGTCACTCTTTTATCGCATTAAGGTCGGTAAGATGGGTGTAAATGACTGCGCTCTCCCATTGACTCTGAAGATGTAAGCCAACTTCTGTCTCCTCTTTCTTTCCCTCTTGTTCTTTCTCACTCACTCTCCTGGTGTCTTCTTCTTTCGTTCCCTGCTTTCTCCATCTCTTTCCTCCTTTTTACTATCCTCTTCATCTTATTGCAGTCATTTCCTGTAGCGATCTGCCCACTCCTCCTAATGGGAAGAAAATTGGGACCCAAACCACCTTTGGAGCGTCAGCCATTTTCAGCTGTAACCTTGGCTATGTTTTAAGTGGATCTACAGTTAGAGAATGTCTCCTGTCCGGCCTTTGGAGTGGGACAGAGACTCACTGCCTGGGTAAGCTGAGTCTAAATGTTCTCTTTAACTTTATAAAGAACAGCCTTGACCTGGGTCAAACAGGCCTGGGGACAGACAGAATATTTTTTTTGGCTGGGCCAACATGCCCAGAATAGAGCCAGATGGGGAAGCAGAGGGTGGCTATAATTGGATGTGTTGCCAAGTTGCCAATTACTGTAAACATTTAGGAAGATGCAATTTTTTGTCGGCTGGTTTGGACATCATGCTGCTACTTAACGCTGCCACTTTATATTTTCTTTCGGGCTGTCGCACATCAGACCACATCAGACATTGCAGAGGTCACAAGGTAAACAATGTGAAATGGGCAATCACTTTTGGCAACTACCTTTAGTTGAATGGAGCGTGGTGCTGTACCTTTGAGTCGGTGTGATTTGATGTTTCTAAAATGTTAAATGTGAGAGAGCAGCTATAGAGCCACAGCTGGCCCGAAAACTATGAGACAGTTGCCAAGCTGTACCCGCACAATTTCAGCTCTTGTTAAGATATATAAACAAGAAAATATGCTACAGCTTAGCTTACCACAGCTCATCACAGCTCTGCACTGTGGAAGAAAATGAGACGCACGTAATTACTTGAGCCGCATTCAAACCCACACAGCAGCAGAATGTGACGGTTTCTCTGGCAGATGCATTAGTCCGTTTATCAACCCTGTGGCAACAGCACTCCAAGCTCCGCTCCAGAGTGGTACAGTTCATTAAAAGAAGGGCACCTCTCTCTTGTTTAGTAATATGACAGTCAGGGTTAACATAGCCAAGGACCTCTTGGTACTGTCGCCTACTTCAACAATATCTTCATAGAATCTGGCTGCTCTCAACTGGAGTGTGATAATAAAATGCTCGGCTGAGTTTCTGGGTGCTGGAGTGAATTAGGGAAATCAGACTCACAGTCAGTGGCAATTTCCCAGGTTTTAAGTGGCAGTGGAAATCTCAGCAAGATTCCTCCTCTCTGAAAGGGATTTATTGTAACTGAAAGTAATACGATTACGTGCATGAGCGTATTGCTCAGATTTTGAGGAGTTTCACATGCGTCTTTCTGTCTACTGTAGATGAGAAAAGCTGAGTTATCACCACAAGTGAAGCTGAAGCCAGTATGAATTTAGAAATAATAATTCAGAGATAATGAGCTGAAAAATGCTTTCCAAATCCAATATGTTTCATGAATACTCTAACTAATTTTGTTTGCCAGTCTTATAATTCCAAGGCCTTTTAAATCACCACTTTCTTCATTTCATTTTATAATACAGTTGTCAAAATGCAAAGTTATTCAAACGTGATAGCACAATCAAAATTGTGTTTCTGCCCTGCAACAGTTGTCCATTAGTTAGTATGTGCCACTGCAAGTTATTATTCACAGACAGCAGAAACTTGAACTAAAGCATTGCACCACATGAATGATTGGCTGAGATAATTCATTGTAATTTGCAAAAAATGGACTACAACTGAGCGTTTTATGAATAACACACACTACACGTATATTTGTCTTGGGCAAGTCTGTTACTAACGAAAATCACATTCTTGTTGAGAAAGAGAGATGAACATTAAGCAAAGTGAAATAGTGAAACATGTTTCCAGCATTTTATATTTTTCTCCCATCATCCCACAGCTGGTCACTGTGGTGTTCCAGAGCAGATCGTCAATGGGCAAGTGATTGGGGAAAACTTTGGCTACAGAGACACAGTGGTTTACCAGTGCAATCCCGGATTCAGGCTCATTGGCTCCTCAGTGCGGATCTGCCAGCAGGACCACAACTGGTCCGGACTGCTGCCCGTTTGTATCTGTAAGTACTTTAACACCAATTCCCACTGCACGATTGACTGTAAGAGGGATCGTGTGTATGCATGTGTGTTTGTCTTTGAGGGTGCATTTATGTGACAAAGAAGGCCCACTGGGTTATCTCAGGCTTTCTCACCATAGGCCTGTTTCAGATGGAGAAGAGCTGATGGAGGCAGTTGTTTTTAATCTGGATCTTGGATTTTAATTGGCTGCATCTTTATGGAAGCCTTGAACGTGTTACAAGAAAGAAGGGCTTTGTCAGTGATGATTTGATTGCTTTGTTAAAATAAATCAATAAAAATATTTTTAATATTCATGAAAAAATTATTTATTTATTTATGAAAAATCACTGTTTCCCAAAGCTTGCTGCTCCTTTAATTTAAGAAGTACTGAAGTCAATAGTTGATACATGTGCTCATAATGTAATTCTCAATCTCCTATTCACCTCTTGATGCACTGAAACTTGCTGTGTACCCCTTCCCAATCGATCACGTCTTGATTCCTAATTCCCCATTGTCCTCTGAGGTTAATGATATGATAATGATATTCCTATGATAAGTGTCACTGTACGTCACCTATTGATCATTGTTATTGAATTTTCCCTCTCTCCCTCATTCTCTCTGTCGTTCTTCCCACACACGCTGTATCTCTCTCCTCTCCCACCTTTTCTTTGTATCCTTTCTCTGCTGCCTTTCATCTCCCATGCTCCTCTCTAAACCCTCCTTTCTGACACGTACCTGGGTGATGCGTGTCAACTTCAGCTGTCACATGTGGCCACCCCGGCAGCCCTATCTATGGCCGCACCACAGGCGATGGCTTCAACTACAATGATGTGGTGCGCTTCTCCTGCAACAAAGGCTACACCCTGGAAGGACCTTCTACAGCCCAGTGCCAGGCCAACCGGCAGTGGAGCCAGCAACCACCAACATGCAGAGGTAATGTCCAGCTACAGAGCTCCTGCAGAATGGATGAATGGTTTAGCAGCTGGGCAGACTTAAAGTATCAGAAGGATGCAGATGTACAGTATCTTGACAGTTGAACTAAAAAGCTGCTTGTCTCTGCCAGCATGGCTTAGCTAAGGCTCAGACCACAGACGTTGCCTCAGGAGGCAAAGACACACAGGAATAGGAAGCAAGAATCTGGGCCCAGCAGATGCATCAAATACATAACCATCTCATTAACCAACTCAAATGGTAATTTCTGAAGAGGGTGCCTCTTAGCGTATCACTGCAACTGAAGGTGTTTGAATGTTTGATAACAGAATCCACTTCCATCTAATTCTGCTCCTGTGAATCAGGCTATTCATCAGTGGAGCAGGTAGCTGCCAGCAAGCAGAAGTAGGATCCAACACTCCTGGAACCAATAGAAATGGCTTTTGCAGGTGTTTTGTGATGGTTCAGAAATCAGAAGCTGTGATGACCACAAGAATTTAGCTGCCAGCAGATGCATCATGATCATTCAGAAATCAGCAGCCGGTGACCGCCAACATGCACAGGCATGGACACAGAAACAGAATAGGTAGAAGGCAGTATTCACATATCTATTGATTTGAATGAGACAAGTCACTATCTGTGCTACTTCTCTGAATAGAGCATTAGGCAACAACATCTGGAGCCCTGGCCTCAGAGTGAAAGCGGGGAAACAGCAATAATGAGCTTGCAGCAAGATATATGGAAAGGGAAGAGTAAATGGGGGTTTGTTTCTGCAATTTCTCTGCCAGTTTTTACCAAGAGGCTTGCTGCAGGGAGAGATTGCTTTTTAAGGCAAGAAAGCTCACAGTATATTTACTGGAAGACATCTTACTGGGAGTGTCAGATGGTGGTGGCGTTTTAGCTGTGTCCAATTTTAGTTTACCCAGGTTAGGCTCATTAGCAGTGTGTTTACAGTTGCCAGCAATCCAGGCATTTTTATGTGTGACCATACCAGAGGAATGTTTTCTTGTTTTCACAAAATAATTCTGACAGTATGACAATACATTTTCTGGAATTATTTTCCACCATTTACATCTTTGTCCCCAAAGTAAAATGGAAACAGACAGTAGGTGTTTTGTGCAATATGATGGAAACTCAGATTGCTTGGGGGAAAATGAGCTTTTTTCACATTTGCCCTTGAAAATGCTTCTAGCTTTAGACAGATATTTGTTGCAGTGTGGAGATATGGTAAATATAGGCAAATATGATCTTGATATGAAGAACTGAATTTCGGCGATATCCAGTGCAGCTTTAATTGGTGTGATACCTCTGGTTCTAGTCGGCCAAAGCTAGATTTGCCAGACTTTGCCCATTTAAAAATATCTCTCCTCTTGGCATGAATTTTGTTGGCAGTCAGATGTGAAGAGACACAGTTTTCATTACTGTGAATAGCACCGCAGAGGCAGACCTGGTAAAAGATCAAAAGAGTAAAATCATATTAAACTGTCATGACTCCCTTTGTCAAAATACGTCTGTATGTTTGTTCTCACTAAAATTTTCTCACATCAAACCAGCTTTTTCCCCACATTTGCATTATTGATTTAATTTGATGTTGCACTGAACTTAATTTCACCCTCATCTACTTTCAGCTGTTTAAACCACCTTGTCAGCAGTGCAGTTTCAGAGACTTCAACTGCTTCTAAAATGGATGCTTATGAATTCGTGACAGTGGATGTGCCTTTGGTTCTGCTGCTCTGAGCAGGAAGTGTGAGACGTTATTATTATTGACGATGCTTAAATATAGTTTGGATTCACTTGTTCTCCCTGTTTGTAGAATGAACAGAAAAAAACCCACTGATCAGGTCATATCAACATTTCTATTATTAACTCACAAGTGAACATGCTGACAGATAGCATTTATGTAAATGAGGCTGCACAGCTTCCAGGAAAGAAAAGTCAGATCCCCAGTGATGATACTGGATGGAGTTAATTCGACAGAATGCCACATGACTGTGTTCTCTTGTGTTTTACTCCATGCCATGTTGAGGTATGGAGTAAAAAATTATTCATGGCAGTGTTAACTTGATGCATGCGATATACATGACCACTATGAATATAATTTAGGCAAAGGCAATTATAGAAACCCATCACCCATAAACATTATGACAAAACCTATACAGTCCAATAACTATGCAGTATGTATGGTGTCATAGTTCAGTTAAGAATCACTGTATGTTATTCTCCATCTCCTGCTATGCAGTGCTGGGATGTACACTATGAACATCTGGAGCCTAAGCACCCTTGAGCAGATATGATTGTAAATACAGTATTCATAAGATGGGTTTGGAAACCCTGCCAAGAAGGGACTGTTCACTTTGGCTCAAGAAAACATTACCATCCTCTATAGCACATCAATAATTAATTTACATTATTGCTGAAGACCACAATAAATGGATGTGTATGACAGTATTAACATGCTTATCATAAAGAGCATACGGATAAGATAGTGAATCAATAAACAGGCATTGTATGACTGCATTTAGGCCTTTTTTAAAAAGCCTTTAGGCCAACAAGTAATCATGTGACTTTGTAGTCTGAAAAGTAATTCACCTGAAGTTACTTTAAAAACGCCTTTCCTGAAACATCCTTGCGGCAATAAAAATTAATTGGACTGTTGTCGGTATTCTGCTGTCTGTTCGCCTCCCATTATGATTAAACTAATTGAATAATTCATGGTGGCCTAACAGTGTTTTTTTTTTTCCTTTTCTTTCTCATCCAGTGGTAAACTGCACAGATCCAGGTATCCCTGCTAATTCTATCCGGGAGAGCAAGATTGAACACGGGAACTTTACATTCGGCAGCGTGGTCTTCTACGACTGCAACCCAGGATATTACCTGTTCGGCTCGTCGGTGCTCACCTGCCAGCCGGTGGGCCACTGGGACAAACCTCTACCAGAATGCATCGGTACAGTGGTTACTTTATTTGGTCATTATTTTTACCTTGGCAACCAACTGGCGTATCATGTAAATGTAAATCATGTAATTATTCATGTTATACTTAAAGGTGTATTATTAAGTGTCCTCTTTCTATGTAAGTAGTGCATTTTATACAATTTAATTAAACTTAAAATGGAGAATAACAAGAAAAGTTTCACTCTCAATTCAATGTCCACAACCTTGTTTGTGCCCTCATTTGAATGTTGCCAGTTGCTAAACGCTGCGACTGAGAGCATCTGTATAATGTTTCCGTGCCCCAGTGGCTTATGGTTATGTTGCACTGTGGCTGATTGAGTAATGGAGAAACTGTCATAAGACCAGTTGTGCAGGCTATATTTAATGTTCCCTTCAAACCAAGCACTCATATTATAACAACAACATACATAACAACCATCGATGAATAGCTGCGGCTATGTGAGGTTGTAATGTCGCTCTCAAACACCTGGCTCATCGTGTGCTCCACTTTTGTGTGAGGCCGCCAACTATAATGACCTGTTTCTAGTGAAAATTTCCAAAGCAAACCTCTACATTTTGCACACAGGCTCAGAAAGCGCTTCATTTCATGGTAGAGAGATGACGCCCTGCATTTATTTTATCAAACAGAATAGCAATTAAAGAGATACACAGGAGTGTCTGTCTCAAATGTTTATTCACAGCTCCAGGCATCACTGAGCCTTTGTTAAGAAATTAGCTTTACGAAAATACAGAAACTTACTTTGCATTATGAGACTAAGCTGATTAAATGACAGCACCCACAGACGTGCATTAAGGTCAAAAGAATAATGAAGCAGCAGAGAAAGTAATGTACCAAATTAGATCTTAGCCATGGAAACAATCTAGTGAGCATTTTGTCAAGTGTATATACAATAGTACAATTACTTGTTATTGTCTTTTTTATGAAACATTGTTATGACGATGACAATTAAAGAGCACTAATCTCCTCATAAGGTCCTATAGTATTAAGAGTTGAAAACAGTGTGGCGCCTCACCACCACCAGTAACAAAGCAAGTGGTGATTTTCTCAAGTGTGTTGAGGCATGCAACACTAATCCATCCATCCATTCGCTCATCCATTGATAATCTTATTTCCTCTCCTCGCTCTCTGTCATGCAGAGGTGGACTGCGGCCACCCAGGCACACCTCCCCACGGGGTGATGAGCGGGGAGAAGTTTACCTTTGGCTCCACGGTACGCTACTCTTGCTCTGGAGACCGCCAGCTCATAGGAGACTCATCACTCACCTGCCAACTCAACGGACACTGGAGCGGTCCACTGCCCCACTGCTCAGGTACACCAACACACACAAATACAGTCATGCACGTACACCAGCCTGCCCACCACACATTCACACAATGTTATATCTCCCTCTTCCACTCTTCTTTGATACACTGATACAAATATCATATTATGGACTGGTAGTTATTTGATTTGTGAAGTAGAGTCGTCTTTCATTGATGGCCTGTGCTTCCTACACAGAGGTTCTCTAAATGAAGTGAAGGAGTTGTCTTTAAAAGCTGCATTACCCAAATTATAAAACATGCAAATCATAAAACGTATCTTCATTCACACAGATAGATAGCTTTATTTTCCCAGGCTTTGAGATATCGCTGCCTGAGATTACTGCCATCACCCCAATACTGTAGAGTTTAATTGAATTCTGTTTGTGGTGTTTATAGCATTGAAAAAGACTGTTAAAAAATTCAGCAGCAACATCTTTTTTATGGAAAAACAATGTCCCTAACACTCTGGATATTTCACAGAACACACTGTCAACAGTTTTCATAAGCGCTGTTTCTTCCCATGAAACTGTTCACAGCAATGTCTGTGGATTATACAGACTAATCAGGACACAGATTCTGGAGAGACAAGTTGTTGTAGAATTGTTTAAATGTGATTTTTCAATGCTGTAGACACCACACAGACACACAGCAAACACCTCCTTTGTTTTAGATTGCCAGATATATATTGTCTCTGTGTGTATGTGAGTGCTTGTGCTTGTAAACCAAAATAATCTATATGACTAGATACACACACACACCATGATGCTCTACTACCTCAGAGTCCTGACATTAATTCGGCTGAGAGAAAACACAGCACACAATAGTTCACACACTATAAGTCAACTGAGCCAAATTACTGCCCTCAAACTGGAGCTGTTACAGGCTATTTTTAATGCTATGTATGGTGTGTGCCAAAACATCTGACCGTTATTGTCCTCACATTTCCCATCTCCTCAAAGCGTCTTCAGCATTTCACTTTTTAGATCAGGTTTATCTGATGTATCTGTAGCTGCATTTGGCTGATAAATGTTTAGAAGCAGTGCACTGATGGTAGACCAGTACTAAATGACCCAAACAATAACCCTTACCCATCATTCCTCTTCAGTTCAGTGATAGTGAGTCATGACTTCATGCCTCAGCCAAAGAATGCTGCTTCCTACATAAAACACTCAATCAAGGCAGCGAAATCACCCCTAACATAACCTAAATGTAGATTCTGTCAAAAAAAAAGTTTTTAATAGAACTTTTTGCGTCTTGTGTTCACTTCCTTTAGTTGCAGACTCTCCTCTTGATGTTTTGTGAAAACCTGAAAAAAGTGTGTCTTACACTGTATGTCTGCTGAACTTCCCCCCCTTAATCCCAACTGTGCTCTTCCCTCCCATCACACTTAAGCATTCCTGACCATTTAAGTGGATTCTCTTTACTGAGTGTTCACTTGGTTTGTTCAACTCACTGACCCAGAAGTAATGTTTGTAAGCAGACTTGTATGACAGTGGAGTTTTTTTTCCCATTCTTCTTTAAATGGGAGTGCAAACTCTCTACTCACCTTCGATATTTTGCATTTACTCAGACAGTTGGAAAGCAGCAAGGCAGGAATGAAGTCAGACTCTTACGAGTAGTAAGGAGAGACTCAAATCAATCACCAGTCAGAGATTCAATAAATTTTTTTGCAAAATGGAGGGAGCATGGCGGAGGTGTGCAGACTATTTCTGTTTGTTTGTGCCTGTGCAATTACCTGCTGTGCACAGCCTAATACCTGTTTTTAGGCCTGAAATTACAGCCATAGATTCTAATAGAGCATGTAATTTTAATGCTTATGGTCAGAAAAAAACGAGGGTTGCAAGGTATTTTTCTTCTTTATAACCTAGTCTTTAAAAGCAATTAGACATCTATTATTAAGTTGATTTGATCAGCACCCTGCTGTTGTGACAAACGAGCCTTTTGGAAAGTGATCATTTGCAACTTTTTATTATATTTCATATCATCACTCACTCTGA
This sequence comes from Centropyge bicolor, assembly GCA_037975185.1. Taxonomy (NCBI): domain Eukaryota; kingdom Metazoa; phylum Chordata; class Actinopteri; family Pomacanthidae; genus Centropyge; species Centropyge bicolor. Next base: position 492,732 of record JBBMOC010000032.1, on the reverse strand, counting down.
GCTGTGTGTCACTGACATGAGCCCTACTGCGTCTGTGTATCTGAAGAAACCCATCTGCTTTAATCTGAATGGGGAAAAAAACAAACATTTAATACCAAACTAGATTCAGTGCATTTAATTTAACTTGTCCAAAACCTAATCAGCATCAACTCATCACTTGAAAAGTGTGATAAGTAAAGCCAACATGAATCTGTTCCCCAGTATTTAAATTGTCAATGAGCAATCGCTGTTTAGAGAGTAAACCCCTGTGGAGGAATTTGTGCAGCAGAATAAGAGTTCTGGGTCAGTGACCAGAGGATTTAATCACAATAAACGATGCTGTGACTTAACACACTGGATAAAAAGGGATGTGCTGAGGTGAGTTAAAGCAAATAATACTTATTTTGATTACATGTAATCAGATCACAAAAATGCAGCTTCAGTTTGATTTGGTTGTGATACCACAGCACTAGATACTACCAGATTTTTGGCCTTTTTTTTTTTAAGATTCAAGATGGTCATAATGTTAGGGGATGTTATCACCAACATGCAGGTATGGTAGTACAGAAATTAAGGAGCAAGAATTTTTGTGACATATAGGACATCTTGTTAATGTTGATGTTGGTTATAATTAGATGATGGTAATTTGTGTAAATGCATTGTCCTCACATTACTGCATCAGTGCTTTAGATTACCTATGAAATCAGCTACTTGTAAAAGAAAGAGGACACCTTTGTGGATCATTTGTTCATCACCAAGAGGTATGATGAATTCAGACCCATGGCAGCAAACATCTGTTACAGCCCTAGCAAAGATTAGAGCCACGACACAGCTGGAGCTCAGTTGTTGCTTACAAGAACTAAAGTTGTGATGCAGCAATTGCCTGGAGAGTTTCAAATTAGTGTGAGTGTACATTTTAGCACCTAGTTTTCACATTAGCGAAACTTCTGGGGTGATGCAATTAGTACTGCGGTGTTGGCGAGATAAATGAGCTATGTGGAAAGTGTTAATGTATGTTTGAATGTTTCCGTCTCTTTTTGAAAATTCCCTGTATCATGTGCTATCAATTAGTCTAAGCTTCTCTTTAATGCCTCTGCAATGATTTTAAAGCCTATTTGCATAAAAGTTGCTGCATGGTCTACAGACACCTTTATCTGCAGGACTAGAAATTATGAAAATGAATTCTGTGAATTCTCAGTGTTCATCACCAATAGCAACAATATAATTTGAGCTATGAATTCCTCAGTAGTCGGGCCCAGCATCAGCAACAGTTCTCATTCATGCATCTATCCTTCCTCTCATCGGTCCTCCTTTGTTAATTAGTAAGAGGGGGCTTAAAACTGCTTGCCAAGCCATTCCCCTTTTGTCCTCGTCTGTTGCATGGCTGAGTTGAAGTCCTTATTATTTCCTCACAAAGGGAGCCTGGTGAACGGACATTAACTCAGATTCAAAACCAAATCCACCACCATCCCAATTAGTGAGATTATAGCTGTCACAGTGCATGCCGAGCCGGGCTGCCTCACCTAACCGAAGGAGACTAATGAAGTACCGACAGCTGCTGTGAGACGTACACGCACATATATGCACAGACAAGTGGGCATGCACACACACAGATAACAAATAAATATGCATACTGAACATGCACTTGCAAAGACAAGTGTATGTAAGTGATGCACAGACTTGCAGGGAGACACTCAAGTGCTCTCTCTTACAGACACACACACACATGCACTGCAAAGGCAGGTAAATGTACGCACATATGCACACACACTTATTGCTAACCACGGCCACACACAGACGAATCATCTCCAGCTGTGAGCCCTTGACCTGACGAATCCAGCTTGTGCATATGTGAGCAGTGGGATGTGTGTAGAAGTTATGAGCTTGGTGTTTGTGCAGTAAGGCTTTGTCAACAAGTCCAGTATTACTGCAGCTGTTTTCTGCTCTGTACACACAGAGCAGCAGCCAACACACAGGGAATGATGCACAGGGTGTGTGTGCACAGCTCAAGGAACAGGATCTCAAAGGCAATAAAACACAGATCCTTCACAAATCTATCTATCTGTGGCTGTCTGTCTCTCTATCAGTATTTCCACTTTGTCACTCTATCTGTGTCTCTCTCCCTGTGACACTCTGTCTACTGATGCTAAACATTTTTCTCTTTTCTTTCCACCGCTGGTTTTATTTCTGTAAGAGAATGGAAGCAGCAGCAGTGGAAGTGGTGGTTGGCGTTACGTGCTTGTCTCTTTGCTCGGAGGATGTTCCCAGTAATCTAAAACCAACCCCCCACCCCCTAAACCCAAACTCCATCCTGCATCCACATCAGTCCACTTTCCTTGCACTTCATCATAGCGTAAAATGTTCAGTAGTCATTGCACCACTCTGACTCCATACCTGTCATCTCTCTCGCATTTCCTCTGGCTTAGATTGAGAACCTGTTCCATTTTTCTTCACCAACTGGAAACAACCCTGATGGGGACATGAGAAGAGAAACAAGACACACACAGCATCTTTTTTTATTTGGCTTCATTCATAAATGTCCCACACACTGAAAATGTTCCTCCACGGAGCAAAAGACAGGAGAGATAATTCAGGATAATGAAATCGCATTTTGCCTCAGAGGTCAAACTGTATTCATCATTTCTCATAACCACAGCTGGTTGCCTTTTAATGCTGGCCTCGCCGTTTTTATGGACAGAAAGGCTCCTGGTGTCAACGCAGTGAAAGGTATTGGTCCTCCAGGTTGTTGGCGTGCTGACAACTGCTCATTGGTGCATTGTGTGTTTTATGGCTGCTTCCTGGAGGCCTCAAAAGATGTACAGTTTGAGTCGCAGTCCTCTCTGTCGTTTCCCCTCTGCTTGACAGACAGGAACACCGTGTTGTAATTCACTGCCATAGCAACTTAAAAGGGCCCATCTGTGAACGCACACAAAGACAGTTAAAGTGAATGGCATCTTCAGTTTCTTGTTTTCATTGCTCCTTGTCTGGTTATCTGCCATTGCAGGTGACTCGGCGGACACTTGTGGGGATCCTGGCACACCCGCCCATGCCAGCAGGGAGGCAGGGAACTTCAAAGTGCGCAGCAAGGTGCGCTTCACCTGCGCAGTGGGACATACACTGTACGGCTCGGCGGAGAGGATCTGCTTCCCCAATGGGACCTGGTCGGGCAGACAGCCGTTCTGCAAACGTAAGGGAAATCTTTAAAATGTCTCTGTGGTGTTGTGAATGAAACAGAAGGAGAGGAATACCAAAAGCTATTATTGAAGGCGTGGTCAGATTTTTTGTCTTGTTTACTTATTGTTTGAGCAGATATTCAGCAGAGGGACTGATTTTATTTAGGTAAAGTTCTCGTTTGACTGCTTTGTGATACAGGGGCACTCCACCACATCACTTGCCCCTTTAGCTCTGGAGGGAGCTTTTTAATGTCTGACAAAATAACCCTGGTGATGTCAAGACAACAGGAGACGACACATTTTTAGCAAAAAGCCTGCTACGAACTGAGTAATTGTAGTTTGAATGTTATGGGCATTCACTTACCAGGCAGGGAACCAAAGACACTACTGAGCTGCACTCCAGGAATGGTAGGATCAATGCTTTCAGGGGTTAACCTATACTTGAGCATTAAAGACCGGTCTGAGGCCCTCCTCCAACTGTGATGATCTTAAAAGTCTCGTTAAAGTCACCCAAATTATATAAAAGTGCAACAGCCAGCACTGGATGTTCCTTTGAAATTAAACGCTGATGAATTTGCTTATTTTGTTGAATTAGTTTTAGTATACTTCCCTAAATAGGTCACTTAAAAAAAAGCATCTTTTTGGTATTCTACCAAAACTTGCAATCGCAGAACTAAAAATTTTCCAGCTCTAGCGTGCACACACACACAGAGACATTGTATGCAACACTTGAGCTGCATGCGAGCATTACGTGCATTCATTGTACAGACAGGTGCTCATGTGCATCCACACCTACACACCCAAATGATTGCTCACAAACACAGTACTGCACCAGATGGATAAGTATCTCTCTGCTGCAGTCTGGTATTTTCTGCCAGCACATGGTGCTGTGACTAGCTTCCAGATTGTAACCAAAAAATTCATTAATTCTAGACACCTAAAGCCAAGTTCTTTTTGGATTGTGATAAATGAATCATTGTGGATTTTGAAGATATTAGTTCGCGGAATGCCAGCTCTACATCTTGCATAAATTACCCCCAGGGGTCAACCGGATATTGAGGCGAATGTTTGACTGCTCCTGCTCGCTTCTACTTACTGTCCTCCAGCTTGGCACAGTGCCAGTGTAATTTTTAATATGTTAGGCCAATGCACAGACCCTCTGAACCACTCTCAGTATACCTGCCTTTCATTCCATCTCTCTTGTTTCACCAATTTTTTTCTGCCTGTCTCTCTCTTCTCTCTCCCTCTATCCTTCATTTCCCCTGATGCCAGCCTTCTTCTCTCGCTTCTCCCCTGATTTCTCTCTGTCTTAATCTCGTTCTCTGGCTGTCTCTCCATCCCTGTCCACTCCTCCATCTGTCCCTCCTCCGTCTCTTGCTCTCTACCGCTCGACCTCAGCTATCCTCCCTCTTCTCCTTTTACCCCACATCTCTCTTCCACTACCTTTTTATCTCTCCATCTCCCCGCTGAAATCCTGATTTAAAGATTGTTTTAGCCACCTCAGAAGGGAGGGGGCAGGAATTCACTGGAGCCTGAATGAGTTTCAATGCTGTCTGTCTGTGATCTAAAGCCCTGTCTACTGTTAAAGCCTGTCCATCCGTTATCCACAACCTTTTTACAGTCTACGGAAAACAGTCGGTGTGGATATTCAGCTTAATATCCATCTCATAATACCATCATGTCTGTCTTATATTATTAACAGAAGAAGCCAAAGAGGCTCCCAGACTTTATTTTTGGCAATGTGTGTTTTTACATATGCTCATGTGTGGACTTACAGTACAGTAATGTGAGCATGTTGCCACCTGGTGTGTTTGGGTATGTACCTGAGTGGTGCCTTGCATCTCAATGAGCTCTGTGTGTGTGTGTGTCTGTGTGTGTGTGTGTACAAATGGTGTTCGAGAAATCACCACTGCACCTTCAACACGTCTGTCTCCTACAAGAATCACTATTTTAAATTTTCCAGACAATTAGGTGATTGAGAGCGGAATCAGTTTTGTAATTAGTCACGATTTGGAGCAGAAGAAAAATGCATGAAACTCTGTCCTTTCCCCTCATCAGGGATAAATGTTTGTTGGCATGTTCTGGGAATGCTGTAAAGGACGCCTTAATGTAGGCTCAACTGTTCAGTCCGCTGGAAAGTCTACTTTTTTTCCTCCATAGGGATTGTACGTCTAAAGTAATGCTGCATGAAATTCAGCCTCCTGTCTGAGCTCAGTTTTTGCTTTGAATAGTAAGAAGTGATATCCATTATAAAGTAGAGAAAGTTATTCAAAATTGTTCTCAAATAAAATGAAAGTAAAATAATTTCACATCTGTTCATTATTTAGTAAAATGTAATAACTAAAATTTCTGTTCTTTTAAAAAATTGAACCCTGAGTCCTCAAATCACAGCCGCATATTTTCACATTACTCCCACGATCCTCCTCTTGTGTTTAGGCAGCATTAAATGTCATTACCATGGATGCACTATGGGACTTGACAATACACAAACTGCGCTTTATTTACTGATGACTCATCAATAGTGTGATGGGGATTTGTGTGCCACTGCACCAGCTCTGCTCATTAGCCCCTGTTAATAAACCTCTGATGCTGTTTGAAGATTAGTGGTTCTTTACTGGTTTGGTGCACAGCTTCTTTAAACAAGAAAAACAATGCTACCCCTGTTGTGAGGCCCACACGCATGATGGGGAGCTTTGACACAAGACTTTCTGCCTTTTTTCAGATTGTTCCACCTAATCAGACAAGAAACTACAAACATTTCAGTCAAAAGCAAAACGGCAATTATTGCAAACATAAATGTTACCATTCACACAATATGGGAGGAATATGTTTTTTCAAAGCCCTTTAATCACCTTGAGACCTTCAGAAGTCATCTTGCTGCACCTTGGGGGCTCCCAACTCTCAGATTGTGAATCACTGATATGGAAAATAGAAAATTCATGACTGTTTTACACCTCTGACCTTCTCCCCCCTCTGTTTTCTCCCCTGTCTTGCAGCGGTACAGTGTAGTAACCCAGCTACACCTGCTCATGGACGTATATCCCGCGTGGACGGCACAACGTTCTCCCACTCCATCGTGTATTCTTGTATGGAGGGATATTTCCTCACTGGCTCGCCCACGCGTCAGTGTTTGGCAAATGGCACGTGGTCTGGCACAGCGCCAAACTGCACAAGTGAGTCTTATATACATAGAAATATGAAGAGATATTGGAGTCATGTCTCTTGTGATTAGTCCACACGTACATGAGGTTTTTTTTTTTTTTTTTCTTTCAATGCCTTTCATCCACACAAACCGTGTTTTAGGTAGCTGTAAACTGAGCTTTTGGAAAACTCCTTCCAGGGTTAAAATGTTCAGTGTTGATGTGCAGACAGGGACGAGACCCAGTTGGACCTCTAGTTGCAGGTAGCCAAGCAGTAATAGCTCCTTTTTTTAAAATGGAAAATATCTATGGTACTTGAGGACTCGGCATTGGTCTTGTGAAATATACTTAAAAGGCCACTCTGCTGCACAGTTTTGATGTGATGAAATGAATGAAGAGCAATTAATTGTCCTCTCACTGTCATAGGAAATTGTGAAATTCTCAGTGTCTGACCAATAAGAAGCAGTCAGTCATAGTCCCAATTATACTAGTGCTGTGAACAGAGAAACACAGCAAAGTACCAGTCAGCATTTCTTGGTTGATCATCAGGGTTTTCTCTGGTTTTTCTGAGACAAAGGTTGGACAGGCTAGAGAACATGCGTGGGATGTGCGGTGTACACAGTTTGCGTGCCCACCATGGACTGTATAACACAGTGCCCACCTTTAGAGTGGAAACACTTGAGCGAAAGAAATCACGATTTGACAGACAAGTGTAAATTTAAATTTGATGTACCAAAAAGATGAAAAGCAAAGGGACAGAAAAGAAAAAGGGTACAGAGCCTGATTGAAAAAGTTGAAGTCAAGAATGATGAAAGAACAGAGCCAATGCTACCAGTGAACAGATATCTACAGGTGAGTCATCATTTTTATACATTCTGTGGTCCGATGGCATGAGTACTATTGAACAAATGCTGAATTGAGCTGTTCATATTATGTAGAAGAAGCACTAAAATCAAATGATAAAAAGATGTGTCCTATTTATTTAGTGTGGTAATACAATTTGGTATATTTATGAGATCACTGGATCACATGACATGGAGGTTAGAGAGAAAAAACACTGGTTTTGTGTCATTCAATCATTCAAACAGTACTTTATTGATGGTCCCTAAGTGAAGCCTCTGTGGTTAAGTGGGAGGGAGCTTGAACTGAAGTTCAATATCCAATTGTATGTACTTCTGTAACTTAAGCTAACCAAGCTTTCATTTGCCTCATTAACACGCTCACCTTACCTTGATAGCTTGCAGTTGTGTCATTGCCCTGTTGCCTCCACACTCATGTGCTGCGTGTAATGTGCACATGCACTTGGTATAAGGGCATCAGATCAGTTTTTAAAAGCCACAGTTGTTTTGGCAGAAATTTTCAGGAACAGCAACCGCCAATAATACAAAGGAAGGGAAAGCCCTAATGGCGTCTAGCTCAGTTACTACTTGCACCAACATTGGCAGTCACAGAATTTGATATTGTCACTTTCAGTAATAGGAAAAAAATATATATAGAAATGTATGGGGATGAGGGAGATCGGCCCTCCCATGGGTGTCAGGGGCACTGTTTTGCTGTTAGTACAGTAGACTGAATCAGCCGCTGTTCTTGTGTTCTGTGCGACGAACAAATTATACATATCATGAATAGCATAAAGCAGATAAATCCCTCTGAAAAGAATAAAGACAGACGGGAGTGAAAATGATTTTAGTCCTAATTCTGCCAAAAGGAGGCGCTCTGAGTGATCAACAGTGGTGGTAAAATAGCATATAAGATTTCAAATAGCACATAAATCTCTTTGAGCCTCTCTCCCTGCAAAGCGTCAAAACTGTCAGGCAGTTTTTTATTGTCTGGATCACAGCAAATGAGCCTTGCAGTAATTAAGAAGTATGCCAATCTATATTCAATTTGCACCAGGAAGACTATCAAACAAAATTACACATTGTTCTTCTCTCTGAAAATCACCATATTCTCTCTTCCCCATTCTTTTTGCTTGTTATTGAATCACAAGAAAAGATAAATGGTATGGGCATAATTTTCAATTTTGGAATGAAATGAGTCTCTGGAGAGATATACACAGGGAGGGAGAAGGAGAGAAAGATTGGAAATTGGATTGAATAATAATGATCAAACATGCGGGAAGGCAGAATAGCTTTCTTGCCTCTTTTCCCCACTTTCAAGCCTGCTCATCACCCAACTTATTATTGTTATCCTCCTGTGTGCGACCACTCCACATTCAATCTCAGTGGTCAGTTCAGGGACATCAACACTTAAGATGCCAAGATTGGCTCAGCGTGCCTTCATTAAGGAGGCAATCATTTTCACGGTTCATTGGTAATCGATCATGTAGGTTACCAGATCAAAGTCACAGAACATTCTCAAGGGGAGAGAGAAAAGTTCTTCTTTTATTTTTTCTTCTTAAATCTCTTGATGGTTGATGAATGAATTTTATAGAGCATGTAAAGAAATTAGGGAATTAGCAGAAGTGCACTAGGGAAGAGACTTGCTCAGTGAACTGCGAAGCAAAGCCATAAAGCACTTTATAAAATAAACAGTAAACACTGATAATTCAGCGAGACCATTTGCCTGTAACATGCGGTGATCCTTCTGATTTATATCTACTGTTAGCATTCCTCCTCTTCTCTTCTCCATTCCTCTCCACCCTCCACTAGTTTAAACACCAACACAATGGTAGAGGATTCTCCTTGGGGATGTGGGATGAAGGGATGTGGGGTTGGAGGACAGGGTTAAATGCAGATATTAGAGCAAAATGCCTGTGCCTTAGTGTATTTCGAGGTAACCAGGTTATAGTCAGATTTCTGGAATAGCCTGATTCAATAACAACCAACAAAAAAGTGAAACTGGTTTCCACACTGCAGGTCCAGTCCTTTGACTGAGTTGTAAGTGCTCTAACGCTATGATTAAATAAATCTGATTATTGACCAACTGCGTCTAAATTCAGGTTATACTGGGAGCAGATTGTTGCACTGTGTGTACATGTGCATGAACTCCTCAGATTTCATGCTCAAACCTTATTCTCCCTCTAACCTTGTTTTCTTGGGAGCGAGTAAATGTTAGTGAATGAAAAAGCTGCAGAGTTAAGTTCAGTGGTTGAAGTCAACAGCCTGCAGCTTCTGGGCACTGTGCTGACTGCCTGGGTTTTCACCCCTACCCCCAGATAGACAAGCACATGTAAACCTTTGAATTTGTGTGCACACTTATTCTTTCTGTCTTTCTCTCTTCTAGTAAGAACACATTTGCACTTCCTCTCAAAATGTTTCCATTCGAAAACCAATTGAAATTTTTATGAGCGATCCATTGTTCGTGCCAGCTGTTTCTGGCTTATGTGTGGAGAGACATAACGTGCTTAATTTAAGATAATGTGCTTCAGTGTAATTTGGGTGCCTCAGAGTCAAAATGAATTGATGACCTTCAATGTGGCAAACGCTCATGTACAGTCATCCAAAAACTGACTATATAATGTACAATCGGGGTGTCATGATTTTGATTCTAAATTTTAAAAAGTGATTGAAATGAGGGATCTGCAATTCTTTTTTTGTCTCTCCATCCCTGCTTATTTGCATGTGTCTGTTGTTCCATATTTACATTCATTAGCAAAGCAATGTTCCAGTATCGCTACCTAAAGTCTTCAGTAGGAAGTCATGATGGAATGATGAATGTACAAAGCTTAAACTGGAAACGAGGATTATGCCGAGTAACAAGGGTATTATTTCTAAACAGAGAGGTAGAGATTTTCAGCACATTACTATCTGCATGATAGATACCACTCTAGGTGTGAGTGGGAAGGTGTGTTCTTGAGTGATTTGGATGAACTGACCCACAAGGCTTGTAAAGTCCAAGAAATTACATAAGGCTGACAGGTTAGTTTATTTATTGCACAATTTCCATGAAAGGCAGCCAGGAGTGCATATGTACCAAAACATCACATACATCAGTGTCAGCTCCAGTGCAATTCACTCATCTGACAGAGATTATAGGCTACAAGGTGCAGGAACCTTCTGAAGAGGATGTGGTATGGAATTGGTCCAAGTAAACAGAAAACACGCATAACAAATAGCCATCTAACCTGTGTCATCCATCAGACAAACATCAAGGCTGTACAGTTAACCTCCCCTTTCCCCTGATTTCCTACAGGCTTCTGTCTCACCTGTCAGTGTCACAGCTCTGTGTTGATTTTGAAAATAGATACATCCAGGATTACATTCATTATTGAAGCAAACAAGACATACCGCCATCAATTCAAAGCCTCAGTAGGTGACAAAGCGACGAGTTCACTTCTTCTCCGCGCTCGCAGCTCTCAGATGCATTCTGTCAGGATACAAAGTTAGTCTCACCCAGCGTTGATGAATATGTCCAAGTGTTGAAGTTCCTGGCAGCAGCAGAAAATAAACAAACAGGAATTAATATAAGGAAGGAGGCGTTCGCAGGGACAGCCATATGCATCAAGCTGGCTTCTTACATTAGGTGAAGAAGTCAGGAAAGATTTTTGTCATAAGGAGGCACAAATTAGGGTTGTGAGATGAAACAAGGGCTATGAAAAAGCAATCAAATAGGGGCCATGTAGTGGACCAACACTCAGCCATCTGTTTACTTTGGAGTAATTGTACCATGAGAAGAAGCCAAGAATAGGCATCGGAAAAACAAGATGGGACAAAAATTACTGGGAGAAGGAAGCTCCTCAACATTGTTATAATTTTCACTGGGTTCTCCCTTTGATTGGCACAAAAAATCTCAAAATCATATAGCCACAGTGGTGTGTTTTAATAAGGGATTGTGTCTATGAATTATGTATACATAAAACTTTTTAGTCATTGCTGTTAGGCTTGCTCTCACAAAGCAGCTTTCACACTCAGGTCGGGAGTACAGTACAATCGTAGATGCTGTATGATGATGGTGATGAAGATGAAGATGATGAATGCTTGGTCATTGGCTAATATGGCTACAACAGTGTCATCAACTTTTGTCCATATTTCCCATTTCCACATAACTGAACATCATAATGGAAGCCTTGAACGTCATTGTTTATTCATTTTGTGTGCAGACAGCAGTACACAGGCTGGGTCTAAGGTTGCTGTACAGTAACATCATGCTTTATGTTGATTTTACTTTCATGTATGGAAGTGTATAGTGACTTCTTTATATGCCTGTTGAGTAATTGTATGTATACTATGCTATTCACTGAAAACCATTCTATCTCACTATTTGGTGACTTGGTGAAGTTTTCAGATTGAATAATTCTTTCTTTACGAGTTCACCTAAAACCCTCTAAAAGCCCATTGCATTATCTAAAAATTGCATTGCCAGAAAGCTTAAAACAAGACATAGTCCATGAAGTCGACATTTTTCAACAATCTTACACGAATCTCTGAAACCACGTGTCATTAAAATGGAGACCCTGTGCACTTATGCAGTGTTTGCATCATATGGCATGGATTACAGAGGAAAGCTAATAAAAGTTAGTGAACACCTTTTTGTTAACAAACTTGAGATGTTTCTTGTAGCTTTCACTTCATTCGGTTGTGCAATGTCCTTCTGTTCAGCAGGTAATCACTGTAATATGTATGTTCTGCCTTTGAAGGATTGTAGGTCTAGTTGCAGCTTCCCTAACCCCCTACCCTGTGGTTCTTTTTAATGCTCTATTTCGTGAGCCACTTTCATAATATACGACTGTATTTAGCACAGCTGGACAACACTTTTGAATGCTTTTTATATATGGCCGAGAGGCTAATTATTGATCATTATCCACCATTTTGAAGGAAGAAGAAGAAGAAAAATAACAAGTGCATGCCCTGATGCCACAAGAGTAGGAAGGCAAAAACAACTTAACAAGAAAAAGCTGAAAAAAAAATCGAAGGGAAAAAATATCTCTCCCCCTCTTTCTTCAGAATGCATGGGCATGAGAGTTACAGTTAGTTACATCAGGCACTCTGTATTGATAAGCTGATTTACATTATATTTGGTCTTGCGATTCAGTATTTTTAGTCACTATTCAAAAAATTCATTTAGGATGATATCTGATGTAAGTTCCTTATGTTTGACCCCTGATGACAGTGATCACCTGTGGCGACCCTGGTATTCCAGCAAACGGACTCAGATTTGGCGACGACATCACTGTGGGCCAAAACGTGACGTTCGTGTGCCAGCCGGGGCATGTCATGATCGGAGGAGACAGTGCTGTCGCAAGGACCTGCACCAGCAATGGCACCTGGAGTGGCGCCATGCCAGCGTGCCAAGGTAAGTGCCACCTACATATGCACACACTCACATAAACTGCACCTCAAACTTGCCACGGTGGACAGTCAACCTTGATAACCATCAGACCGTGCTGTAACAACCTTGGCACACTAGCACACTGTCACGTACAATATAAAGTACATGCTTACACCCCGAGATCTAATGAGATTAGCAAGCAAGGTGACACAGAGCTTCCTATGTGGTCAGATAGTGTCATATTCAGTGTGCTGATAACGAAACCCCAGCGATATATAAGACTGGAGGTCCATGAGAGACACACACACACATACATGCATGTACAGGCACATATACTTGTGTACATGCCTAAGTGTAAACACACACACCTACATAAACACTACATGCAATTTTGAGCCTGTTTTGCTGAATTATGTCCAGAGCATCCCAACATTACATGTCCCCCAGGTAAGAGACATTATCACTCAGCTTGCTTTCAGAAAAAGAAATATATATATAATACATTTCTAGAGCCCTTGATCTAGGACACAGTGATTTCACCCACACCTGCATTTAGAGTTGCACCTGTGTTGGCACGGAGCCAAGGGTAAAAGTTCCTCTGACACTTGGTGATGGATGGCTAACAAGTCCTCTTCATCACAGCGAGGATCCCTCTAATTGTATTCGCAATAGTTAGTCAGCTCCCTCTCTCTAGAAGTTAGCGCGCACTCCATGGGCTTGATTAACATCAAAGTTAGAAAGTCCACGAGAGGACGTAGTTGTTTTATGCCCATCAGCACTACATCACTCTATGATTTATGACGCTTGAGCCGAAGCATAGATTAGCGCGTCTGCCATCGACACCCAAAAGTAAGCATGGCAGGGAAGATTAACTTGTGCAGCGAACAGTTCAAAAGTACACCAGGAAAGGGAAGAGCCCACAAGGCAAACGGTGGCTCATTGTTGCTAAGGAACTGTTCTCCGGCTGCTGCCTCAGTCGCAGAGAGGCAAGCTGGTGTTGTGTTTGCCTCTTGAGAAATGAGAAAGGACAAATGAAATGTGAGGGGGAAAAAAAACGAGGCAGTGTGAGAGAGTGACATGCACACAGAGACACAAAACATCAGGTAGGAGACTCATACACCGACAAGTTACAGGCAAGGAGTTATAGAAAATCAAACACACTCTCACTTTCTTCGAAGAGGAATGAGTATCAGGGAATGCAAAAGCATGAAGCCTGTTGATCTCTTTTCCACTTATGTAAGGGCTCTTTTTGTTTCTAGATATACTCAGTGTATAAAATGCTGTTACAGACCCTGAAGTAGTTGCCTCTCTGTAGCTCGACTCATAGGGAACTGTGGTTTTAAGCCGCACACTTCTCGCCCTCCTTAGCCTCCCTAGAACCTTGCCTTGAAGTTTACACATCCAAACTGACACTGATTTGTAATATTTCATGGGTGCGCTTCATTATTAACGCCCCCTGTTCCGTGGTATGTTGAAGCTGTTGGATGAATCGATGGTCGCACAACTGTTACCCAAGGCAGTTTAAATGGAGAGAGAAAGAGAGAGAGAGAGAGGCGCGCAGAGAACGTGGGTGTATGTGTGCACGCATGTGTGTATAAAAGTGTGTGAAGCTCCTAACCTCCGAGCTCTAATCCTTGACAGCTAGCGCAGCAGCTCAGGCACTCGGTCCCGATGCTGCTGCGCTTGATGGGGGCGGTGGGGAGAGGACCGAAACCCTAGAGCTTAGCCTTCCTCATCACACACACACACACAGGGTTGTGAATGCATACAATCATGCATCATGCATCAGCAAGGAACAGGATCCTTTCTCTCACCCTCTTAATGCTTTCACTGTTTCTAATAGCACTTATTTTTCTCACAGGGTAAATGAATAAAAGAAGGTCAAGAGAGAGTAGTTTGATGACTAATTGGGTGCATGATAAAAATTTAGTGAGTCCACAATGTGGACGGGATGTTAAGAAGGAATACAGATGTTTTCCGCTTTATTTTCTCCTTCTTGTTGCTCCCTTCCTGTCCCTTGGTCTCTCTCTAAGACTATCTAGGACGAGCAGTGGCACAGCTAGTACACTGGTAATTATGGCTTTTTTATCATCTCTCTCACTGGCGGCCTACGCAGAAAGAGGCCCGAGAAAAGGACTGAGAAAATATCTGTTTTCTTTTCTTGCATCTGAAACTGAAAACAATGCCTCTTCCAATAAGATGGGCCCCCTTTTTTCTTTCAGCATGATTGGGTTCAAGTTGAAGGTGCAGCGGTTCAGACGAGGTGAGCTGTTCGAAATTGGCATGATGCAGGGCATCTGTCACCTTGTCATAGATTTGGATGATGTGTGGCGGGGCTATGCGCCAGTATTCCAGGGAGCGAGGGGTAAAGGAAGCGAGAGAAGGAAAAGAGAGAGAGAGAATTTGAGACTAAGAGAGACAAAGAGGTTTTATGTGTGCCGTGTACTCTGCGCATAATTTTGCACTTCATGTGTATGCGTCATTGCTCGCCATGCTATTTGTGTGTGGTGTGCATACACACACCGCCGATGACACATCCTAAGCCTCACCCAGCACGGATTCAGTTTGAATCCCAGGTTTGGCGTGTTCAGCTAAGAGGCACTAATGCTGCTTAGAACTACTTAGGAAAATGGGGACACTCTCCGCTTCCCATTCAGTTCTGCCTGCCACCCATGCCTTTTTTTTTTCATTTATTTGAAGTAATTTCTGATGCAGTGCTTATGAGATTAGAAGGCCTACTCCAATAATCAGCGTAATTTGCCTACTTGCACATGTGCGCTCACACATTCTCTCCCCATCTGTCGTTTACTCTCCCTCTGTTTCTTTCTCTCACACAGACATACTGTAGGGAGACACATACACACTTTCTACTTTACACCATCCAGCTGGGCATTTTACTGAGGTATTTCAGAATGAAGTGCCTTTTTTCCTAGGGCTCTAGAGCAACAACATTGAAATCCCAAATTGAAGGCACTCTTTACTAATTCATTAACATCAAAGAGAAACAATTTCAAGTGGACTTGTTTCTCCTTGCGAACTTGAGAAACTAAATTACATTACCCAACAAAACATTAAAAAACAGATTGCAGCATCAGTATGGTTTTGCCTTTAACTTTTATTCACTGTTCATCATGGCCTAAATATCTTTCCAAATATAGCATGCTTCTGAAGCATATATACTGTATAATGCTGCAACATGTCCATATGGAAATCATTTTGGATCTGCTGCCAACCAAGAACAAAAGATGGTTCCACCTTGGAGAGAATGTGTGAATATCCCACAGTGGCTTGCTCCACATTTACTGTAATTCACTGTGTAGAAAAAGTAAATCAAGCTAAACTAAGAGGCATGGAAGTTGTCCATCTTGTGCCTACATTATGTTCACACTTTCATAATTAGAAAGCTGCTAATTTTCAAATTTGTAGGCATCATATAGTGTTGCTTTAAAACCTACTGGGCCAGAGGCTGACTGAACATAAAGTAGAGCATATGGTACCTTAAGACTACCCATCCAAACACAACAGCAGGTAATTTAATTTATCTCTCCCACAGGTTCTACTAAGTGAAATCACCTGTAACTCTTTGGTCAGCATTAAAATCAGCATGGTGTCTACTGTCAGGTAGTATACCAAGTTGCTTAGCTGTAGTGAGTTACTGTGTCCTAGCATGTACTTGTCTGACTCAGAAGAATTAGGCTGCTGATATTGGCAAAGTATTCCAGTCAGCATTAACCCCCCTTCTGCTATCTGAACGTTACTATTTTGCAAGGGCACGGTCACTGCATCCTGGGCTTAGTCCCCCTCAAGACAATTGCAATTGATTAAAAGAAAGACAAACAAGCTGGAGTATTGTCCCCTTATGCCAGATGATAATGCCAGACCCGTCTCCAGTGCTGGCACAGTACAGGTGGGAAGAAGGAAGTGGAAGTGTCCAGTGGTCAGATCTCACATGTGTGCCCCAGGTGGCTGCTAGTCTGACCCGCCTTACCCAAGTCTTTGTCTTTCAAATGGTGCCCATAAATGCAGTTGGAGTGTGTGTCTATTCCCACTCCTGTCCAGAGCAGAGATGTCCATAGAGTCTGTCTTCATTCGGCTGCATCTGGATATTTCTGTTGTGTATTTACTAAGTGAAAACGACTGGGTTGTTGTACTGCCAAAACACTAACCCTTAACTTGAGAGGCTTGGTGTTAACATGACAGTTTAAGTAACTGGATTTGTAAACTAAACATCTGATCTTGCCAGACAGTTGCAGTTGCAATTTGCAGATCTTTGTTCAAGTGATTCGGCATGCGTGAGTATGTCTAAAGAAAGCGAGACTTGGGGAAATCATGGGTGTTGAGGGAGGATAGTAATGGTATAAAACAACTGCTATAATTTATTCACATCCCTAAAACCCATATCCCATCTGCGTCCCCACGGGTTCATCTCCAAGTGTGTCAGAACAAACTCCGAGCTTTATTATGCATTCATTTATTACATTTGTTGAGCAGAAAGTTTATGGCTTACACAGACACAAGATGTCCCTTCATTTCTCACAGAAATTATTCAGTATACTCCAAACAGAAAGAGTACAAAAATCCCACACAGTCAAAACATAGACCTTTTCTCTGGGCTAAAGACCTAGTTTTCACTCGCTCGTAGTCCACATTATGTTGAATGGTGAATTTGTGCCACCCCTATCACCTCTTGATATATTTAAATCAGCACTAGGATTTGAAGCATGCAGTGTAATAATAGATTTGGCAAAAACATGTTCATACTTAACCTGCATTTAAAAAGTTAAATTCAATCCCGTTGTGTCTTAAAAAGGAGCAGTGCTTCAGCACTCTGGGACACTGAAATATTTTATTATTCTGGACATAAATGGGAGGATAAAGCCTGTAAGAATGACGATTTATTGTGTAAAAGGTGGGTTCATTATAATGTTTAATACGTTTTAACACTACGACTTGCTTTTACCATCACCATCACCTCCATTTATCAAAATTTTGATTAAAAATGCAAAGACCCAGGATATAGCCATATCCCTGTAAATCCACCTAATCATAGTAATTATCTCTGAGCTTTACCATTGTCTGTTACCCTTGAGTTACATCCAAAATATGCTTTGGTTCAATTGTATCCAGATGGAAGAAAGCAACAGTGTTCTGTTCTTAAGGATCTCTTATAACCTGAATTCCAAGAAGTTGGGTCACCTTGCAAAGAAAACCCAACACACAATAATTTGCTAATACATTTTACATATATTTAACTGAAAATGGTACTAAGACGATATATTTGATGTTTGACCTCATCAATGTCATTGATTTTTGAAAATATCTGCTTATTCTGAATTTGATGTCAGCAACACGTTTTGATCCAGTTGTGACAGGAGCAACAAAAGACTGAAAGTTGTGGACTGATCCAAAAACACCTGTTTGGATCATTCCACAGGTAAACAGCTTCATTGGTGACAGATGATAGTATCATCCTTGGGTATGAAAGGTTCATCCTACTCAGTCGTTCACAAGCAAGGATGGAGAGAGGTTCACCACTTTGTGAACATCTTTTAAAATTGTTTCTCAAAAGGAGCATACTGGCACAAAGTTCAAAATTCAGCACCTGTGATTGTATGAGGATAAGCTTTTCTTTACTGTGTCTGTGTCCTCACTTTTCCCACAGTGGTGACGTGTCCTACACCCCCACCCATACCCAACGGCCTCCTGGAGGGCTCTCTCTTGGAGTGGGGAACCAGCGTGAGCTACAGCTGCCTACCTGGCTACGAGCTGTCCTTCCCCGCTGTGCTCACCTGCACAGGGAATGGAACATGGAGCGGCGACCTGCCTCAGTGCTTGCGTGAGTCACCAGGATAATTATGATGATTATTATAGAGGTCTGCCGAGGAAGTCTCCTTCTGTTTTGACTGAAATGGTCTTGGTGACATTTCTGTCTGCATCTGAAACACGGATATTTGCACAGTGGGCTAAATTGGGTCTTTTCTCTTGATGTCCTTTTTTTAAACATTATCAAGCACATGAAATGTTGGTCTCATAATTAAATCTGGCATCCTGTTGCTTTTCCTCTTACTCATCTATTGATCGTGAATTCTTATTAAATCATTTTAAATCAAAGATGTTATCATCCTCATATTAAATCAAAGTCTCTTCCCTGCCTCATGCATTTGACTGTTAAATTCCCAGGGCTCCCACTGTGCATGGGGTTTGTGGAAAATATGGACTGCTGAGAGGTATAATAATCAGGCAAAGTCATGAGATTTTACAAATGTATTCGGGTAAGTTGTGAAAGATAATTTCTCAAATAGGTGTCTTGACATGGATGCATCTTATTATCTTATTATTATCTTATTGTCCAACCTGTCCTTTACATTCAGTACATGGGTATTAAGGTTTCTTCTCCAATCCAAGTCCCTTCTAACACTTTGCTGCTTGCCCCTTTAGAGGTTATCTCAAGTCAATGAAATTAATGAAAGTCATGAATAAGTCATGGAATTTAACATCAGGACCTAGGTGGAAAAAGCTGAATTATGATACAAATAGAATAGGACAGTCTTGCAGAGATGCAGAACAGGGATTATTAGTGTTGCTCCTGGTTGCAGCGTCAAGGTCTGTTTTTGTACGCACTGACTTATACTTAATCCTAAAACCACCTTCACTGACTGCAGAAAAATAAAACTGAGAATGCTAGGCACGAGAAGGGCATTGTGAGCTACCTGTTCATAAAGAACGCAAATGAATATTTCATCATTCGTACGTGAAATGGAACCTCCAATTTACATTTTGATTAAATGAAAAGTGAATTGACCTCTAGCCCTACAGTCAAAGTTACAATGCTGATGATGAAGATGATGATCTGAGTGGAACCACAAGTGGGATGTCTGATGCTCTTTACTACATTAAGACCTTCTCAGAATCATCTTTACAAGCATAATAATAACCCCTGGGATGCATGACTGCTCAAGAGCATCTCACTGTCATCACAATCATTTTCGTATTATATCAGTCAGATAGAAATGAAATATCAAGAAGGGTAAAGTGTTGTACGTGTGTTTGTTTCTCTCTGACTGTTCGTCCAGACTAAGTGGAATAAAAACAAATGCCACTAAAAATATTCACTCCAAGTGCTGAAAATTGTGTTTTTTTGACTGCTGTGCTGCACTGAAAGCATCACCACTTAAACTGGTGAATGTGGGCAGACTTTTGTTTTGTCTGTTGAATTTAAGCATTTTTGTATCCAGTTGTTTGATTATAGAAGCCTTTTTTTTTTTTACAGGGAATCTCTGCTATCACATGGCTGCATGTATTAATTCTGCAGACAGTAACTATGCTGCATTGACTTTAAGTCGTAGCTTATGAACTGAAAGGACATAAGATCATTTGCAGGGGTTTTGTAACACGTGTTGGAAAAAAAAAATCAGTGTAAGACCAAGCCTGTGAAAGAAGAACTACATTCCATTTCTAATGACAGAATTTGGTGTGTGTGGCCATATTCAGTCAGGCAAACACAGCCCCATTTGGGTATTTAGCGTCAGAGATTCAGCTGACAGACTGCTAGTGTTTGTGACCATGCAACTAGGAGCACAGTTGTGCAGCCATTTGCTCTTCTAAGTGGCCATGCTGTAGTCGTTTATTGCCATTCATGTAAGTCAATGTACACACTGATATCTGATTTATATCCTGCTCAACAGTAAAGGATGGTATTTCATTCCTGTTTGTTTTGACCAGATATCTGCTTTAGCACTACTAACTGCCTGTTTTATTGAGGTGCAATGGTATATCTGCGTTCTGGTCCTGAGTTGTTGTGGTGGGTAAAAAAAAAAAAAAGTCATCTGGACATGAAATGGATATGGTTCCACTTGGTAAATGTACCATGTCTACTTGCTGTCTGTTGCAATTATGATGAGCAGTGTCATTCCTCAACGCACCACAATCATTTTTCCACATGAGCACCCCCAAAACAACCTCCTGCAGATATGTGAGCGAGCAACCTTTTATGTCCCATGATGTAACATTTGTGTTTAATGTGTCTCAGCACAGAAATGTTTTTGATGCACTAATTACATTTAATAGCCCCATTACACGCAACGCTAGAAAGCAGGTTCCAATGCTGGTGCAAAGTTGACACAAATTTAGAGCCGTACACTCTAAATATCATTCAGTGTGATCAATAACCAGCTTCTATAAAGAACCTCCCAAACATGTTATAGCTAGCCTCCTGCTACAGTACTTAAAGTGGAAGCAAGTCTGTGATAAATCACTTAGGTTTACTAAGGCAAATAAATGAGTCCTGAAAATGGAACAACAGGGAAGAAAGTGCTGATCATATTTGGTGTAGAAAAAGCTATTATCTATGCATTAAAGTGTCAGCACAGCACTATCTAGAGCAATCTTAGGTGCTGGTTCTTATAAATCCTGAAGTCATTATTAAAAAGTAAAACTATAGTTCAGTATCAGTGCTCATCATGTGGTCACAGCGCTGACCAATACTACACATACTTTGCATTACTTTATAAACACTTGCATTTGTCACAGAACAGCTATAAATGCACACAGACCAATAATGTTTTATTTGAGCATTGTATGAAAGTGTATACTGCAAGCATTAGTCAGTACATTACATCATCTTGTACACTGAGGATATTTCCCATTTAAAAACAACCTTATGAGCTGAGTAGGAGGAATAATCTGATTCCTTTTGGCTGTATCATACACATCTGCTGCAAATTTAAACGGATAAGTTTGCAAAGTTTAGTTTGCAGCATAATGATTTAAAGCCACTGTCCTGCTCTACATTAAACATATAGTACACTTGCACTGCTGTAGACTTTAGAAATATGATTGCAATTCATACTCAGCACTTTCAGTTGAAATATAGCTCAGCAACTCTGCAGGAGATGGCATGCATCTGCAAAAGCAAATCCATCTGTGCATGTCTTAAAAATCTGTACTTTAGTAAGCATTTGCAGCCAAACAGGATTAGGATGCATATTCATGTTCCCAAACAGAACACATGAGAGAGTAAGCAGCAAAATTCAGTGTCTCAGAGTGCTAGTTCATGTGTCTGCGGGGATGAGACTGTGATCCCAACTTTGAATCTGGCCTCTGCATACTGATGACTTCAAAGCATTGATAATTCATCAAGGAAGGGGAGAGGCTGTGAGAGAGAGAGAGTGAGAGTCAGAAAAAGTTTGACTAGCCCCTGTCTCTCTCTGTCTCTCTCTCTCTCCCTCTCTGTCTGTCTCTCTCTCTCTGTTGCTCTCCCTCTGTGTGTCTCTCTCCCTCTCTCTCTTTCTGTCTCTCTCCCTCTCTCTCTCTGTCTCTCTCTCTCTCTCTCATCCATCTACACACACACAGCCACATTAAATATGCTGAGCTTGGTTTGGCCCTGGGCCATTTCTCTTATATATCCATAAAGCAGAACATTATTTCCCTGCAGCTTGAAGCTTATGACTGATGTGCATGTCACCTGTTTGGCCTGTATTGTCAATCCTCCAAAAAATGCCATCGGAATACTAAGTCTTACAATGTTATTTGAAAAAAGTGACAAGAATCCTTTTCAGATCCAGCCAGACATTTGCATCTTTATTTGTTGTCATATCAAACACGGCCAAACTACTGGATGCAGGGGGGCTGAGAATCACAATGCTTAGTTTTCAGGTGGGACGTACTGTATCGGCAAACATGTTTTCTAGGAGTAAGATATGTCCCTGAACACAAGGATTTGTTTCTGAGATAACAGTATTTGCAGTAATGGCTTTATTCAGCCATTCCTGCATGGGCTGGATCCTAATCTCCTCTTTTACTAGATATCTATTATGTCGGGGACTGGTGGTGGGAAGCCCCTGTTGGTTCCTGACTTCTAGGAAGAGAGCACGCGAGAACTTATCTCTGTCTCCAGACCTCCATGCAGCAGCACATGTCAGGTCTGGAGAAGCAGCCTGCCTTATTATTGGCTTGATCCCACAGTGCTCTGGCTGCGTGACTGAATGCTGTAACTCTCGTTCCTCGCCTCTGCTCTCTCTCACACTGAGCATTTCTGAACCTCCTACGGCTAACATGCACCTTCTACTGATCAGTGTGGTTATAGTGGATTGATGAATGTGTGTATATACAGTAAAGATGGAGAGAAAGATACACTGGCAGACTGTGAAATGGCTGACTTTTCTCCCCATCAAGCCCAGTCTCACTCACACTGATTAGATGTCTATAAGCAATAAATTGAACGAGCAGCAGTGATAATCCACTGGGCTTCATCTGCGGAGGCTGTGGCTGGAGTCCCATTAAAAGGGCGATATCATACAAGTGGCTTGGAGAAAAACAGCGGCAGCAGATGGCTCCAGTTGTGTCAACCTCAAGGCCCTGTCAGAGAAATTAGTATTTCACTCGCTAATTATTTTGATCTAAAATTGAGTCCCATGACCTCCCTCGCTGCCTCTTTGCTGCCAAGATGAAGATTCACATACCTACTGTAATCACTCACCAGCAAAAGTTGATTGTTGGAAACAAAAAAAATGTTTATAAAGAGCAGTTCATCCTGAGAGAAAGACATCAATGCCTGTGCCCACATGCAATAAAGAAAATGGCCAAAGGAACAAGCATAATATCAATGCCTTTTAAACAATTCAGTCCATGAAGACTTTCTAAATCATACAGAAAGACATTTGTATAGTCAGGTACTCAAATAAATGAGCCATAATAAAAAGCCTATTGAAAACAGCAAAGCTCACAGCAGCAGTGGAAAACACTGTAGGCTCTCCTCATCATGGTTGCTCTGATCTTATGTGGGTACAGCAGCAGCCCACACAGCTTTATTATTTCTGAATTAAATGCTGAGTAGTCTACTCAACGCTGCGTTCATTTCGCTCGCTGCTGCAGTGTTCCTTTTGCGTAATGAGGTTAAAAGGGGACGAGCGTTTGAATTGTAAAAATGAGGCAGCGCAGTAGGGCATTAACATTGACATGAACTGCGGGGAAGGTGCAACAGTGCCGTGTGTGGTACAATGTTGCATGAATACTTGCAGGAAAATGTGTGCCATCTGTGTTTGGATTTTTTCTTTGGCCGTCGGCTTATCACATCAGCAATATTCCACATTTCTGCCTCTGCAGCCAAGTTCTGTGGAGACCCTGGTACGCCTGCCAAAGGACGGAGAGAAGGGCGCAGCTTCATCTTCAAGTCCGAGGTGACGTTTAGCTGCAATGCCCCCTATTTGCTGGTGGGATCAACGACACGCATATGCCAAGAGGACGGCACCTGGAGTGGATCTCAGCCTCGATGTATAGGTACTGAATATTGGCCTGTACACTCAACTTTATATTTTTGTGATTTGCCACGCAATTTCCTTATTGATCATTAAATGATTTTACCTCATCATTTGACTGTCCTGCATGCAAGAGATGAGTATTTTAATTTGATAGAGTGTGTTGTGTCAGAGGAGCCTTGAAACGTGGACTGGCTTTATCAGGACTCTTGCCACAACACGTAAATAATCTTGTCTCTTCTTAAGTACGGTGGAATCAGGCCGTCCAGGATCAGAGTTAGAAACTCAATGAAGCTCACTGGAAACAGACAGAGTTAGTTTATTGTGTTCTCCAAGACAGCAGCACCAATAAAACCAAGTCAGATTACTAAACCAGACTGAAAAAACACATTCAATACATCAGTTTTTATAGTGTTGGTGGTGCTTGGAAGTCTCCGCTTTACCTAGAGATAGGGTAGTTCTGCTACCTTTGGATTTGGCTGTTTATATATATATATCACTCTTCGATGAGTACTTCGCACAGGCCACTGTTGAAAAAAGCCAATTAAGGAAGAGTAATGGGCCATAAATGTCATGAAGAAATAGGGTTTAAATTGTACGATCATCATTAATGTCATTTCGTCTAGATCAAATAGAATTCGTCCAGTTAAGGTCATATTACATTGCTCCACACTTGCAGGTGCTCTACCCACACAAAGTTCTTTTGAAGTTTCTTCTCCCATGATGAGGCTCATAATATGTCATACAGAGTTCACAGAGGGAATTCCAACTATTGCTTATCATCCAAGGGCGTTTAAGAACACTCAGGGTTTTCTTCCTTTTTCTTTTTTTTTTTCTTTTTTTTTTTTTTTTTTTTTACAATAGGCTTGCAAAGACAAGGGTTTTTTTTTTCTTCTTTGCAACATTTCTCCCGTTTCTCATTATCCTTTCCTGGTTTGTAATCTGACTGATATAATAAATAATGCCATATGTTTAAGTCTCCCTCACACAGGATATATGGCAGAATATATGCCTCATCAGATTTGGTACTTTGAGTAATACAGGATACATCAAGGTTTTACACAACAAGTGAAATAACAAAGGTACTGGAATTAAAAACAAGATGTTCGCTAGGTACGATCAAAATGAAAGAAAAACACAGCACATGTTTGACTAATCTTCCAAATGATCATTTCGTGCTGGTTCTGTTGTGGCTGCTAACATAAATAAAAAGATGCAGTTGAAGGTGAGCTAGAATCAATGCGTTGCCATCTGGCACTCATGTAAAAATAAATCACGAGAATGAAATACATTATTTATATTGTTACCTCAGGAGCTGTGCTTTATATTTGCAGCTTAGTGTTGCTAGAAATATTAAATGCTGAAGAAATGTTACCAAATTGATGTATCTTAATTGAAATGAGTCTCACCAATGATTAAAAGTCTCAGAAGTCCATATCCCTGAGACTTTCAAAAGCCAAGGAATTCATAGTCAAAGAGACTAAAGAAGGCCGGGTAATTCTGCTCATGTTACCATGGCACTTCAGTAATTGTCCTCTGGTACATGGTACACCAGAGAAAAATTGCTTCGACATTATCAATGATTGCTCCTCTGTCAAATTCTCATTTCTGCTCTCCTGCAATTCCCTTGCTCATCATGACCATCATTTCTTGTTCCAGAGCCTACAAGAACCACTTGTGAAAATCCAGGGACACCTGAGCATGGCTTCATGAATTACACAACTGGTTTTAAGGTATGATGAGCAAAAGCTGTAATGGATACATTTTATAAATGATGAAGCTGATACGTCCTTCAATGGTGACGTGATATGTAGCTGAAAATGCATGTCAGACGGGAGCAGAAAAAATACAGTCCTAGTTGGAGACAGGTTCATTTTAAGTTTGAAACATATCAAACTTGAACATATTATATTATACTTTACATACACTGTGATATACTTCACCTACCTAATTCAGCTCAACAGATTCCATATGATCAGTATTTATAGCTGCCTGGCTGTTGTACCTGAGAGCATGAACAAGAAGCACCAAATCAAAGCGCCATTGAAAGCTTGCAGCCCTACTGTGTTACCTGTACTTAGTCCTCTTTGAAATGGGTACTTTCCAATGGACGTTCCAGGTGCAATCATCATTCATTCCCTTTGAATGACGTTATGTGGGTGCAAGGATTGAAGCAGTGACGATTGCCCTGAGGAGAACCCAGCAGGATTTCTCCACCACTGTGAATGTATAAAGTCATGGTGCTTATCTAGAGCTCCAATAATGTGCACTGCATGCAGTTTGAGAGTTTGTGTAAAACGAGCAATGCTAAAATGCATCATAGTCAAAAAAAAAATTGATATCATGACCATTGGCGTGTGCTCACTAGATCCCTCGAGATGCTTTCAGCCAGTGTATTTCATTTTATTTCCTCCCTGTTGCTTTTAGTGTCTCGCTTACAAGTTAAGTGCAAACAATTTCTCCACAACATTCAGCAAAGTATCTGATATGAAATTTGTCCCAAATGAAAGCAGAAGCAGCTTATTATTTGGATCACTGCTTGTAATGGCTGTAGTCTTGCATTTTTCTGCATTACTCAACAACTTCAGCAATTTCTTGACACCAGCGAACGAGGGAGTTCTGTGTCGACGCCGTCTTTAAACAGTCGACTGGGACGGTGGCTGAAAATAAAAGTCATTTATTAAGATAACAGCAAACGGTTTGGTTCTATATCTTTACCAGAAAGTCAGCTCCCTCTTTCTAATGTGTGTGCATCAGTTGAGAACACAAACATGGGCCATCGCCTCTAGGAATAGGCTCCATCTGCCTCCACACACTACAGATAATCATTAAAAAAGGAAAAAAAAAACTTTAGTGTGCAGTATTTTTTCCCAGCTCTTTAGATTTGATGCTGCGAGCCTATTGGCATTTGCATCAGTGTATTGACTCTTTCCACTTTGTGTGCTGTCTGTTTGTGGCCAGGTGGGCAGCAGAGTAGACTTCCAGTGCCAACAGGGACACCTACTGCAGGGCTCCACCACCCGGCTCTGCTTGCCAGATCTCACCTGGACCGGCATCCAGCCTACCTGTATCCGTGAGTGCTTATTCATCGTCCTCACTGTATCTTGATATCGCACCGCCTGTCTTTGTTTTTCGCTTCCCTTGCTGGCATCTTGTCACTGTTTACCTGTATTGCTGCCTACTCAGACACGTTCTCTTCTTTTCCTCGACCTTCTCGCTCTCCCTCGCTCGACGCCTTCTTCCAGCACAGCTTCTCCAATTCACCCAATCCCGCCATAACTTTTGACCTCCCAGTAGATTGCTGCTCACACCTCAATCAACCTACCATCCCAGTCATTCGGGGAGAGAAGTGTTGATCGTGATTACTGTCATTATGTTTGAACCACCTGAACTCTCGACCAACACCAAACTAAGGGCTGTGCAGTTTATCACACATGCTTTGCCAAGCCAAGTACTTTTCGAAGTTGTGATGTAATTCAGTATCTCCGTGGAATCCCTTCCAGCTGCAGCATATTTCATGGAAATATTACCAATTCAGATCTTACTATAGTCTGCATTTTACTACCCACCTTCAGTGTAAACACTTGAGCTATGTCATAATTAAGGGATTCAAATGATATTTTGTAATTTTGATTTCATAACTAACCCAAGATGTAACACCCACTTGAATTTCCTGGAGACATTTGTGCTGAGGGGGCAGAAATACTGTAATACCTACCCTTCATCCTCTGCCTGATCTACTCTGCAGCGTCGCTGTATGTATGTGTGTATGTGTGTGTGTGTGTGTGTGTGTGTGTTTTAGTGGGAGGAGAAGTTTTAAAGGGATTGTGAATCCTTGAATTTGTGCATCATCTCTTTTTATTATTCATACACTTTGTTGCAAGTTTATTAGTTTCACCTAGCTGAAACTAATCTAGTCTAATACAAGGTAACTACATTAGAATCCTACTTTATTGAGTGTTATCGTGTTGTTAAATGTTTAGACAGGTGATGATTCAACTGTGTGGTTATTTTGGAGGCTGTACTTTATTGAAACAAATGAGGTGCATGCATGTGTTTGTGTGCATGCACAGGCTATTTATTTAATAAGCACATCTATTCCAATACTTTTTATACAGCATATGTACGATTTAATAAGTAGAGCCTATCTACAAACAGTGTAATAAAAAACAACTTTATCACTTATTGCAGATTTTTAGTCACATTTTTCAATAAAACACAGTTAGACACTATTCACAGATCCATCACTGTCCTATTTCTCATCATTTGTGAGTTTATGTTTAAGTTTAAAAGATCTAAGATGTTCATTTAAACAGCTTGCAGCATAGGAGAGCTCAGAAAGCAAAATTCCTGTCTAGACATCTGTCTCCTCTCCTTCCCTGTCTCACCTGCATCTTCAAACTGCTGACCCCATCATCCAGGTCACTCAGGAATGATTCAGGAGGTTGCACATCCTCTCGCTTCTTAATGGCCTTTATTGCCAGCACTGTGACAGGTCCCTTAAAAGAAAAGAGCAGTCAGAGTAAGTTTAAGTCAACTGAATTATAGGTTAAAGCTCCTGCAAACTCCTCACACATGCACTTACAAAGTTCGTTATAACCACAGAATCGACATCCTCTCTCTGGAGAGAAATGGCTGGCACAGATTGGATCATGCACAGTCCCCTGTTCTCCAGGGCTGCATTCACTGCTGTCAAAATGTTTGAAGGGTGGAAATGGCATGGCCCTGTGAGAGCCACACTTTGTCTTGGAGCTTCTAAGGAAAAGGGGAAATGCCAATATACGCAATAATTCAACAAGAGTGGAAGATAAACCACTAGATAAGAAGAAAAACATCGCAGCTTTGAAATGTAATTTTCTTAATGTCGCTTTCAAGTTGTCAACAACCAGTTTCTCCTCTGAGGAAACCTAATGCATAGTAATGCAACTTTCATTATTATGGAAATGCATGTTTCTACTGATGCTGATTTAAAAGCTTTAATATAAGACACTTTATCAGCAGTATCTTAGCATGCTACTGCTGGGCAGTGCACAGGCACAAGCTGAGGTCAGGAGTCAACTGCTTGGCAAATCTATTCTGTACTCCCGACTGACAATGGCTGATATTTAACTTGCAACATGCTTAAATATGATATTTAGAATTGTGGGTTAATGGATGCCACTTGCCCATGAACTGATTTTTAAAAAAGGATGTACATGAACATAAATTCTACATGGAAATGAGCAGGTAACTTAAGGAAAAACAGAAGTGGGTTTATCCACACATATCATCCCAAACATCTAGCTGAGTATTTTGTACAGCCTGTAAATCAATTTTATATTGAATTAACACACACTAACATTTCAGATTTCCTTATTATGAAGAAATGTAGTAAAGCAAACCACAACCCATGTTTAAGGAAATTTGAGAAGCCACGTATACCTAACATTTGAGTTCATGTGGTCACTGTTATTGTCTTTCATACTTTCATACATTGGGCCCCAGGAAGTTCATTTCTCGATTTGTGTACAAAACATCCCAGCAGCCACATTTACTGTCACAGCAGTAAACATAAAATAACATATTTTATACCTTTCTGTGTAACCATAATGTTGTGAATCCACCCACTGCAATGGCAGTCTGACAACCAATCCAGATTTCATTCAGAGGTGTCATGTTTTGAGGCTTTTAACGCTCCTGACTCGCTCTGTTCCACTGATGCGGTTCCTTAGCCAGGTTTGTCTGCCTCTGCTGAGGTTGCAGCGTTTCAGAAGCTGCTCCCTGGCTCTGGTCCATCACCTGTGGTAGCTTGAAAAGCGTATTGATTTTCCTCTGCCCTCATCCTGTCATTGTTACTGCTGGAATTAAAATAGAGAAATGTATCTCAGACCAGATTGTAGCATCTCAGGCTTTTATGAATAAATGCTCAAATTTGTGACTGGGGGAACTTTTACCTTAATGTTACATAAACACTGGTGAAGTTAAATATCCATATTGGTGTCAACAGCTGATCAGCTGCAGCCTGGCAAGTTTATCTTCTTAATGCAGATATGAATGAAGTGAACTGTGACTTTGCAACACATTAGCTCTTAAACTGGCAAGCGTTACAAACAGCAGGCTGTTTTCAGAATATTGTCTTTGAAAGACCTTGCTAACTTATAATGTGCTGGTCAGGTGTATGAATGAGTGATTTGTGCAAAGCAGAAACCGTCCTTATTTTATGGCTCTGCACCTAAATTATGTAACATTATATTACTCTTGCATTAGGCATTGGCAGCCTAGCTGTTAAACTTACAATCTGCACTGTATTAATATATGTCCTTGAGTAGCACATTAACGTAACTGTATTACTATTTATTGGTTCAGAGTGAATTTAAGAGTATAGTCATTACATCATTGGAGATCCAAAACCTTAAACCACAAGGTCACTGTGTTTTCTGGCTTTAAAGTCAAAGTATGAATTCACTTTCAGTCTGTTGATGTATAACATTATTTTTTTTTATTCATTTTTCATTAGAACAGCCGAGAAGGTGGACATGCAGACCCAGAGGGCTGTCTGGCCCATAATACATTGCGGGAAAACTGCGGTTATGTATATGTATTTGAGTATGAGTACTTTTGTATGGGTCTGACACTTTGTGTTGACCCTCGGTCAGAACAGTCATAAATCCTCTAAAATAGCTTTCTCTGTGATTAAAGGCTCTTCTGTTACTGTGAATCCACTTAAATGGATTTAAAAGTGAAGCCAACCTGCCGTGCACTGCTGATGAAAGCAAAACATGGAGGGATTATCAGCACAAGAGATGTAATAGATGCAGTGGACAAAAGTGAGTTTAATGTCGCTGCATCCTAATCACGTTACCTTTTTGTCTGATTAATAGTTTACACTTATACTATACAGGTACCTTGAGTAAAAACCAGCAGTAGTCTCAAAACTCAGTAAGTAGACGCTACTAAAGCAGCCAAAGAAAACAGCATTTGGATGTCAAACCCTGCAACCTCTGACCGGCGTACAGCGAAGCATGCTAACAAGATTGCCTGTTAAAAAACAAAAAGCTACAAGAAAAACATTGCAACAATTCAAAAGTTAACTTTGTCCTCTTCACTACGACCTGCTGCTGCTGTCTGCAGTCGGCCAACCTCCTCGGCTGGAAATCCATCAGCAGGGGCTGTCTCTGTGCGTCTGCCTCTATCTGTCTCTGTCTGTCCGTGTCCCTAACTAATGCACTCTGTCTCTATCAGAGATAGCAACTTTGAACTAAGAACATTACATGCTGTTGTGTGGCAGAAAAAGTGAAAGTGTCTTCTGAGGGCTTGTGTAATCTCAGGAGTACAGCCCGCTGTGCTGTTTGAAGTGTAAATAAACACGGCACTGTCAACAGAGCTTGATGAGGAATATGACGCGTCTTTGATACAACAATTCATCGGCCTTGTAAGTGTCTTCAGCATTCATGGTCGACAAACTCTACAACCGCTCTGGACATGTGCTGACAGTTTGTCATTTTAAATGGGTTACATAGTCTTGTGCTCAGGAAGTGAGAGGGTTTATTTAATTATTTATCTATTTATTTATTTAGGTCTCCAGGCTGTAAATCTACAACTCACTGCATGAGACAGTTTTTCTTCTCTCCTGCAGTGTAAATAGATACTGCATTAGCTTTCCTCAGGCCAGATTCATCAGTTTGTTTCAAAAACTCTAGGTGGCAGATAGAGACACTTGTCCTTGAGCTTTCTTCATCAGTCTGAATTGAGTATAAGATGAGTATCCTGTCGGGTTTAGGTACCTGTGCTATCTTCTGCACAAATGTCCATCTTCAGACATGCTTACAAACATATAGTATTACCGGATCAAACACAGGCAAAAGTTCTATCCAGCGAGGAATTCTCCGCGACTTTCTTCAACTCAGAAACTAGGCTTCACCCCTTCCGCATCCTATTGCCACTAATGTCATTAAGACGCCATGAAGGACCGATTTGGTACTGTGACTCAGTTGCAGCTGTCTCCCATTTGACAGGTGGCAACGTATTCTTTCACTCACAAGCTGCGAAATTATTTAGCTATTTTCACATTATTGTTGACGCCTCAGAGCCTGAATGTTCAGCCCCTCAGTGTTTCGGTGGCGCGGGATGATTTGCATAATTTTTTGTTCTGTAAAGGGTTTGTTGATGTGAAAAATTAAACTAAGTATACTCAGCCCACTCATGAGAGAATGAAAACATTTAATATGGTCTATAAGAGGCTGGTGTTGTGGCAATACAGCAATAACAGCTTTTGTCCCAACTTTTTGTTTCAGCGAAAGCTTTTCAGCACTATCCTTAACCAGCTTGTCACTAGCTTCCTGCTTTTTGAGACAAAATAATTTAATAAGCTTAGAAAGTCAAAGCCAAGAAAGTCAAAACTGAATCGCTGTATTAAAAAACTCCGACAACACATATACTTATACATACTTTATTTTCAGGTCATACTGGTCTGACCTCCAGCACATGGGCTTCGCTTAAAAGC
This sequence comes from Centropyge bicolor, assembly GCA_037975185.1. Lineage (NCBI taxonomy): Eukaryota > Metazoa > Chordata > Actinopteri > Pomacanthidae > Centropyge > Centropyge bicolor. The sequence goes on along the minus strand of JBBMOC010000032.1, from coordinate 460,493 downwards.
CCCCTATTTGCCAATTATTTCAGTCAGCCTTCTGCCTCCTTCCAGTGTCCACAAGTGACCTTGCAACCTATATGCACATCCTCATGATGGAAAACACTCTGGCAAGATCTACAGATCAGCATTCATGTTTGGCAAGGACACCGGTGAGCTTAGTCTAGTTTTTTTTTTGTTGTTGTTTTTATTTTTCTCAAACTGCTGCTGAATTTGCGATCCAAGGCTTTGGCTTCACACAGTTGTGGTTTCAATTTTATTTAAGCTTGCAGGCTAATTCAGTCTAAACTTAAGCAGTATCTCCCGAGCCACAAGTGTCCGTATTCATATCAGAAAAGAAACGAGACATATTAAAGTATCAATATGCTCCTTAATAGCTCCCTGGGCTCGGTTGTAAAATGCGTGTGCTTCCTTTTTTAATCTCTTTTTCTAACCTTCCCCCATCTATCTCTCTCTCTCTCCCCCAGTGACTCCTTAATTATCTTCCTCGATATCTGTACGTCTTTGTGTGTGTGTGTGTGTCTACATTGGTCTATGTGTGTGTGTATCTGGCTCCATTTGTATGTATGTGTAGATGTGTGTGTACTAACCCATCTGCCCTCTGCTTGCTCTCCAGCTCACTCCTGCAAGCAGCCGCGGAGCCCGGCCAACGCTGACGTCGTGGGTCTGGACCTGCCCTCCTACGGCTACACCCTGGTGTACACCTGTCAGCCAGGTTATTTCCTTTCCGGGGGTTCAGAGCACCGTGTCTGCCGCTCTGACAGCAGCTGGACTGGCAAGGTGCCTGTCTGCAGAGGTACGTGGTCAGCGGGGGGGTCTGCGAGGGCAGATGATGGAGAAGACGGTGGGGGGGGAGGAAGGGGATGGAGCACAAGTTAAAATGTTGGAGAGGAAGATTGAGCAAGTGTATAAAGGTGGAGGGCAGGAGGTGTTCACTGATAGTTAAGTCAAATAAAATGCTAATCAAATATAATGAGACATTGTGGTTTGTGGGATGTTTTCCGTGAACCCGTGGTGTCAGTAAACTGTCAGCTAATTGCAGCACGCCTGTTAAGATTCCTGTGTGTTGACTTGTGGATGTTTGTTAGAACTGAGCCACCAGAGATCTGACCAAAGTGAGGAAAAGTTTAATGCAGGCGGCAAGTTACACTCAAGCAGTGTTTACTTTTCCCAACATCCTCCATCTGTTAAGCCTCGCTGTGCATCGCTATATCTTTGTGACATACATATTTATGTTCTTCTGCAGTCGGTTCCAAATCACATGAGAAAACTGTCAAGCCCGTACCAGGGACACCGAGCCCGAAAATAAATGGTGAGTCTTGAATTGCACAAGCTGTTCAACTGGTAACCGCAGAAGGCAACGGTCCTGCATCTATCTTTTGACGGTACTAGCATCGGCTATAGGGAGGTTTCTTTTACGGCACAAACTCATTGCATGTACTCAATGTTGGACCTGTAGCTTCATAGCTATACAGTAGGTTTAGTGTATTGTCTTATATCTTCATCAAGATCATAGAAGTTCTCCTGTCTTCATAAGACCTTAGACTTAATTTGGTCGCTCAAATTCGTAGAGTAGAGGAAAATGATGAAGAAAATTGTGAGAACAGAACCTGGTCTGCATTTGTATCATAGCCGTTATGTGTTCTTTTGCAGTTACATATGTGGTCATTTATAAGTAATTAAGAGTGAATAATTGACACAAAGAGATAATTACATTAAGTGATTTGTACAAGGAAATATTAACAGGTCATAATAAGTGCAATATATAATTAATGCATACAATGTAATTAGTCTATAATTAGAAAATATTGGTGCGCATTTGTAATTATTTATCCATTATACATGCATGTAACTGGTAACCGAGATACTGTGCTGTATGTGTGATTTAAATATTCAAAAGGCACTTAATTTGCCTTCAGCGTCAATGAGCATTGTAAAACAATAAACAAATATTAAAATGAAAAAACATTGAAATGAAAAAATGTACTTAACATCTGCATGTTATCATTGACCTTGTTAGCATGTTTGCACTGGCACTGAGCTCAAAGCACATACAAATATTCTATCACCAAGTCTTTAGCGTATGTGTAAGACCAACTTGGTGCATTGTGCTCAGCCAATAATCCAGCTAAACTTATTTAATTAACCCAGTGAAACTGTGCTGTGAAATTTTACCTTTGCTTAATCAGTATCAAAGTGTAGCTGCTGCGTCAGCCAGTTACAAAATAACGTCTGTTGCCATCTATGTGCTCCCTTCCACCCCTTAAACATTACCTTGTTGTTGTGCCTATAATTAGTGGAAATGATTTAGTAAATACTAGGTAATTATTCTGACTATTATCAGATTTAGTTGCTGGTACTAACTACAAACAGTCACCTTTTTTACAGGTATAATTGACTCATAATTTCCCGTTTAATAATTACCAATAGATAATGACTGCAAAAGTGCTACATGAAGTTTTATCAGTGTAAAACTATTTAAAAAGTTCTGCCGAGTTCCAGGAGTTATCTCTTCCAGAATGTATTTAATTATCATTAATTGAGCTCGTCAAAGCATATAAGGAACATGATATTATTCAAACTGAATGAAAAGACTGTTATCAGCTGTTTGATATGTTGATTCCGCTGCACATCTAATTACCATTTTGCAGCGTGGGCGCAAGCAGTCAGCTTGCATTAAAAACGTTATATTGATTTGATGTTTCTTTAAAAAAAAAAAAAAAATGTGTCAGACAATACTGGGTAATAGGAATGATAACTTCCATTTTCATACTTGTGCATTATTTTTTTCAGTTCTTCTCTGCTATTATTTTAATAGCATCATTTAATGAGTGTTCTTTTATTTCCCTCTTCCTGAAGTTCCCGACGACGTCTTCGCCCCTGATTTCGTCTGGAAGGGTTCCTATGATTACAAAGGCCAGAAACAGCCGATGACTTTGACAGTCACAAGCTTTAATGCCACGACGGGAAAAGTCAATGTAACTTTAACAGACAGTAGCATGGAGTTTCTGCTCTCTGGTGAGTCATCTATAAATCATCTGTCTTCTGCTTCCTCCCCTCCGCCTCCCCCTCTCCTCCTCTCACTACCTCTGTGTGTCACTTCCATTTATTTTGAGGGTGCCTCATGTCAATCAGTCAATCACCAAATGATCTCATGCATGAGAGTGGAAATTAACTATTGGCTCCGAAGACGGATGTATTAGTCTGCGCTGACTGACTAACTGCCCACTCAAGAGTCGCTCGTCTCCTCCCCTCTTCCCTCGGCTGTGTTCTCATGTGTTCTCATCTTTTCTCGACACTTGTCTTTCTCTCCTGCTTTTCTTTGTTTTCTCTCCGCTTGTTTTTCTTCTTTTTTGATTCCCCCCACACTCCTCGGTACTGTCTCATCTCTTTGTTCACATCATTTCTCGCATTGCCTCTCGTCCTCTTACCTTGTAGGAGTGTACAAGCGCCAGGAGGCACGGTTAATGCTCCTGCTGTACCAGATGAGAGCGCTGGCCCACAGCTCCTTGAGCAGGATTACTGATGAGACCTGGGCAATGGACGGATTTGTGAGTATACACAGGAATTTGAAGCAGCTGGCCAGTGAGCTTTTGGAAATAACCAAGAGCTGTGACTGTCTTTTATTCCATTCTATTTATTCATTTATTTTTTTCTGACAGATAAGTGAAATATTAAAGGCAATGGGCCTGTAAGTACGTGAAGCAAAAAGTAAGCCTTCCATGGACTGAATCAAGCCAGTGTTTCCTCATTATTAGACTCTCACCCTATTTTACCGTGCCAACAAAGTAAAAAAAAAAAAAAAAATCACAATACATGAGAAGAAACAGCGACAACAAGCAGAATAGTAATTTCCTGCTTTATTGTCTGTTTTTGTTTACATATATTAACACTGGCTGTACATCAGATGCACCAGGAGCTCTGTATGAACCACTTCAGCATTCCCACATTGACAATTTGCTGAATGGGCTGAGACACACTACCTGACATCTAAGAAACCTGCGACTGCACAACAATTTTTTTATTGGTGGAATTGAAGTTCGCCTTCTAAAAAAAAAAACTTCAAGGTCCACTTAATAACAACGTGTGACAGGTGACTGCACACGGCTGAGCTATTGATAGCGTGGCGCACAGCTTCTGGAGCAGGCTTTCAGAAAAGACAGGTTTTATTTTTGAACGTAGCATGACAGAATGTGTTGATTGTCGTACTAAATACAGTGTACGTAGTTTTTGATGTGGCGTGGAGAAGATGCCACACTCTCTCAGGTGCCAAGAAAAATCCATTTTTATTCATGCGGTTGAAATAAAACACACTTGTTCCTCAAGTTTACTGTTTTATTTTTCTACTAGGTTTCAGCTGAGCCTGAGGGCGGCAGCTATGTGTTCCAAGGCTTCATACAGGGTAAAGACTACGGACAGTTCGGACTACAGAGACTTGGTATGTGTCCTTTTAAACACAATAAGTCCCATTGCCATCGCTCGCTCCTCCTCATCTTTCCTTTTCATAGAAGTAAAGAAAGAGTAGATGTTGTTGAAACCTCCAATCCATATGTGTTCTGCTTTTTGTGAATGAATGATGCACGAACATAGTTTGATACTAGAAGGCTGTTTTCACATTCATCTGCTGAGGAATGTCTCTGTGCTCACCTCAAATCTGAGTTGGAGATGCATAAATACAAGCATGATTTGTGGCATCACATTAGTTTGGAAGACAGTCGTGCAACTTGCACAAGTGTGGTATAAAAACTTGAAGCCTTCAGCACACTTACATTGTGAATGGATTTTTCGGTGACGGGGGGACACATCTCATCTCTGGCAGTGAACCTTGGGAAATGAAAAATATTTGCATATTTAGAGATTCTGAATTTTTGCCAAATCCAGAAAATGTTGCAAATGTGGAAATGTGAAATGAAAATTACAGATATGAAAACATGCCATGAGCACATTTACTCCTTCAGTGTAAATGAATCCTGTCACTGTGACATCCATTATTCTCCTTCCACATGGAGAGAACAGACATTTTACAAGGACACAGAAAATGTTATGATGGGTTTCATTTCTTTCTAGTAACACCTACAGTTACTATGCAAATAAGAATACCTTGATATGAAATGGCAAAACTTAATTTATAAAACAGTTATAACAACTCCTTTTCAAACAATAAAGCTACATAATACTTACTGTGTATTGACAGCACACATACATTTATAGTGTGTTGCCTTTAATACCCACTGTCACCACCTGTCGCCACAGTCATAAAGCGCAAAGTGGATTATTCCCTTCCACATCATCGTCCTTCATTCCTTTGTGCTCGACATTCCTGTTGTCATCATCTCATGATTGTCTTCAACGAGATTATCACAGTCGCAGTGATCATTATCGGTATGATCATTACGGTTGTCGCCTTTATCAACTGGCTGCTGCGTCTCCGACTTGTCATCATTGCAATCATCTTCCTCTTCATTATCACCATCTTCATCGTCATCGTCGGCAGCAGCAGATGATACGTATCTTTCTATTATTCCATTTTGTATCAACAGTGTTTGTGCCATTTTGTTGAGCTGAAGATTTCAATTATTTATCATCCATTGACTGTTTTCTACATTGTTTTGCTAAACCTAATGTTTCTTTTCCATCAGGTTTGAGTGTGAGAGAGAACGTCACTCTCGCTGACCCTGAAACCAACGGCTCCACCAATAGCAGTTCTGTTGCTGTCGCTATCCTCGTGCCTTTCTTTGCCCTCATCTTTGCAGGCCTCGGTTTTTATCTCTACAAACAGCGGTATGTAATGCATCCCGGTGTCTTCCACGCTACCATCGAACCCAGATTTATACTGTAGCCTGTGTCTGTTTTGTTCCCACCTGAGAAAGAAAGTAGTACATTTTCAGGAGTGTGTGTGTCCCATGTTGAGTTTTAAAGTTATCCACCACAGATCTGACGCTGGGAAAGTTTTAGAAACCCAGATTTATGTCGATGTTTGTACAGTTGCAGCCAAAGATAATGCACATCAAGATGAGGTAGATGGTACACTGTGGCCCACTTCCACAGCCGGCTTCACTGCAGCAAGGTTCCTCACTGTCTTACTTGTGAGAGGCTTCAAAGCATGATGCAATGTTAGTCAACGTGTTACCATTGCAAACCCCATTACACAGCAGCATACGTGAAGCACTTGTATAACATGTAACGTAGCGTGTGTCCATATGTGATAGTATGTAGTGTGTGTAGATTTTGTCTTAATTTAAACATGTTACCTCTGAGAACAGCACACACACAGAAAACCTGTGACATGCAAATTCTGCACTCATTATGTGAGTTACCAGTGAACTGGCATAGAGCTCTTCTGACTGATCTTTCCTACAATAATTACCAGTCAGCCTCATTTACCTACTGCAGCTGTCCACACCAAGATAATGGAAGTATGTTTATTGGATTGGAAGGAGGGGAGATAATTGGGATACTGCCTCTCAACTAATGTGCAACCTCTTTTTTTTTGTCCCCAGGAAAACAGATAAAGCGCAGTACACAGGATGTTCTGTCCACGAGAACAACAATGGACAGGCCACGTTCGAGAATCCCATGTACAACACAAACACGAAAGCTGCTGAGGGGAAAGTCGTCCGCTTTGACCCCAATCTCAACACCATCTGCACCATGGTTTGATGTGGGAGCGAGAGGGACGGACAGAAGGAGAGAAACGCAGAGAGGGAGAATACAACTTCTCCTTGTTTGCTTAACATGAACATATATATAGACGTTTATATTTTTTCCTGTTTCTGATGACGTACGACAAAAGACACAGAATTGATCAGAGACATAAAGCACATTTTTAGCAACGCTTACGGCAGTTGCAATGGATCGTATACAGAATCTCAATGATTAATGAGAGAGGAAGGGAAGGTCGCACACCTTTCCAGATCTTCCCAGTGTTCGGTGAAGAGAAGTGTTCTTTACACTCTGTGAGTGTTGGCTTTAGGAATAAAAGAGCCTCTGGCATATAGATAATGGAGTATTTTATGCTCTGCAGTATAAATAGAGAGGGGTTACTTCACAATGCCAAATGAAAAATTGAAACATCATTTCATTTCTTTCATTTCTGTCTTTTCAAGAAAACAGCCCAGATCTAGATTCTTTTGGGGTTTTTGTGTCTGTGTTAGAGCCGCGTTTATCCCGTTGAGTTATTTTCTCTTATGGAGGTGAGGAGCCTCTCAACTGTGAGTTGATCAATGTAATCTTTAGACTCTATTTTCCTAGCAGTGGGGTGTGTGAGATGGGATGAGGAAGTAGAAAAGAAACTGCCTCTGTTTAAATAGCGTCGGTGCTGTAGTCTGTTCAAAGTTATATGGTCAATTATACCTCTTAATTGGATGGTACCTCCTACTGATGAAATATATGGCCAGGGATTTAATTACTGAAGTGCAGTACCATTTTTTTCGAGTGCCATTGGGAATGTGAGGGCTTATCTTGTTACAGTGCAGGTTCTCTGACATTTTCTCCACCAGAGATGTAGTCAACATTAGGGTTTCTTAACAAGCTGTGTGCAATGAATTTGTTTATGACAGAAATGTTCTTTTAAGAGTGAGAGTTTTAATTGCTGACTGGTCTGACAGTCTGGTCACGACATGCTGGACCTTTCAGTATAGTGGTCATGGTGGGCTGTGCTCACATCATCCATGTATTTAACCTGTTCTTAAGTTATTGAAACTGTTCTGAACACAGATTTAATTTTAGGTGTTTTTTCTTATTATGATTTGCCGTCTTTTTGTGGCCCAAATAAACCAAAATTGGAGTGGATTAACCCCGGCCTTGAGTCTGTATGGATCAAGAATCTCAAAGTAGGAGTTCCTTGCTTAATTGTTTCAGGTTTTATTGAACGATGTTTAAGAATAGCTACAGCTGGCCATGTTTCCCATAAGTTTATTTAAGGCTGGATGTTGGTAAATTAAAGTGCAAAAGAATGTCAGTGGGCAGTCTGAGGTCGGATGAAGCTTGTTGTCTTCTTTTATGTTCCTTCAGAGTAATTCTAAGATGGAACAAGTGCACCCTCCATTTGATCTGTGCTTTTTCATGAATTGAGTGGCGTTCGTTGGTCAGCAATTCTATTGGGAAACGTTGCCTCAGTCGGTGAACAGCCTGATCCGTACTCCTACTCTGAGGCACTCGATGAATACACGGCCTTGGCCTATTTTATTGACACGCGCTGATACAAATGGTTATTTCATTGTCTTACTGAACCATCAGCTTCTGCCAACAAATGTACAGTATACATGAAAAAAAAAATTTGCACACTTAAACACGAGCCGCCATGAGTATCGTACTGTCATCCGTCCATGTTTTAAAAAATGAATTTGGCATTTCTACATCATTGCAGTGCCTTGAATACTGTATGGGCATATGTTTTTAAGGAGGACATAACATTTCTTGCATCAGTAAAACTGTACATCAGTGTAATTTATCTGCACAGATAGCAATGATCCAGCTGAGTGATGTCAGCTCTCATGGTTTATCTAAGAAAAGGTGTGTTTGAAAAGCAGCTCATAGTTTCATACCTGTGCATGTTGGCAAAAAGTGATCCAGTATAGCAATTGCTGCTATCGTACTTTGTACCACTATGTTCCTGTCATTGCTGTTACATTTTGTACATTTATACAGTTTTGATACTTGATGGCATTCTTTGGCGAGATGTCTTGTGTTATCAATATGTAATATATTTTGCGAGTTCATATTTCTTATGGATGAGAAAAGAATTGCATCTGGTAAAAAAAAAACAGTATACAGCAAGTCAGTCTCACATCAGATTAGAGTAGAATGCTTTTAAATGTACCACACAGTTGTTATCCCATTCAAAAACCTGTGTATATGAATATGTACATATTACAAAAGTTTTGTAAAGAGATATATTTTTTATGCAAATAAAGCATTTGTAAGTTATTGAATATGTTGTGTAAAATTTCACATGTAAATGTCATGTAAGATCAAAAAATGTTTTGTATTTTTTCTTTATCAGCAATGTATAAATCCTTAATTTATATATAAAATATAAAATAATGAACTTGAATGTTGCTATTCTTTTTTTTTCTTCTTTTTTTTTAGTTGTCATGGTTTGGTTTGGCCTTCATTCTCAAACTCTGCTACAGTGTTTGCAATGTTGAAAAAATCTTTGCAGTGTTCCCAGCTTTTATCACTCACTCTGCTGCTTCTTTCTGTTGCACCTTCGCAGATTTTTAATGAGTTTTCCACTTGCTGGCCACTTCTTGGTTTAGCCAAAATACGATTAGCACTGATATTATCTCTGTCTGAGGGACACTGTAGATCTTAAAAGACTGCCTGTAGCGATGCATTCTGGGCAATAATCCTCGATAACATTAACACCTGGTGTGGGCAGAAATTCAGTCTCAACCTTTAAAACACGTTTTAAAAGAAGTGAAATGGCAGTATAATTTGAAATCCCATCATCCGCATCCCCACACATTCAAGAGCAGTCAAACTGCAGCATTAGCTACTCTGAGCTTTCCTCTCCTCCGCTGTGATCCGCTGGAGTCTCATTTAGCTGCCTCCCCCTGCCTCTATCAGTGGTCACAAATAGCTGAAATTTACTCTCAAAGAAGGGAAGAACTGTGGCACAAAATCAAATGACATTTGAATGTACTTTGCATTTAAGATGAATGACAGTTGTTTCATTTATTTTTTTATTTTTTTGGGGGGGGCAATTTACATGATTGACCACTTTTGGACTTTATGGAGATGCAGCAAGTGCTGTTATCTACAGAATGTAACTGAAACTGTGTGACTCTGTAAAGCAGCAATTTGTCTGAAAGGAGTTTGTTAAAGTTATTTCGAGTCAAATGTTCATACAAATCAAAGAAATTAGAGCAACGTAAATTAAAGGGGAAAATCACTGCTCTCCTCACATTACTTTGATGGACTGGATTGAAACAGCTGGATATCTGCCCAGACTTGGCAACATGAGGAGGTGACAGTGTGTCGGGACATAATTTAACTGACTAAGATGAACCTAATTGCGGAAATCAGGGTAGGGAAAACGCGAGTGAGTGTGACAGAGATCACAGAAGGCTCAATAAAGAAAGTATGAAGAGGTCGTAAAAATCAAACGACATGCAATTGACTGGCAGGAACCGGTTTGATTTCCGACTCAGGTTAAGCATATACTCCAAAGTCTAAGCCTGGGATTTATGTATGGATTAGAAATATTTGCCCGAAGGATTTTCCATTGAAGTTACTCCGAAGCTTCATCAAGCAGATTTTACCCAAAGGCTGATGATGTAATATAAGCCGGCGCTAGGCCGAGATGTCAGACGGGCTCAGGGTGTTTGTTCAGTACGGGTGTATGATCTGTGTGGTGCACTAATAGCACCGCTTTCTAAACACTGACTTGACCCTGTGTTTGCTCTCAGAGCAGCTTCATTAGAGTCTCTGTGTCGGAGAATCCCTCGAGGACCCTCTCCGGTGTTCGGCGGTGGGCTTCTCATGCAGTTTGTACCATGTCATCCTACAAATGCTCAATTGAGATGTGGTGACTGAGCAGGTCGGTGCAGTAAGCTGATTTCACTGTCCCGTTCATGGAGGCATTCATGGTCTTGTGGCGTGGGCATGTGCCTGCTGCAGGAAATCAATTTGCAGAGGTGCATGCACGGGTACAATGAAGGGATGTTCCTGGCTGCCTCTGATGTTCAGATACCCCGTGGCGTTCCTCCACTTTCATCACGGGGCTGAATGTGTGCTGTGAAATCACACCCCACAACATCGACAGCCAGCGATATTGACACATTGCATGAAAGATGGAAGCACTCGTGGTTTTGTAGTTAATACTAGTCCTCTGCAGGAACTGTTATTGATCAGAATGAGCATTGTTGATAGAACCCTCTAACAGGCTGATTTTTGGACTCTTTTATCCTGTGTGTTTGCAGGGAGAAGCAGAAGTCAGCAATGTTGTTGGTTTTCTTCCCTCACGCGTGTCACAGCATAATGAGTCCTGCATGCTTCCATGGATCTTTTGGCTCTAATGTGCTGGATTGTCAATTGACTAACTAGCCCCTCTCTCTCGCTGCATGTTTCAGTCTTTCGCTAATGAGCCATTTTCAGCCGCTCTGCCCTCATTGGCCAGATGTCCTCTGGGTGGTGGACCGTTCTCGAAACAGATGGGAAGCTGTTGAGAAAGACAAACACCAGGTAAATATCACTCATTGACATTTTCATCTCCACATTTTTGACTAAAGAAATCATAAACTAATGTGATCTGGCACATTGGGGACACAACATTTTCTCCAACGTTTTCACTGCTCATAACAATGAAAGTCATGTAAAAGTTATGTCTTGGAAAGTAGATTGGAATTTAATATGCTGTGCAACAGTTTTCCGAGAGCAGGACCTAGAAGAGTTATATAGTTTAAGATACCCTTTTTAATCTTAAAGTGGATGAATAATGTAATTTCCTCCATAACCATTTCAGCAAAATAAATTTTTAACCCGCAGTTAAATCACGCGGCCATTGGGAAATAGCCCACAGTAAATCGAGGAAGTCTCTGCCTGATATGAAGTGAAAGATGTTAAACTGAGGTCAATGAGCGCTATCAACACCTATCATGAAAACAACCAAGGGGGGGCAGAAGTGTGTGAGTGTGTGTGTGTGTCTCAGGTTTGGATTTAGCAGATTTCTAACGTTGAATTATCTGTCAGCACTACTGGGATCATACATGTTTAATTTGATTAATGTACTTTTTTAGATGCAGAGTTCTTTCTAACCTTCCCAAAAGAGCAGAAAAGGAATAGTCTGACATTTTAGGAAATATGCTTTTTCGCCTTTTCGCTGAGAGCGAGATGAGAAGATACCAGTCTCATGATTATTTCTTGTCATAACTTTAAAGTCTTTAGTCAAACAGCAGGGACACCAGGAAGTCACTGTGCCCGGCCAAGTCTCAGCTTGTCATTTCAATACAACCCTGATTCCAAAAGTGAAGTTGTAAAGAAAGTAAAGAAAGTTGTGGAATGATCCAAAAGCATCTGAGGCCTGTACTACGAAGCGAGGTAACTGGCTTATCCAGGTAACTTTGTGACATCAGGGGTAACTTAACCCGTATTATGAAAGGATAAGTTTAACCCAAGGTATGCTGTCATGGCATATTTACGCTGCATCTCTAAACTGCTCCGAGCAATTTATCTTTGTAGTTAACTTGAGGTTACCCTGCCCACAATTGGTCGAGAAAAATCATTTGACATTTGGAAGAGCCAGTGCAGGGATTGTGAGAGCTCACTCCACAGGGTGATGGTGTTTAGAGACCGGAGCTCAGCCCGTTGATGTTCTCTATGAAAGATATGGATTTCAGTGTCTCTGCCAGCTTCTGGGTCCGGACGTCTCCGCAGCCAGTGGCCGGGTTAAAGTCTCACTGTTGGAGGTGAAGTGTGAGCTGCACAACACATCTGTCCTCAGTGTTAATGATCAGGACAAATAATAACCTTGATGGAATATTTGTATATTTCATTCTGACTTTTTGCAGCTGAAACGGCTGTTAGAATGAAGTTATTGTTAACAGCAGCTTTACATTCATACAGGTCGGTCTACAGCCGAGGAGCTTTAGAAGCAGTTTCACAAATGGAGCCATGTGGAGGCTGGAACTGAAGTATCCTCATTGTTTTCACATATTTAGATGATTTAGACTATTGTCTTTATATCTCAACCATAAGACAAGTCTTTCTTGGCGTTTCAAATTTGCAAATCTTACAGATCCAATTCATTATTGAACCCAGTGGTAGCGGTTACTTTAATAAGCCGGACGAACGTTATATGTCAACATTTCAGCCTCCAGCCGATCACAATCAATCAAATTCTGGAGTGTAATAAACTTGCTCAGTCACTACTCGATAAATAGGAAAAACTATCTGTAAAAAGCAGCTCTAAAAAATACAGGACCAATCAGGAACCAGTCATGAAGGGGTAAATCAGAGAAAGACACCAACACAGTGCTTTGTACCATGGGGGTCAAATGCAATTGACTTCCTTTCAGAGACTGCCTCAAGTGGCCCTCTGAGGAACTGCAGCGCTTTTGGCACTGTTTATTTGTTGTTGTTGTTGTTGTGTGTGGTTGTGTCAAGTAAAAAGAAAAATCTATATTTTTGGGGGGGTGGCGGTCCCTCTCATCAGAGGAGCGAGCTAGTGTCCCGGAGCTCCAGACGAGAGCCAATCGGAGCCTCAGCACACTGGCCCCCCGCATAAGATACAACATAAAATAATGTAATGATTTTACATCAATAATAACAATAATAATATTTACATCTCGTAAATGACATGAAACGATGACTGCCTTCGTCACACGTTAGAAACACAGTAAACACAGCAGCACAACCAACAAGCAGCTCCACAAACTCACCGAGAAAACAGCGCAGACGTCTCGGACAAAGACAGTACAGCCGGCGGCAGCTAGCTGGAGGCCTTTAGCCCGATGCTAATTCATTAGCTGGCTATTTACTAGTAAAGGAAAAAAAAAACTGGAGCGCCGACTTATTGGGCAATCTGTCAGTACAATTATCAGCACAGCAAGTCCTGTTATTTATCCAGTATTTGCATGAAAAATTATCCAAAAGGCAAGAACACCACAAACAGTCGAAGCTCAGTAACTGAGTGAGCTCGATGTTTGGAGCCGACAGTCAGGAGAGAGCTGTCAATCAAAGTGATGTCACTCTTCATTATGCACAATTTCAGATTTTAAAAAAGTGTCATTAAAAAAAAAATCACCCCTGCACAGTTGCCATGAAGTGAAAAATCAGCTAAAGAGACTTAAGCCATTTCTTGAACCTGGATGTAAACATGTTTTTTCTGCCTTGAAGTTGCGCATTTTAACATGGCGGTCAAATGTAATTTACTCCCCTTTGGAGCATGCCCCTTGTGTTCATTCCAGGAACTGCATCTTTTTGCACTTCCCATGTTGACTACATATTTCAGCACCCAAGGCCGCCGCTTGCTGTCAACCAAACTTCACTCAGCCGATGTCAACTTAAACTGAGAACTCAATAAAACACCAGTTATTTTCCTGCAGTGTCACAACCAACGCTACGCGCTCTCTGTGCCAATTGACGTCATTCAGCTGCGAAACACAAACAACAGTTAGCAAATGTAGCTGTGAAAACTTGTCAGTGCTAATCAAAATTAGTTTAACACACATATAGCATTAAATTCATTTACATCTAGCACTGTGTGAAAACGTTTTTTTTATAACTGTGTTTTGGTACAGTTGATCACGTTTTCTAATAAAACAAAATGAAAAAAGATACTTACCAAGTAATTCGGCAAGAAACACCACGTCTCTCCCTTCTTTCTCCAGGTGTGCTGGACGTGCTGTGGCAGCAGAACAAGTCGGGCCAAACTCAGGCATGTTCACTTTAAAATGATGCACTTTGTTGCAACTCAGTAGGTAAACGAGTTGCACTAACTTAATATCTCCTTTTGTAAAGTGGATTCAAAGAAAAATGCTCGAAATCGCAAATGGGTTAAGACAATGCTCGTGTATTTTAAGTTTGACGTTTGACTTAATATATGTTGTGAACTGACTAAAACTAGTACATGAAACAAACGTAACATTTTTATGTTGAAAAACATATTTATTTTAAGTGTTACTAATTAACCCTATCATTTCTTAGAGTGTATAAATAAAAGAGTGGTCTTAATGTTCTCACCTAAATCGCTGCAAGAAAACACATATTTTCCAAAATGTCAAACTATTCCTTTAATTCACTAAGTCTAACAGAATTACATTTCAACATATTTGAACCATTTCATTGTCTCTCTGGCAGGTTGTCTTGCTTCATCTTTTCTTTGCGACTTTTCCTCTTGTCAGAGTATGAAAATACTTCATTATCACCAATAAACCCGGACAATCAGACTTGAATCAGACTCCCAGTAAATAAACACCGCGTGGATGCGGCGTGCAATGTTCATATAAACCTCTTAATAGGTTGTGTACGTCAACCTTTGCACCTCAACATTTGCTGTGCTTAACACTCACTATGAGCATACATCTGAGGGATTTTTTTTTTATCATGCTGCAGAGACATATTGAAAAAACATTTATTTATTGATGATACACAACTAAAAAATACATAATGTTCAACCGCAGAGAAGCTGACATCTCTGGTAGAAATGCTTGATTAGACGCTAACATGTGCTAACGGCGTGTTTCAGAAAATAGCTGGTGTAAGGTTCACACCATAAAAACATAAAAATATATAATTATAACCTGCTCACATCTTTTTATCTTCACTTCCCTGTGCCTGCAGATCAGAGAATATCTGGGAGGCGAATTACAAAAGCCAATCCTGTGCCTCATCCATATGACCTTGATATACTGTACCAACCCAGTGTGAACACTGAAGCTCTTCTTGACACATGACAACTTTGATCTAATTGCTCACAGGGTGTCCAACTTAATAGCCCCCCTGTCTTCAGCAATTAATTGTGGAAATTTTCTAAATTAGCTTCTAATGCCTTGTGACACGCTCCTGAAGGAAGCTTCAGCTGGATGTGACATGAGTGGCTGCACACAACAGATTTTATTCTATTTCTTCTTGGGGGAAAAAAAAAAAGTTTTTTACTGGCCAATCACATACATCAAAAAAAGACATTCCTCATCACTTCTCCAAAAAAGGCAAATCCTTAAGCTGCTAATGTTCTCTGTTGTGTTACAAAGAACATGAGGTTTTAAAAGCACACGGTGCATTATTGTAATTTCATCAGCTCTCAAAGCCTCAATCACAGTCGTCATTAAAAAGAGAGAGAAAAAAAAAAAACTCCTACGCATCCTGAAAATTCCCCTCAGGAAAATCCAGAGAAAAGAAACCCCACAACAGAGCAGAGGAGCCTGCTTTTGTGAGTGAGTAATTGGGCTTCATATTTGAAACAGCATGTGTAATATTTTATTCTGAGGGCCAGAACTACTGAACAGCATTTCTGCTCTCCCCTTGTTTTCTCAGACTTCATATTTTGTTAATACAGAAACAAACACAAGTCAAAAACATGCAATATCTCACTGGATATATGTGGGACACTTATATTGAAGGACAGTTCAAATGGTGCTGTAGGAGGCATTTTGATTATTTTGCATAAAAAATGAGAGGAAACTTGACTTTAATGTGGCATTAAGTGTTAGATTTGTATTGTATGAACAATGTGCAGTTTTCTTTTACTTCCAAACCAAGAACATCACAGCAAATGCAATTATAAAGAGCCTTGAGATTTATTCAAACACTCCCACCTGATGGACTGAACCAGTGACTCACTCTCCCATATTCCTGTCTTATGAATGAAAGCAACAAATAATAACACCAAAATGCTTTGCAGCTTTTGAATATCAGTTAATATGCCCCTCTCTGCACCTGAGTAACGTACCTGCCGCACGAGGACACACTTTTGAAAAAGATGGTGCCTCTGCAAACCGATCACACTATTAATCCTGCAATATTTTGAGAGACAGAGGGAGGAGGGAAAAGCTGCAGTTACGAGCCATGAATTGAGTATGTGACATTTCGTCTTATCAATGAAAATTTTTGGGGCATGATTTCCGCGTTATAAATCATAAGATGCTGACATTTTGGATTTGTTATCGTGCATGCTCTGCAGGAAGTGGAACTCATTTCAGCATAAAAGTGAAGGGAGGGGGAGGGGGGGGGAATCGTATGCCACATACGATGCTATCTAAGCATATGATGGAGCACATTTGTCCTGCGAGGAATAATCACACAGTGTTCTGCTGATGCTAATGTGCTACTGTGCTGCCTGCAGCACCTTCTGCAAGAGGACGGCTTAAAGTGTCCGTGAATAAGCACACAGAAGGGAAGTCGTGGCTGCGCGTGGCGAGGATTTGTGTCAACTAAGTGTCAGGTCCAAGCACAGCTTTGTTTATTTACGCTTTTAGTATTTAGATTGTTTTTTTCTTTCTTTAGCTCAGTTCAGTGTTTTGGTGACAAACCGTGAGCTTAACTATGCCTTAGTGGGAGGAGAGGCACTAGACATGGTGTGTGAGTAGCCATTAAGGGGTGACGTGCAATTTTCTAGTCAGGGATCACTGGATGAGTGTGTTTTGGACGCCCTCCTACTCAGACCAGGCCAAAAGCGCAAAAAAACCCCAGAAAAAACAAAGGCACAGCTGCAGTCTGGGATCCAAGAGCTTACAATCTTTTTGTGGATAATTTGGCAGATTTTTATCTTTAAGTAGATAAACACAAATCACTCGTGTGGTAAAACAGCATTTTTCATCCGAGCTGTTTATTTCCACATAATGGCCGTGTGTTATGGTGCATGTGTGCAACATAATGCATGAAGTGGAGAGAGTGGAGGCGGCTGCGTTCTCTTCAGATGTCAGGGACTGTTTGATGGATGACCCAAACTGTCCCTGCAGTCTGCTGCCACTTCTGTTTGCCTCTTTCTAAATTTTGTTGAGCCATCTAATTGGACCGGAGTTACATTGTAAGAACATGTGTTATCTCCTCCCAATCTAATTTCAATGAGGGTGCCATCTATTGACTTATGGCAGTCCTTCAAATCCTCCACAAGGACATTGGATTCTGCTTGGCTTATACGTTTGTCTCCCTCTGCAACAGACTTGGGTACATTAGAAAACTCTCACTGGTTTATAAAGGAAAGAATGATTTGTTTGGCTCTGACTGACATTAGTCCTGTTTTGTCTATTCCCTGTTCATAAGTGTGGCATCTGGCCACAACATTTCTAAGAGTGAGTGGTCATTTCTGACCGTTGTGCCATTATGTGACTTTGCATTATTTACCATTGATTTGCACATTAGAAGCCATATAGTTGAAGACGATTTTAAAGTCACTGTCATCATCCAAATCCACATAGTTGGTTTCTGCTGATAAACTCTAATATAGTGTAGCTTTCCACAGCTGCTTCTGAAGGCCCCTTTCTGCTGAATGGAAACATAGTGGTTGCAGCACAAAGAACCAAAACGCTTGGAGTGAAATATTCCAAACTGTGCAGCATGTGCAAATTAACAGCTGAGATAAAGACAGAGTTGTATAGTGCAGTATGTCTGAAAATCATATGATGCACTACAGTATATGGAATCTACAGTGTGAAATGTGTCATCATACATATGCACATTTGGTAACACTTTATTTGACGCCTATCTCTGTAACGCATTATAAATGTATTTATAATGCGTTATAATGACATTATAGCACTGTATAACTATAGTTATAAACACTCATAAATGATCATAATGCTTTATAGCAATAATCATAACACACTATAAAGCATTTTATCATCACTTTTAAGGTCAGGTATTATAATACATTATAACTGACATATGACAACTATGATAATTGTAATACCCTTTGATCCTTGCAACAAAAATCAGTTGACCTTATAAGCCATTATAAAATGCTCTATAATGTGATATGCTCATTGTTATAAAGCCTTATGATGATTTATGAGTGTTTATAATGATAGTTATACACGTTTATAAGCATATCATAAATATATCTATGTGGGAATTGTCAGTGAGTTGCCAACAGTTATAATGTATTATAATACCTGACCTTATAAGTGATGATAAAATGCTTTATAGATAGGCGTCAAATAAAGTGTTACCTCACATTTTCCTTTTTTTTGGCTTTGCACTTATAAAGAAATCAAAATTAGCCTTGTGTTTTCTGCAAGTGCCCCATTTGCTGTAAAACACTGTCACACTTTAAAGATGTAGACAAGGTTGATTTGAATATGTGTAATTGCTGGCTGACCACTATCTAATAGAAGGTGTCATGAAGGTTGCTGGAAGTTGCATTTTAAAGTGATATTCTCTGTATCAGTGTGGAGGCAGTGTGCTGTGCACACAGGAAAAAGTGCAGAAATCTGAAATACAGTGCAGGACTGTTCACTCAGACACTGCAGGTGTTCTGCTTTTGTTCCCTCACAGTTGGCACAAAGCTGATGGTACAAAAGAATGTCTAAAAGCTGAAGTTGCTCTGTAGCTGCACTGGCCTTCATCCTGTGCTCTGCTGCAGACCAGTGTTGTCCTTTGTCATCACTTTCTGTCTTCCCTGTCTGGTAGCCGTCCTTCAACCCCAGCAAAGAAAAGCACACCAACCATAACTGATTGATGAGAAATGTGGTGTAGTCTGCTGCATACATGGGAAAATCACCCTCAGTGCATCAACAGCATCTAATGCAGAGTATGAAAAATTATTTTCTTCAGGGAGAAATGAATGAAATCATTATATGAATTTTGGATGAGAAGGAGAATAAGAAGGAACATTGCGGTGCTTTTGTTCTGGTAGCACTGGGGCTTTGGTAATGTTGGTCTGTCAGTCCCTACATGTCCACCTGTCCCTCAGTCTGTCAGCCTGTCCACTGACACTTCAGTCCTGTCAGGACTGAGCAGCTGCCGGCCACAATGACATGGATTTCACTGTTGGTATTTATTGCTCCAAGACTATTATTTTTAATGTCCCTGCTATCGAAAACAAATTTTAAAACATTTAAAGGTGCAACACTTTTGTTTTTGCTCCTGTTTTTCACAGACTTAAATAAAAGATACTAACAAGACTTTTTCTGTGCACAAAAAATACTTATTTCTCTCAAATTTGATCAAATCTTGTGTTACCTTTGCCAAGATAATCCATCCTTTATTACACTGCTGTGCCTTAGGCTGGTCTCAATAAAAAGCCACTCTAATATGTGTGAGAACTGGGATGTTTTTAGCTTCCAAGAATTGTGTACAGATCCTTGAAACATCATCTGTGAACACAGCACTTCTCCAAAGTGCCAGATGCCATCAAAGGTGAGCGTTTGCCCGCTCAGTCGGCTACAACAACGAACTGCAGTCAGGTCAAGACTCTGCCGAGGCATCGAGCCACAGGTGACCTTCCCTGCGACGCTTTCTGACAGTTTGTGCAGAAAGTCTTTGGTTTTTGCAAAGCAGCTGTTGCATCAGTTGTCTGGTGGCTGATCTCAGAGGAGCTTGCAGGTGAAGAAGCCAGAGGTGGAGCTGGCATGGTGTGCAGTTTTAAGACCGGTCGGATGTCCTGGTGTAATTCTCTGAAACGACATTAGATGCGGATTATGGCGGTGAAATGAACACTCAGTTCTCGGGTGCAGCTCTGATGGACATTGCCGCCAGTTGCACGGCTCTGTGGCATCGTGTTATGGATAAAACTGCACATTTGAGAGTGGCCTTTCACTGTGACCAGCCCAAGGCACACCTGTGCAAGAACCATGCTGTTTAATCAGCACCTTGATATGCCCCACCTGTCAGCTAGATGGATTATGTTGCTCACAAACACACTCACAAACACAGTAACACATTTGTGCTCGAAATTTGAGAGAGAGCACAGAAGAAGTCTTAGAGCTTTTCCTTAAACTCTGGGAGCAAAAGGAAAAGTGGTGTAGATAGTTTTTGCTGAGTGAATTAACCAAGCAGGCTGTGTCGTAAAAGTGATTGAAACAGGCTGACATTTGACCACAGGACGGTGGCAGCAGTGGTTCCTCTTGTCAGAGCCACACCAGCACTGAAATGCCACTGTCAGTTATTGTTCTGTGCTTGTCATGGCTTATGCGAAATCCATTTTCTCTGTTTGAATACATTCTGTCAGGGAAGAAAAGGCCCAAACTCAAATCTTCTCTGCCCAGTTTTTGACAGGGAGCATCTGACAGCAAATGGCTGCATGGCCTCTTCACAGATGAGACATCCATCTGTCCTTGGACTGCCTACTGTCTTTCACAATGGCTTCAT
Source organism: Centropyge bicolor (assembly GCA_037975185.1). Lineage (NCBI taxonomy): Eukaryota > Metazoa > Chordata > Actinopteri > Pomacanthidae > Centropyge > Centropyge bicolor. Next base: position 439,751 of record JBBMOC010000032.1, on the reverse strand, counting down.
TTTCTTTGCACTAGCTTACAATTGCTTTTACTCCCGTTGCCTTGATCATCTGCCAGATCAGACTGAAGACTGTCACAGTGTGATCCCGGGCGTTTCTGTATCAGCCATGTGCGATAAGAAATTATGAGGGATTCTTCCATTTGTGTATATTGAAATCGCCATTGCTGCTGCCCATAAGATAGATAGATTCTGCCCTGATGGAAAGAAAGAGAAAGAAAGAAAGAAATGATCAATAAAAGGAGGTCAGGTATAAAGAAAACAGTAAGGATGGAAGAAATGAAAGAAGGAGATAAATAGCTGTTGTATTAATTTAGGTTTAGTTTCTGTGGCGAAACAAAACTAACAACTGTCATGTTTGGCAAAGCTTCCAAGTTAATTTTAGGAGTTCATCCCGTCATTTTTACTCATTCATCCGGCGACGCACTCGCCCGCATAAAATCTCAGCATTATGAGGTATATCTGCAGCCAGGATGCGTAAGAAGGAGGAGACTTTTCCATGACGACGCTCGCTTTCAACCCTGAGGGATTTCATAGAGCTCCAGCCTATATTTGACCTGGCAGCATGTACCCAGCCTGTCAGACACTACCATGGCTTTGAAGAAACTTTCCCTCAATCCTTTCGCGGCATCACACACTCCACTCCACTCTGAATCAGCTCCAGCATCCCAAACCCGGCATCCTAACATTGTCAGAAAAGTCAGCAGTCACAATGTGTTCAGATCCATCTGGGCTGGTAAGAACAGAAGTCCATAGACTCTAATTAACTGGCTTAGGTTTTTTTTTTTTTTTTTTTAAAGCATTTATTTGCACAAAAAGCATCAACAAGAAAACAACCTAGATAGATACAGAGAGAATGCAACCTGACATGTATGACTGCACAAATACAACTGTAGAATAAGGTAGTAATGATACCAAGACTAGAGGGTAAAATATACAGAAATAAAGCTTGAGCATAAAAATACATATGATGCATTTTGGAGACTCTAACATAGCAGACATACTGCTGCTAACATGAGGGAAGCAGGACTGGGTCTGGAGGTGCAGGATGTCTGTGCAGTGCAGGGGGTCGCTCAGCCAATGGGGACAACATCCAGCTGAAGTGACCTGACAGGTCGGAGGAAGGAGAGCCAAATTTTACAAAGTTTTACGTTCCAGCCAAAGGGGATGTTTCATTTTTTTCTACTGGCTTAGCTTTTGCAGACTTTTCTCACGTTTGGACAGAGAAACACATAAGAGGGGAAACAAAATCAGACGCTCATTAAAATCGAGTGAGCGCAGTCAAAATTATTAGCCCAACAGGACGTCTTGTATAAATTCAGTTAATTAATTCAGCTATTTCGAAGTTGCTTTCCCTAATTTCGACAAAACTGTTTTATTATCGGAAAACAAGCTCTCTAAGCATTTATGGACCTATCCAAGAAACAGATCAAGTTAGAATCATTTGAGAGTAATTAGAGGCCAGATGTCGGCGATGCCTTTAAGAACTGTCACACAGCTTTGGGTTTTGGTCAGCAGCATGTGTTAAACTGAATTAACTTGAAACAACTTGAAAATTCAATTTGGTGACTCAGCTGTCTGAATGTTGTTCAGCCGTGGAAAGTGCTGTTTTTCTGAGCTGGTGATGTGGGTGAATAATGCCGTAATTATCAAATGATTATTAGCCCTGATGTTATATATTCAAGTTTATTTTTTTGTTGTTGGTAAAAGTAGCACGGTGGCGTGACAGCTTTATTTCAAGCTAAATAAAAAGTTTTTTAAAATGAAGAATGAGTCACAGACGAGTTAGAAAGAAAAGCCTGCCAACTGTATTTGTAAACTTTAGGACATATGTCAGCATATTGTCTCCTCCTGATCACTTTCTATCCTTGAATAGGTTCCAAATTGATTTTACACCCACTGAGTAGATACGACATTTAATATTTAATGCGACCAACCACAAACAACCGTAATTTATACTTCAAACTGAAGCTCTTGTTCATGGCACTTGTCTCTGGATCCCTGTTTAAAACAGTCATGCCACAACATCTTCTCCATGGTGGGAGGTAACTTGGCAGCTCTGTCTATGAGCTAATGTGCTAAAGAAAAGAGACCTGGAGTGATAATTGTCAGGCTGTCTCCTTCTGAGGGGGCGTATGTAGACTGTGACCTCGGACTCCTGGAGTCATGGGCTCGCTAGAAGGAGCTTAACCAGCTTGTCAATAGAGAGGCGGCGATCCTCCCCCTGTTTGGAGAAAGGCCAGAGTAACACCAAAAAAACAGGCGCTCAGACCGACATCCTGTACAACTAGTGTCTGTCGATGGAAGCGCCTGCTCTGGTCTGAGGACGCTTTAGTTAATTAGCCTTGAGATGTTGTAAAGATTATCTTGAGTCTAACAGAGAGTCTGAGTTATACAAGTAACCCACAGTTCATTGAGATAGTTTTCTTTTTAGGTAAATACATTATGACTTTTTTCAGTTATTTGAGTCTTAACATTTTCAAACTCTGTATTTTGTTACATGTGCTGCATGAAGCGTCTCACTGTAATATCATTATTTCGTGAGTTTATTAACTTCACATATCTAAAGCGATGCCAGAGTTGACTTCTTAACTTTCCTGTAATATAATTGTTTTGAAGACACACTGTGACACAGATGAAAATAACTGTGTTATCCCGGTCCGTTTCAGTGAATGTGGCTCAGGTACGTCTGCAGCGCGGTGAATAACACTCCATCAATTAGGCTCCTTGATGAATGTATTTAGACAGAAGTTTCTTGGAGATAAATTATAATTTAGCTATGGAGTGCTCGTTGTAGACACAGCTAATGTAAACTCTGACTCTAATAAGGATAAAGTCATGTACTGTTTTAGGCTTCCTGCTACACTAGCGTAATATATTAAATCAACTACGGATAACAGTCATTTATTGACTTAATTATGTCCATTGAGTTCGACAGAGCGCAGCTGGGCCTTTTGTATTGCACTCATTTGCTAAACAAGATAATGCAAGTCATTCAGAAAACCAATGTAATGCTGATTTGTCCCTCACAGTCAGTCAAAGTGTTGTGTCAGGATTGTTGTTTTTTTATTGTGAAATTAATTTAATGTTAATGTACTGAAATAATATTCCTTACTCGACACTGCTGGACTAGCTGATCTTATTCAGAACACAGTGCAGCGTGTCTCATTATTTACAGTAACACATGCAGTCTCTCTGTGCAGTGAGAGCCATTGTGGACTCTCCCATCAGCCATACATCCTGCTGAAATTCTACATTACCGCTTCAGGGGGGTTGTAAATTAGAAATGAAGAAGCATCTAGTGGCACAGACCTCCAGACCTGCGCCGGGGCTCTCTGAGGCCCCACACAAACCACCATTTCAATTCTCCAAATAAATCCTTCTGAGGCCGGAACGGCCTGGAAGCAGTAATTCACAACTGCACGCAGTGGAAAGAGAGACTCTCATGATGGCTACATCTCTCCTTCTCCAGTGACACCAGAACACTCCCCTCCGTGATCCTCCGTCCCCAAAGCCCCGAAGAGCATCGAATCAGTCTGACAAAACAGAGCTGTCACAGTCTGTCTGCACCGAGACACAGAACACACTCTCTATATCTGTCTGTCTGTCCATCTGTCCGTCTGTCTGTCTATCTATCTATCTATCTATCTATCTATCTATCTATCTATCTATCTATCTATCTATCTATCTCCTTTCATTTCTTCCATCCTTACTGTTTTCTTTACATCCTGGCCTCCTTTCAATGGTCTGTTTTTTCTTTCTTTCTTTCTTTCTTTCTTTCTTTCTTTCCTCCCTCCCTCCCTCCTTCCTGTGGCTCAGGAGGTAGAGCAGTCATCTACTAATCAGTGGTTTGATCCTTGGCCCTGGCAGTCTACATGTCTAGATACTGAATTACATGTGTGTGTGGGGATTCACTTATGTCCAAATTGGGGACAGACACTAGACTCAAGACCAGTTGATTCGGGACAGCAGGGACACTGGCGACAAAAAAGTGGTGTCTTCAATTTGGAAAACAGATTTCTAGGTCAACAGTTAAGGTCAGGTAGTCCTTCAGGTTAATCTCCTGAAAATAAATGTATGTCTATGTAAATTCCCCAAAAGTGACATAAGTAAAGACTGTGGGCGTTTTTTTGTGTGTGTGTGTGTGATAGTGTGTGAATGGTTACGGCTCCTGATGAGCAGGTGGCACCTTGCTTGGGAGCCTCTGTGACCAGCGTGTGAATGATTGTGAATGGGTGAATTCTGGCTTGTGTTGTAAAGTGCTTTGAGTGGTTGACATGAAAAGCACAGAATAAATGTAGTCCATTTACCACCTTCATTTCTTCACTCCTTCCATCCTTCCTTCCATCTTTCCTTCCTGTCTTTTCCCCTCCTTCCTCTCCTCCGTCCATCCTGTGTGTCAAGGTCTGGACACAGCTCTGTGCCCTGCACACATTCTGCTCCATGTGGCTCCAGCCTCATGTGTTGCTGCTGTTTGGACAGCGCCGACACAATCAGATCTGTGTTAAATGCGGCCTCACACTGGGCTCCACACTGATTGGTGTGTCAACACAGGCTGGATTTCAACTGCCTGCTCAAATGTGGCTATGTTTGTCGTGCCGTCCTTTCAAATCCGACTGAGATCTCATGAATAGGTGAGAGCAAGCTCATCAGATTTGAGCAGGCAGTGTAAATCCAGCCCGTGTTGACTGACACACCAATCAGCAGGGAACAGAGAGAGAATGTGTTTGACGCAGAAAAGCTTGCCGTCCCTTCAGATATGTGTGGCAAGTCTTTATTTTGTTCCTCTTCTTTAAATGTTCCTTCATTTGTTGCAGCCGAAAAACAGGAGAAAACAATATTTTGTTTCAGCAACACACAAAAGAAGCATCACGTGTCACATGGATGCGAGAGGAAGGAAGGATTTGATCCAGCAGTTCAAATGAAGAGGCAGCCGGTTTAAGAGAGCTCTCTGGAGGATTTGGTGCTGCTGGTTTGGTCGGGAGGTGGTGCCGATAGAGGGGGGAGAGTCGCAACCAAATCACTGCAATTAGCAGGAGAAGCACAGGAGACTAGTGCCCCCCAGTGTTTGCTTGATGCACAGTGTGATTAGTTTCTGCATGCTGGTGTGAAATGACTGCACTGAAACATCTCACTGACTAGAAATTCTCTTTTTTTGCGATGTGTACTCATCCAGTGAGTGTGGATTTTAGTTTTTCGCCCAGTGGACCGTGAAACCTCCACTTTTGCACAAAACATTATAAATCTTTTGTATGTGTCTCCTGCAGCTTCATTGTCTTTTTTAATCAAAACCCAGACAGTGTGTGTTCATGAGGCAGGAAGTCTATGGGATGTTCATGAAAAAAGTGAACTTATCTAATTATATATCTGAGTTATAGTCATTTTGAATATCATGTTAAAACTCGTAATGTGCAGTGTAATCAAATCTAATCAAAGCTAAGACATGGGAATTACAATGTACTTGAGCTGTGTTTTCATAGAAATTGGATTCATCCTGGACTCGTTTTCATTCATGGATGAAGTCTTTACTAGATCCCTTCCAGTGGCAATTCTCCATGGACGAGCACTAAAACTGTATTGACCTACATTACTTCATGTATTCTGGGCGTACAATATGTCTTTAGCTATTCTTCCCTGCTGTGTCTCAATACCCATAATCCCTTTGTGTAGGTTGGATTGATGATGACGTTCATCATTCAATCCTCGTTCTCTGTCATTGGACGGTTTCCGCTGCCAGGTTGCTATTAATGTGTAACCAAATTGAGTCAGGGAGATCATGTGACTTACAGGATTTCACAGGGAGCTATTGTGCTGCATTTACCTTGTTGTATGATAATATAAAGGCCCTCCAGGGACGGGCTCTGGAAATGAGCAGCAGCTTTACATGCTGTGATACATGCATTGGATAATTGTTGCACAATTCTCTGTATATACTATATCTGTCCCTATCAAATTAGCAGTAAATGAATGAATGTTACAGACTTATCTCACGTAGCAGGCTAATGATATATCATCACAGGAAAGTGAAATTGAATTCATCTTTGCTGGAGTGTGTGAAAACGCCCGTATTAACTTGTTCTGAAAGCCTGTGTGAATCGGCATCGGTAAAAGAAAAAAGGTTAAGACACGATTTGCTGTGACAAAGTGCCAGCCCGGGTGCTTTAATGACATTTTAAGAACTTCATCTGAATATCCCATTGAGCCTAATGAGGGATACATCCTCCCCCCCTGGAGCTGAAGTCCTGTCTCTGTGGGAACCGACTGATAGCAGGTAGACTTTGCCCTGGAGGGGAACAGTACAGGAAGAGGAACAGGGGCAGATTCCTGGCCGTCACACCAGAGGTAAGACACATTCTAATGGATTCCAGCTGTAATTAATTGATCTTACGTGAACAGACTCAAGTCAAACAGTAATTGATCACTTGTTGAAGACTTGAAAAAACACGAGGGGGCTCTTTGGAAAGTGCTTCATTCATCACATCTCGGGAGTGATGTTGGAGTCTTTTCTGGCCGTGTGAGCGAACAGAAACAAGGTCCACCTCATGTCGGTCACGTATTTTGAAAATGTGTTTTAAATCTGTTTTGACTTTGTTCTGTTCAGAGGTTTTAGTTCGGAGAGTTGAGTTTAGGACGCTGAAGTAGGTCATGATCAGTATTGTAGGTCGCATATGATTTACCACAGTTCAAAAGTTACTAATTACTGATAAGGGTGTGTTGTTAGATAATGAACCATAGATGGATCCATTTATTTACAGTACTGTTGTTTCTTTGACACCGTTGTTTGGGCTGCCAGTTTTTATGACTGCTTGATGTCATACCGAGCCGGTGTGTGTGCGTGTGTGTGTAGCTAATCTTCACATCATTTCTTTAATGATTAATGCCTCACAGGGAAGTTGTTCCTCTCATGTTTTGACTATATATAAAATGGAGAACTGTCTATCTGTCCTGCTTGATGACAACTGAATTTCCTTTGAGATCAATTACCCACAAACTATTTGGCCATTAAATATACATGCAGCTCTATTAAACGGGGGGCTTAAGGCCGCAATTATGGATGTTAGTCATGGGTGGCTCTCAGTGTTGGTGTGATTCATCATTTTGTTATTACCCATTTATTTGTTCCACACCGACATTGCCCCGTTTGCCAATTTTAACGTCACCGATAAAAGCGCTGACGCCGTTCAAAGGGAAGCATTTGCGTCTCAGCCGTGACCCGAACTCACCTGTAACATTTCTCCTCCTGTCACTTTTGTGCCTCGGTTGAGGAAGTGATCTGGAATGGACCAAAACAACAGCAGCAGCAATCACAGTTGTGAACCTCGCCCTCCTCCGTACAGCCCTCAGTTTGATGGAGCCTCTCCGTACACGGGGGTGAGCTATCAGGTGAGGATCAAAATGACACTGCTTCCACTAAAACCATGTTTGCTATTCATTTCATGTTCGACTACCAGCTTTCATTACACATGGGGGATTTCATTCATGTACTTGAAAATATGATTCATGATTTCTGCTGAATTTTTTAAAGTGTTGCTTGAACTATCTGTGTTGGTTTGGATGAACCAGGTGGGCAAGTGCAATGTTGCAGTGATCTCCCCCCCCAGCACCTATGATAACATACGTTATCCCGTGGAGGCGGCGGCGGCCGGAGGCGACCAGCAGTTTGTTTCGGCTCCACCCGACTACTCTCCTGGCTTGGAGGACAACGTCTTCAGTGATGCCGTCATACGAAGAGGTGAGGCCTGGAAGGAGCGAGGAGGCAGAAACCGAGAGAAGCTAGTATGGTTTTGTTTCTTTGTGTGTGTGTGTGTGCACGGTCAGAGCTGAAAAAGGATAAGCAATATTTACTTCCCCTCATTTGCTTTGCAGTGTTTTCTTGAAATTGATTTCAAATAGAAAATTGTTTCCTGATCTCTGCTGTAGCCTGCCTCAGCTCTTCACCTCCCACGCAACACAAATCATTTTAAATGAGAGGATGAAATGTGGGTTTGATGAAAACAGAACCATTTTGAAATGCAGCATAAACAACTTTACCTGCCTGTCTTCACTCCGGCAGATGTTGTTTTTTTTTTAAGCTGTTGTCTTGTGTCTCTCTACCTTTCTACCCGCCTGTGTCGTTCTCTCAGGTTTCATAAGGAAAGTCTACTTGACCTTGATGATTCAGCTGCTGGTGACTGTCGGGATCATCTGCGCTTTCCTTTACTGGTGAGGCACCATTACACAAGGGAATTCCCTCCATAAAGAGAGGAATCCGTGTCGGGAGTCGATCCACATTTAGTGCAGTCTGTCAGTAAGAGCAGCCAACATCACACAGGAACACAAGCAGCACTGTTGTCACCGCAACAACTCTGCACATGTAACACAGCACTGCTCAAATCATCCGAAATATGTGAGGTGAGACGAGATGGTAGAGAATAAAAAGATGCTTCTACCACATAATGTTTTTGCTTGCAGTATTTTTTTATGTTTAATGGATGTGGTAGAACACTGCTACAGTAATTTCTTTTCATAAATTGCATTCAGCTCCCATGTGTGCGATGCCCTGTCCTCTGTTAATATTTAATAAAATCATTCGACTGCCTCTATCAAATAAATGGCGCCTCTGCTAAACACTCTCCCTTCTGCTTTTTTCTTATCGAATAACAGGGAAGCTCTCAGGGAGTGGGCGCGGGACACCGTCTGGTTCTTCACTTCCATGATGTAAGTTATCAAAAACAGTCAAGACTGTCCAGCAGCTGCACACTTACTTTAACCAGTTTGACCACCTACAGATCTCCTGGTGTTGCATTACCCAAATCAAACTCTTTCTCATGGAAATCCATAGAAGTAAATCACAAACTGTCGCCCCAGCTTGAATCTCAATCCATGAGCCTGCCAGCTACAATGTACATAAATAATGAAGCCAGTGAATTCACATATTGAATGCAGTGCTTTTTCCCTCTTTATGGCCTGTTTATTTGCTCTTTACGATACAGTCTATATCCTTTGTGAAATAGAGTGGTGACAGTGGTCCTCGTCTTGGTGTTGGCCTGCTGTGGGGACCTCCGTCGTAAAGTCCCCCTCAATTTCATCTTCCTGGCTCTGTTTGTGAGTAGAAGCTTCAAATTAAACCCCCAGCACACCTGCTCTATTTCACAGCTTTTTTTTGTCATGTATTTACTTTCCATTTCTCTCTCTCTCTCTCTCTCTCTCTCTCTCTCTCTCTCTCTC